>CM032886.1:32936809-33536809 GCA_019176425.1 Megalops atlanticus | reverse complement strand
TTTATACAAACAGGCCACTGTGGGAGACGTCAACACATGTGAGTGTTTGTATGTTCATCGAATGGTGGACATTGAGTCGGTTCAGCAGATGGCAGTAGTTTTCGTGCATCAATGTATTGGCCTATGACAGGAGCAGATAACCTCGGTTCTCAAGTGCTGGAGGCCTTTGAAGTTTTTGTTCCATCTGAGCTCTTAATCACATAACTGGATCAGTTTTCACAATGATTAATTTAGTATATAACTGGTCTATGTGAGTAACGATTCAGCTTAACAAAAATCAGAAACATATATAGCACTCCTGTACCTGGGCTGCTGACTCCTGCGCTAGATATTCACCTGTGGAGCTTGAAAAAGTATCCATGAAAATTCTGTGTAGACTTGACCTGTGTTTGATGTTGATGCATATAGTGCAGTTGCAATTTAAAGTCAAACATCATGGATTTTTATAAAGCCTGAAACTTTCCACCTGGAAAAAAAAACACTAGTCATTACTTAATGCTGCATCCCAGTCTTGAGCATAAACATTCAAGGTGTGTGCCATTTTACTAAAATGAAACATGGTCTGTAGTCATTTTAGAAATTGTGGAAACCCTAATGATCAAGTAGGACAAGGTAAAGGTATGGCTGGGAGCTGAAATCCTCCAAACCTATTGAAAAGTAAAAATGTAAATGTGTTAAATATGGATACAGAGATGTCAACTCCTGGCTTGAAAACTACACTCCCCACAATGCATCTGAATGGAGCCAGAGGCCATTTAGGTATGTCAGTATGTGCATTGCTCGGATATAAATGGCATGTTTGTAGCTGTGTGCGTATTAACTTTTGTTGTTTCTGCAGCTCGTCCTGGCATGCTAGATTTCACAGGGAAGGCCAAGTGGGATGCCTGGGAAAAGCAAAAAGGTCAGGTTTCCCGGAATCCCATAATCGTTTCCCTCCTGTAAATCCTTTTGGTCTGGGCCATTGTGCCGCCAAAGGCCAAGCGCTGTGTAACATGCCTCTAAAGTACAAACAGTGGTGTTTTCACTGTGTGAGTGAGATGAGTCAAACACAGATGTGTACTCTACAGGAATGAGCAAGGAGGACGCCATGAAGGCCTATATTGACAAGGTGGAGGAACTGAAGGCAAAGTACGGGATCTAAAGACCAGCTGACTGGGAACAAGCACCCGAGGCAGGGAGTGCCCCGGCAAGCTTGCGGATCGACCCTCCGACAGTTTGTCCGATTTGCCTTAAACAGACCCCCCAGCCCCAAAAGGAATGCCCCACTTCCATTTTGCTGCGTATATAATGCCAAGTGTTATAGTGGGACAGTCAAATCTCACCACCTTGGACAGAGGAACCGTCCACCAGCAACTTGTGTACTGAACTTTCAGGAATTTGTTGTTGTGCTGAAAACTGAATTAAACAAAAAGAGAAATTGGAAACATTTGTCGTGGCATTGATTTCTATTTTGATCATAGCCATCATTATCTGCCTTGCTGAATGCATGGGAACTTTCAGTCTAACCCCTGTGCTGTTTTGTCTTTAGCTTGTTGAATAAGAAAATTAAGCAAGTTTTATGCTTAATCTTACAATGGTGTCAGTTTACCAAACTGTCAGGATCAAAAATATGTAAGGCAGTATATAGTGCAGGTATAATTTGTTACTCTGTGCCAATGATGGGGTGGTTTGTATGAAGCCTCTCCTGAATGATTAAAATGGGTTTATCACATCAAGTGACAGTAGGCCTGCTCTCATCCTTCTGGTATCACCAGTGCATTTTAATTGAGCCTGCTCTGGAACTGTATGTTCTGCAAGGAGCAGATGAACGGTGACATGTGCATCATTAAGGACATCTCTTCGGTAGTAGAAGTCATGGCTTTTTGGCAGTTGGTTTGCAAGCATGCTTTTCTGGTTGGCCTGAATTAAGGGACTGATCCAGATGTGTATGTATCTATGTCCCTCAACCGTATTACAAAAACTTGGAGAGAAGGCTGAGCACTGACAACAGCTGCACTTACACATATTGGCTGTTTTATGTTGGTTGGCACACGTATTGAAACAATTCTTCGGCCCAAAATTATTAATATGGTCCTCATCACCACTGTGTGTCAAACCTTTCCATAAGCTTTATTTACTGGAATAGTCCAGGCACACTACTGTGTCCGGGACCCAAAATTTGGTGCTACGCCCCTGAGTACACCACATTTATTCTGATATTACACTCTGTGTGGCTCTGGGCTGCAGCGTACGGTTTCCGGCGAAGACGATGATTCGAAAAAGAGTTTGAACTCGTCTGCTGTCATGGTGATACAGCTAGGTTGGTTCTTCAAAAAAAATCTTAAGCAATATTTCTTCAATCTGTTGGAGGTAAGTTGTTCGCATTGCTTTAAATGGAATTTGGCCTTACTAATTAAGGGAGGTCGGTGAGTAAGGCAACTATAGATACATTTAACAAACCTATTTCGTCCTATTTCTCTCTAACGGAAAATAACAGTAGGCTGACTGGTTCTGGGGCCAAATGGAAGCAAATATAGTATGTATAACTAACGTTACTGTTATTAAGAGTAGCTACACGAACTAATAAATTGTTTGGGTGAAGATCTGGCAGAACAGCAATTTACGATGGATGAAATTACTAGTAGTAGTAGCCTAATAGTAGCAGGCCAGTAGTAGGCCTAGGAGCACTAGTTGATACACAACGTTTGCTAAATGGATAACCCATCGGCAGAACTGTTTTAAGTTTGTTCACATACAAGTGACCATAGCTAGACCCATAACACAATCAGAACCCATTTTGCCAAATGAAACGCGCTGGTTCGGACCATTGCATTCAAATCAATTTAATTAGCTCATCAGGAGCCGACGCACCTATAACCTCATTAAGATGCTCGACTTCTCCAAGTACCAAGAGCACGACACAGAAACGGGGTAAGGGCTTTAAATACGTGCACAGACGAACTTTGTTCACGCATGAAAAGGTAATATAAATCAGACTGACCGATCGCTTTCAAAGGGGCCCATGTCCTGCAAATCACCCAAAATAATAAGAAGAAAAGAGTCACCTACACCATGGGGTAGGAATTCTGGGTCGCAGGCTTGCAGCCTTTTCCGTCTTGTTCCTAAAATCACTTCGTGATCAGCGTGCTAACACTTTGGCCAAATGCATTGATGTGAATACTGAATCTCTCAAAAGCCGATCATTCCAGAACGGTGTCTGTAAACTCTTATTGTCTTACGATGTTTGTTAATGATATACTGTTAATGATATACTCTGCTGTATCTCTGAACTTTTGACTTTTGACTCGAGCTAACTTGTAGCTAACCATTCTACTTTTTCTTGCCTTTGTTTCCTGAACAAGACGGGACAGCTCTGCCGGCATACAAAAACTCATGACTGCAATAAAGATGAAGGTACTAAAATTCAAATTTCTAACATATATGTTGTTATTATTTACTTTATTCGCGTATTGATTTTAACTTTAATACAGTTATCTTCATCAGTGAACAAGTGTGATAAGAAAACGCACGTTATCTTTGAAATGTTCAGTATGGAATGCCAGTGTTCTTTATGCGAAGGTGTAATTTATGGTCGTGTTTTTTGAAGAACAGCTGAACATTTATGGTCCAGTGCCTTGTTATTGTACCTGTAAGCTATTGTAACCGACTATTGTACCGAGATAAACTCGGTAAAATCATTTGATTTAAAAACTCAAAATTTTCTCTGTTTTCAAAATAGCATACTATATACTATGTCCACACATTGTTTGCATTTTTTGTATAAAAGGTAATGAACTGTTCTTCAGTTAGCTGAATTGTTTTAATTCATGGGTTGTGGATGTTGGTGATGGAAGCCAGTAAACGTGGATCTTGCCTCTCATTGTTGCATACTCCCTGGTTCTTACCTGAAAATGTAACGGTGACAGAACACCCTGTATCCACCTTACAGGATAGGACTTAATTGACATTTCAAGTAATGGGTGTGTATTTTTTCTCCTGTCTCTCTCCGTATCTACCTCTCTTTCTCCTCACTTTGTTGGCTCTTTATTTGTTCCGTTTTCTTTATTTTTCTCTGTCTTCCTCTCTCTGAACTACTCCCTCTTGGCCCATTCCCCCCCCTCCCTCTCTGTAATTTGCTCACAGTGTCATGAGCTGATGCATGAATGTGCATTTGTAAGATGGTGGGGGCTGGTTTGGAGGTGAATTTCATGAAATCTAGGGGAATTATATAAAGGTGTATGTGTCTGAATGCATTTTCCTGTGGGGGGGGGTTGTTACACTGCTAATGGTACACTCCTGGTATCAGGTATATTGCTTTGGGCTGGCTGTGCACTTGATGTTTTGGCCTTGTGTCTAGCACTGGCACTTGTTTGTGAGTGGATGGTAATGTCCTTGTTTGTGTAAGGTTTCGTGTCATTTTGTTGAATGCGGTTTGTGGTTAACGTTGGGAGTCGCTTTGGATAGGAGCATCTGCTGGATGTAAAAAATGTAAATGTAACGTTAAATGTAATCACATCTTATATGTTGCTCTGGATAAGAGCATCTGCTGGACATAAATGTAATATTGAATGCATTCACAGCTTGTACATCGCTGTGGATAAGGGAGTCTAAAAAGTGACAAAATGTAAATGTACTTCTCCCCCTCTTTCCATTTCAGGCCCTGGGGGCGCCCCGGCTTAGGAGGCCCCGGGCCCCCTTCCTAGAGGTGACTACACGCAGTCTGATTGTCCTCTGCACTGCCTTGGCCGTGGTCCTATCCTCCATTGCTGTGTGCGACGGCCACTGGCTGCTGGCGGATGGGCGGATGTTTGGCCTGTGGCACTTCTGCATCATGGGCAAAGGCGAGCAGGAGGTGGGGGCCCTGGTGGCCGAGCTGGGGGTCCCACCAAACTGCACCACCCGCCTGGGCCTAGCTGGGGTGGACGGTCTGGAGGCAGGAATGAGCGTGTGCCGATCGGTTGTCTCCCTGGCAGTCGTAGGCGCCATCTTCGGTCTGGAGCTGCTGGTGATGTCACAGGTGGGCGGGGACCAGGACTCGGACCGCCGCTGGGCCCTGGGCTCAGCGCTGGTGCTTGTGGCCTCTGCCCTGTCAGCAGGAGGGGTGCTGGTCTTCATGGTCCTCCTGCGCTCCCACGCCTGGCCCCTGGGCTTCACCCTCACCTTCTGGTGCCAGTTCACCGCCGTCTTCCTCTTCTTCCTCAATGGGATGGCTGCCCGCCACATCCACCACATGGTGCTGCCACCCAGTGGTAGCCCAGGGAAGTGCTAGATGGAAGTCCTTCCATCCCTGTGTCCTTCAGGCACATGACTTATAAAGCATGCCTGTCAAAGGATTGTGCAATATGTGTTATATACAGTATAATGGGTTTTTATCAGCTATTTGTTGTACTTGGCACATTTTACTTATTCATCCTAGTTAGAATTTGCACTGTTGATAAAGTCCCAAATAGCTTGATTGAGCCTTTTCCAGTAAAAATGACATAATTGTCAGAATTTACAGGGCTGTTATTGTTGCCTAGTTGTGTTTCTGCTTCAGCCTCTGCCATTGTCTCCCCAGTATTATTATATCCTATATTATTAGGAAGATTTTTAGGCCCTTCACATTGTATCACTTGTTGTGTACATAATTAACAAGATTTCTATTAAAGTCAATATTGATCTTCCCATGTATATTTTTCAGAATAGAAGTTAATATTTTTTCTTGTTTATCCCTGTTATGTAGAACTTTACAATTAGCATTTTGTATGTAGATGCTTTCAGAATAAACTTAACTCTGTGGTCTTTCTTTTTATGGGGTGTAGTCTGTCTGCTTACCCCCTTGTCTGTACTTGATGCTTTGCACAATGCAATGTAATGACAGAGTTCTGGTCCTATTTTTTTGGCCTTCTGTTTACCTGTCATTACACTTGGTCTTCCTCCTTTCCTGTTGCAGTCAGGACACAACCACACAGGCGAAGTTAGTTGCTCACATGGATGAGGAAGTTGATTCTGCACCTGTCATTTGAAACAATTTGTAATGTGCGGTGTGCTATTTAACTGACCTGATTCTTTTATTGGCAGTTGTACAGTCCAGTGCAGAGCTGTGATTTTGTGTGTGCAAAGGTTACCCTCTTATCCATGTTGACTTCGCTCATTTGGACAGTTTGATTCACTCTTCTCTCCTCTCTGTCTGTATAGTAACCAGTGAACAGTGTCAGTGTTTGAGTGACAAATATTATACCCAACTTCTTACCTTCCTGACACATTTGACTCATTGCAAAGTCATCCATCTGATAAATGTGCTGGGTAGAGTAAAAATTGGATCAGAAAATATCACTAACCCTGTTTTCTCATTGTGTCATGTGCTTTGATACTCATTCTTTATCTGAAGTGCAGAGAATTGCATAAAAATAAAGATTAGATTTGTGTACAGAAGTAAAGATGTGACCCCCAATAGGCATGATCGTGCTATCAGTGAAAAGGAGTTTAATTTATTCCCACATTGCAGTTGAAAGAATGAGAACATATAATTCTAATAGTTCAGTAGAGTAATGGTAGTATATTAACCAATATATTTACATGAATTGTAACTTTGATCTCCTGACAATGCGTTCAGACTCCCGGCATTTTCATTAAAGCAAAATAAAAAAAGAAAAAGGTATATTTTCCAATGTGTTAATAAATTAAGTGGAATAGCAGTAAACCACGTCCTTGGAAGCCATGCATCAACACCTAGAGTAAGTTGAAGCTACTCAAAAGCTCTGTTGGTGATAGAGGTGAAAGGTGTTCAAATGTGAGCATGGGGACCAAACAACGCATTTCCACATGAATTTGTCAAATACTCATCATGAATGTATGTGGTGTTGGATCCAGGCCTGATTAACCATGTGCCACTGTTGCCCTCTGACCACGGTGGTGTCAAAGGAGATTTCCTTTGCACGTGCGTGGATGGAGGACCTACGATGCAATACCTAGCAGAGTGAATGAGAGCAGTATCCTGCCTGAGTGCTGTGGATCCTCTAAAACAGAAGCCAAGCTAAAGCTGAAGAGGTCCAGGATATAAATGGTGAGAAGCAATCCCTGGCCTCTGGTCTTCACTGGTGAGAATGGGAAATTCCATGGAGTGTCAGTCTCACTGGAAGTGCATGTGTACAGGAGCTGGCAGAGGACACAGAGGGTATCTGTGAATGGGTGTTGGGGCCCCACAAGAGTTAAACCAGTCTGACTTCAGAGCAGTGGGCAAGCGAATTGTCTTCAAGTTAGGGATTCAGGCAGCTGTGCTGGTTGCTCCAAGCTGGGAGAAGGTAGCATTCTCAGTGGCGGAGTTGGGGTTGGTCAGGGTTCCGTCTGGCTGGCCTGGCGTTGGCCCAGGCCCCGGGGCAGCAGGGAGACTTGGGTGAGGGCAGCCCCGCTGTGGCTAAGCGAGCCGTGGTGCTGCCTCGACTCACCATGCAGGTGCTTCTTCAGCCTCCACCGCCGCCACTTCCTCTGGAACTCGTACTGCACCTGAGGTCAAAGGTCAGTCCAGCAGCCAATTACCATTTCCATTGTGCATCTGCACAGGACATTTCTCAAGACAGGAACAGGCAGTGCCTGGGATCTGCAACTATTTTTAGTGTATTCTACACTTATTTTGCCATCTGGTGGTAAAATAGGGTACTGTTGTTACTCCTGGGGAGCTTCTCAGTGAGTGAGTGAAGTGAGTAATATGACTTTTTCTGCAACTGCTTCATTGCAGCCAATAACATATAAATACCAGTACACCACAGACCCCTCTCTCCTATTCTCACTACTTACTACAGTGGCCTCTCTGGAAACATGGCTTTAAGGCACTAACAGGGGTCATTCAAGTTGTTCTAATTACCACTGCAGATGGAGGCACTGCCTAGCTAAATCATGTTCTCTAAATATTGCGGTAACATTTTAGCAATGCAGTAATGTTGCTACAACAGGGCTTAGAAGTGATTGAAATGTTTGCTTCCTGTGTTGCAACTAAGTGCCTTGCCTAGCATGTGAAGCACTGATAAGAGAACAGTGTTGCCTGGCGCAGTAGATTTGGAATGTGGCACCTGACTTTGCACCAGGATCTTCCTCTTTGGCACCAGTCCAAGGTGCTGGCTTGCCTCCATTGCCAGGGGTGATGGAATTCAATCGAAACTCAAACCATACCAGTAATGGCTGCTTAAAGCTTATAGATCTTTTCTTTACCTAACCCCACAAACAAATGGGATGCAACTTGGGAAGTTTCTGTCTCACAAACACTAGCTGATGCCTCTGCCTCTGGTCCAATAGCCAGCGGAAGGCAACAGTCCAGCAGGAGTGTCTAGCTGACTTTCAGAGCCCCTGAACCAGGACAACTGATTAAAAACATTACATTGTTTTTTTCTCTTAGTCTTACTTATTTAGATGTACATAACTCAGATTTGTACACTCAGCGCATTCATACAGCTGGATATTTACAAATGTAGAGCAAGGTTAAGGGTTTAAGGGTGCAACAGCAGCAATACTGCATCTGGTATCTGAACCTGTAACCTTCCAAGTGTAAGTCCTATTTCTTACTCTACCAGCAGTTTGGTGCGGTAAGGAGCAAGGCTCAAAACCCAGAGGTTGCTGGGTCGATTCCAGTTGTACCTCTGGACAAAGTTCTTAACCCGGAGCTGCCTCAGTAAATATCCAGCTGAATAAATGGATAATGTAAAAAAAAACCACACACTGCTGCCTCAGAGTGATTGATGCCACTTTCTAAATCTGTCCTTGACCTATGTTTTGCATGCAGTCAGTGAGACAAACGCAAAGCTTACCTCACTGTTAAGGAAACAGTAAAGAACTGCAACCACAAAGCCCTGCAACATAGAAGCATCCAGAGCACATCAGCTCACTGTCTGAACACAGCGATCATTTTCCACCCAGCCAAAGGCATGTCATTCTCACTTTTCTGTGCCATTGTAACAATACCAAAACAATAGTATATGTAACAGTTACATTGTGAAAGAAGCATGTTTGAACTGGATTAGCCAGAACCCATCACGAATCGGAGTAAAAGCTGTTTTTAGTGCAACTCCTGGAACCACAAGCAGTTTCTGTGAAGGCCACTCCTCCACCAGGATTTATAGCATATTTCTTAATAAACTATGCATTGGAATGAAAGTATAATGTGGTGCTACAGATTAATATTGTTATGACTATTAGGAATTTACTAGTGGTAGTAGTAATAAAAATTACTGTATAATGTAATTACTACATTACATTGTAGTAATTTGGAGGGGAATGAACAACAAATAATTATAACAAATAAATAACTATCCTACCTGAGCAGATGCGAGAGCCAGCTCCACTGAATTCCTTATTTTGTATGTTAAGTCACTGACTTCGTCCGGGAAGAAGGCAAACAGGATGTAGTGCAGGCCAAAAAGGGACACCAAGAAGAAGCTGGACTTTGCAAGTCTCCTTAAGACCAAAAAGAGAAGCATAGCAAGTGGTGATAAGGGTAAAGAGTGCAACACATTTGCAATGGTTGGGTCAGTGTTTGGGGTGGGCAAACAGATCTTAGACCTGTAATTAAGGTCAAAAGTACATAGAGCAATGTGACTCAGCTGTTCCCTCAGCCTGTGCCCTGAGAACTGAACACACTCACTTATTCCAGACCAGTAATGACAAACCAGCCATCATTGCCTGACTTACATCTCACTGTTAAATCACCTGCTACACATCAGTCTTTGCTAAAAACAGTATGTACTGTAAGTGGTGATTTTCAAAGTGGTGAAAGTGTGGGTTGTGATAGTTCAGACAGAACAGTGACAAATGCAAGATTAGCTGCCAAGAAAGGTAGGGAAACTCACTTGTACTGGTTTAATTCATTGCCATGTGCATCTGGAGTCCTCAGTTTCCCCACAAGTATTCTTATGATACTCACAAAAAACAGCAAGTTAATCTGTAAACAGCAAAAACCAATCAAAACAAGCCACGTATGTAATACAGCGCAAAGCCTTTTAAACCTGCACTCTTCCTAGCTACACCCTCACATATATGAGCATCAGGGTAGAACCCAGCTATTTGGTTTTTGAGCACATCTCCACAACAGCCAGCTGTGTTTGTAAATTTGTTTTGCTTCTTAGTTATTTAAAATATGACAAGTATTTTCAAATTGAACATGTGGCGTGGCAGCACAATCACGAGAGATGTATTAATGTTGATATTCTAAGACATTTGTACTGCTTAAGTGCAATATATTAACACACTCAAAGGAGCACTTGTTTGGTGTCTTCTCATTGCTGTCTTATTTTAGTGAACACTGAGCTCATCAATCGTGTGCGTTTAGAAAACCCGTAAAAAGTAATTTCTTAATTTTATAGAAAAAGGCTAAACAAGGCCCTGATTCTGATTATTTATCTACTGATAACTACCAATTATCTTATCATTAAAATGCAGTGTTCTTTTCTCGTTAAAAACCCCTCACAACACTTACTTATGTACTTATACTTATCATCAGCACATCCCCATCAGGTAAAGAGTGCTTACAATGATAAAGAGTAGAACAGGAACTCGGAGGATCCACCAGATCCAGTCATGTTTCTTTGTCTCCCAGCACCTTGAACACAGCAACAATGTCGGATACATTTATTATTGAATATTTCAGTACAGAATATCAAATTCAAATATTGAATATTATCATCTGTTTAACTGACTGACAGCCGCTATCATAGGCTACAGGTGTGCATGTTACCCACTTACAGACCTGGGTGAAACAAACAAACATTCAAGGAGAGTATTTCGCTCCAGGCTACAACAACAGTAACCCGCCAGGGAATCAAACCTGCAACTGTCTGGTTATGTCCCTGTTTCCTTAAATACCATGCCACACTACTGAATCATGGTCACGGATGAACAGGGAAAGTATGAAAATCGCCTACCCTTCATCTTCATGTAGATATTTGGCCAAGCCCCATGCTGTCATGACAACCATAGGCAAGCCTATCAAAAAATACAGAAATTAATTATTGTTCATCAATGTTATGAAGTCGTTAAAATATATGCATGGTCAAACCAATCATTTGTGTTAAGCATCTAAAAATACAACAAGGAATTAATATGTAAAATAATTTCACACTTTAGGTTGGGAAAAATTCCTTAAATGAAGTCTATTGTTGATCAATAATCATCTGAGAGAACAGAAGAGAATAAAGGGAGGGGTGAGATGAGAGGAGACAGGAGACAGGAGAGGAGACAGGAGAGGAGAGAATGAATGAGGGGAGAGCAGGGGAGGAGAGGAAAGAAAATGAGGCGAAGAGAAGAGATGAGAGGAGAAAATGACTCTGTTGTGTGGTAAAGCCCAGTCCAGTGTTTGATTGACAGGTGGGCCCACCTACCCCAGCCTAGCACAATGTACCACCAGAAGTACTTCTTCTCGGAGAAGAAGGAGACTCGGACCAGCGTGTGCAGGTAGTGGCCTTCCACCAGCAGCCAGCTGTAGTTGGCCATGATGCAGTAATGAGAGGACATCAGCACCAGCTTACAACCCATCTGCAGGGGGCGCAAGAGAGATGGGGGACATTGTTAAAAAGATACTTCAGTTTGGAGGTGTTAAAGGTAAGGGGGATGCTATTATTTAAGCTATGTCAAGTTACAGTAAATACATAGTGCAACACAGCAGCATCAGGAACCTAGGTTTGAAAAAGCCAGTGAAATGACCATCAAGCAAAGAAACAACAGTGCACAATAAAATGACAACCAGTACAAGAAAGCTAACACACTATCTAGCCACAATTACAAATATGAATGAACTCATTGGCAGTTTAATTAATGGATGAATTTACTGAGTATTTGACTGGTTGAATAACTGGATGAGCACTTGCACAATTTATTGATAAAGAGGCTTTGAGATCAAGTATTTGATTGCCTGATTGATAAAATTGCAGACAGGGGCATCAGTAAGTTGTTAGATGAACTGATTAAGTGGCTGACTGATTTTGTAACAGGTTGACCAACTGATTGATTGATCGGTTGACCCAGCAACTGGTCAATTGGCAGCACGCACCGTGTAGGACTCGCAATGGTAGAAGTCTTCATTAGAAAAGAGTACAGAGTCCCTGATGAAGATGAAGACTGCCCGCAGGATGAAGGACAGGAAGAGCTGGATGTGAATGTAGTTCCTTGTGCAGTGCAGCTTCCTGGACCAGAGAGAGAGAGAGAGAGAGAGAGAGAGAGAGAGAGAGCGCAATGGAGCACTGTTTTAGGAGCACCCCCAATGCAGGAGTTCAGGAGTTCAGACTGATTTTTCAGCCTTGCTTTATGAAGATGGTGAAGGTCTAGCTCACATGCTTGTTGTCTTCAAGGACCACAGAGTATCCTGCCTTTCAGTAGCCACCACACACACAACATTCTGGGCCAAAGGGTCAATTAGCTGTCATTACTTATCAAATCCAACAATCAGGGACAAGCTCTACCCCTGTGCTACCTGCCTCAGGCTTAAAGGTTATATCTGGTGGTAGATGGCACACTTTCATAGCCTTATTGTGCCTTTAAAGAATAAGCAATATCCCATGATCTGGGGTATGTCCATATTAACAAAAAATAAATAAGCAACTTCCTGTATTCAACAGGGGACCCCATTAGCTGAGCTTGATGTCACCTTCCAGAATTGCTACTGCTTCTGCAAAAGCCAATAAAATGTCTTCAATGTCTCACCCATGAAGAATATTTTCTCCTCCCAGGCTTGGCTAATTGCTCAAATATGGTATTTTTCATTGTGTGTAATAAAAGATGTAAGCTTTGTAAGTTGCTCTAGGGGAGGGTATAAGTAGGCTGCGAGTAGATGCCAGGGTTTAGTGCATTGGTAGTGACAGCTGCCGCTTTGCTGCTCGCTCCTGTGGGAGATCACCCACCTGAACAGACACAGTATGACGATTGCAACAGCCAGGGACACGAGGGAGATGGCATAGCCCACTGTGTACATGGTCTTCACATATAGGAAGTACTGATGGGACTCAGGGATCTGAGGAGGATATGCAATATAAAATTGTGTTTATGCAATTCTAAAATATGTAATATAAAACATATCATAGTCACAAAAACTAAAATTCCAGGGGTCACCACTTGCAGAGGGAGTTAAATGCATATTTTAATTTCTTATGTTGGAATTAAAAAGCAGCTTTGGGGCATCCTGCTTTGCAACACCTACGGCTAAGCTAAGTGCTATAGCCAAATTCAAAATGGCAGGTCAAAGCTGTGTCACCTACTTCCCCCAGGAAGTGGAAGGTGTCATTGAAGGCATACTCGCAGGCGATCTCATGAGGTGGAAATGCCTCTGTCCAGCCATCAGCTGTGCAGTTCCTGAACACTCTCCCTAGACAGAGAGAAAGAGAACACAGCCCTTATAACCTATTATATATTTATAGTAGATTTCAACTGTTCTGATTGTAAATAAGAAATATGTCTCTCCTACAACACATGGGAGTTTACATGCCAAAGACATTTTATCAGAAAAATGTTGTAACAGCAATTTTTTTAATGTGGTGGTCATGTCATGAATCATATCACAGCTGTTGTTGGGGTGATGACAACATGGTAGTTGAAATGTGGTCATACATGTGCTTCTTGACTGCTTACTGCCTCTAAGTCAGTTTGTAATGCAAAGGTGGCTGGTCATTAAAGCCCTTTTGTGGTCAGACTAGGTGCACATGGCTCTAACAAATATGATCTTGAGAAGCAGGAATGTTGAGATCAACACCATATCAGATTTTGTGGATTTTCAAGGTCTCTCCAGTGAGTGTTTACTGCTTCCCTGAAACACACTTCTGTCAATCATATTATGATTCAAATTCAGCACAAGAGTGTTTAAAAATACCCACCCCATTCGGTTCTCTGTGAAAAGAATAATATGGATGTATGAATACCCCCCCATAAAGACTAGAACACTGAACTCACCAACAAAATCTCAGTTCATGAGTTTGAAATTCATAACTATCCTCCTTTAGGAAATCAAGGTGAAACCCATAACCTAACACAAATTTACCAATTATTCATGGACATGTTGCAGGGGATTTTATGAAAGGTTGCTCTTGAAATCCACTGTCAAAGCAGAGCTTTTGATTTGACTTCACACGGCAGATGAAATGCAGGCTAACGCTCTCCCTGCGGGTGAACTAATTAACACTAATTAGCATATACAAGCCAGTCACAACCTGTCATTGTTACTTATGAAGGACTATGATGGTCTGACTGACACTGTTTTCTGTATTTTTAATTCATGCAAACCCAAGACTGAGGGCTATGATTGACTCTCAGTGCATTGAAGCAGAATATTTATTGAAGTGTATGTACAAGCACAGAAGCCTTGCAACAGTCAATGTCACATGTTCTTCTCAATGTAACTTTGTGGCTTACTGGATGCACACCGGACAACTGGTCCTGCTCCACTACATACTTCTCTATCCGAGACAGTGGTATCCCAGATTTAACTAATTTAGCAGATCCCTTGACCCTGATCCAGGGTAAGTTACATACCTTGTATATTATCCATACGTAGATGTGTATACTCAACAATGCAGGGTTATTACCTTAAGGATACAAGCCTACCCCGTCCTGTTTTCAAGTTATTGCTTTAAACATTGCCTCCCCAGCAGCAATTACAAATCTTGTTAAAGTCACCTAACCCTACATTTAAATCACAAATTATATGTGTGTATGTGTGTGTGTGTGTGTGTGTGTGTGTGTGTGTGTGTGTGTGTGTGTGTGTGTGTGTATGAGTGAGTAGGGGGGCACTGGAGTTTTCTTTCCTGCGGTGAAGCAAAAACTCCTTTGTCAGCCTGTGTCTGGGCAAAGCTTTGACAGTGTCCATCACAGGGGCAGTGAACTCTGATCACTGATAGGCTGAGTTACTGACATTCTAAAAGTACAACATCATCATGTGGTTGTTGGCAGAAATCAAGCCAAGTGATGAAATGAGGCAGCTGACAGATCCTCTGACTCAACCTGCAGTCCTTCCTGTTCCAGATCAGGAATTCTCCTCATCACTGTAAATAGTATTGGGGTGACTGCTCCCTAAGAATACAGAGATCCTAAGGTCAGGGAGACGTAATATGTAAGACATAGGGGGGCACTGATCAACAGTGGCTACAACTTTAATACTGCCAAATTTATATCAGATAAACTGTGCTTTCATGCAGAGGCTAACATTGTCAGGAATATAACTAGTGCTTCCCACGTTGGCCACCAGTTGGCCACATAACTTTCTGTGTTCTCTATGTCTCATTCAGTTAATGTCTTTCAACTGTTTTGATTAATTATTGTTTACACCTGCACTCTTTGTTATTTAAGCGCTGTTGTTAATGCTTCTGCTCAGACTTGAGGTGTCATGTCTAGTGTGTGTATTCTTGCATCAAGCTTGTTTTGTATCTCCTGAGTCTCCAGTAAAGGTATCTTTATTTTCTTTGAACCATTTTGAGTCATCTCTACCTTTGGGTTCACCCTGCTCCCTGTCACAAACATAAAATTAGGGAGGAAAAGAATTCCATATTCTGTGTGTTGTGGCCAGGTCTGAAGGTGAGACACTGTCCCTATGGACTGTCCCTAAGACTCATGCTCAACACATCGGTAGATATTCAGCCCGATATGCGGTGTGTTTTTGAGAGAGTTTAACATAGATTCCATGCGTATCTGCAATGATTCCGGTCAGAACTGGTCAAGGAATGATCACCTCCTGGGGTTCTGTGATCCACAGAGCCTTCAACGTAAGGCATGGAGGATCAGATATCTTATTACTGCGGGTGAAGCAGCCCATCTCTGACAGTGCAGATTTTCAAGGGCGTGTCATGGTCTGCTACTGGTATGTAAGCAGCCCTACGGTCCATGGATGAAAAGGCAAATAAATTAAAAAAAAAGACAACAACCTTTTTTCCCTTTGGGTCATAACAGGTGCATGGTGGTGGACTGTATGTCCTGAAAGCAAGTGCATGCCGCTCACCTTTTGTCCGCAGGAATTTGGGACAGGGCTGGGATACCGTTTCCCCAACCAGAGTGTGCGGCCAGCAGTTCAGGTAATCCCACATACCAATACACCCTGCGATGGAAATTACAAAACAGAGACAAAAAACCCCCCAAATATTTAAACCAGAGAGACTGTGACGTTGCTCATGCAGCACTGTAGTGGAGGCAAGTACTATACATATATTCTGAAGTTCACATCCTGACAGGGGCACAGCTCTTGCACTGTTTGTTGTATTGCACTCATTTTGCAGACTTTCTCATGCAGAGCAATTTACATAGCTTGCAATATTTACATGTCATCCATGTACAGATCTGAGGCTTTAAGTGTTAAATGCCTTGCCTAAGGATACAACAGCAGTACTGAACTGGGGAACCAGCAACCTTTGGCCCTATTCCTTACAGCTAGCAAACTGCTACGATTGATGATGATAACATGCAAGGTCTTTACCGTGAGCAACTTCAGCAACCAATCAGCTGTATGAATCGTAATTTGTTTTAAAAGTATTTTATTTTTAAAGCTCCTGTGAATAACGGATGTTAGGCCAACTAATAATTAGGCCTACACGTAATAAGTGATGGGTCATCTAATCCATAATATTGAGTAGTGCAGAGACGGATGTCTGTGGCTGAAGTGCACCTAAGGTTTATTTTTTTTTCAACATTGATCACTGTTCAGTCATTCTTGTGTTTTCCGAGGGCATACTAATAAACAGACATAAAGCTGAGTCATCAAATCTCTGCGAAACAGCTGCAAACTGATGGTCGCGCGCTGTCATCCATCCTTTGAGGAAAGGACGCTTCTTTAAATGAAGGGACAACACCCTCCAAATGGAGGGCGGAAGCCTCCTTCAGTCACAGGATGGTGGCTGTCTGCGCTGCAGCAAAAACATTCCATTTATTTATTTACACGTCATGAATCACATTTTCACTGCCACGACCTCTGAATGGCTATTAGCACATAGTAGATTCGGATCACACAATCCAGAGTCACCAAGGTCTTCTGTTGGCACCCCTTCCCCTGTTTCAGTGGCTCGCACTGTGACAATGGCAAACCTGTCACGCCATTTAAAGAAAGTCAAACAAAACCATCACTGATGATGCTGTCCCTATCAAGCCAGATAATATTAATAGACTTGGGTGATCCAGTCCAAGCTTTTGAAGGTCCTGTACATAGTTACAGTGCACTGGTTACTACAACAGTGACAGTAAGAACTAATAACCCGTATCTCTTCTGCTAAGGCCCCTTCTATCTTTTTCAAAGAAGTCATTTCTTTGAAAAAGACAGAATATGTTCTAGTTTCAAAATAACGCAGGCTATTCCAAAATTATTGTCAAAGAGATGACAAGAGCAATGGATTTTCTGTTGATGTTAAACCAAAACATTCACAGTGACTTGTGGTTCCATCACACAGCCACTAGATGATGCTCTCTCCTACTCTGTGACTTGGGCACAAAAGGTTGATTTCACATTTATTTATTTATAATACCTTCCAGAAGTATTAAGACAACAGTAATTTATTATGAGGCTTTCAATTCACAGAGACAAGGTCCTTGTCCCCTCATACAGTAACAAATGTGGCTATCGGGAGAGACCGGTTCTTTACATTTTATAAAACACCATTAAGCAATGCAGTAAAGGCTTGTACATGGACAATTTGAATTTGTTTTCCCATTTATTGTAAGCGATAGCCCAGTTGCTTTTCGTCACACAATATGTTCTTTGATTGTTATTACAAGGCCACTTCACCCAGTGCCTAACTATCCAGGCTGTCAAAACAGTTCTGGATTATGTGAGATATAGTCATGGAACAAGACTGTGAAAGGCAAAAGTCTAGATCCATTGCCACATTCCACAAAATATTTTTGCTGTCTCTCAGTTAAAATACAGCATGAGGGGAAAAACTAAAATAGGCTATTTAATTTTGACTGTGAAAAGTCAGAACTTTTGAGATTATGATCAAAACCTGAACAAAAATGAAATTGAAACTAACATTTTGAGTTTAATCTCTCAAAGTCAAATGTTTCCATATGAAAGTGAAATCCTTCAAGACTTAAGCCTAAGTACATTTATATTATGATAGAATATATATAATGATATATGTCTAAGCTATTATTTTGGCTGTAATACACTTCTATGGTCCCTGCATCACTTCCCAATTCCCAACATATTCTGTGGATGAAAATATATAATGTCTACATAAACAGGGGTAATGTCTGCTTCACTTCAATTTCAAGCTGCACTATGGTTTGTGTGATGAAGACTAAGCCTGTGCATTTCCTGACTGAAAAAGGAGAAAAAGGGGTAGCACCTAAAAACCAATGGGATCAACAAATGAAGAAGGGAAAGTGCATCTATTTGCGAGCATTTCGAAAGGCCTTAATCCACTTAACCCAGTTATATAGGGAATAGTATATAGGCCCACATAAATCTATAATATATATATAATAAATCTATAATATATTAGATAGATGGAGAAATAGGAAAGAAAACTCCAGTGCCCCCCTACTCACTCATACACACACACACACACACACACATCTACCTATAACACCTGGGCACTTTGATTGGAACACTACTGAACATCACATTTTTATGTTGTTTAAAAGGAATGCTTAAAATTGTTTCCACAAACCAACATGTACTAAAAGATTTATGTTTTCCTTGAATTCCTTGGGTTCAGAGGTCGTGCTGGAGGAATCGTTAATCTCCCGTCTTATCTAAAGACATTCAATAAAAGGACATTTTCTCTTCCCACTATTCTTGACCGCGTTTTGAACCCCTAAGTCCCACCGAGTCGCACTCACCTGGCTGAGCAAGTCCTGATCTGGACAGGTTGTATCTCTGCAACTCACTGTTGCAGTTTTCCTCCTCTCTGACCAGAATGTTATGAGGATCGCATTCTGGGGGAATAGCCTTTAATGTAATGAAAAGAAAACACATGTTTTAAAAAATTATTGCAGCTATCTTGTGTATAAGCTGCAATGGACTGACAAACAGCATGTTTTTATTTCAGTCTGAACAGTTTTCAAAGTTTCAAATAGCCTATATGGTGAAACGTCAACAAATGAGAAAATATATTAAACAGTAATGCTGAATAAGTTAAAGGTTTAGATTAAGAGACAATAATTAGATAAGACGCTCCAGACTTCATACATAAATAAACAACTCTTTAACACACATGTGAACACGTATATTCAGTAGATAATGCATTTGTCCTCACCTGCACATAAACATCAAGAAAAACCATAAGAAGAGCAAGTTCTCTCATTTTGCCACTAATCTTCACTGATGTTTATATTCTTGGTTTTCCGTCCATCGTAAATATTTCTTGTTTTAGCATTAAATATGAGCTATTAAATGTGAACCATTTTCCGCTCCTGCTTCCATTAACTATCACAGAACATCTCCAAACCCGTCAGAAATCAGCGTTACACACAGATGCATCTTTCAGAAGATGCAAAGAAGAAAAAAGCTTATCAAATGTCGCGGTTCAATAACCTGCCTCTTCCACTGGCGCACATTGCATTACACTTTCAGATGTTTCGCCCGATGAAAGCTCCCATTTTAGCAGATTATTGAAATTCAACCTGTGAAATCTTGCCTGAGGTGTGAGGTTGTCCATAAATGTTAGTTATTGCAGAATAGCCTACATTTTGCGACCAAATCCTGTCATGCCAATATGAACCTGCGACTTCTGTAGCTCGTCCCTGATTTGTCCAACACTGTAGCCACTTGTATAGCCTATTAGTTTCCTTTTTCCATATGAGTGAGACCAGTTTTACCGCTGAGAAAGACTACGCCCACTCAGTAGCCCATCTCATCATTAGCCTACCCAATTTTTGGATCAAGACAAGGACAGTTCTACAACGCATACAGTGCTTCAAGACGGAAGGAAATGCGCTGGCTATACATAGCCTACACTAGCTGCAGATTTACGTTGTAATATCGACGAAGCATTTGGTGCGTTGTTAGATCTTTAAATTTTGGAAAAGATGTCAGGTTATAAGCTTTTTAAAATTGAATCTGCTTCACTCATTTCACTTTACATTTTACATAAAAAGTACTGTATACGATTGATAATATAGCCTACACGGAGAAAATGATTTCATTTGTATAAACTCTTAACATAGCCAAATTTGAATTGCAGTCATTATTATAAATAGTAGTAGTAGTTGTTAAGAGCTTTAGTAATGAACTGGGGGATGTTTATTGGAATTTTAGCCTGTCTGGCCAAATACTCGTTTCTTCTGTTTTATTAAAATAAAAATAAATAAATTAAAAAAAACATTCAAATATAGGCTGATGTAAAAATGCGCTGCCACACAGGGATTGGCATCCAAAAAAATGTTCTTCTTGAAATGAACATTGTAACGTTAGCTTTAATTTAGCGCTGTCATCTGATCTTCGATCAGAATCAGAAATGTAGAATAAACGTCTGAAGTTAAGTTTGATAGCGCACAAACTGCTCCATTGTAAAGTTTCAGATTGAAACCTGCTCGACACTCGGCACGCCTTCTGTACACGCCCCGGAAAACCAGAGCATCACCATGGTGACAGTAAATGTTTGCTGGAAGTTGGAGGTATGCACAAGAAAATAACAGGTACACATATTCGCTTTTGATCAAAAGATACACTTTTTTAAAAACATGCTGACTTTGTATAACAGTGATCGCGTCCTCTACAGGCTCTCGTTCACCGGTATGAAAAATGCATAGCTGGCTGGCAAGCACAGACGCGTCATCGCGCAACCAACTGTAGTTAAGGTTAGCTAGTTTGCTAGCTAACTAGACCAATGCTGATCAGAGACAGCAAAGGTAGGCAGTTGTGTTCGGTGAGGTAAATTTAATCGCGCATTTAATCGAAATTTAACTTGCAAGTTCATACAGCTATTGTTATTGATATTCCTCAATTGAAAAATGCCAGCGATATTTTCAGCTAGCCAGCCAGTAGCAACAGCTGAAGCGAAGAGCCACCAGACACAGATGCTGGAAGTCAGGTATCTTGCTAATCTATTAGCTGCAGGGCCTGAGGGCCCTCGTTACCATAGCAGGATTGTGCCACTTTGTGACTTTATTAGATGTACAGTTGTAAGAAGGGTTTAAATGTTAGTCTGAATAGCTGTTTATTGGTTGATAATTGTTTTTGTTATTTATGAAGCTTTACATGGAGTATAGCCTAATATAATACCGCGCTTTAGATAAGCCAACGTTACTGTACAATGAGAACATGTTCAACAACAGAGGTAATACTACTACTACTACTACTACTACTACTAATAATAATAATAATAATAATACGAGCCGTTTCTTCATCATCAGCTTTCAAGGTATGTCTAATTTCTTAAAGGTTTTCCAACAGTCTCGAAAATCTGTCCTCGCTCTAAAACGCCCAGGCAACATACTGAGAATGCCTTATCCTATCATTTTCTTCTTGAGGACAGACAAATGAGACACTGAAGTCTCCCGGTGCCATTGAAACATGCTTGTGTTATCGGATAACAAATTGATGAAAGGTAATTTAGTCTCATTTTTTTATCATACTGGTTAGTCCTGCCCATTATTTATTTATATATGTATTTCGGTAACAGAATCAATCAGGAAGATGCTACCGCAGATACTGTACTGTGGTAGTACAGCATTTGTCATACTTTCATCAATTACACATAAGATCAAATCTCACAAATGAACAGAAAAAAAAAAAAAAAGAGTGTATGGCCAGGAACAATCTGATGGGAGCAGGGAGGCTTATCATCGATCAAAATTGATTGTCAAGATGACCCAGTAGTCAATCTCAGCCTTAGAGACAGCATTCCTCCAATGGTGTACCCTCTTATCTCTAACATGGCATGCATATTGATTTCAGTTATGTTACTTGAACAAGCTGTGGGGGAAAGTGTTTAGTGGTATAACCCTGAATAAGAACAGAAACACACGCAAACATACATGCATGCATACATACACACACACACGCACAGACATATGGGAAAAAATGAAATCAATCATCCCTGGTTCTAAGAGCCTTTAGAGATAGTATGACTTTGTTCCTTTGCTTGCCATTCATGCTTCAGAGGAGAAGGTAAAAACAAGACACATCTTCAGTAAAAGGGGGCTTGCATGGGGGGAGACAGAAGCAATCGATTTAAGATTGAATGATAAAGGCACATTACTCAGGTGCTGCTGATAACCCTGCATTTTCTTACAGGACTGCACAAAAAACTCACAGATATTTTATTAGTATAGGTTGCACTACGTTATATCATCTCTGTAATTCATGTATGATTACATTCAGTGTGATTATAGCTGGACAGGCAATGTGTAGTCATAAGGGATTGTAACCCAGAGTTTGCCTGCACACTGCTGTTGTACCCTTGCATTATGTCCTCAACATGGACTGCCTTAGCTAATATCTAAGTGTATAAATGGATGATATTTAATGTAACATCCATTTATATTGTAATGGATGATTGTTTGTATATATATGATAATGACATTTCCCTCAGTAAATATTCACCTCTGTAAATGGATGATGTGTTAAAAATGTAAGCTCTGGATAAGAGTGTCTGCTATGCAAACATAATGTAATGTGATGTAATGTAAGTGCTCACCTGGCTCACCGGGTGTTTCCTCCAGCCCCGATGGCTAAGTTAATCTTGGGACGTGGCATATAGGAGCACCGAACCACAATGGAGGTGGCTCACTCTGGGGCCGAGTCTTTCGGCAGCGGCTTCAGGAAGAAGACCGCCCTTCCACTGGGGCAGCTGGTGGAGGAAACCAGGAAGAGGGCGGACGTGCCCCACCATCTCCTGGAAACCAGTACAACACCGATTCCTCTGTTGCCCATTTAATCTGTGTGTGCAGACAGTTGAAGGTTTGGATGCTCAATGCAGTGTTGCTGTTATACCCTTAAGGGAGGAACCTGAATTCCTTCAGTAGTCATGAAATGGGTGAAATGTGAGCTATCCCTGTCACCTCATAAGTATGCATAGATTATCTGCATAGATAATTAATGGTATAGAATAATAATTCCCAGAAGTGGGTTTAGGGCTCATTTGGTGGCCAAATCTAATTGATTTAGAGCTCAGATGGAATGCAAATGATTGTCCTAAGGCACCTGGGTATTAAAATGCTTTAAAGCATTTTTATATATTGAATAATATTACATATGTTACTGTATATGATACTTGCTTTTGAAGGCATCTACTGTATGCCTTGAAGTACAGTGAGATAAGCATAGACCCTAAACTGTCTTGTCTCCATTCACATCCCAGAGATCTTTGCCAAACTCCAGAGTAATGAGGTCATTCTAGCCGAGCCTTCGGTGCTTCACTTTGGTGGTTTTCAGCTGGGGAAGACCTACCAGCAGGTCTTGGTAAGTGAAGATGCAAAGTTCCCAGTATGGTCTGAGAAAGCTGTCCTGATCAGGGCCTTCACCTTTGACATCATTTTCTGCAACTGTGATGTTTCAGCACTATTTAAGGTCATTGTTTGATCTACTCTGATTGGTCCCATACCAAATGCACCGAACACAAACTCTGTTGAAAGTGATGGGCGAGTGAGGCTTTGTTAACCTCCAAAAGTGGTGCTACCATGTGTGGTGCATCAGTCAATGATTGGAACCAATCATATTGTTTTGCTGAGGAGCTGAAGACCTTTTTACTGGATAATAAAAGCCAGTTGTTACGTTAGTTATGAATGTTCATATACATTTCAGAATGTACATTTACGTGTTCTGAATTTTCAAATAAGTTTCAAGATGCATAAAACTATTTTGATATATTTGCTCAACATACAGGTAGTGTAATGGTCTTGGTCATGGTCATTGGCAGCCCTTATGAAGACCACAGCATCAGAGGAACCTTTGTACTTGTTACAGAAGCATGATGAGAACTCTGGATTTGTCGTTATTTCATTCACAGAAACTCATCAATGTTTCCTCGGAGGTGATAAACATACACATTCTGCCCACCCGGACTAAGTACTTTCAGACAAAATATTCCAAAAAGGTAAGTTCATTTTAAAATGTGCCATGCTCATTTTAAACTCTTTTTATGTTTGACAGTTTACATCTACCTTATTTGACTTATATGACTTTTTCCCTTGATATTGTTATTGTTCTCAATATGATGAAATGACACAGGGTTCGATGCACCTCTGCTAATTTAAGTTCTCTTTATGATACCAGTATCATAGCTGTCATAAAATGTCACATATTCCAGTTCAGGTTAGGTGAGGAGTAAGGATTATAAGTATGGAACTTTAGCTTAGTGTTAAAAGCAGTTTATTTGAGGTATTAAACATCTGAATGGAATCAGTGCACTTTTCTGTTACGAGGCAAAATTGTTGCATGACTCAGTAGAAGCCCAAAGTGGCAACACATTTGCAATTTGCAATGTTGCAAACACAACTTGAATGTCACCAGTTCAATACTAAATGTTTCACAAGCATTATATCTAATGAAAATATCTCCAGTATGTAAATACATTGTAAGATTGTTGAAATTCAGTTGTAAAGGGTGTATTGTGCAATAAGTGCAACTTTACCAATGGATGTGTTATATTCAAGAAAAAAACCTATTAAACAATATATTTCTTTGTTTTACATTTATATTTTGGCATTTAACAGACTCTTGTCCAGAGTTACGTACTTTCAGTACATACAAAATGGAAGACGAACAGTACTGTTAGGTACAACAGTCATTCATAACCTACTTTGAACTGTATATTGTAACATGTATTCCATTTTGTAAGGACACTGCCCTGTCACTGAAATGAAGAACCTCTAACGATGGAGCATGTGTATTTTGCAGTATCGGCTGGTCCCAGGGCTGGCATATATAGTGAAGGTGCACTTCTGCCCAGACGAATGGCGCTACTTTTACGATTGCATCCGGATCCACTGCAAGGTAGGAATCCGAGGGCGACTGCCGTGGTTCTCTCAGTGCATTCATGGAGGTGTGCAACGTGGTGAGCGCTGGGCGCCTCTCAGCAATCCTCACAAATCTGTCACACTCACAAACGCACACACGCACACACACCTTTTATGGTCTCAGTCAAAAATCTATATTTTTCTGAATGAATGGTATTTCTGTAAATTTCTGATAGTATTTGAATTAAATGTGGTTTCCTGTTTTTTTTTTTTTGCAAACAAGATACTTGAATATTGATAGTATTATACAAAGCAAAATAATGGTCACAAATAACATTATGCCTCCGTAGACCTCTGTAGACCTCCGTAGAGCAGGCATTTCTGTCTGTTTTGTTTTGTTGATACAAATATTTGATTTCATGCTAAGTAAATGAAAGGTTCATGGGGAATGGCTGGTTCATGCCATAGACCCAATTGAGAGCTGTTCACTCTACTCTGTCAGATGCCTGAGGGGACCTTTAGGTCAGACATTTCCCGATGTGCTTCAGATTGGTGATAAACACACAAAAAAAGGAAGTGGTGTGGAGTAGCCATATGGCCTCACTGCTTGGACAGTAATTTAGAGCAAGGCTCTGAATGGATGAAACTGTGAGCCCCACTCCAATGTGGTGTCATTTCCAGGGAGACGAGAACCTTCTGGTCCCTGTCCACGCGTACCCCATCATCGACGACCTGGACGTCCCACCCCACATCAGTCTGCCGCCCGTCCCTTTGGGCCAGAGGTGAGGTTGTTGGGTTCAGACATATTTTACATCTCAGCTCATGGTTATGACATCATTTAAATGTTTTAGATTGTTTTATAAACCCAGTGGATTCTGCTTTTTGTCTGAATAATTAATAAACCAGACTAATAAGGGCTGTTTGCCTGGGTTTGTTCTTGGTGGCGAATGTTCAGCTAAATTCTTTCACTGGCTGAAAATAAGGTGGAAAATTCAAGACACCATCAAGACATTAGTACATGTTTTTTGATGCCAGACTGGATGACAGAGAATGTAGGAAAAGTCATTCTAGCCATCTAAAGTGAAAATTTATGTTGCTGATTACTGTGTCAAACTTGCACTGTCCTTCTAGTAGCATAACAGCTTGATTCAAGTATGAGTTTTACAGTGTCTATTTGTCACTTTGTTGCCCCCCCCCCACCATCCTGAGGTAAATTTCCAGTGTCACCCGTAAGGTGAACATGCCATTGTTTACAAAATATTCAGAGACTGAAATCAGGCATCGTATGGAAATATCTGCGCCTTTTGAGCTTTGGCTGCTCCTCCATCCCATCGAGTGTCAGTTATGAATGGCTATATGAATGGCTAGCACGACATGATAAGGGACCAACCAGACTCCTTTGAGGAATAAACACGCAGCGTGCTATCATCTTTAAGCGAAGGGCCATAAAGATTCCTTTTTAATAATCCAGTTGAAGGCGAGGGCAACAATGATGGATTGAGAGACAAGAAAGCGGGGTCGAGTTTTGGTCAGAGAATTCGGGAGCAGCGCTTAGAGAACTGGGGTCTCCCTTCTTGGCCCGAACTGGAGCTGCTGAAGGACAGGCCTACTCTCAGACCGCTGCTCCCCTGGGGCTGAGGAACCCCCTTTCCTCACATGGCATTTGATGTGCTTCAAATTAATGGAAAAGGGGAATAAAGTGTGGTAATAAATATGCCGATGACAGTTTAATGGAGTTTGGTCTGAGCTCCTCAATGAAGCATTAGCTGCGTGATTCATGGCCAGAGGAATGGCGGAGAGCTCTCTGCAGAGCCCATCACAGTATCAGAGCAGAGTCATAACAGTATAGATAACTACATCATTCTCAAAAAAAGATGGAGGAAGATGGACAAAAATAACAAAATGCACTGATAAATTGATACATCAAAGATAAGCTTCAAGGATTGAAAATTAAATTAAAAAATAATCTAATAGACTGAATGAGTCATATATATATTGATATATGTGGGTGTGTTTATGGAAAAAAATATAGATAGATATATAGATATACACACACACATACACGCACATGTAGGGCTGTGCGATATGACCAAAATCTCATATCCCGATATAGGTCATTTCATATTCTGATAACGATACATATCACGATATAGCACATTTTCTGTAAATTCAATGAATAAATAGTTTATATAAAATGACCACATGGAAAGGCCTATTTCTTATTACAGTAGATTGGAAAAATTCTAGCTAATTTTAACTTTGAGGAAACAGCGATTTAACGTTAAAAATTATAGCAAATGCTA
Organism: Megalops atlanticus; assembly: GCA_019176425.1. Lineage (NCBI taxonomy): Eukaryota > Metazoa > Chordata > Actinopteri > Elopiformes > Megalopidae > Megalops > Megalops atlanticus. The sequence goes on along the minus strand of CM032886.1, from coordinate 33,509,699 downwards.
ACTGAAAACTACGAGAAGCTTAATAACAATAATGAAAACATAACGAACCATGTAACGTACATAGCATAAAAATAAGTTATGTGCGAAAGGGTTAAGCATGTAAGAAAATATAAAATATTAATGTATAAAATATAAAAAGGTAAACAGAAAACACTTTTCAACTATAGTTCTGTGTCACGTTCACTCTCCTCCATGTTTGTTTGTGTTGCCTTCATGCAAATTTCTTGCCTGCATCCGCTGTGTGGAAGAACACAAAGCGTTGTCCAAATGACGAAAAATATTGCCGTAAAGTGTGTGATTTGCAACACAATGAAATAAACAATAGGTCATAATATGAAACGATAGATGTTTTTCTGTCGTCACACGATATATATCGTCATATCGCACAGCCCTACGCACATGCACATGCACACACACGCATGCATACACACAGATGGTATGTGAATATTTCGTACTAATAAGGAGTTGGGCCATCCTTTTTCAGAACAGCTTCTGTCCTTTTTGAAATGCTGCTATACAAGTTTTGTTTCTTGTGGGATATTGGGCCATTCTTCAAGAAGGAGAGCCTTTAGTTCCTAGACAGATGAAGGAGCTGGAGATCTACTCCTTACTCTGTGTTTCAGAACTTCCCATAAAGCTTCAATGATGTTAAAGATCTTGTGATTGGGGAGGAAATGGAAGGTGTTTGACTTCATCCTGGCATTCATAAAACCACTCTTGAATCCATTTAGCAGTGTGTAAGCAGGTGTTCTCATCTTGGAATACAGAAACATCTTGAGGAAACAGTGTTTGTACCATAGGTGCCTAAAAGGGTGCACCTAGTTGCCTAAATGGAGAAAGTAACAATTGGACCCAGTGACTCCCTTTGGATGGTTGCTCATACCATAACAGATCCATTGCCATGTCTCAGACCTGGAAACAGGCAATGTGGGTTGAAAGCTTCCTTTGGCTTTCTCCTAACAAAAGCCACCAGACGTAGTAAAAGAGTAAAAAAAAGAAACTCAACAGACCATGTATTACTTTCTTTCACTGCTCACAAGTCCAGATTTTGTGCTCATTACACCAGGTTATGCATTGTTGCAGAATGACCTTGGTTACAAACAGTTTCAGAATGGCAGTCCTGCTATAAATATCAGCTTTGTGAAGCTCACAACATAGTTTTTGTTGAGACTGGGTCAAAAAGGTGGGGAGGAGGCCTTGCTTCTTGAAGAATGATCCAATATTCCACTAGAAACAGTGGGATAAAACAGTATAAAACTTATAGGCATTCCAATAAGAATTGAAGATCTTCTGAAGGCAAAAGGCAGCTCAACTCCTTTTTACTTAAGTAATAGTCATTTACTGTTTGGTGTTTCCATGATTTTGTTGATCATTTCAGCCAGATAGACTCACTCTAATTCAGGTACAGAGTGGCATCAGAAGTGCTTGAAGGCTTCAAAGACAAAACCATCATTTTCTCCACTGTGGAATTTGCAGGCCACTGAGAAGAATTGGAAAGAATGCTGGCAGATTTGCTGCTTGTACCTTTGTGTCAGAAATAACCTCAGCAATCTCAGGATAGATCTTTGCTTCAAACTTTGAACAAAGGTGTCTGAGATCATTTTATCGAACTCACCACACCTACTTACATTACCACAGGAATGCGTGTCGGGAGTTACCGTACTGTTGATGCCGTTTGATTCGAACATTCTCTGGAAATGATTCATGAAATTCCAGAACCAGGAAGGACAGCCGGCTTCTGAAGCACACTCACCAAACTCAGAACCAAAGCATCTTAATGTTTTCAGAAAACACAAAAAAGACTTCATGAATTTGTTTGCATTGGTGACCTCAGGTTATCTCACAGATAGTGAAAGTGGCAGGGAGGAGCGCTGCAGGAGTAAACACTTCAGCACAACACTGAGGTGTAACCAAGGCTTTATCTGTGTGTGGTACAGTGGAGGGGGCTTGTAACCAGGAGGTTGCAGGATTTATCCCTGTGTGAGAAATTTCTGTCATGGCAAGAAGCTATTTACCTTTGATTGCTTTAGGACAAATGCTACACAAATTTTTAGCATGTGCATGTAATACATATATTACATATATATGTAATAATATTATATATATATATTATTACATGCAAATGTGTAATTATATAATGAATGAGTCGTGTTTGAAAATGTCATTCAAAATGTAATGTAATCTGAACTGAACTCACTTTTAAATTCCCAGTGGACTAATGTTTGTTTTGGTTTCATAAATCTGCTTAGAACAATGAACGGTTCACACATATTGGCTCTGATTGGACAGAGTCAGCTGAATAGAAAGCAGAATCGCGACAGCGAGGTGGTGTGAAATCAGGGTTTATTTGTAAAGTGGGAAGTTGTAACCCAACAGGGGAGACAGGAGGCAGCCTGCCAAATGAGATGTGACGGGGTGTGACTTCTGCCTCTGGAGAGAGTGCGAGGCATGAGGAAGTGGAGCACCTTAATGGCAGCTTTGTCTGCACACTGGTGTTTAGCTAATTAGGAAGTGTTTACACATGGCGGCAGGCAGTGACAAATCACCTGGTGTTATTTGCTTTGCTTGGGGCCCTGTCGACCGCCGATGCTCTTGGTTCCTGTTTGTGTCAGATCGGTTGAAGAGGGGCACGTTACAGAGGGGGGGAAATCAAGACAAAGGCTGGTGGTGATTGGATGCAGGGGTGCCCTCTGTGGCCCATTCTTTTGGCCGTGTTCACAAATTCCATTTCCATTTAGGGGCCCAAATATCACCAGCGCTCTCTCCACAGACATAAACGTTATCTGATGATTGGGATCAGACCAAAGGTTGAATCACTGATATGGATCGAGCTTAAGCTGAAACCACAAAGACAAAACTTTTTATCGGACACACCACCTAAAATCTGTTATGTAAAGCTGCTTACTTGAGATCTGAGAACCTCCCCCACCTGAAACGGCTATTTAAATTATTTTCTAGACTAATGATTATTTGTAGTAGTAGTAAAAAAACATGTATTGTTAGCACACATGATCAATATATATGTGTCTGCAATTAAAGGTCTCTTAATCATAAACAGACTTAATGAGATATAAATTGCTATGTAATCAGGAATGACAAATGTGAGTGCAGTTGCATTTGTTTAGCTTACACTTGTGGTGTGTAGACACTGATTGATATGGCATTAGAAATTAATAAGATGTAATGAGAATGTAACCGTAGCTAAACAGTGGCCATATGTGTTTTTCCCAGCGTGAGTCACTCCATCCCTCTGAGCTGCAGCTGTCCCATTGACTTTGAGTTCCAGGTACACCTCATCCAGCCACACAAGGCCTTCACTATCCAGCCCCTGTCAGGTAAATCCTCTTTACACTGCACCATCACTGTGACTTTAAACTGGAAGTTCTTACACAGACGTGCTGATGGGAAATGAAGTTTGACACTAACATGTAAGTAGTTTGCTACCTCTAGGTATGTACTTTTTCCCATCTGCACTTAAGTAAGGCTTTGTAGCCTCAGTGGAGAACTGTTGAGCACAAACTCAACATTTAAATTCAGCCCAGCTCCTCTCAAGCCTTTCGAACGGACAGCCTCCTTTCAAAATTCAGGTTCCATCTATAAAGGAAAATTGGCCATAACTTAAGATTTACACAGTTTATGTATCAAATACTTACATGTGCGATTGCACATTTATTTGTGTTAGCAAGACACCTGCTATGAAACCAGACATAACAGTCAGAAATTATTCCAATGGAGAATGGAGAACTTGCTGAAAGAGACATGCACAAACCACACGTAGATACACTCACGGTCGGTTTTCCTGTGTGCATTTTTGATGCCTTGAAGTGATCAGAGAGCTATCCATTGAAACAGCGGCTTTTCAGAGATGGTTTTGTTTTGTTGCATTCAGTCTAAGCTCTGGATGATAGAAATGCAGCTTGTATCACAGTGGGGAAGGCTTGTTTTTCACCCTTAAGGACACTGTTTCAGTGCTTAAACCTGCACATAGGTACTTGATCCTTATCATAATGTCAAACATGTCAAATTTAATTTTTTTCTGGAGCATGCCTGCAATCCATTCTGAAATCCATGTAAATTAATATACACCCACCTCCATCTAAACTGCAATGATTAGCCAATTATGCTAAAAAGGATGAATATTTGTAGTATTTGTAGGGGCACCCCATCCGCTAGTGGCGACCACAGTGCGCAGCTTTGCAGATACGTCTTTGCAAACGTCTGCAGATGAACACACTGAATAGGTTTGGGAATGTCGGGACCATGAGCTCTCCACCCTGATTACAGTGTTTTCAAAACAGTGCAGAGACACAGACACCAGGGTTATTTTTGGCAGCAGCATCACCTGACCTCACTGCCCCCACAAGGTACACACAAAGTACACACAAGGTAATATGATGATGCAGGCTAATTCTTCAAGTGTCCACCTAAATACACTCTTAAAATCTGTGTAGTTAGCGGTTCAATATCTGGCTGACTCAATGAAGCCTTCTCCGCACCCCCATTGTCATGCTATTTCTTACAAGAGTGAATGTAAAGGTGGGAAGTTAACCAACCAGCAGGCCACATTTGTTTCACTCAGTTTCACAAACCACTAAACACTTAAAGCATTGAAAAGTGAAAATGTAGCAGAAAGTAGAAAATGTAGAAGATATTGAGAGTATTGCGTGATGATTACATGTAGTATCTTATTCAAAGAGAACTTTTAAAAGACAATATTAGCCCAAAATCACCAGGCATTTCTTCCCTTTTAAGGACATTTCGGACTAACTTGGCCATCTGTTACATCCAACAGGGAGCTAAAAAATAGTGGAAAGCATTGTTTGATAAATGTGGAACCTGGATCTTCGTGCAACTTGAAAAGAGTCAAAAATTCTGAAGGAACACATTGGAACAACACACAGGCAAACATGAAGGTTTCGTCTCATGTCATGTGCAAGACAAACACAATGTAATTAGAATGTACTTATTTTACCTAAGCAAATAACCAAGAACAATTTGGGAATCCATCTGCGAAAAGCAAAGTGCAGCAGACGTGACAGATCACAAGTCTAGGAAGGAGGAGGTCGTTTGGCCCACACAGTGGAAATAATATTTGATTTCCTCCTCATTTTTAGTAAACGAGTTTCCCCACTGTTGATGTCATTAAATCTGTCACAAGGGGTGAGGGGAGGGGGGCTGGAGGGGGTGTCGTTTCGGCCACGGCATATTTGCTTATTGCTCTGTGCCAGAGGTGACCCCGCTCGTCTTCTGCGGTGATTAATTTAAATTCCTCAAACCCAATCCGAACTGATGCATTGTGCTGGGCAGGTTTGGTGTTCGTGTCGCTTGTCTGGCCTTACTTCTATCCTGGGGGCAGGGGTGACGTTGTGATTCTACCCCAGCAGCATGAGGCAGAACCTGTAAGAGGCAGGGCTCATAACCTGAAGGTTGCTGGTTCAGTTCTCAGTTTTGAATCCCAGGTGGGCCACTTCTGTAGTACCCTTAGGCAAGGTACTTAACCGAAATTTCCTCAGTAAATATCCAGCTGTAAGAATGGATATCATAAAAAGTCAAAAGGTATGTAAAGTGCTCTGAATAAGAGTGTCTGCACAGCAAATTGCAGTGTAATCAGAGAGTTTCAATGTGGGCAGCCAGTGAGTTCATTGACAGGATATTCATGTGCTACATTTATTTGCAGAACCTCATATTGTTGACTTGATTAGGGTAGGGGTGACTTACACTGCATACAATACTTGTGTCAACAATTCATAGGTGGATATTTAGCAATGGCTTCAGATTGAGTACTTCAAGGTTACAACAGTGTGGTACCCAGTCTCATGCCCAGTGAGTAAAAGATACACATAGTGCGCTGCCTGCAAAAAGTAGTTTAAGAGGGTTGTCTCTACAGCTCGTATGTGAATGTTAGACATGTGTTATAATCTATGATATTCTGGTCCTTAGTCTTTAATCACCTTATGTTTGGGTCAGTGAATTTAACAGGGTGGGGATGGTCATGTCATGTCACTATATGCCAAAATGTATAATCCAAAATATAAGGAATGCCTACTGTATCAATCGAATCATATGGCCTATACTGTATCATAAAACAGTGCCAGCTGTTTCCATTTTCATATTGCAGTGTTGTAGAGCATAGTTATAAAATGTATGTCAAATGTGTTTTGAGATGTTGAAAATAACTTGAATCTTGAATTTTACAATAGATGATATTGTATTATACTGTATAATATAACACAGGTATGAAAGGACCATATTAAGGGTTTCCTTCTTGCTCTCAAAGCCTAGACCATTTGATCCTTGAGGGTTTTTTTCGCATGGAGGAGCTGGTGGATGTTCACGTGAGGCTCAACGCTGGTGATGACAGGGTGAATGTATGTGTATCGCTGCCCTGCCATTCACCCTCCCACTCCCCTCTCGCCTGATTTATCTGAGTATCACCTCAAATCCTCCTGGGGTTGACCTGCCGTCACCCTGACGGAAAGCAGTGGCTGTTCTGTAGCGTCCGGCAAGGCCCCTGAGAGCTCAGAGCGTCCGGACGCAGCGCAGCACGGTGCGTCCCGTCCGGGGCCGGTCTGTCTCCGGACGCCTGACGCATTCCAGGCGTTGGAGATGAATGGAGATGTTTACTGTAATCCTGCCCCCGGAGGTGGAAATCAGTTCCCTCCAGCACTTCACTAGCCACGAAGGTCCTTCAAACTCCAGCTCCAGTGCGGCCCCTCCAGCTTTCCCTGGGGGAACTCATACAAGGCTGAAATATAAGGAATACCGTTACATTCACTTTGTGTATTTAAACTACAGTGGCAAGAAAAAGTATGTGAACCCTTTGCAATTACCTAGTTTTCTGCATTAATTGGTCATAAAATGTGATCTGATCTACATCTAAGTCACAAGTACAGACAAGCACAATGTGCTTAATCTAATACCACACAAACAATTATAATATTTCATGTCTTTATTGAACACATCCTTTAAACATTCACAGTGCTGGTGGAAAAAGTAAGTGAACCCTTGGATTTAATCACTGATCAAACCTCCTTTGGCAGCAATAATCTCAAACAAGCGCTTCTGGTAGCTGCTGATCAGTCCTGCACAACGTTCAGGAGGAATTCTGGGCTCTGACTGGGCCACTCCAAAAGGCAGATTTTCTTTTTTTTTGAAGCCATTCTGTAGTAGATTTACTTCAATGTTTAGGGTCATTGTCCTGCTGCATCACCCAACTTCTACTGAGCTTCAGCTGGTGTTCAGCCACCCTGACATTATCCTGTAGGATACCTTGATAAACTTGGGAATTCATTTTCCCCTTGATGAAGGCAAGCTGTCCAGGCCTTGAGGCAAAGCAGCCCCAAATCATGATGCTCCCTCCACTGTACTTCACCATTGGGATGATGTTTTCGTGTTGGTATGCGGTGCCCTTTTTACGCCATACGTAGTGCTGCATGTTCCTCCCAAACAATTTAACCTTAGTATCATCAGTCCACAAAACATTTCCCAGTAGCGTTGTGGAGTGTCAAGGTACTCTTTAGAAAACTTCAGGCGTGCAGTGATATTTTTTTTGGAAAGCAGCGGCTTCTTCTGTGGTGTCCTGCCATGGACACCATGCCTGTTCAATGATTTGCGTATGGTAGACTCATGAACAGAGATGTTAACCACTTCCAATGATTCCTTCAAGCCTTTAGCTGTTACTCTAGGGTTCTTTTTTACGTCATTGAGCATTCTGCAGTGCGCCTTTGGAGTCAATTTGGCTGGGTGCCCACTTCTAGGGAGAGTAGCCACAGTACTAAATCGTCTCCATTTGTAGATGATTTGTCTAACTGTGGACTGGTGAATACCTAAAGTCTTTGAGATTACTTTGTAACCCCTTCAACTTTTATGCAAATCAAAAATTCTTGTTCATAGGTCTTCAGAGATTTCTTTTTTGCGAGGCATGGTTCACATCAGCAGATGCTTCTTGTGAATAGCAAAATCAAAAAGTTTGAGTGTTTTTTTTTAAGTCAATGTAGCTCTACACCTCACTCCTATCTCGTTTCATTGATTGGACTCCAGGTTTACTAACTCCTGACTCCAATTAGCTTTTGTGGGAGTCATTAGCCTAAGGGTTCACTTGCTTTTTCCACCAGCACTGTGAATGTTTAATGGATGTGTTCAATAATGACATGAAAGATTATGATTGTTTGTGTGCTATTAGGTTAAGCACATTGTGCTTGTCTATACTTGTGACTTAGATATAGATCAGATCACATTTTATGACCAATTAATGCAGAAAACTAGGTAATTCCAAAGGTGTTCACATACTTTTTCTTGCCACTGTATGTATGTCAAGTTATACTGCTCTTTTGCTAAAATATATCAGTTATGCCCATGTTCATATGAAAATTTGTGCATATCCTGTAGAATGTGGTAGAAAGCACTGTAACTACTTTTATACCACAAACATATTCTTCAATGCATGTATAAAATTTGATGATGTGAAAGTGGCAAGAGATCATATATATATTTGATAGCTGATTTTAGCAATGGTTAATGTCTTCATGACATAACATAACGGTAAGATAGGAAATCGTAACCATTAAAAACTAGGACTACAGCTAGCAGGGGAGAATGAAAAGGTGGCACATAAGCTACCTTTCTGTTTTACCCTGCTAGGTGTAGTCCAAAGCTTGGGGAAGAGAAAATAGGAGAAAGTAGGAGAATGGTACAAAGCAGGACTTCTCAGCTGTGATCCTGGAGAGCAGCTGTCTGGCAGGATTTTCACTTCTCTGTAAACCACTAAATCTCCGACGGCTTGCTTCAGAAGAGCTCAGTCTGTCTGATCAACGTGTTGATTTTTTTTAAAATTGGGACCTTGGATGGCCTTGAAAGCCCTGGTCACTTCCAGGGTTTAGTTGCATTATGGCAAAAGTAACACAATCAAGCAAGAGGAAGGTAGACTGTTTCCTGGACTTGTGTGCCATATAAGTGTGTGCGTGTGTGTGTGTGTGTGTGTGTGTGTGTGTGTGTGTGTATTTTTAGGTGTCATCCCAGCGAACGGAAAGGTCGGGGTGACGGTGACATTCACCCCATTTGAATATGGGACTGCCCAGACCACACTACAGCTGCTCGTCTCCCAGTTCAACTCCAAGCCCTACATCTGCACCCTCACAGGGATGTCCTCGCCTTACCTGGCTCTCAGGTGAGTCCAGACCAGGGTTGGTGTAGTCCTACCATGTCCCCCTAACAGAAAGACATCCATCGGACCTATGCGATGGAGGTGTACATAATAAAGATGGATGGTTGTGAACCTCTGCAGTCACATGGAAGTTTGGCCCTGCACTTGCTAAATCCTCTCCGACCCTTCACAAGACAAGCATGCGACAAGATGTCTATCGTAAATTCATAAACTGAATTGGTGCTTGGCATGGGCTGTTTATTTGATATATAATCTCCGAAAGTGTATCCTGCTTATCTCCAGCGACATCAAGCTCTCGGTGCCAGTAAGCTTTCGGTGTCTCTGTTGCATCAGGTTTAGGGAGAGGCAATGTAAATGTTTGTTTATGTGAGATAAGAGAGCGTGACATTATGATGTATATTAAGTTTACCTTTTTTCAAATAATGACTCTGTTTACATGCGGCAAATGCTGACAGGGAACGGTGATGCCAGAAGGCAGTCCGTGTAAATTCGCCCGTTAAAGGGAGGCTTTCTGTAAACCAGTTATTGATGCTTGCTATGTCCAGCTAAGCATTTTGCCAAGTGCATGACTTGTTTTTAAATTCATAGTAAAATTACATGTAATTACATATAATTATATAGTAATTATAGTAAGTATACATATATATATATATATAATAAATATACATACATATAATTATATAATAATTATGATAAGTATATATATGCTAACTAATGAATTTTTCGGTCTAGGAAGATGTTGGGCTTAAGGCAAATTACCAATAATCCTTGCAAAGAGTTCTAGGTGTATTTTTAAGTTGTGTCCATGTGATTTGATTTTAATGTTACTATTAAAAAATAAGAAGAATAACACAAGAAAGCCTTCTAATATAACGAAAAGGCTTTTTTCCCCTTCACCATAACCAATGGAAAGAGAACATATTTTCTCATATTGCAATGCTGCCATCATTAGAATTTGTATAAATGACCGAATGGCAGTATTGCAATGTCCAATTTATGCATTGGACATTGTAAATGTATCTAATAGGCTCATAAAGCAGAGAACACAGTCGCAGGTGTATTTTCAAATGCAAGGGGCAATGCGATCACATTTGATTTTAGATGAAAATGGTTTAGATGATTTAGCATGATTGCATTTTATGATGCATCTGCATATTACAGGTTTTTTCCTGCCTCCTCTGTTCCCATGAGAAAATGACCGCAATCCATCAATGAGGGCAGATCTGTAATGCTGTCCTGTTTATAGCACAGCAGAGTTAATGATTCCCCAGAGGAGTACAATGAGATATCAAAGTTAACAGTCATTCAAAGGTCATGTACCGATCGAACCCCCGAGACTGCCGGCAGTCATGTCGGATGCAGGTGAGCAAACTGACCAACAGGTAGGTAGGAAGAAAGACAGATATATGCATTTATTGAGATTTATTAATAGATAAAGACGATATTGAAAGATGTATGCAGAACGCTCACTGGGTTTCAACGTTTTCCCGTCATAATCACCCCATCCAGCTCAATGAGACTGCCACGTCTGCATGAACAGCTAAAAAAAGGAACAGTTTTGCTAAAAGCAGTTATGATACAGGTGTGAAAAAAATCAAATAACCTATGTAACTGTGTAAGACAACATGACTAAACAAAAATGATAATGATGATGATTCTTCAATTGATTACAGAAAACTGGTTGTATTTCCTTGCTTAAGTCAACAAGCTAAAAACAATCTGCCAAAATAATTGTCCTTGACAATAATGAGGGTGATAATAATATTAATGAGAAGAATACCTATAATTGTGATTAAAACAATGTAAACCCCATCATTCCATCTTTTTTTGTAACTTGTGGTGATTTTGTGTGTATGTTTGTGTGTTTCACACCCCAGTCAGCAGGACAGAGATGAAGAGCAGGAATTTGTGCCCCTGAAGGAGTCTCTGGATCCCCAGTCGATCTCCTTGCTGCACCTGTCCAGGACCAAGAGGGGGCTGAGGCCCACCTGGGTCCCAGCTGAGCCCACGGTGAGGGGCGCCAAGGGGGCAAATGCACCTAGCCCAAACCAGGTCGCTGACCAGCATTCCCTACTGTTACAACCAGCACTTCAGCTGGAGGAATAGGGGGAGCTGAGCACAACACCAACAAACCCATGTGCCACTGTGCACAGCTTGCATTTTTACCTGTTATCCAGGTAAAAATCCAGCAAAAATCTGTTATCCAGCAGCATGTTTATATAGTGAGCTCCTTTGATGCCACTAGCACAGGTTTTGGCACTACCTGGAGTGAGTTAATTAGGGTTAAGCGCCCTGCTCAAGGACACAACAGCAGACCCCCCCCACCCCCTCAGGGATTCAAACCTGTAGTGTTCTGGTGACGAGCCCACTCTCCTGTCCGCTAATACCACGCCTGCCCTTCTATTTAATGACTGTGTTAGCTCAGACGTTTGCCTCTGACACAGGTACAGGAACAGAGTGCCTGTCACTGTGGCTCACCTCTGGACCTCTGGATGGAAGGTGCTTTCCTGAGTGATTATGAGCAATCGATGATGGTCACACTGTCTCCTTGTACAGAAGGAGAACGCGCAGATGGGTCTGAAGCCGGTAGTCAACGTGACAACCCCTGCTGGAGTGGCCAAAATGCTTATCCAGCAGACAGACAAGATGAGGTCCAAAGACCTGAGAGAAGGTACTGCACTTTTTGTGGCTTACAATTTTACTGATAACCTACATTTACTAGTATAATACTGTGCTATTACTGATACTGATAAAAACAGGATAGTGTTTTTTGTAGGGGGGCAATCTTGATGCCATATGCTGAGCATAGTGCAACATTAGCTTAAGGTCTGGAATTTGAACAAATGACTTTCCGGTCCATAACTCCATAGAAGGCAACCTCAGAGCTCCAGAGTTATTGCTCAGTTATATGTTAGTGTGCAATTATATGTATTCTTGTGAAACCTTTTTATTGCTTTACTTAGCAATCCAGGAATACCACCAAGCTTTCAGGTTGACACAGGGTGCATACCTTAGCAGAAATGACCATTTTCAGCAGAAAAAGTTTCATAACAATTTCTGAATCAACTGCTTTGGCAACATTTAATTCTAAAATTATTGTATGGATTTTCATTCAAATTAATCTTAAAAAAATTGCCATATGGCATCTAAACATATAAGGGTCATTCCATGCCAACTCACCTAGGACCTCCCAGGTCATGTCATGGATTTTCTTGAAAAAATCCATGTGAAAACTTCTATTAAATTCATGGGACCTTGCAAAATCCTATAGCTCTACTCCAAATACTTTTTTAGTTATGAATTTAAAAGTTTGGCCCTTGGAGCTAAATTTCATCATTTTTTATTTGGTCCTGCATAAAAAATTGAGTGCCACAGATCTTGATAAATATAGCTTCGGAGCTGAAAAACCCACTTTTTAGATATTTTGACTGTATTTTTTCCCAAGAAGGATTATTTTAATTTCCTTGTTTTGTTGCATACTAGATGATGTCATCTTGTTCCGTGTGTCTGGACAAAATATTAATCTTAGTTCCTTAGCTCAATACACTAGGGATGCACGATGATATCGGCACGGCATCGGTATCGGCCGATAAAAACTTACTTTAAGTTAATTATCAGCATCGGCAGATATGAAAATTTCTGCTGATGTGCCTGGCCGATAAGGTGACGCGTTAACTATGCGTATGCGATGACGCTAAATGTTTATTATGAGCGTCAGCAACAAGCTTCAACATGTCAGCTGTATGGAAGTATTTCGAAGTATCTGAAACAGATAACAAAATTGCTATTTACAATGCTTGTAAAGCACCAGTGATGCGAGGAGGGGTAAAATGTATAGCTAAGTTTCTCACTTGACGTTCTTAAGTTTCTTCAGTTTCTTAAGTTTCACGTCACGTAAGTGCGATAGAATGGTTCTATTTATGGAAAAACGTTTTGGGGCTTCTTATATCGCTCAAAGTTCCGTCGATTCAAGCGTTAATTCGCTCGAAAATGTGATGGAAAAAGGGCTTCTGGGAGGATGCTAGCTCCTAAGCTTTTCTCTGCTTCTGGAGGGGTGTGAGACCATTTTTAAATAACGTGGCTCCGTAAGGAGAGAATGCGATTTGAAATGAAACAAGACAGCCCGTGATTGCCGAGCTTGTGCTTTGGGACTCGAACGGAGGTCCTAATGGTTTCGACCCCTAGCTAAGCTTCTGACCCTGGGAGGATCCTAGCTGTGCGCTGCTAAGCTTTTCTCTGCTTCTGGAGAGGGCGTGAAAAAAATTTTAAATAACGCGGCTCCGGAAGCAGAGACGGCAATGGGAAATAAGGCAACCTGCGATCGCCTAGTTCCTGCTTTGGGACACGAACATAGGCCGTAATATTTGTATTTGTACACTTACACAACGACACTAGACAGCTAATAACGTTTTCTGTAACTTTATTGTGTCTGCTCATTCGCGGCTCCAGAAGGAGCGAATGCGATGGGAAATAAGACAACGATCATAATAAGACAGGTAAGCTTCTCTCTGCTTCCGGAGGGGAGTGAGACCATTTTTAAATTACGCGGCATCTATATGTATCTACACTATATCGGTATCGGCATCGGCAATCGGCTAAAATGAGTTTGAAAATATCAGCACATCGGATATCGGCAAAAATCTAATATCGTGCATCCCTACAATACACATATATTATTTCGCAATTTCAGACTTTTCTGAACTAATTTCTGACATCATCAACTAGTGGCATTAGAAAACAATAAAGCAAGTCTGGGCTAATCCCACCTGAAACAGGTTTGGGCGGATTATTGCAAAATGGATTGCAACATACCCAGAAGTATATAAAAGAGTGCAATCATAATTTTTTTCATCATTAAGTAGTTTGATGTGATAGTGAGATCATGGAGTCCTGCTCTATTGGAAAAAGCCAAGAAGAAGAAGCCAACTGTCACAAGACAGCCTACGCTAATGGAAAAATTGATCTTTCAAGTTTGGCTGAGTTGGGAACAGACAAGGAACTATTGAAGTTGAGAAGTGGATGTTCTGACTTGACAGATGATGCCACAGTTTGTTTGCATCACCAGAAGTACTTTTTGGTGAAATATAGCTTTCTTCAGAAACAGTGTTGTGATCCCTTCAACTTACATCCCAACAGCAAATGGAGTTGCTCACTGAGGATCATAAATACAGAGAAAGCAAGGGAGCTTACAACATGCACAGGAAAGTCTGTCAAGCCTGGACAGAAGTGGTGTTCCCCATGTGTAATAAAGGACTCAGAATTCACTGCTGGAACAGAAACTGATGAAGATACACAGATGACTGAATACGAAGAGTACACACAATCTTCTGCAGCTAGCAGAGATGAAACCCAAGCTATGTCATCAGTACATGCTGTGAAAGTGGACAGCATGAATGAAAGCCTTACAAGCTGGGAAGTGGTGGCTTGGATCTGTCATGGAAACATCCAATGATGATGGAGACATCCTGGTCAGTTTCATGCATCCACATGGGCCAGCGAAATCCTTCCATTGGCCTGCAAGACAGGATACATGTTGGATACTTCTTCAGGAAGTGCTGTGCATCATTGATCCCCAAACTACGAGAAATGGAAGACAATACTACCTGGCCAAGAATGATAAAGGAAAACTGGACCATCACAAAAAATGAATTTTCTTGAACACTGTTGATGTGTGACTGATTTTTGTTCATGCTATAACTGACAGTAATTTTGCCATACAATGTGAATATGTTGCTAACTTGAAATTTTATATGCATAGACTGACAATGACATTTGTGTTTCTCAGCTTCAATAAAATTTCCATTTTTAATATTTAATATTTCATGTTTCTCTGGCTTTGTCCTCTATGTTACAAGTGTAAGAAATGCTCATTTACAGAAAATTATGAAATGATGGAGTAATATAACATCTTTAATTTTTTTTATATATCTGCAATGAATATTAACACTTTCCCATAAAAAGTTTCAAGGAAATTAAAATAATCCTTCTTGGGAAAATATACAGTCAAAATATCTTAAAAAGTGGGTTTTTCAGCTCCGAAGCTATATTTAGCAAGATCTGTGGCACTCAGTTTTTTATGCAGGAGCAAATAACTTCTAAATGTGATAGAACTATATTAATACTACACAATCAAAATTTGGTTGCAAGAAAGTGAAAACTAGTGGAGATATTAATTTTTGAAAATTAAAGATTCTTCGTTCAGGTAAAAAATTAATTTTTATTCATTTGATTACTGTAAAACATTCAGCAACAACTATTTACATATACATTACATACAATACATGTTGCATATTATCCTTAGGGTTTCTTGGATGTTCAGTACAAATTTCAACCCAATCCAGTGAAAAATAAGCAATTGTATAATTAGGGTTCAGTATCGTTTGTATTTTATTGATTCCGATTCTGCTTATCGATTCCAATTCCGATTCTAATTCTGCTTATTCTAGCTTATCACAAGACATCAAACACTGTACAGTCTTTCAGATCGACGCCGTGCTGCCTGGTCAGATTTGATGTGCAACCTGACTTGCAGCAATTAGCTTCCCACATGCATTGCACTTTGCCTTGTCATCCTTTTCTTTTCTAAAGTGAAGCCACACTTTTGACTGTTTACCACGGTCCATCTTTCACACTGTTTTGACGTTAGCCATGCATGCTAGCTCTTATTTAACCCTTTCGCACGTAACTTATTTTTATGCTATGTAGCACGTGTGTTACGTTACATGGTTCGTTATGTTTTCATCAGCGTTTTTAAGCTTCTCATAGTTTTCAGTTAGCATTTGCTGTATTTTTAATATTAAATCGCTGTTTCCTCAAAGCTAAAATTAGCTAGAATTTTTCCAATCTAGTGTTCTAATGGCACCGGTTTTAGCAGACGCGCTAAACGGCTAATCACACCGGTGTGACTGTATGTGCGAAAGGGTTTAACAAATGGACATGCTCTTGTGTTGATGCATGATGTAGTCACGTAGACAGGTCCTGGCGGATAGCTACATACGTCCTTGCAGATATGTAGCCTTTGTTTGCAATAATAAAGGGCTAGCGTTTCGGAATCGATAAGCAGAACCGAAATTCAGCTTTTTTACAGGTACCCGGTACTTGGCATTTTGGATTCGGTTCTAATTTGGAACTGAGTTTCGGTTCACAACCCTACTTATAATACACATACAGAGAATTGCAAAAATGATGAAATTTAGCTCCGAGGGCCAAACTTCAAAAATTCTTAACTGAAAAAGTATTTGGAATAGAGCTATAGGATTTTGAAAGGTCCCAGTTTTTACATGATTTTTTTTTTTTTGAGAAAATCCATGACATGAACTGGGAAAAGTTCTGAATTCTGGGTGAGTTGGCATGGAATGACCCATAACCCTATTTAAAGTTAAAATACAACCCTCAAAATCGTACCCATATTAGATAGTCTGCTACTTTGATTATCACCATTTGAGATTAAAAAAAAACTGTACCATGTCAATGCTTGTCAGTAGCTGTGACGCAGAAAAATGTTTGCCAAAGGGAGAGATGAGCTCATGCATCAGAAGATTTACGTGCCGTAAAGAAGTAGTTGACAGATGGATCTACGCCACCGCCCTTATGAATTGTTGACTGATTGCCCGCTGCTCCTTCATGTCATTAGATATTTTCATTAGGCCAAGGGAACGGCGTTGTTTATATTAGCTGGACGAAGAGCTGAAGCGTTTACTACTCCGCACAAGTGCGATATTATTTTACGGACCCAACGGTAGAGCAGATTCAAGGTGCTATCTTTCTTTGTGTTTACACACAGCTCCACTGCGTTCGTATTACCTGGGCAATCCTAATTGCTTTATTGGGCCATTCCCCAGTCCGCCATTATTAATTTTCCCCCAAGCGTCCAGATAAGATGAAAGCCATCCCTCCGCCGGCCCCCTCTTCTTCCTGACACCCCGCCACACCCTCACCTCCTATTGGTCCCTGTGTTCAGCAGTCACACATGTAAACTCACCTAGAAACTCCCTTTCCAACCTGCGGCAGCTGTGTGTGTTTTTGTTTGTTCGCTTTTTTGCTGATGATATGCTGGATTATAGTAGATTGATGGTAGTCCTGCTGGTTTCATAGCTCACTGGGAAAGTAGAAGATCTGATGTAAATAATCACTACATTACTTATCCATAAGATTTCATTGTAATCGTGAATAAAATGTGCCAGTGTATTTTCCTAGTAGTGTAAGAGTGCAATAAAAGTTTGTGAGGAAGGAGTAGGCTAATACACCTATCCTATACAGAGTGGGTGGCCTGATAATGAAAATGACGTATGTAATGTATACAATAAGCTGACGATTTGCAGTCTGTGCCATTGAGGCTTCGTTAGAAGCCGATCCCTGTCAACAAGAATGCACTAGTAGCTCTGTGGTTGCCAATAAATCAAATTCAATAATTATGGACTCTGCACTGTGGTATTTATGAGATTCAAACCCAAAGCCAAGTAAGTTGCATTAAACTTGCGTTATGGAGAGAGCTGATGCCATAAAGCAATCCAATTCATGGTGAAATTAGTTTCAGCATCTTGCAGACATGCAGCAAACATGTGCAGAGGGATGTTTACAGATGAAATTAAATGAATTTAACCAGCAGCCCAGATACTCATAGCTTCTAGTAAGTGTAAGGGACTGATGTTTGTCATACGCCTTCGATGCGTTTTATTTTGTTCTGCCTTTTATAGCAATGTCTCACACCAGGATGGGCTCCCAGTCGAGACAGATTAAAGAAGCTTTTTTTGAAAACAAAGTTCGACGGGACATCCAGGAGGAGAGAGCGAACACTCTGAGATGGTGCGTTCACAGTTAAATTGGGGCGGTGTGGGAGGGCTCCTGTCCTGGTCATGCCCAAGGGGTGTTATGGTTGTCATTCTACCTCTCCACCATACATGTTTAATTGAAGTAATTATTGGAAGTGACCTGGTGTCCAAGGTGTAAATCAGCTGCATATGGAATCCTGGAGGGTTGCAGCCATTCATGACTGAAGTCAGTTGTCCCCGCTGTAGTAGGCCAGAGCCAGAGAGGACACTTACTCTTAGGCCCACTTTTTAGGTTATTATAACCATGAAGTGCTCTGTCATCAACTAAGCAATTAATGCCAATGAGTGTGACTATTTTCATAGACAACAGTTTCAGCAGTTTCAGGTAATTTCAGCAGCTGAAAAATGTAAAACTCCCCATGAGAAATGGAAGGAAAACTTGTTTAGAACATTGCAGTGTATGAGATGCCTTATTCTACACGCAGCATATGTGTTTTATAGTTATTTTTAATCACTTAATTTAGGAAGTATCATAACACAAAGCACGTGAAATATATAACAGAGCAGTACTATCTAAAATTAAACATATGGTGATGGGTTTATACATTGAGGATGCATACTAATAATAACTGCTAACATGCTAATGACAAATCTGTGTTAACTAAGGCAAGTACATCTAGGGAAGGACCCAGTGTCTGCAGAGGCCAGAAAGAAGGTTCTGGAAGAGAGGGAGAAGGCCAACCTTGACTATAAGGTAAGATACACTTCTGTCTCCTGCTGGATGTTGGAAAACTAAAATACTACATTGCAAAATGTTCCTTTATTTTGAACACTATAAATACAGGATAATTCATACATAATTATAAATAAATACAAAGATGTGAGGAAAAAAAGATGGAAGCAAAGTTCAGTTAATGGATCAATCAAAGGCTAATTAAGAGAGTGCTCATCTGGAACAACAATCAGCATGCACACTATGTTCCATGGACACACTGTGGTAGATAATGGTCTTATGGAATGAAAGCAAGCTCACAAAGAATTGATTAGGGAAAAAGAGAGGCAGATCAGTTAACACAGTGGCAGGCAAGTGCAGGGGTTTAAAAGGCATTGGAGGATAGCGATGGCAATGATGTCAGCCTTAGATCCAAATAAGTGATGAAATAAGGCAAGTCAAGCAGAAGAATTCTGTGTTAGATCAAGGATGGCCAGTGTGCCAAGAACCACAGCTTTCAAACTGAGAAATGTAGGAGGGGGGCGAGGGGAAAAGAAGGGAGGAGTGGGAACCCCCCACCCCCATTTATAGCAGCAGGGGGAGAAGAAAGAGGCACTCCTCACAAATGGAGAACCCGTTCTAGGGATGAAATAAGCTTAACCTGTTCAAACCTGAACTCTGACCCCCTCGGAGGGAATGTATCAAGGTGGAAGTGAGAGCACGCTGGCATTTGAGAGGAAACAAATCACAAAGGGCAAAAGAAAAAGAGAGAAATGATGGTTAATCTTCATGTCAAATTTAAAAACTTAAAGTACACACATGTTCTGAGGTGGAACATGTAGGTTCTGAGGTTTGCACATGTAGTGCTGGTTTTGCAGGAAGGCTAAATACTCATGGTGTGTTTCACTGCGCCCTACCTTTAGAGCACATTCTGTTGTATCGCTGATAGTTACATCTTCAAAGTACATCTTAAAGTGTAAATGATAATTTATGCAAATTGCACCATTATTTAAGTACAGTATGTTGTCAAATCCGGTAACTCTAGATGTATTCCAGCTACTGCTGTTTGTATGTGAGTGGCTCTAAGGGGACAGGAAAGCACAGCTGACAGTTCGTTTTTAAGTGTATTGAGCTGTTGTGCTTTTGACATGCTTCAAGATTCACAGTCTACTGTGCGAAACACACTGCATGCAGTGGGGGATTTTGAGGATGACAAAAGGAGAGGTAGATGGGTGTCAGGAACTCCCCGATGTTCAGCAGCTCTTCCTGTTCTGTCTCCTGTCCCCTCTGCATTCAGAGCTCTGTGTTTACCCGTTCCCGTGCTTTATGGGAACTCTTTGCTTTTCGAGAGGTGATGAGCCAGCCACTTCAGCGGGAGAGACAAGCTCCCTCTCCTCCAGTGCTGGGCCCCTGGAGCTCCGTCAGGACTTAGATAATGCCTCTTTCTCCCCGCCCACTCAACTTAATGTGTCTCTCCATTACTTTGCGCTCCTTGACAAATGCATCCCGATTCGTCTTTACCTCTAGGCGAAAAGAGGAGAAGCAGGGAGAGAAGGGGACTTCCACCGGGACCAGGCACAGCTGTCTCTGAGGAGGGTTCTGCGAGGTGCTGGCCAGGTAATGTCATTGTTTCAACCACATGAGGGACTGTCATGGCCACAGAGCAGCTCTGTCCCTTATGGAATGTGGCTTTGAATTCACCTGTTTGTGTGGGGTGATTGACTACGCCTTGCTTTCTGGCCTTTTTGGAGACACATCGCTCACACTTTGGCAGCGCACAGAGGCGGAAGAATACACTTTCAGATGTTTACATTTACTTTTAGTCGTTTAGCAGATACTTTTATCCAGATTGACTTACAAAAGAAAACATCAGAAAGTTGGTGTTGTTGAATTGTTTGTAGATGTTTCCTGTTAAGTTCATGCAGGCCTTGTACTGTGCTGACACTATTCCAGTATCTCCAAAGCAAAATTGCACAACTCATGTTCAGCGTCATGAAACGATCATGACAGTTATATTCCTCAGGAGTAATTCGACCCCATAGCCCTCCCCCCAGTACCGAGGTTTGTCTAGTCCACTGTAACGCCTCTCTGCATTGACCTTGTGTGTGTTTCAGCTGCCAGCTTATGTCCCAGAATTCCATGCCTATCCTAGCAGCCCCCTGGAGGTCAGACAGAGGGCTCTGATACTTTTTCAGCAGGCTGCCCGCAAGGTATGTCAGCATCTTTTAAATCCCTAGGGGCCTCATCTCTATTACATGGCTAAAGTATACTGCAAGTAGTAAAACGAAGGTTACTTTTTGCTACTCTCCTTTACAGTATGTTGTTTTGTGCGTATATTTTAGAAATACAAATATATTAAAACGTTTGACAAAATAGGTGTACAGCTATATACGTGATATATGAATGTGGCAATACCTGATACAACTGTTTGATGGTATAGTAGGACATTGCTCTTTGCTTTGGATGTTCAGCTAAGAGATTTATGTGAGAAACAGACTCAAAAGATTAATTAATTTATTTTTTTTTTATGAATGCTGTTTGCTTGTACATCCAAAAATACATGTAAGGTTTTACATTAAGCTTTATATTGATAAGCATGATTTTTGATCATATGGATTATATCACCCAGTTTTTATTTTAAGCATTAAGCATTTAATGGTCCTGATGGACCATAAACCAGAAACGGCACATCTCTCCAAGACGACGGTCAGTGACTCCCAGCGCGGTTCTGCCGTGCCCCTTTGAGGCCTCCATACTCCACATGTTTGCACCAAATTATCTCCCTTCATCGACCACAGCACAACAGCAAGCTTAATTGGTGAATCGGACTCCATAAAGAGGGTCTGCCTGCTCAGAGTCCAGTGACTTTTGGAAAGTATACGAGCATGCAAGAGCACTTACACTTCAAACAAAGAACTTTTAAACACCACATTAGCGGTTATGCTTCCAAAGGTCGGCTATATTTAGCTGACATGCTTGTTAAAGAATAAGTTTTACTGTCTCTTTCCAACCTTTGTAATATGTGCCAAATTCAAGAGTGTGCCACGCAGTAAAACAGACTGACCAATCTGTCATATTATACTTTGAGACATGCATTCAAGTTCTGTTGTACGCCAAGTGATATTTTACACTAGTTTGAACAGCATGTTGACCGGCTGAATCCAGTGGTTTGTGTCTCTGGGTTTCCTATCATAAATACAGGCATTAAAGTGGATGTGTGTAATATCGATAAATATATGCACAAAAAAGGAGAAAAAGAGAAGCCTTAGTTCTTTTTTGATGGTAAAGAGAAGAGTTATTAGACTGATAGCACAGCTGACATGATTTGTTTGCATTTATTCCTCTAATGATTTTACTTCCAACTGCAGCACAAATGGTGGACTACAGAGTGCTGCCCTCAGCTGTATCGTGTTGATCAGATATATTTGTCATTTATTTTATAAAGAACTTGACTGCAGTCTTAAAACTAAACAAAGTTAGGGTTTATCTGACAAACGTTTGCCTCTCAGGAGTTTTCTCCTCTTACATGGCAGTGTGATTTACAAACACACACCAAGCTAAGTGTTTCTCTGACAGGGCCTTGGCTAGGGTTCTCAGCTAACAGTTATCCAAGATTTTCTAGTGTGTAGAACTTGAGCGGGTCTTATGAATATGTACGTAATGCCTTTTTAGGTGCTACATAAGACTACATAAACACATTTGTAACCTTTTGTTAACATCAGTAGGGACTACTTGGAGGATGACTTTGCTTTGAATTTTAAATTTTATAAGATGTTACATACATCACTATAGAAGGATACCATTTATTTACATTTACACTTACATTTATTCATTTAGCAGACACTTTTATCCAAAGCGACGTACAAAAGTGCAAATACTGAGCAAACAACAGGCACAAGGGCAAGATGTGTACAGGTCATACAATGCAGATGGTGCTGAAGCTGAGCACAAGGTCAGCGAGACAGAGCTAATCTGATCTGAGGTTACATATATCAAATACAGTCACTGGGACAATAAAGTGCTGCTATACTACCTAGGCAAAGATGTGCTACAAATACGAGCCAGGAATCTTAGAGTTTACAAGGTCAAATGGCAATGGTGTCAGTCCAGATGTAGTCTGAAGAGGTATGTCTTCAGCCCACGTCTGAAAGGTTGGATTGAAGGAGTTGTTCTCAGGGGGGTGGGGAGTTCATTCCACCACTAGGGGGCGATGATGGAAAAACGACGATGAGAGGAGCGTGGGCCTTTCGTTCTATTGGTGGGAGGAGCGAGGCGTCCGGATGTAGCAGAGTGAAGTTGTTGAGCGGGTGTGTAGGGATGAGGTCCTGGAGGTAGGTTGGGGCAGACTTTTTTGCAGCAGAAAAGGTGAGGGACAGGGTTGTGAAGCGGATTCTGGCTGCAACCGGGAGCCAGTGGAGGGATCTCAGTAAAGGGGTGATGCAGGAGAACTTTGGGAGGTTGTAGATCAGCCTAGCAGCTGCATTTTGGATGAGCTGCAGAGGCTGAATGGTGCAGGCTGGGAGGCCTGCGAGGAGGGCGTTGCAATAGTCCAGGCAGGAGAGCATGGTGGCCTGGACAAGCAGCTGGGTGGAGTAGGTGGTCAGGAAAGGGCGAATCCTCCTGATGTTGAAGAGAAGGAATCGATAGGAGCATGTTGTTTGTGAGAAGTGGTCGTTGAAGTCCAGCCTGTTGTCGAGGGTGACACCCAGGCTCTTCACAGATGTAGAGGAAGTTACTGTGGTGCCGTCAACAGTAACTGAGAGCGCTTGAAGAGGAGAGAGCTATCTGCTATTTGCAGAACTAAGAACCCAAGCTAATATAAAGTCCTCTCATCATTTCATAACCTGCCTCAGGCTCAACCTCAAAACCCTCACACAAAGCTCAAAATGAATTGCTCCATTGCTCTGTTTTTGATTACTTGAGGGAGTTGTCAGTTATTTAGCTAAGATGTAGAGGTAGCCCACTTTGGACATTAAACTAGATTGTCTTACTGTGTGGAACTTGATTTTACACCTATTTAAGCAATATGCAGCCCTGATGCTAACATGCTAAGGGACACAATTAGCTCCAGAGTGCATTCTGGAATGACGTCAGATGAATACACTCAGTTTCAACTAGACTGATAATTTTTAAAAAGCATCTACAAGATTAGACACTGCATGACCAGACATGTTTTTGTGTGGTGTTCTCTGATAATGTCCCAGTCCTATCCATCATAACTGGCTGTACGGGCGTCCAACTATCAGATGAGAATGAATGGAGAAACATGCTGATTCCTCTTGAACAAGGGCCTTGCCATTTATTGAAATCAAATTACAACGTAACATCTGAGCTCGCGGGAGCCAAGGGATGAAGCCCTTTTTCCCAAGAGGAAGTCATCAGCCATTGCTGATTTAATTAAAGGATCACAAATTCTGCATCCAGAGTTCAACCATGTGCATCTTTCTGGGATCTAGCAGTTCTGCTGTTGCCAAAAATAAGACCTGTGAGGCTGGTCTGAATTATCCAGAATTATCGCCATTCAGAAATTGGAAACCCAGTTTTGAATTTTAATTCCAGCGGAAATGACAGCCATTGTATTAGAAAATACCAGGCTATAGTTCTAGCAGCAGTTGTCTGCAGTTTGTGATTTGTCCCTTTGCTAACCAACTAAACACTTTGTGTTGTTTAGGTCCAGCAACCAGAAGAGCAGTAAGATCCAGTCAGGAGCCCGGAAACTTGACCAAAACTCAGAATGTTTCCTGTGGTCAAGCTGCCCTCACAGCTCATGAACGCAGCTGTGCTGTCCATCTCATTAGTGGTAGTTTGCATTTCAGGTCCTGATCCGCTGTCGCATGAGCAACAGACTTTCGTCCCTGAGGAAGCTGGTCCAGAACATGAAGAGAGGGTTCAGTAGCATCACATGCACAGGTGAGCTTCACACAGTGCAGGTACGCTCATCACTGTGCTGCTGTGTGGGGCAGCTAAAGGAAATTGATAGGGTGTGTGTAAATGTACTTGAGCTTTACCTGTTACGGCCACCTAATGTGTCAATGATACACAAATAACTTATGTATCATTGACACCTCCAACCAGAAACTTTTAAGCATGTAAACCTCTGTCTTAACAATGATTCCTAAACAACGGTTTGGTATATTGAGGTATGTCTAAGAATTCACTTTGATACAATGCAATATGATTCAATATGCTGTTTCCATACAGTATGATTCAATACAGCCTGAAAATAACTCTGCACTTGAAGTGTAGAGTGTCTAAGCATTCATTCTATGCCGAGTTCATTGTATGCCATTAAAATACCACTCAATGTTCAAAGATAGCTGGGTTGTCACAAGTACTCTAGTTTCATCCAAACTTTGCATTAATAAAGATAAATAAATAATAAATAAAAATAAGTAAAAGAAATAAAAATCAGTGGTATGGATGAATTCTCACATGCAACATAGATGCAGCTGCATCATTACTTTTGTATTGCTGCATGCACAAGTATGTACAAAGGCATCATTACACCAGCATTTAATTTGTAACTGTGTTGATGTATTGCTTGAAAATGTATGAGCTCTCAGTCAGATAAATATGTTAAATAATAAATGTTTGGTTAAGACATATAATCATTAAGTAAAATAATATTGTTAAAATAAGTAAATAAATGTTTTTAATGTTAATAATTAAAATACCCTACAGAAAAAGCTAAACATATTCCTCAACACATTTGAGTACCAGAAACATATAGTTAGAAACCTTAGAATGAGTCCCAGTTTAGCGGGTCTCTTTGGAACTATGGTTATGACAGTGGTGTCCATTAGAGATCCACAGGTCATCCTGGCCTTTGTTTCGATTCTTGGTGTCAGTAAATGATTGACAGCAACTGGAACAGTTCCCATCCAATCAGCTGTTAATTGGCTATTGAAAAGCAACTCTAAATCCCTCTGTACAGCCTTTCTCAAAGCCTAGGAGTTGACATCCTTGATATGTGCTTTTCACAGCTCGAAGTGTTCTGTGTATTTTATCTTGAAGTAAAAGCGCATTGTTGCTGAAGTGTTTGAAAATGTCCTTGAGACTGTTGTTGAAATGGATGAGGACTGATCTCCATTGTAATTCTCATTTATTGCCTTTATAGCTGAGGGTGAAAATATGGGCACATCGTTTTACTCGATGTATGCTCAATGGTTATATTTCAATTACCCTGCACACAAGGGTCCACAAATGGATGTGTATTCAGCATGTCAGCCCTCATCTTGTTGAGCAGAGAATAGGAAGTCAATACTTTCAAAGAACGGTGTGACTGCACCTTTCTCACTGAGCTTTTTGCACATCGGCTCTTGTGGGCCAAGTCTAATACCTCTAATGGAAACACAGCCAATTTGTACTCTGATTTTAAAAGGATTAGCGGGATTAGCAGGATACTGATGCCATGTCCTTAAACCAGACATTTCTCTGCCACAGCAGATGACGAGGAGCCCCTGCCTCTAAAAATGTCCCGGGACAACCTCCACCCCTTCTCCTTTCCCACCTATACCCCTCCCGATCAGGTGGATGAACTTGTAAGTCAGCAGCTCTAGGCTGCCCTGCTGTCTGGGTTGCTGTCGTGTTGCGCCAGGTCTGTTCACTGTTGTGTTTATATCTCGTAGTCTGCAATTGGTCTATTGAGGGAAGGACTTGGTGCAAAATGGTTCACTTAGACAGATCCCCAAAAACTTGCATGCGTTTTAGCTATGAATGTGGCCAGTAAATGAGCTGTTGCTGAAAGGCAAAAAAAACAGCTGAACCAATCATTTTATACACTGTGTACATAATTATTATGCAAGTCCATATTCTAATGAAATAGCATCTCCAAGAGCATTTTTTTCAACTGAAATATGATATTAACCTGTTTCACTCAGTGTAAACATTTTCAGATGACTTAATTGCTGTATTGAAAGAGGGTGTGGCCTAACATGAGGAATGCCTTAAATTCAGGTGTACGTAATTATTAGGCAGCTTTTTGCTGCTGGGAAAATGGGGCAAAAAAGAGACCTAAGAGATGATGAAAAAAAATAAAATAGTAAATAATAGTAGATAATAATAGTAAAAAATAGTTAACTGGCTTTCAGAGGGATATAAAACAACTGAAATTGCAAAGATGTTGAGTCGTGATCATCGCACAATCAAGAGATTTGTGAGTGTGAGTCCACAGGGACGCAAAAAACGCGTTGAGAAGAAAATACGCAAATTAACCACAACAGACTTGAGAAGAATTAAACAGGAAGTATCCAGGAACCCTTTGGCCTCAAGTGCCATCATCTTCCAGAACTGCAACCTTCCTGGACTTGTGTAGAAGCACAAGGTGCAAAGTGCTTCGCATGATTGGCAAGGACAGAAAGGCAGAAAACCAGCCTCCCTCAAATAAAAAACACAAGCAAAAGCGTCAAGAATGGGCAAAACAATACATGAAGACAGATTTTTCAAAGATTTTGTGGACGGATGAGATGAGAGTGACACTGGATGGACCTGATGGGTGGGCCCATGGCTGGATTGCTGATCGACATCGCACACCAGTTCAACTGAAGCGCCAGCTTCAGGGATGATGATATGGGCTGGTATTATTGACAGTGAATTGGTTAGACCATTTCGAGTGGAAGATGGATTGAAAATGAACTCCAAAAACTACTGCCAGTTTCTGGGGGCCACCTTCCTCAAGCAGTGGTACCAGAAGAAGCCAGCATCATTCAAAAGGTCCATGATGCTGATGCAAGACAATGCTCCATCCCATGCTTCCATGTACACCAGAGATTGGCTAGCCAGCAAAGGGTTCAAAGATGGTAAAATGATGATTGGGCCCCTTGCTCACCTGATTTGAAGCCAATTGAAAACCTGTGGGCCCTCCTAAAGAGGGAGATTTACAGGCAAGGAAAGCAGTACACATCTCTGAATAGCCTGTGGGTATCTCTCTTGGTTGCTTCAGCTAAAATTGGGTGCAATCACATTAAAAAACTGACAGAATCCATGGATATGAGACTAATACAAGTGTTAGAAAAGAAAGGTGGCTATATTGGCAAATAAACATATTTCCAAGAGTAAAAATTTTTTGTTAGCTGTTAAACTACTGAATTTGTTGCTTTATTTCATAATTATTATTTATAAGCATGTAAAAAGACTTTTTTGTGATTTGTTTATGAAATAAACTAAAAAAACATGATGTATTTCCCAGTTGCATAATAATTATGCACACCTACTTTTGGGAAAAAATAATTATATTTTCCCCTTGTAACATAAAAATCTCAGTTTTTCTTTATATAACATTTACTTTTCCTGCAAGGAATGAATTGGGATCACTTATAATGTGTTTATTAAAATATTTTTAAAATCCGCAAAAAACACTTTTGCATAATAATTATGTACGCAGTGTATTTGTTAAAGAAAACAAATTACACAGATCAATATCCTATCATTGGAGGTGTCAGCTTGTAATGGGCCAACTGAGATGGACATCCTTGATGATGCAGAACCTGTTTAGATGAGATCTGGGATTAGTGAGTAAAGCGGTAAAGAAGTGATGGTGGCACATCTTTGGACAGGTCTAAGATTAGTGACTGAAGCAGCAAATGGGGCTCCAGATTATCAGAGTTGATTAACCCACAGATCCGGGATCAGTGAGCAAAGCAGTGAAGGAGTGATGGTGGTTTATCATCACAACTGATTATCTGACAGGTCTGGGATCAGTGAGTGAAGCGGTAAAGTGGCAGATTACCTGACAGACATGTCGGTCCCTTTGTTCCCAGGCTCCTCAAGCTTTGGGCCCGGTCGCTGTGAGACCCATCCAGGTCGAGTTCAAATCCTACATCCCCTTTTTTAAGCTAAAGGTACAGGTTCCAGGCATGCCTCCTCAGATCTGTTCTCTCTCACACAGACACTAAAACCGAAACTCATATGGGGCCCTTCGGCAACTCTAAGATAGGCCATCTTACTCTTGGGATAGCTGGATATTTTGTCTGCATGTGAGATATAGTTTTGAATTTGAATAGTTGAACTTGGCTTCCTGCATGAAAGCTAAATTGTCTCCTCCTACATGTTTTGAGCTAAATACACCAAATGTAGGTGTCAACCGCAGTGGTGTTACTGTATCCGCATTAGTGTATTAAGTTCCTTTGTTGATAAACAGTCAGCTATTAATGATGTAATTCTGCTTAAATGCCATGCTCAAGGTTATAGTGGCAGTACCCCAAAGTGGGAATGGAACCTGCAACTTCCTATTTACAAGTCCAGTCCCCCACTCCTCCACACTAGCCAGCTAGACTGATTCCCACTGTTTCTTCAGTTAGTGAGTCTGAATGGATGTCTGGATGCATTTGACAACAGGCATCATGGATGACATCAATGCATTTGATGTATTAGTTGCTGTAGGGCACCCAGAGAGACATGTGGATAAAGGATAACAGCCTTCCATGCAATCACAAAAGGCCAGTTATAGGACAACCATAAAATTTGTTGTATAAGCACCTATAAGCCTTCCCATCCTTAATTGACCAACACATTGGATTATGCGGTGCACTGAATGTTCCTTGTGTTAGTAAATTCATCTTTTTATTAAAAAAAGGTGTCCATGTTCATGCTTTGAAAGGTTCCACAGCACTGGAGGCTGATGGGCTACCAGCACGTATCTGCTTTCGAGGCTTTGGGGAGCTTTGCTTCCCATACCCTGGCCCGACCGCTGCGAACAGGAGCTGAGGTACAACCATTTGATAATGATTTTTTTAAATTATGATATAACTATTTTTTATTATATAACTATTATCATTATTACTACAGCTATATCACATCAGGGTAGACCACTGTTTCATTTTTACCTGAAATGTTTGACATTATGGGTTAGTATTGTTTCCAGCAATTTTGCTGTTACAGTTCTATTAAAATAAAGACATACTATATACGTGAAATGCATTTACAAATCTCTCATTCTGAGATCGGATCCAGATCTTACAGTACGAATGAAATTCAAAATCCCTGCGGAGGTATAGAACTTAAATCAGCAATCATCAACAATATCCTCTGCAACAATAAATGTGCCAACCTTTTTGGGGTCCAATTATAAAGCTATTGTACATATACTTTCATTAAAGGGCAGGTGCTTGGAGATTCCCAGACTGAAATTACTTTCCTAGAATCCCTCCTGCCCTTGATAATGATGTTTTCCTCACCAGACACTCAACACACTGACCTCTGACTGGCTGCATCACTCAGTTCTGATAGGCCGTTGGCTGGAAGGGACCCACACCAGAGTAGAGCTCCAAGTTCCATTCCCTGGGAGCCCTTATTCCCAAGAGTGTTTTTTTTCTGACTGTGAACATCAGTGTGGGTCCCCATGACCTCTTTGTTTGTGCAATCCAGAAATGTCTCAAGGCTCTCCCAGCAGCCGCATGGAAGTCCCGCCTTGTTCCCAGAGTTCTAAAACTCTGCTAAACTGCTGCTGAGTAAACTCTACTGGGACCAGTGTGACTGTCCATCAAAATTCAACATGCGATGCAACATTATGCAGTAGACTAGAGGTGGCTCTGGGTCTCAGGGCTATACAAATAAAGCAATTTTTAAACAAAGAACAGCACGAAATAGCATTTCAATACCTTTTGTTCATGTTATTTGTTACTCTTTTGTGTGCAGTGGGGGCACTCCTTATATGATTGTTCTAATTTTCAGGCTTTATGATCACAAAATATCCGTCGCCACTTTATGGCTTTGCAAAATGTTTTTGGTGTTGGAAATATGAGAGAAGATTGAATTGGTTTTTGTAAATACCACATCTCTCTCTCTGTCTCTCTCTGTCTATCTCCCTCTCTCCCCCTCTTTCTCCCTTTCTCTCTCGCACTCTCTATCTCACTCTCTCTGTCCCTCTCTCTTTCTTTCTCTGATTACTTCTCTGTGAATCTCTCTATGACCCTCTGCCTCTGTGGCTCGTGTAATGCTCACTCAACTCTCACACTCGCACTTGCTGTAAAACATTGCAGGATGAACTTCTGCCCTCAGTGATCAGACCTCCCACAGAGAGCGGCATCCCAGAGCCAGAGAGCCTGGAGCAGAACCAGCTGGACCAGGAGATGGACCTGGGGGAGACCTGCATCCTAAGCTTCTGCGCCCCCCCTGGCCTGCTGCGGGCACCACATGCACATCCCCTCAGAATCTTTGTAAGCCTGTTTCAAGACTGTTACCTGTTCATGATGATATGGCTTATGATGACCATCAGTGGTGTAACTTTCATTTGAGCATTGGGGGGATACACTAGGGCACACCATTCATGTAAATGCTGCCTTACAGTGCAGATAGATAATTACATTCTCTCAACATTGAGAGGGACATGTCCCCCCGCCATCCCCCAGTCCTCTCCTAAACATGTTTGCAATGAAGATGATTCATTATTGCTGCCTCTTATTATGGTTGACTTACAACACATAATTGTACATGTACATTCATGCAACAGAAATACCTCACTAAGGCATTTTAGGTTAAGTGCCATTGTGACATGTACTGCATATACACATGATGCGAAGACCCTGATCCAGGGTGACTCTGTAGAGTACAGTTAGCAGATACACAACTTGTGCAAAATGATGCCACACATAATGCAGTCACAAAACAGAACATGCACTGAGACAATAGTCTTAACAGTTAATAAGAGTTATGGTGGATTGCTGGAAAAGATTTTCAGGTGTTCTAAAATATCACAGTTTAAAGTTTTTTTTTGTTATCATGTATTCATTCTGCCTTTTATTCTTCATTTCAAAGTGGGTTTAAGCAGTGCACTTGTTTTATAAATTTTTGGCCAGTTATAATTAGGGTTAAAGTTCAGTAAGGAATGGTCTCCACTCATAGAGGACAAACTGAAGATCAGATTACAATGAGCACTGTGCCATATATGGAAAGTGAACTCGTGGCCCTGCCTGTTTCCTGTGTGCTGTAGAACCCCACCCCGGGCTTGCAGTCCTTCAAACAGCGCCCCCGCTACCTCGAGTGTGACCCTGAGTTCCACCTGTGCCCTCTCCCAAGGTACACTGTCGCTAAGGGAAGCGTTGTTGGGGTCCACGCCCCCAGCACACAGAGGAAGTTCCTGGACCGAATGGTAAATGCCACAGAACACAAGAAATGACAGCCAAGTGTGCTAACATACCAGAGTATGTTATTACACGTAGCATTTAACATCTAATTGAGCTTGAATACCTCTTTGGGGATAAAAATGTAAATGGAATGTCTGTGTCCATAGGGAATAAATAGGTGGGATAGCAAAGTAGAGGTTAAGTGAAACTTTGAGTTTATTATTGAATTGCATTTTCATTTCTTGTGGAAATGGAAAGCATTTACAGTAATCATTTCTCCATAAACTAGATTTTGGACTACGCAAATTTTGAAAGGGGCATTCTGGGATTAAGTATGCCCTTTTCAAACACAGTATTTTTGTTGATAGAGCCTATTTTTAGTACATTAGCAGAGCAGCCAGCACTGCTTTAGTGCGTCATTAAATGGGTGTATAACAAGACCACCAAAATCATTGCTGCCATGTAAGTGATGTCACTTCCTGCAGGAAGTAATCCGAGGGGTGATGACATGGAAGAAGCACCAGTCTGCTGCTTTGTCCATTCTGGCCAGCCCTCCAACTGTGACCAGCGCTTGGGTACCACGCATGTAAGGAAGTGGTCATACATGTGTTCTCATATCAAGTCTATTCTGAAAGACACGTCTTCCAGC
Organism: Megalops atlanticus; assembly: GCA_019176425.1. Taxonomy (NCBI): domain Eukaryota; kingdom Metazoa; phylum Chordata; class Actinopteri; order Elopiformes; family Megalopidae; genus Megalops; species Megalops atlanticus. The sequence continues at coordinate 33,477,343 of CM032886.1, read as the reverse complement.
TTCTTCCAAAGTGAGCCTGTTCATGGATGGGACATCTTTGGTGCTAAATTAGCCCAATGCTAATATTTAAGCTTGCATTAAATCCTTGGTATAGCCTATCCCTTTTTACAAATGCTCTCAGACCTTACATGTTGTTTTCATAGCATTATATATGACATAATACTGCTGCGTTTATGTATGCCAAGTACCTGGGTTATACTAATAAAGAAAATGGGCCGTATTCTCCCATTTGTGCGTAAGTCTTTTTTTGTGCGCCTCCAGTTAGGCGCATTTCAGTTACGCGCATTTCAGTTACGTGTATTCTCCCCTACGTGCTCCGATCATGCCCACAGCGCTTAACTTCACAATGAAGGCGGGCTCATGAAAGAGGCATGATTTAGTAGAATGAGTCACAACCTCATTTATTTTGGCTGTCGGGAAAACGTGGAACGTGGACTTAGGCATTTACCATGTGAATGTCATTGAAATCCATTCAAACCATAAACCAGACTCTGATTTTGAAAACAAATGCAAAGGGAGAGCTATATTACGAATCGCCTCAAAGGAAAGCATTTGTTTCTATGTATGACATAAACCTAAAAATAAAGTAAATATACCAAACGACACACGTGCTGGGCCTATGTATAAAGACATGCTTGATGTATAAAGACATGCTTGATTCATTAACCCTTTCGCACGTAACTTTTAAGTTATGTAGCGCGCGTGTTATGTTACACAGTTCGTTATGTTTTCATTAGCGTTATTAAGCTTCTCATAGTTTTCTGTTTAACAATGTAATATATGGTTACAAGAAATGTTGTAGTTTACAAATAATGACGCAGAAATATTGTAAATTTTGAACTTTATTTTTACATGTATAATAATGTTAAAAGCAGGCCTACCGCCGACTTAAAAGGCAATATGGTGTTTCGCCATGTAGTGGCGCTTGACTTACTACAGCACTCAGAAGCGTGTAGCTGAAAAGCGCGCAAGTCAAGGGCAGAATACGCGTAAATGGTGTTTACATAAGAAACGCCCAGATTTTGGGATTGCTCCACCCGAAGCGTGTAACTGCCTTCATGGCACGCAAATCATAGACTTAAGTCAAGGGGAGAATACACGTAGGCAGCGCTCTTTTTTTGACTTACACACATGGGAGAATATGCCCCAATGTCCTTAATCTGGGGCTGCAGTGGTCATCAGCTTTTTTGCAGCCAAAAAACAAAAACAAAGAAAAGATTATTTTTAAAATGCATTATTTTATAAAGGAAGAGGTTGAATCCAGTATAACTTTTAGTTGTTCCGTCTGTGACTACCCATTCGATGGTCCCTCCTGCGCTCCATCAGGACAATATGAGAGCTGAATGATGGCACTTTGCCCCTTTCGGCAGCTCCTCACAGCAGTCCCAGTCTCATTTGTTCCAGAGAAACGTTATTATTTAAAATCTGTTTACGGGGCAAGGGTACCCAGGTCTCTACTCCCCCCGCAACAGATCTACTGTCTTCCTCCCCTGCCTCAGGAATTCACCAAAATCCTTGGGTTATGTAGGCCTGGCTCTGTGTCTCGAGCTGTGTTGAAACAGTGTCCAAACACCACAGTGACTTATTGGGGCAGACAATGGTGCTCTGCTGCCTTGGCTTTATTTGGAGTGGTGTTTGTCTAAAAGTGGCCTGAAATGATGAACAAAGTGCCTGAGTCATTTTTAATGGGATTTCTTTTTTTTCATTGCGCACATGTGGAAAAACATTGGTGATGAATCCAAAAGTGAGCAGAGCCCTTTGGCCAAAAGAGAGGCCGCATCTCACCACGACTTCTTATTGCTGGTGACAGTGAAGTCATTTCAATCGGACAAGTCAATGACGTCAATCAAGTTTTTTGTTTTTGCATCAGTTTTTTGCACTATTAAAGGAATTAAGGCAGAGGTCTTCACAGAGCATGGAGCATACTTCATAGGAAAAAACATGAAAGCTATACAAAGCTGTAGCAGATGTAAGGTGATATAATGATGAAGAGAGGAAAGAAGCACTTTGTCTTAGCAACAGGGAAGTCATAAAGAGTTATAGCATTCTGCAGTAATGACATACATTTACACTGTGCTGGCTTGTGTACATGAGATGTCCGGAAATACAGCAACACCCTACCGTTGCATACGGCGAGGTGAATAAATGATTTGCTCCTGAGGGAACGGTAAACCTCATACATTAAGCGAGGGGAGATGTAGAAAACCTCCCCCCTGTCTCTGAGTGACAGTTACAGATTGGCTCAGAGCACATCTGCTTTTCCTCATGCGACCTGGGCCCTTTCATTAAACCGCTGTGGTTCCTTTGTCCTGAAATTCAAGCAACAAAGCAGTGTAAGTGTGTAATCACAGGCATGGTGGTCACTGAAATTTAAATAAACATACAGAGAGAGCATGAGTAGACAGTAAGCCCCACTTAAAATTCATTATGTACTGAAAAAGTGGCAGTGAGGTCAGGGTCAACCCACCTGATTGCCTGAATGCACAGTAAATGCACTGTGCCACAAACTGTAAGTTGCAATAGGCAAAGCATGTAGTTGTTTAAATTGTTGTGTGATAATTGTGCACCTTGAAATTGTGTAAAGTAACTGATGCAGTCGGCAAAAACCTGAACATAAGGTTTTGTACATTTTAATTACATCTTCCTCGTGAAAGACACAGGTGAAGAGAGGGAGAGGAGATGTATCTGCATTCCACAGGCAAAGGTGTTTGTCTGTCTTTACCTGCCAGGTCGGACCCTTTTAATGGTGATCTGCTGCCTGCCACAGCGCCTCCTCCTCTACACGACCTACCTGAGGAGCTGAGGGAGGATCTGCTGGACGGCCAGTAAGCACAAACTCAAAACCAGCACCCTAAAACCCCCTAGGTTCACAAAAAAAACCCTGAAACATCCAGGCTCATGACTAACTTCCTAAAAAAACAAAACTCATTATCAACATCATAGAAGACACCCAGACTCATGACGGACACCCTAAAAACTCCCAAACTCAATATCAACATACTAGAAAACACCCAGGCTCATGACCAACATCCTAAAACCACCTAGACTAACTAAAGACTAGAATTGTTCCAGTTCTGTTATGACGTCATTGCAAATGCAGTCATGCATACAGTCCTGTTAGTTCCAACCATTTTTATCTTATGTTCAAGTGGAATAAATGTGGTTGAATGTTCAGGTGTGCCCTTCAGGACAATAGTTGGAGCAGACCAGTAGTGTCCCCTTCTAGTCTTTGGGATGACTGTCAACAGTTGACATGAAGCAATCTTCAATCCAATGAGTGGCTCCAGTAAAGTAATTAAGACCTGAGTTTGAATAAGGTCCAGAGAAGCTCAGAAGACTGTGGATCTCAGGTGGACACCACTGCCCCTATCCTATACAGTTAGGTTTCAATAACATACTTCAAAGCAGACAGCCCAATCCTGCCATTAGAGGTTCCTTTTACATCCCAAAACAAGTGAATACCAGGACGATTCTTATGAACTACCTTTTTGTCAGCATTGTGGGAAATCCCACTGTTAATTTGTAGAGAACAAAGAAATCAACTGCTTCACCTTGAAAAGGAATATTTTTAATTACGTTACATAGTTTGCACTCATTAAATAGTAGCTAAAATGTACTACATATTCAATGTAAGCTATGTAATTAAAAAAGCTTTTCTTCTTTCAGCAGGGAGTGCTGCCCTTCCTTTTCTCAGTTTCCACATGAACACTTACGTACTTTATTCACCTATTTAATGCTTAGAACAAGACAATTAAATCGCTCCTGTCAGTGCTGAGGTTGTTAGTTATTTGAAGAGAGCCATAAAACCTGCTAGGCTATGGCCCTCTTGGACCAGGGCACCCCTTCTCCAAACAGATGGGGTTTAAGTGGGCTTAAGTGGTCCGGCACGTGGGTGCTTTCACTCCTTTTGTAGGCCACACCTCCGCTATGTGCCTGCTGTTTGTCCCGCTGAATGTGCCATTCCCAAGGAGGGGGTAAAGCTCCTCATATGGGGCAAGGCCTTGGCACCACACTGAAAAGCCATGACCGTTTGTGTTCACACAGGTCTGACAGCATGGGAGTGACTCTCACCCCGGAGATGCTGAGAGCGGAGTTTCCCCTGCTGGAGAGTGCCCTGCCCACACAGGAGAAAGGGAAAATCAGAGAAGACGACAGGTAATGCGCCCGTTTGCACGCATGCTCCCATTGCCCTGTACACGCACAGTAAAAGATAACGCTGATGTAAACAATAGACTAATGTGCCTTTTGGTAAACTCAAAAAGCAAACATCCTGCTTCTAGGAACTAGCCAGCAGCAAGCTTGGAGGCGAATGGAGAGGTTGAAAAGGAGAGGATTTGTCAGGCAGATTGTTGTTAGGGAAACTTCAGAATGGTGTCACCCACAATGCTTTGTGCCCTGACAAAAGCAGGAGGCTTCATACCTTGGATGCACACACAGAACCAAGAATTATCCCACAATAAAAAAATTCACTCTTGAGGATACAGCCGTAATTCAGGGTTGGGGTCAATTGCATTTTAATTCAATCAATTGAAATTCAGTTCATGATTTGAAAATCACTTTCTATGAAGATTTGTTAATGAATTAGTTGAATTTATGATGTTGAACTGACTAATTAAAATGGAATTGACCCAAACTGTTGTTCTTGTCATGATAAGTATTATTTTTTATTGTGCGATGCACTGAACTAAAGCAGCTTATAAGGCCAGGGTATACAGCACCATGGCAACCATTGCATTACATTGCATTACATTACATGCATATAAAAGCTTTGAATTTGCTGCTTTTACATTATCCTGTCAGAATTTGTGTCACTGGTATAGATACTCTCTTACATAGTCTTTCCATGTTTAACACGTCATAGTTATAATACTTTTTCTCTCAGCCTTAAAAGTCTTGAGACTTTAAAAGACACAATCTGAAAAATACAAACAACAAAAAGTGTTGGGAGAGTGGCCATTGACATTTGTTTTGCCCTTCTCTGGAACTTTTCCCTGGAGGAATTTGGTGTAATATAATATAATATTGGAGAAATAAGCTGGAGTAATTTCAGAGAAAAAAATAGATGTTCAGGGTCTAATAACATATTGTGATTAAATGATAAACTGCCATTTCTTTTATTTCACAAAACAGACCCTGGTCCCATTCAGCATTATTTTACTCAGCTCACATCTCCTGAAACCGCGATACATGGGCTGAGTGGTGAAACGGCCTTCTTTCCTTTCTTTTTTCTGCAGAGATGTAAGAGAGCAACAGCTGGAGCGAGACCTGAGGCCTGGGCCCACTAACCTTGGCTCCAGGGTGCAGGAGAGGCTGGGAGAGATGAAGGCCCTGGCAGAGACCAACTTCCTCAGAAAATGATCTCCTCTGCTTCACACTTCTGTGGAGGACACACACAGCCAGTACTCCAGTGTGAACAAACCTTGCAGTGACCCAAGACCATTTTTTTTCCTGAGAAACAAATGCAGCTAGATGCGTGTGAAAGACTAATATGGAAATAAAGATAGGCGCTCATTACTCTCTTTTCATTGACATGTAAACTATTTGGGAGCGGCAGACCTTGGACTCTTAAATATGGGTATGTGTACAGTAAACTAGAGAAGGCAAGGATGGGATGATCAAAATCATTGGCAGGGAGCTGTCTGAGGATAAACCACTTTTGATACTGTTAACATTGTTAACATTAGGAGAGTGCATTGACCTTTTGTTTTTCATGAGCAGGATTTCATAGCTACTTGTAGTTTCAGCCTTGTTTTCTGTTTTTATAAAAACATATCATTTAACTGTAAATGTGGGCTGGATTTCTGAATGCTGAATTGTGGTTGTGGCAGTGAAGTGGCACATAAAATTGCTTTCTAATGGTTAACATGGTCCATGGTAATTTTCCATACTGTTTAACCTGACAGGTTTTAGAATGACGCAAGCATGTTTCCGAGGGTGGAAACTTGAAGCCAAATGAAAGCACAATGCATGATAAAAACTGAACAAATCAATAGAACAAAAGTGGAACGCTGTTTGTATTCTGATGTATTTACGCTTTTTATATTATAGCTTGGTTTTATGGAACATATATACAACATTTAGTAATAAAATGTATCTATGACAGAAATCTAACTGACTTGAAATTATTGAGCAGCCCACATGCACTCTCCGGAGCTTTTAACAAATTTGAGCAACAACTTCAAGAATATGGCAGTAATTACTGCCACCTTGTGGCAGTAATACCCTAATAGCCAACTGAAAATGAAGCAAGGCCCTAACATGATTGTCAGAAAAAGAAACATATACATTATTTCACCAAAAGTCACTGGACGTGGGTAGTTATGAGTAAAACATGTCCTTATTCTAAGAAATTAATAGTGTGTTGGTCTGCTTTTGGCCTTAATGCCTAGTTCAGTGTGTTGTAGAAGACTGTCTGCTAATATCTGGTAGAGAGCCAGTGGTGGTGGTCTGCAGAGATATGAATAACTGATCTTTTTGAGGAAATATACAAATTTTGCAGGAAGGTGTAACGTCAAGAAGTAAAATATCAAATTTGAGAATTTCGAGAATTAGGAGAGAAATAAAATAGGCAGTATAGTTTATACTGACTGGAGGAATATGAGACCCAAATGGGGGAGCTCATCCGTATTATTCTCTTTGTGGTTGTTTGTTTCGTTTCTTGTATTGACTGTGCCAACAGAAACTCCTGCCTCACAGGCACTGTTCCTGGGTGACGTTAGAAGGTCTCATTCTGTCTGGTGAGGGTATTAGGCCCCCTTGGGGAGAGATTCAGAGATAAACCAGGGGTAAGTGCAGGCAGTGTGGTATGTAGTGTGTGAAAGCTATGCACGTGCACAGTCTGACTGTGCAGAGTAGGGAGCACTAACTACGCTGGGCACTGCATGCACTGCGTGCTCATGGGTAAACCTGGATTAAAGGGGAAGTGTTTCAGCTGGGGAGGGAGGGCATGCTGGCAGAACAGGTCATGGCTGTGGGAAGTTAAGAGGTACTAGACTGTAGGTACCTGACTATCGTTTGTATATGAACTTACTCAATTAAAACTGCAATCTGACCTCTGTGGTTGGTGATTTGTGCTTGGGGGCGGGGAATTTCCTCAAGGATTACAGTTGGAACATTCAAACTAGCAGAAGCCAGGACAGAGGTCATATGGTCAAATTATAGTGCAAAGGATCCTTTTTGCACTACCTGAGGGGCCAGAGTGCAGACTTTGGGCTTTGAAAAGGACTTTGTGAAGTATTGCTGTGGTCTAGCCTTGATGAGGAAAAAAAGCATGGACATGCACTTCTGGATTTTTGCAAGACAGAGGACATCTTAACTTGGCAATGTTTTCTGGAGGGAAGAAGGCAGCCCTCTGCAGTGTTTTTGAGGCACTCAAGGGAGAGATTTCGGTCAGCTATTATTCCAGCATTTCATCAGTTGCAGAAAAAACTGAGATTCCATCGATATTAAGCAGGAGGTATGTCAATGCTGTCAACAGCTGAACTGAGCACCAACAGAGAAATGCATGCTTGATCAGAGAGAGAATTATATAATGTCAAATTTGGACAAATGCTTTTTCTGTGCCATGGTTCCAACTTTTATGAAGAATTCCATGGGGTATAAGAGAGTGTAATTCTTGAGCCACTAACTTCTGTAGAAATTTGGAAATAAATTATTCCAAATTGGCATTAAGTTTAGGATATTTGAATACAAAGGTATATTGTTGAAGCAGTGACTTTATAACTGCTACACTGAGGAATGTTACCTGATGATAGAGAAAGTTTGGTGACACTGGTGATAGGTTAAGAGCAGGAAAGAGCTACTTTTAAAAGCTTTGTTGCAATAGGATCCAGTAAGCTCAGGCTGGTGGATGCATTATAACCTGAAAATGATTAATGACTTGGCTTGAAGACTGCAGTGATTGGCTCATCTACAATTAAAGCTACTAGGTTGTTGTGACTTATTGTTTTCAGTTTTACAAAATCATATACTGGGGGGATCAGAAGTGATCAGAAAGAGGTCACAGTAGGGTCAGGCAATATTGTTTTTTGTTCAATATAGATATTTAATAATAAAACATCTAGATAACTGAAATATATTCAATTTAGAAACACTTTTTTTTAAGAGGAACCAAAAAGGAGCCGCGCCCCATTGCATCTTGTGAGTCTCTGAGTGAGTGCAATAGAGGTGGCTAGCTAACTGAGGGAACTCAGAGCAGCATACAGCGTAACGACAGCTGGCTGAGACATGGCCCAGAGCAGCACACAGCTAATTTTCCATAGCCAAATTCACTATTTTAGATGTTTATGTTTCATAAACTCATATTCATGTAATAGATATTACATTATTTATTATCTAAAAATACTGACATATCGAAATATTGTTGAGCCCCTGGTTGGAGTATTAAAGGTGGGCACTAGGGCTAGCCCCAAGACAACGAAGTCTTTTTATATGAGCATGACATTTTCAAGAAGCAGCGGTTAATCTTAGTGTAATGGAAGATCGACATTGTCCAAATATCTGGAAGAAGGCTGGGTATGGGCCTTGAAGGCTGCATATATACTCACACAAGTTTGTCAAATTAAAATCTGTTGTTCAAAATCGGAGTCATCACAGGGCTTTTCATCAATGTGAATGTTTGTTCTGAAAATTGTGCCAAGCCCACCTCCACAGAGGGAAGCACACACTTTTGATGTGAGAGACTGCTTGGTGCAGCTTTTGATAAGGAAATATTCTCTTCTGGTCTGAGCCATGGTTCTGTGAAAGTCGATACATTTAAACATCTGTAACTATTCTGTTTAGCAGAATTGCATCACTGGTGAGGGACTGAGCAGTTGGTTACCAGGGTTCAATGTGGGATTCAGTAGTGTCAGAGGGTTTTGAGCTTTTCTTTTTTTTATTTTGGCTTGATTTTCAGTGGAAAATACGCCATATGAAATGAGGTTTTACATGGTCTGCATTCTTTAATAATGACTGGTGTCATTACTATCAGTGATAGATTCAAGTTGAAAGATTGGATTTTTAATGCCAGTTGTTACACTGAGCTTGACCCTTTTAGTTTTACACATTTGCTTAAGGAAACATGTCCACAAGATATTGCTATGATATAAATATGTTGTAACAAGCCCTGACAGAACCTGCCAGGTCAATCACCATTCCTTTGGGATTCAAGGACAACTGGGACAGGGGTGGTTTGTAGCCAAAGTACCCATCCCCTCTTACACTGGTGGGACATGGGCAGTGGCTTCACATACGAATCATTCACACTTTCTATCCAATGGCAGAAGCGCACATAAACTCACAGAGGAGACCGATACACAGACAAGACAGCTAACGGAATCAGTAAATGTGGATAATGTAGCAGTGGCACTGTAAGCTTACACGATGGAGCCACTTGAGTTAATTCTTTGTTAAATGATGGCATTAAACCCTGCTCACGTTCAATTACATTGTATTTATCACAGCGGCTTTCAAGTCTGAGGGCTTTACAGAGTGTGTCACATAAAAGGCAATGACTTTTATAGCAGATGTGACATGAACTAGACAGTGTTAAAGGAGCAATTAAAGAAATCAAGAGTGATGCAGAGAGTAAGCAAAGTACAGTGTGTGAGATTCTGAATGAGAAGCGTGTGTGTGTGTAGGGGGGGCCATGGGGGGAAGGTTCACATACTTTGCATTTTGGGTCATTGTTGCAAGCACCTGATTTATGTCACGTGATTGACACTTTGGCCTGGTGATAAATTCAGTGAGAAAAAAATTGTGAAAGCGCATGAAGTTGCCACGTCTGAGCGAGAGAGCATGAGGCATGGGCCCCCAGTGCGTAACACGCTGAACGTGCGAGGTTCTAGATGCGCGAGGATTCTCAATGTGTAAGGCTCCAGATGGCTGGTGATAATATTCAAAACACTGAGATGTGTAAAAGCTAGGCTCTGTGAAAGTTTGTTCACTCTGCCATTCCTTTAAAAAAAAATAATGAAACAGAAAAATCTCAGGAGTTCTGGGAAACGAATGTGTCATCAGCAACAAGTCAGCCTTTTCCTCCAGGATTTTCGGAAACAGTCGCTTTACTGTGGAATCGATCTGTGAGAACGACTGGCGCACTGACAGGGAGGAGTGGCACCAGGGTGTGTGCACAGATGAGAATTTATTTGGAGTGTTTTCTCCATTTGACAAAATAAATTAAGCACAGATTTATTCAAGACTTTGATGCGTGGGTCAGGGTTTTTTAATACCCGCACCCACCCGACCCGTTATGAGAGCCAATCCGCACCACAAAAATATGCGTTAATCAACCACCCGAACCCAACCCGCAAACCGCCAACTTTAGCCTGTATAGTGATGACATCCATATCATAGGGTGAGAGATAACGTTTTCTTATTTAGTGCACGTTTCAAAAAGGACAGACACTTGTGTAGACAACAAGGTTTTGCACGAGCCACCGTAGGCTACAGCAAAGTAAGCCATGTTGCACTATTTCGTTTTTGGGCTGTTTGCCCAAACGTTAGCATAATACATTGGTTGCAAGACATAGCCTATTGTATCTTAGCCTAACAGCGTCTGGGTCTAGGCTACTAAATAAACAGACGAATTGTTCCAAACGGTGTTCTTTATTGTTGAATAGCAGCACGGACCGCGGAACGCATTTCGAATTGGTCGGGCCCAGTCAGCCCCCCCAACACACACACACACACACACACACACACACACACACACACACACACACACACACCGCCACCACCCCACGCTCCCCGACTTTGAACCGACTTGACTTCCGGAGCCACTTTTACGATCGTTACGATATTACAGCTAACACTTTATTAAGAGACTTAAGAATAAGTCCTATCGTACAGAATTTAAAAAGAAACGTCAAACTCACTACTGCTCTTTAAATATTGCCGAAGAACTGCCTCCGTCTGTCGTTGTGCTGGGTGAATTCCCTGGCAATCCCCAAAACTTGTGTGTGTGTGTGTGTGTCGCACATCAAGCTATTTAGTCTTTTTCTGGGTCATCATTCATCTCAGATACGTTTTTAAACGACGGAGGGACGAGAAATACGAGATACGTGTTTTGTCCGTCATTGATCAAAACGGCCGCATCTGAGGCAGTAAGTGCATCGCATTACGTTATCATCAACTTACAGGTTACAAAGTTTATTGTAGCTATGCGTGCGCTCAGTTTTTCCTGTCGTTTAATACAGCGTTTCTCAAACCTCTCCTGGAGTACCACTTGTCCTGCATGTTTTAGATCTCTCCCTGCTCCAACACAGCTGATTCAAATGATCAGTTTGTTGTTAAGCAGCTTCAGGAGTTCATAATGAGTTGATCATTTGAATCAGCTGTGTTGGAGCAGGGAGAGATCTAAAACATGCAGGACAAGTGGTACTCCAGGAGAGGTTTGAGAAACGCTGGTTTAATACATTTGGCCAAAATCTCTTGTAAAAAGTGAAGTGCTATGAACAGGCTATTGAAGACAATATTGACTATGACTAGACGGCAAATGCTAGACTAAACTGCACTCCAACCTACCGTGGTTTGCCTGCACTCCGCTCCCACGTCTCAGGCCTCAAATACACAATACATTAGCCTTTATAGTCTTGTGTTTCTTGAGTAAAGAGAATGCTGTACTTATTCAAACTACCAGTTCTTTATTTGGCCATGCATTGCAGCTCTTGCATTGCAAACAACCAGAGACTGTCTCCAAACAACTGCCTACTACTGCTCTGTATTCTTCTACGGTATAGCTAGCTTCATTTATCCTCGCCGTTTCAATAAGTTTTAACTGAGTTTTCTAATAAGTATTACTTTTTCGACGAAGTAGGGATTGAGCTTGCTAGCGAGAGAGAGGCTATGAATAATCTGATCATTTGTCACGTCACTAGCTAGCTGCGCTTGTCTCCTCAGCAAACACTTCCATCTGTAATCACAATGTTAACATCAGAGCTAAATTTGATAAACAGGTACACTGCACAGTTTTAACTGTGTTTGCAACCTAAGGCTAATTTGAAAACATTTTATTGAGCTATTTGCCTCAGATGAAATCGCCTCGTCACTGTTTACCTTCAGCTCTGCTGTGTGCGGCACTTTATTCAAGATGGAGGAGGGGTGGAGCTATGAGGTTTGCCGAAAGTTTGAGGATCCAATGGAGTTACGAGATTTAGTCACAAGCTATTTTTAATAAATTTCATTGGTTAAATATTTGGAAAACCCACAGACAGACGTAAAGGATGACCAATAGAATTGATTTATGAAAAAATGACGAAATATGGAGATACGAGGTTTCCGTCAGGCAGCGACGATGTGTGGCTACCGATGGATTTGATTTTTCTTTTTTTTTTCATGTTTGATGTTCAAAAGTAGGTAGGGCCCGGGCTGGGCCGGGCCCCTACCGGTTCCGCGGTCCATGAATAGCAGCAGAACAAGTAACCCTTCATTAAAGACATGAACTCTGTCTCTCTCTCTCTCTCTCTCTCTCTCTCACACACACACACACACACACACACACACACACACACACACACACAAACGATGCATCCTTCACATCTTAACGGTGAACTTTAACATTTCTCTTAAATAAGGCCATAGATGGGGAATGTCTTGCTGCTCTGAATCTGCTCCGTCGGCAAGGTTGTCTGGTTTACTTTCATCCATGTTGCTACTAGTTCTCTCTGTCACGGACATCACATTCAATAGACGCCTTTTCTCCGCGGTCGAGTCTCCCTTTCTTGTCTGTCGTCTTTTACGTCGTTTTCGTCTTGTTACATCTGTCATGCGTGATATGCACCGATGGTCCCGATGTCCTATCCATTTAAGTTGAAATCGGTCTTGATGTTGGGAAGGCGCGCAATGATGCAAAATAAAAATAATCGATAATTCCCCTCAAATGCATTAAAACTAAAATAACGAGCCTGGTTTGAAAATGTAAGGTGTAGAAAGTATATTTGTGTTCAAATGCAGGGGGTAAAAGGAAAAAGTTGTCAGAAAAATAAATACACAAGTAAAGTGCAGATGAAAACTCTACTTAAGTACAGTAACAAAGTATTTGTATTTCACTACTTCCCACCTCTGCTTTATAGTTCAGTAATGCAGATTGACAGCCAGGGCATAAGGACCTGCACCCTCCGGTGCGTGTGTGTGTGTGTTTGAGAGAGAGTGACAGCGAGAGGGGAAGAGAAGCTGGAAGGTGGACTAGTAATCACAGCCTATACCCGGAGCATGCAATTCGGAGAGCCTATAACGCAAAGCCTATTGCACGCAATGTTTCTGTAAATTATTTATAACTTAGTCGGAACGCTGCTTTGTCACTTTTTGACCCGACCCGCCCGAACCCGTGATATTTTCTACTAAGCTTATCCGAACCTGCCCAACCCGCGGGTCAACCCGCGGGACCTGCGGGTTATATGGGTCGACCTGCGCATCACTACAAGACAGAGCTTGTCTGGCCCCTTGTCTTTTGTCATGTTGTGCTTCAGACACCCAGAGAGTGGCACTGTTGCATCACAAAGTTGGACACACACAAGCACTCTCACAACGAAGCTGACCAGGTGTGATGTGTGTGCAGAATGAGGTTTATTATTGTCTGCAATGTATGCATGCATATATGTATTTCTGTCTACATGGCTGACAGTTGTTCACCATATCATTACAAAGACATCTGCAAGTCAGTATTCACACAGCAAATGCTGTATATGGGACTAAAGTAGTGTTTAAAATTTTTATAATGAATAAAACATATTAGAGCACACATAGATTTCCCTCAGCATAATAAAATAAAGAAATGGATTTAAAGCAATGAATGTCAGAGAAAGATAGCCTCCTGTGGCACTTGAGGTTTTTGTGAGTAAAGTGTCCCATTTTCCAAGAGAATACACTCGAGCGATTCTCAATGAAGTATGCTAATGCATTCTCCTTTGGCAATGCAACTGGGCACTCCCGTTTTGCTGGCAGGTCCACAATCAGGACATTAGCGTCCTAAATTTGAATCTTTCATCTCCTTCGCCATACTAGGCCGTTTGTCGGTCGTGTGAAAAAAAAAGGACGATGCCGAACCAGGCTGTTGGCAGGGATTCCGTGTGCTCTCTCTGAGTAAGACAGGCAGCGAGTGGCACTCTTCCATGCATTATTCTGCCAGTTGCTATGTCCAGTCGTCAGCTTTGATTTATTTTCCATCCGTTCAAGAGATTACTCAGATGTGACTTCTGTAATGGTTTTCACCATCAACATCCAGCTTGTTAAAAAAGCACCTACAGGCTGTTCTTATGGTTTATCCTTGTGGCTAAAACACAAAGGCTGCATCCACCCACTAGACATGAACTAAAGGATTTTCTGTAAAAAGGATGAGGCCTATGACAGTGTTTCTCAATCCTACTCCTTGGAACCCTCCTGTCCTGCATATCTTCTATATACCCTTGCTCCAAACACACCTGATTAGTGTGATTAACATGCTCTTGATTAAATCAGGTGTGCTCAGCAAATCAAAAGTGCCACTGATGAGTTCAGTCAGGTAGGTAGAGCAGGGAAAGATGGAAAACGTGCAGAGCACTGGGCCCCCAGAAGTAGGATTTAGAATCAGTGGCCTATGAGACCATGCAATTAGGATTTTTGCCTTTGGAGTGAGTACAATAGACCAGTGCTTGTTTTTGATTCCCGTTTGCATTCTCACGCCCACAGGCATGCAGCAGTTGTATAACTATCTAACATGAGCTTGCAGTTTACTGGGATTCCTCACTACAATGCATCAGGGTACATCAAGATGCATGCACGCACACACACACACACACACACACACACACACACACACACACACACACACACACACACACACACACACACACACACACACACACTGCTGGTTCTGCTAAAACCCAAGCACACTAACACAGCAGCAATAATAATGACAGTAACCATGACCTGTGACAGTGTCAACCAGACATGCCAAAAAATCTGAGGACATTATTATGGACAGACATTAATCTGGACAGACATTAATATGAGTTTTATAAGGGACTGATTCACACTGATCCCGTGAGAGGAGGCTGTGTTTCGTACCCTAAAATCAATTAGGAATATTGTAGGTTTTAAATGCACTAAAAATGCAGGTTTTCAGATTTGGATTTCACACAAATTTTGCCCTTTCCTGTGATGGGCTTAACTACAGAACTAAAGTACAACTTGTCCTCAAATCATTAGAAAGGAGACTTTCAAAGCCTGAAAACAGCTGCAAATATACCCAAGGCATGTTCTGTTTGGCAGAATGGCATGCTTGAATCCAGATCATTTGGAAAAAGAATAATTGGTTAGGCTCCTCAGGCAAATTAGTAGAGGTCATGTTTTCTCAGGCTGGACATTACGAACTCCCAGGGGAGTAGTGCGGTGGAGGGTGTGAGCACAGGAAGCAGCAGGATGCGTGTAACTGCAGTGGCACAGATGCCATGTGCCCACCAGCATGGGCAAATCTCCTGGGGTGACCCTTAACAGCCTGACCTTTGATCTCCTTGAATTGTTTCAAAGGCTTTCTTTGTGCTGTGCTTTATCACACTTTTGCAATGAATACTTTTTGCCTGGAAAGGTTTGAGGTCAAGCATGGTTATTAGCCATATGATGCGTGCTTTGCAAAATGAAAAAATAAAACATGATGTAGAGGCACTTGAAAATATAAGGAAAGCTATTAGTGAATTTAAGGGATACCTTTACACCGTTGTCAGCATTGAAAAAGGTTTAAATTTCAATGGTTTTAAACCTGCCCAAGAGATCTTAGTGCAATCATCAAAAATGTGATTGTGTTGACTGTAATGACAAATGGCATGCTGATGCATTTGTCATCTTTGTCTGAGAACAGGGCAAGCTTCCGGTTTGCAAATCAAGCAGTCATTTTACTAAGAATGCACTAAGATAAAGATTATTATCAATGTCGTTAAAGTAAATGGAGTTGGAATGATTGACAGTGGGAAGTCCTGTCTGTCCTTCGGGTTTGGTGCCCTCAAATATTGTGCGACACAGTACTTGTGAAGTTTGTGTTTACCATTTTTTCAGATATGAATATCATCGGTGTCTGTGGGAGACATGACTGACAGTTGGCGGTCTCATTTGAATATCTTTGTCAAATTACCTCAGATTCACCTCAAATGTTCAGTGTGACTTCCTAATTTTGGAGCGAAAAAACATGCAATGTGGCAGTTGGAAGACTAATTTGGAAGACTAATACAATGTAATTGTTTACAACTATTGGTCGATGTCATCAATGATCACATAATCATCAGGTTAAAAATGAAGCCACCCCCCATTTGGCTAAACACCCAATGCAAAAAATCCCTTAATATACTAAAAAAAATGCATCTGCAAACACATCCACTTCCCAAATTAACATCAGAAAATAAAAAATAAAAAACGTATAAATTATTTGAATATATTTTGCTGAATTTTAGCTTTATTCAAAAACTAAAATCAGAAATAGATGTAGGAAAAATAGAAAGCCTGAATTTTAACACAAAGTCATAGAAAATTGTGCTCCATACAGATGCCTGGCTTAAATACAAGTAGCATTAATCTTATGACATAGAACTGGCATTACAAATGGAGTTCAATTACGCAACAAGACAAACTGCAATTAATTATACTTCCACATGTATTCAGGCCTGCAGACACCATAAATGCATAAAGATACACTGTAGAAAAATGGGGATGAGTAATACGTTGCAAAACTTGAATAAACAAATAAAATAAGGTCTTAGGGGAGTTTAACTTTTATACAACCTTGATTAATGAACTACTGACTGTTGCCTCACAATTTGCAGGTGTAAATACACATTTAATCTAATTCATTCAGAAGCAAGCTAATTTGCAGAAGAACATGGCAGTCACAAATTAGGCTCCATTAGCACACTGGTGTCAACAAAACAACAATTGTTATCAATTAATGGAAGCATTTCATAATTTAAAAGAATATTATCTTTAATGTGTTTACATCCATTCAACAATGTTGTAGTTCGTTGTAATTCATCTAACGCATATTGAAGCTTGTGGTGCACAATAGCTGACCACAGCACCATTGCATTTGCACAGTTCGTAAATGTCTTTGTGAAAAGAAAATGCTTATTAAACATTAAAACTTTTAAACATGTTACATCTTGTTGTTGAAAGAAGTGATGCCGTTCATGGCACACTATTCGTTGGGTATGAAGAGCCACAGACCTTCTGTGGAACAGGCCTGGAAGTACTCGAACAACAAGCTTTCATCCGCTTTATAAAAGCCCTTCGGGTGTTGTTTTTCACTTTGATGCCAAACTGAGCAACACAGATGAGAACCACCCTGTAATCGAGAAATACTCAATACTACATAAGACATAAAGTGATTGCCAATGTTATAAACAAACTACTCAGATCAGTCAACACTAAAATTCAAGGTAAAAAAAATCAAGTTGCATTTGATTGAAAAGAAAAAGAAAAAGAGAATGCACTCCCTGGTAAGTTCACACTCCATGTACACCCATGTCATCCATGTACCCTCCAAATCATCTTCTCATTTGTTTTCTTTCAGATGTTTTTGTCTTCCCTGGAGGGGCAAATGCATTGAAATTAAGGCACATTATTTGGAGAGGTGAAATCTGATTATGGCCCATTGTTTTGCATTATTGTCGGTTCACGCTCTGTCAGAGAAACCAAAATAATCCCACGCCACTCTGAATGGTTTCCTTTGAAACAAAAGCAATGAGAGGTCCTGTGAGGGGGGGCCGAATGACAAAGACAATGTTCCACAATCCGTATCCGGAGGAAAAAGATTAACTTTCACACTGGTCATTGATAGGTTTGGAGGATTGACAGAAATTTCGGCCGGCATTGCCTGTCCTTTATTCTTCAATTAACACATGTGATTCTTGTTTCCATAATTAGTTTGTGTAGATCTGAGCATGGACTGTGCATTTTTAAATGAAAGGAGACAGAGACTGCAGCTTTGTGTCCTCAAAAGGACATGTTGGGTAAACATCAAACAGGGCATTCAAGTAATTTGTTACACAAATGAGCAATTATATAATCTTATATTACATTAGTGTGGCAGATGCCCTTATCCACAGCAATTTACATAGCTTACAACTTCTACGTGCTATACATTTATACAGCTGGATTTTTGCTGAGATAATTTAGGTTAAGTACCTAGCTTTAGTGTACGACAGTGGCACTTTTGTTTACTATACACTTTCGCTCAACACACTACAAAAGAGGACATACAAGAACATTGCAGAGGTGGATTCAAAGAACACCTGCTTGGACCACACAGTGGCCGTGTAAGCAGAAATGTGCACACTCAAAAAAGTCTTGTTTCTCATGTATACCTTTTCCCCAAGGTGTCTTCGGTGTCTGCTCACTCCTGTGTGTGGACGCTGAATCACAAAAAGGCATAAAATATGTTAATGCAACAGGTGAGTCCTTTATTCCCTGTTTTTTGAGAACTTCATTATGGGTGACATTGTCTTCTGTAAAGAGTGTGAAGCAACACCTGGTGTGAATGATACATCCATGCACATTATTAGTAGCCTTGTGAAAGGCCCTACCAGCAGCTGCCTTTATTTGTTGTGCTGCCTCAGATCCCTGTTTGGAGTCTCACTCTTTAATGGCTCCCAAAGAGCATCACTGCAAAGCTGAAAATGGGCTCCAGGGGGGAGAGGCTTGGGGTACGGCCATGGTGTCTGCGTTGGTGGCTAACACTGTTGAACTGATACAGAGATGTGTACACATGTGGAGGCCACAGATGGGGGACCACTTAAGTGAATGATGCATTTGTGTGATGTAGAGTGACCAAGTTATTCATTCTGATGCTCTTGAGGAGAAGTGGTTATACACAAACAGCCCATTCTGAAAAGCACTAAATTACCTTTGGGAGTGCCGGTAACTGTATCCCTTACTAGAAAGTTGAACAAATGCATCACATTCTTTGTAGTCATTGATACTGCCTTGAACTGGTAGCTGAAAGATATACCTATGTATGGCCTTTGAAAACTGCCTGTGTCAAAAGTTGTTGCTTTTTCAGTAGGAGCCCTACACGGAAATGCAGATCATTTGCCATTTTTGAAGCTGGCCCTTGCTTTGCTTTGAAAATAGGCACCGGGTCTGTTTTAAAGGCCTCCAACCATGCCTCAATGGCTCCAAAAAGATGCACCAATTAAATGAGGCCCTGTGAAAATTGTACTCAAGTAGGCGGTGGGTTTTTAACATAAGAACTGCTCTCATGGGCTTCAGCAACTTGTGTTAGCTACAAACCTAGTGTGGACGTACCTTAACAATTGTGTATTAAAGGTCTGATAAGCATGTACAAAGGTATACTGACAAATACATTGGAACCGAAATGTAGTTTTCTTCCTCAGTGTTCACAAACAGAGCATGGTGATGATGTAGAGGTCAGTAAATCTGTGCAGTCTCTCCATAGTCTAGCTCAATATTCATGAAAATACATGTCATTTTGTCATTTGAGTTTGGTCACTAGCATTAGCTGCACCCTGTTATTAATGCTTATACAATGCAAAATTACAGGCTTATTTACCATTGTATGTGTTTTCTTGACAGTGATTAAGTGCATTTTACTAAATTAAACCTTGTTTTAATAGAATGTGAAGAGAGAGAACTCTATCGCATTAGAAGCAGTTAAGAGAACTGTAATTTCCTGCCAATGGGTTACAATTATTCAGTACACTGGCATGCCTATTAATCAAGCTTGACAGCAAAAATTGGTTGAAAGTAAAAATTCTGCCTTCTATTTCTCAATCTCAAGAGCCACTGCTGGTAGCAGTGTTTAATTGAACTAAGACAACTGGTTATGTATCACACTTACCAACATGGCCAGAGAATGGTAGCTACTTACAACTGCACACTTTGGTCACCTCCATTTTTCTGTCTTTCCACCGTTTTAGGAACACTTCCACTACCTACTCCATTTTGATTTACGTAGCCAATCGAAATGGCAATTAGGTTCATGGCTGCCAGCTCCTGTGTGGACAGTCCATTTGCAGTGAGTCTGTGGTGGTTTATTGGCTGTTCTCTTAATGATCCGTCAAAGTCACAACTGCTACTTGCTTCATCAGGGGCTAATTACAGGGTTTGTTCTGAGCCAACTAAAGTCGCTGACAAAGTACTGGAGCATCCCTTAGAGTTTTGGGGGGGGTCTGAGCTAACTTTGTAACACAGCCAGTTTCTCCTAGAGACTGCTGAACAGAGGAACCCACTTGCCTCTTTGATCTGCGCTATGGTGTCTAGGAAGTTCCGGTTGGTTAACTGGGTTTGCCAGTGCTGCACGTTCCAAAAAGCCAGCCATTCATGTCCTGTCTTTGGCCATACACTGTCATTTATAACTGTAATGAAACTGTCCTAACACTCCCACGATTACTCTTCCACGATTTCAGCAGTAGTATTCTCCAAATTTGATTGCTCTTCCTTCCTCCTACTTCCTGTGTGTGCTTCTCTGCACCATTTTCCTTCTAGCCATTCAAAAGCTCAGCGTCTGTTTACCTTGTTCATTCATTTTCCTGTGGCTTCTGAGTGTTTTGTCATCTGGCTCTGTAATGATTGGGGCCGGGAGTTTCAGGAGATCAGAAGAGTTCCAAACACATGAAACTCTTCCAGGACTCATTAATTGGTCAGAAATGAATTCAAAATGGCTTCACTTTGGAGCTGCATGGCTCAGCTGCCCTGTTGGAAAGAGGCTTAAATCCTCATCACAGAGCCGGGCAAAAAGGCCCTTCGTGTTCAGAATGAGGTGGGATAAATCATTCATGAACAGCTGGCGTTGTGTGGGCTCTTTTCCTGGGTTTTTCCTGGGCATGTTGTTTCATCAGAGGAGTGTTTTAGTGGAAAAAATATATAGGATGAACGGGCATGAACAAGAACGTGCAGGCACTGTAAAATTCTTTTAATGTTTGAATTCTATTTTCAGAGTTGTGCTTGGCTATTGTCTCCATATGGGTTGTAATTCATCAGTTTACCATGCCAGAGTTGTGTGATAAGCTGGATCATATCTGCCTTGTATAGTGTTTGCAGTTGTGGTTACAGAAGTCTGTATCACCAAAAGTTTGCATTTTATGGGGCATATAAAAGCTGCCAATTGGTTAGTCGGTACCAATCATCAATTTTCATGTATCAATGTGCTAACTTGTCTTTGACCAGATTCAATTTTAGTGTTAAAAATCTATACCAAAAGATAAAAATAAGAAGTTAAGGTGAGAATAAGAAGCACAATGAGCATACCCCTAGTTGTGGGGTGATAACTGAACAGAATTTTCAAAAAAAAAAATTGCAAATAGACCATAAGATACCACATGGTATCATGTCTGTTCATACGCAACCTATGGCAATCTACAGACTTTCTGCTCAGATCTGTAGATTTTACAACCCTTTGAAAAGGGTTTACTTGCACCCAAACTTGTTTTTAAACCACATAATGTTATTTCATTTTCTGAGTATCACTTACAGTTTTATCAGATGAACGCAGATGTTTCTCAAAGGATGGACTTCTTAAGCAGTTTAGACAAACATATTGTTCACGCTCATTTTGGTGCTGACTTAAAACAAAAAAAGGCCCTTGGTACAACTCATAAGATCGGTTGCTGTCCCCATAATAAGACTGTCATTACAGCTTTAAACTTTATTTTTAAATATGCAGGCTGCATTATGCTACAGTTCCATCAGCTCATTATTTCTTCTCCAGTCCTCTCAAAGGGAATAGTGGAGAAAACACTGCTGGAGCACAGCAAATTAGAGTGAAAAGGGGGAAATGGCCTAAATTACCCTCTCGCAGAGGAACATAAAACAAACACTGGCTAACCCTGTGGTGCTACATGTGTACACACACAAAAACAGCTCCCTTGTATGGACCTTGTGGTTACTTAATGATATAGTCTGCCACACTGACGGTTTGAGTTTTATTGCTAATTTAAACATTTCAAATTGGTTTGCCTGTGCCAGGCATGAATTTCCATGTAACAACTACCTTTGAAAAACTTGTATAGAGACAAAACATAAACACCTCCAAGGAGGGCTGACCTTTGAGTTTTCCTTCTACTCTCCTTAATTGTGATTGAATTGAACTTTGCCCTTTGTTCTCGTGTAATGTTACCCATTGAAGAATAGTGGTGATTATTTAGTGATCATTATATCAATAGACTGATTAGTTTAGTAGAATTAGTATACACCGGGACAATGATGATTGTATTCTGTGTAGTTTTTAGGTTGATCACAGAGCTATGACCTGTGACCTACATTCCAAGTGATGCTGCTATGTTGAACTAATCACGCACACAGACACACTGAAAGTGTGTACGTGGCACAAGGCCGTCCCAACGGAGACGCCTATGATTTTGAGCGCTCATATAGCTGTAGCTGAGTATTAGGTCAGTCACTTCGTATTTAACCATTTGGGTTGATCAGATGGATCAATGCATATATCACAGCCAAGATGCCTCAGATCTTTGAAGCTTCTTATATTAAAGGTTTTGTTCTGGGTGATATAGGGACTCACTACCCGGCTGGACTTCCTCCCACTCTGCCTCTCTTGTCTGTGTTTGTGACAAAGAGGAGTCGGGTCAGTGTGTGCTTCCCTATCAATCCAAGGATACCTTTTGAAGCAATGTTTTTCCAATTAGGCGCCAGACTCTAGGCAATGCAAGGTCAGTTATAATTAAATATTCTGCACAGCTTATGTCATCAGTTTCCACTATTTAGCATGCTATAAAATGTTCTTTGTGAGCAGAGCAGAGTTGCCCCCGCAACTGAGAGAGACCGGACTGTGAGAGGTTGATGAATGGGTAAGGCGTAAGAAGTGTGAGACTTAGTGCGTGTAACATGTGAAACTCTGCGAAGCCTTGCTGTACTGAAGATCATCAATAAACATCTTTTGCCTCTTCTACAACTATGGTCCAGACTGAAGTTCTTTGCGTAACAGTTTATTAGTTAGCTTGCAAATACATCGATGTTGAAGAAATTTTCACCAAAATCCAACACCATGCTGGCTAATTTTCCTCCACAGGCTGATTGCACTGGCCTGAGTTTCTCTAGCATAATTTTGATTCTTTGATTCTTTTTCATTTTTGTATGCCTACTAAGCTAGAGAAAAATACTCGACAATGTCCTTTCCCATTAATGGACAAAATGTTTGTAGTGCCTCGAAATGGTGTGGCCATTGAGCACACCCAAGTTGCATGTTCTCTCTTGGCCTCTCTTTGCAATAGGACACGAAATGTGGTCTAAGAGCCCCGATTTGAATCAATTGACAATGTTTAGTAGAATCTGCTGTCAATCTGAAGTGAAAATCTGTTGACCCAATGGTCCTCCACAACCCGGGTCAAAAAGTAAGCAATCTGAAGCATTATAATGAATGTGTTAGCTAGAATACTCACTGGAGAGCCAGTTTGCTTTGTTAGCCCTTTGCTGTTTGCTGTGGTTCAGTGTCATCTGTGAAGTTTTTGTTTTCTTGGAAACAGCACAAGACTGAACCAAGTCATGGTGAGAACGAAGCCCCAGGTGTTGACGTCTTGGTCAAAATCTCAAATGTCTCATCTGTCAAGCAGCCCAGAGTCAGCATACCGGGGGAATAACAGGCTCCCTTTCATCTCTGGGTTCTACAGATGTAGTCTTTCAACTGGATTAATTTCAGGAGAACAATGCTGAAAAAAGATCAAGCTTTTGTGAAGAGACAGGAGTCGGATCATTTGCAGTTTCTCCCTTTTTCCTGTTATATATTTTAATATTAACATAGTTTTGTGTATGAAAGCAGCAAGACGTGATATGATATGTTACGTTTTGGGGAGGTTTACGAAGCCCTGGAGAGATACAATCCTGAACACGTTCCCTCCTTTCATGCTGCCAGCTCAGTTCTGATTGGCAGACCCCTTCAAAAGGATGCATGGACCCACCCCCCAGGGATACCAATTGCTTGATCCACACACAAAAATACTACCGATGAATGGTGAGAAGGATTCTCTGTTCATTAGGCAAAAAACAGGCATCACTGTCCACACTGAAAGTCAAATTGCACCATCTTATGATCTGGTTGTAATGAGGAGGCACGCAAGAGAGAGGGGACACTTGTGAAGGAGCAGGCTGCACTTTCAAATGAGTCTGTTGAGCGTCTGGATGAATATTCATGCTGAACTGAATGTTACTTCACTTACACCCAAACAAAACTCTGGATTGAAATTAATCACCTTGATTACTCAAAGTGCACCTTGGCTCTGTAGTGTAAGGCTGACATCATTGTCACATTCAATCCATTAATTTAATTTTTGACATAAAAAAGCAGCCTTGCATTTTAGTGGTCCAACTCTGCACTAAGATTTTTTTGCATCAAATATATGTGGAAGTGAATTTTGGGGTTTTATGTAAGTGGGTACACCGAGATTTACTTGCACGGTTGTAGCATGTGTCAGTGTCAGGAGTTTCTCCTGACAGCGTAATTTTTCGCGCTGTACTCCCTGGGAGAGCAAAGCGGCTTGGGCGTGCAGCAGGTTCAATTCAATAATTGAATTAACAGGTTGGTGACGGGATTCGCTGCCTAGTGCGTGCTCCGCACCCGCTGCCTATCTAGTTAAGTGGACACCAGGACTATTTAGGCAGGTGAGTGGGAGCAGCACAGCAGAGAGACACTGGGAGGCCGAGGGCACAGGGTTTTATTGTGCAGAATTTTTTTGGTTTTTTTAAATTTGTTTGTTGTTAAGTGTGCTGGCACCGCGAAATTTATATTGGTTGTTTTCGGTTTAGTTTGGTTTCGTTTTGTTTTTGGTTTGAGCCCCGGGGCAGATTTTGTAGTTTTGTTTTCAGTTGGATAAACTTTTTTTTCCCTTTTCTTTTGGTGTTGCAGGAGTGAGAGGTTGTCCGTGTGTGTGTTTTTTTAGGTGGCTCCAAGGAAAAGCAGCAACCAGAAGAGAGTACCGTGGCAAGTCCCTGAGGGAGAAAGGGAAACGGCGAACAGAGCCAGGACACAGACGGGACCGAGGAGAGCCCCCACCCCGCGAAGGTGTGTGATCGGGAGGTAGATCCCTGGTTGAGAGGGAGGCAACACCATGAAACAGCAACTGTGAGTGTGAGTTCCCAGCACAAAGTGGAGAGGGAAGGGGGCGGACTGGCTGCAGAACTGTTTCCCCTCAGTGAGACCCTGTGGAGCTGGTTCAAGTGACAGCGAAAAGACGTGGGCCGCCGCCAGCCCGTTCACAGGAGTGACGAGGAGGGCTTGTCTTGTGTTTCTTTTTCTTTATTTTGGGACGTAGGCGAGGCCCGGCATGGTGGCGTGGGCTGAGCTACATCTCTCCTTATATTTCCTTTTTGTTCAGCGTATGTCTTTCGTGGTGTGCGTGCTCACATGTGTGCGTGCGTGGAGCCTCCCCCGTGGCTGTAGGACTTCCCCCTGGCGTGGAGCAGAGTGGTTCTCTCTCTCTCTGGGGCCAGGTGGTGGGAGGCGCCAGATCACAGAATGTATTGCAGTGGGGCACGTATGTGGGAGGCTAGTGTGTGCTGTGTGTGGGATTGCGCACCTGCTTGTCTGAGTCTGGAAAGGGGAGGACAGGAGCGGATAGCAGGGCAGGGGTAGGAGAACAGCTGCAGGCGGGAAGCATATGAGCATCTCTTTTTGTAAAAGTGTGCTTACCCTACTCACCTTGTCCTGGTGTCCTTGGGGTGGGTGGATCCCTAGAAGGGAACGAACTGGTCGGGGCTGGACATACTGTCCACTCCTGACATTAGCATTGTATTTGGAATGACATAATCCTTAAATTGTTCATATTCCTTTGTGCTTGTCAATTTAGGCACACTTGTGATCTCAGTAGTATATTTTGCACTGACATTTATTCACATGTGATTAGTCTTGTCCAGTTCGTATCTTTTTCATGCCACTTACATGCACTGTGTAAGTCTGGAAAAGTGTCTGCTAAATGACAATGTAGTCATATTTAACATTTGTCAAAAGGACCATATGCCAATTTGTAAATTGCCAGCAAAACTAGGGCTGACCAGATCTCCTGCCACTACCCTTCAATGCAATAAAAAGAGCCAAGGCCCATTCATATCTCTTTCCCACTGCTCACACAGGCCTGGCACTTCTGAAACAGAGGATACCAATTACCTGCTTTTGTGGAGCAATTATATTAAGCATGTTGGCCTTTCGCTCCTCAAACCTGAAAGTATCTTTCCCCCCTGAAACCTTTGCAGAGAAAGGCTTGGGAACCTGTGTTGGCTGCCTTGAGCAGATTCCTTTGACACGTGCTGGGAATATATCACAGATGTACACGCAACAAGTCACATACATACCCCACGTGTCATCTGGGAGTGTGGCAGACAGGAGAAAAAAATGAGGGAATTCTGCTTTTCTGTGATTTACCAGGTATGTGCGGTATGTTGCAGCTCCACTCTCAATGTTATATGATGTCCCTGTCACAGCTACCCCGAAGCCCACCCTGCCCAGCGGGACAGGTTTCGCCACCACGATGAGGGTAACTTTGACGAATCATTTGAGAGTCTCCTTGCAATTCAAGATGGCAAAGTCCCGTTTCCACACACCCACTCCCCAACACACACAGGCTCCTGTTTTTCTGTCATTGTCCGCCATATTTGATGTATCAGGTTCCCTTCCCCAAAGAAGTGATCTCCCTTCCACTAACTTCCTCTGCCACTACTGCAACTCTCATAGCGTCCTCCCTCCAAAACTGTAATATTGCCTCCCTCTGGTAGTCTGTACACAGTGTGAATGATACTGAGGAACAGGCTTTGAAACCCAGCCCAAGAAGTCATACACTCCAGATTTATGCACCTCTTACCAATGGCAGATTATATTTGCATCTACATTTCATATTTATGTGTCAATATATGGAATATATACATATGTATGAAGCAGACAGACTATCAGAAACTTGAGTCTTCACAGCAAAATGAACACAGCATTGGCAATATACTGAATTTTTAATTGATAGACTAAAACTGCTTTGGTTCAGCCTATACTCCCATGAGGAAAGAGCAAGACACAGAGGTTGGAGACCTGCTGTTGTACTGTTGGGCAAAGTGACTGAATTTCTTACCTAACTTCTCAGATAGAACATATGTAAAATGTAAGCCGTGCAAGGCAAAAATTTAAGATAAGCATGACGGCTAGGTGTCGACAAATGTCTCCAGCCATGGCTTCAAGCACAAGAGTGCTGAACCCTGAAGGCATTGTTATGTTTAATTCATTTCATTGCATTTCATGCACGTTCTTCCTGACGGCAAGTAATGAAGCCGAGAGAGTCAAGCTGGAAAAACCAATATTTATGCATATGTATTAAACTGCCTGAGAAAGTTCCACTTATAATGCTGGGGCTATTTGCAACAAACCCAGGATGAAGGCAGGTTGGATGAGGAGATAAAATGCATGATAAGCCCTGGAGGCCTACACTTCAGCTGGGCAAACTCAAAGTCAAAGCGTCAGCTGAAAGGCGGAAATGAGGCACATGCTGTGCTGGCATGAGTACAGAACTGTGGTGTCTGGGTGGCACAGTGCACAGAGAGCTTTGCTCTCAACCAGTTGGTTGCAAGTTTGAGTTCTGAGTAGGGCACAACTGCTGTTTAGTTGGTAACAAACTGGCATTACGATAGTAAATGTGTCATGGTGTAAACATGCGAGTAAGGCGTCTGCTATGCAAATAAATGGGAAGGATGGGCTTCTTTTTGCTGTTGTTTGTGGAGCTGAATGATATTATGAACTCAAGGAATGAAATCTGGCAATTAACCAGATCAATTATTCTTGGAAATGATATTCTTCCAGCGCCACAGTGTCATTATCACCACAAAATGACCATTAGAAACCTTTACTCCCCTCAACGGAGTGGCCTCACCTCAGTCAGTGGCCCAGGAGTTTCCCCCTCAGTGTTCACACGTGATATGTGAGACGCTGGGATGTTTGTTCAGCAAGCCCTTCCCTTTAGAGAAAAAGACTAGTAGTGCTCGGAAATCTAGGCAGATGGTCAGATTGCAGATTACATGAAGGTCTGAGAAAAAGAAACGCTTGAGGACACTATGCCTCACTGGGGGGGGGGGGCAGCTGGGCCCCATGTAATTTACCTGAAATTCAGATCACACCCACTCTTACGAATCTGCCAGTCACTACAACCCCTGGCATCCATGTACTTAGACAAAGTAGTTAGTGAGAGAGAGAGAGAGAGAGAGAGAGAGAGAGTTGTATCATATGCTGTATTCAAATGCATCATTTTTGCATCTTAGATTGCAACCTATTATTTTGCAATCATCTAATGTGTGCTTTATTCAAATGCATCTTTCTTGCATCTTCTTAGATTGAAACCTGCTGTTTTGCAATTATTATGCACGTTTAGATTATGCAATTTTATTATGCACATTTTGTCATCCTGACTAGATTCACATCTGCAAAAGGACATCATCAGGTGGTTTTGGGGGAGGTGGGAGTATCCCATTCCTATTGCATGACATTCAATTTAAACACTTGCGGTAAATGGTCAGAATGGTAGAGAACCCTCTGCAACACACTCTGGCTTTGGTTGGTCCTTGCTTCGTCATTGGTCCTCACTGTGGACACGAAAGGTCCTTTGTAGCTGACGCCCCTGACTAAGCTCATTATGTCGATGTCACTCAGGTGCACCGGGTCCTTCTGTGTCTGAGAGGGTGTGGATGTCTGGCCCTTGCCCCTCCCCACAGACTGAAAATAACCTTTCTTGCTCTTGAAGGACCTTGATCATACATTGAGCTGTAGGCAGCGTCATTTATACATGAAACAATGAAGACAAATGTAACAATATCCAGTGGAAAGATTTCATAGCTTAAAAGAAGCTAGAGCAGAGCTGAGAAAAATGGAAATTTGAGTGGATCAATAAAATTTTAAAACACCATCAGGGGCATGCGGCTGCCACAATCACCTCTCTACATGAAAGAGTACGTTTCAAAGCAGAGCCATGCTGAGACACGTGGCCAGCAGTTGTATTTTTCCATTTGCGTTGCATGTATTTTTTTTTTACCTGCTAAATAAAAGTCCCAGGGTGAGCGAAGTTGGCATCGGTCTGGAAATTTCTGTGCAGCTGTCACGCCTCCTCACGCGTCACACGCAATCTCTTTGAGATGACGCAGCGAAGGAAAAAATGCCCTCAGGCCACCGACGTCTGCGAGTGACTTTGATCATGGAAGAAGAAAGTGAAGGAGAGAAAAAGAGTAAATCGGCAAGCAAAGGACGGCGAGGCTGAATATTGATCTTCCCACATCCTCTCCTGGTCCTTTACCCCTTCTCAAAAATTCCCCTCAACTGTAGCTCAATGGATAATTGTAAGCGCAGTCCGGAATTTAGTCACTGATATGAAAACTGGTCGGTGCGCCCACGCACTGTTGATGAATGTTGCTGCGTCCTTTGGTTCTCAAACAATATTTACAACTGATGTGTGAAGAATGACTGAAAATACAGACAATACAAATGAAAACAAGCAGCTGGTGCAATCAACCTTTGACTTTTTCTTCTCATGCTTTTAATTAGTTTTGTAACAAGGAAACAAAACCCAGGGAAAGTGTTTGCCTGGACAGACTGTTCAATTATAAGTGTTGGATGGAGTATTACTTCATTAGTCTGCTGTTGTATTAGGGGTTTGTGTTCGTACGTATCCAGTTTAACACTTTCACCAAATCCTTTTACCAGACAGGCTAAGACTATATTCAATCTCAAATGCAAAGTTATTAAGCTAAGTGTTCTTCAAACTTCTTTTTGTCCAGTTCCTGTCTCTGAACCATTCTGGGACTGCCTTCAAGAAGAGGCTTCTGGTCATTGCTACTGTACGAACGGGAATGAATACAGAGCCATCATGCAATAAATGAGTGTATCTAGGCATGTTGAATAGCAAGAAGTGCAGGGCAGCAGCATGGAGTAGGGGTAACTCAAAAGGGTGCTGGATTGATTCCCAGGTGGGGCGCTGTTACCCGAATCACCTCAGTAAATATTGAGCTGAAATTCTAGAAATTCAAACTGACATGAGTCGGAGTGAATGCCGCGTAGCAGATGTCAGGGTGCGCCATCTCTCTCCTCGGGTGTGGAGCCCAGCTAATCAACACTGGGGCTGGCGGCGCCAGGGGTGGTGTTGGCAGCAGCCTCACAGGTGCTCTGGCCTGTGCTTGTGCTCTGCCACCTCTAACTGTTATCACTGAGAGCGCTTCTTTCATGCAAACAGATGCTGGCACCTGCATGCCACCCCCCCACAAGTCACACTCATTCGACACAATGGACTCCAGTCACCAAGAGGAATGTGTTACAAATATACTGTATGTAATTGCATGCAGATTGCAGTATATTAGCCCGAAAACCTTCTGACAGCATTCTGTTAGCATTCATTCGCTAAATGATTAACTGGATTAAACAGTTGAATGAATCTCCAAATAAAAGTGTTTAAATGTTGCTCAAGGCAATTAATCAATAGCATTCAACAGACGTGCACTGATCAGTTTCTATGTATGAGAATGATCAAACCAAATGCAATTAATTAAATCTCACTTACATCCGTAACAGCACAGTGGTTTAGATGTAAAGCTGAATGCAGCCAAACTATAAAAAGATTGAACCAAAAGATAATCTCACATTGGTAGCAGCCTTTTCTGCTGCAGTTCAGAGCTGAGATGTTCTGCTTTGTAGGGAACTGATAAGCATGAAATGAAATGTCGGCTAATTCAATATTGCAAAAATTAGATGCTCGGCAAATTAATATTCAACACCCAATTTTACATGGAGAATGTAGGCTAAGTAGCTGACTTTGACAGCATTAAGGAGAAATCAAATGCCAGAACTCAAATCTCAACTACTCTATACACTGCAATCATAATACATGGTCACAGGTGTTCCCTGAACTTGTATAATGAGACTACACTGCAGTTCCACTGCCCTTATTAAGGCCTTCTGCCTGCATAGCAAGAATCATACCCCCCTCGGAGGTTATCCTGGGTTCAGCTACTCTGAGCCCAACCAAACAATACAGTCTACCTGATGGTGATGTTGGACTGCACAACGGGGCTGCAAATACCACACAGACACACACACACACACACACACACACAAGAGCAGAAGGCTAGTGACAGATTCTCATCCCCCCTTGTAGCTGAGGTGGAGAATCACGTTCCAGAAACATAAAATAAAATGCAGTCTTTAGTGGCAGCAGGATTGCTTCTTAAGGCTGTGCTGCCACAGGAGGACACCAGGACGCCTCTCCTTGTGTGACATGTGATTGACTGCCTCAACTGAGCTGCTGAGGTGAGCGACGTTTCAGACGGGGTCATGGAGCATGACGCAGCCACTTGTTAAAGCATGTGCACGCACACACACAGTTTAAAGACGGAGCTCATTCCCTCTCTCAGATAACGACATCCTCACCATCCTCGCTTGCAGGCTGGCACTGCTGCACAACCCCAGTGATGTCCTTCATTTACATTTACATTTATTCATTTAGCAGATGCTTTTATCCAAAGCGACGTACAAAAGTGCAAATAGTGGGCAAACAACAGGCGCAAGAGCAAGATGTGTACAGATCATACAATGCAGATAGTGCTGAAGCTGAGCGCAAGGTCAGTGTAGTGAGACAGAGCTAATCTGATCTGAAGTTACATACATCAAATACAGTCACTGGGACAATAAAGTGCTGCTATACTACCTAGGCAAAGGTGTGCTATAAATACAACATGCTACAGAATACAACATAAGAGATAGTGCTACAAGTACGAGCCAAGAATCTTAGAGTTTACAAGGTCAAATGGCAATGGTGTCAGTCCAGGTATAGTCTGAAGAGGTGTGTCTTCAGCCCACGTCTGAAAGGTTGGATTTACTTGTTCTCAGGGGGGTGGGGAGTTCATTCCACCACTGAGGGGCGATGATGGAAAAAAGACGAGAGGAGCGTGGGCATTTCGTTCTGTTGGTGGGAGGAGCGAGGTGTCTGGATGTAGCAGAGTGAAGTTGTCAAGCGGGTGTGTAGGGTAGGATGAGGTCCTGGAGGTAGGTCGAGGCGGACTTTTTTGCAGCAGAAAAGGTGAGGGACAGGGTTTTGAAGCAGATCCTGGCTGCAACCGGGAGCCAGTGGAGGGCAGTCAGTAAAGGGGTGACGCGGGAGAACTTTGGGAGGTTGTAGATCAGCCTAGCAGCTGCGTTTTGGATGAGCTGCAGCAGCTGAATGGTGCAGGCTGGGAGGCCTGCGAGGAGGGCGTTACAGTAGTCCAGGCGGGAGAGCACGGTGGCCTGGACAAGCAGTTGGGTGGAATAGATGGTCAGGAGAGAGCGGATCCTCTTGATGTTGAAGAGAAGGAATCGACAGGAGCATGTTGTCTGCGAGATGTAGTCGTTGAAGTCCAGCCTGTTGTCGAGGGTGATACCCAGGCTCTTCACAGACGTAGAGGAAGTTACTGTGGTGCCGTCAACAGTAACTGAGAGCTCTTGAAGAGGAGAGAGCTTGGCCGGGATAAACAGAAGATTGGTCTTGTCCAGGTTCAGCTTTAGGTGGTTAGAGGCCATCCATTTGGAGATGTCAGCCAGGCATGTGGAGATCTTTTCATTGACCTGGGGGGTGGAGGGAGGAAAAGAGAAGATTAGTTGTGTGTCATCAGCATAGCAGTGGTAGGAGAAACCATGTGAGTTAATAACTGAACCAAGCGAATTGATGTAGAGTGAAAAAAAGAGGGGTCCCAATACAGAGCCCTGGGGGACGCCTGTAGTGAGGGGAGTGGGTGTGGAGGTGGAGCCTTTCCAGTAGACCTGGGAAGATCTACTGGTCAGGTAGGACCTGAACCAAGAAAGGGCGGTCCCAGAGATGCCAATCAGACAGCTTGGCGATGAGCAGCTGGTGGTTGATTGTATCAAACGCAGCGGAGAGGTCGAGGAGGATTAGGACCGAGGACAGGTTGGAGGCTCTAGCTGTGAGGGACTCTGTCACTGGCAGGAGTGCCATTTCAGTTGAGTGCCTGGCTCTGAGCCCGGACTGGTGGGGATCCAGGAGGTTGTGCTTGTGGAGAGAGGGAGACAGTTGGTTAAGTACAGCACATTCAAGGGATTTGGATACAAATGGTAATTGTTCATATCAGATGAGTCAGAGGTAGGTTTTTTAGCAGGGGGGTAACCAGAGCATTTTTAAGATCTGTGGGAACAATGCCAGTAGTTAGAGATGAGTTGATGATGGAGGAGAGATATGGGGTGATCTCACTGGATACAGACTGGAGAAGGGTGAAAGGAATGGGGTCGAGAGGGCAGGTTGCAGCTCAGTGGGTTGTGATGAGCTGAAGAACTTCTGCATCACTGAGTATAGAGAAGGAGGACAGGTGGTGACTGGATGCCTTTCCGGTGGTTGAGGGTGTAGCTGGAGGAGTGAAGGAGTCCCGGATGCTGGACACCTTCTTCTCGAAGTGAACCCTCAAGTCCTCAGCAGAGAGAAGAGAAGGGGAGGGGGGAGGAGGAGGGGAGAGAAGAGTGGAAAGGGTAGAGAAGAGATTGCGGGGGTTAGTGATGTTAGCATTGATTTTGTCATGGAAAAATGGACTTAGCTGCTGTTGTTGCAGCTGTAAATGCTGTCAGGGGGGAGTGGTAGGACGCCAGATCGTCAGCGGATCTAGATTTCCTCCACTTCCTCTTGGCGGCCCGCAGCGCAGCTCTATCGGAGCGGAGGGAGTCGGTCAACCATGGGGAGGAGGGCGACGGTCGTGATGTCTTGGAGATAAGGGGACAGAGAGAGAGAGAGAGATTGAGACAGACATGTATTAAAAACAGTTGTAGCAGCATTAGCAGGCATGTTTGAGAAGGAGGTGAGGGGAGGGAGGGTGGAGAGAACAGTGGAGGTGAATGTGGAATGTGAAAGGGAGTGGAGGTTCCTCCTGAAGGTGGTAGTGGGGAATGCGGAGGAGTTAAGGGTGGCAGGGAGAGAGAGAGAAAGATACAAAGTAGTGATCGGATACATGGAGGGGAGTCACTGTGAAGTGAGACGTGGCACAGTCCTTTGTGAACACAAGGTCGAGCTGGTTGCTGGCTTTGTGGGTTGCAGAAGACAGGGAAAGGGTGAGGGAGAAAGAGTGCAGGAGTGAGAGCATGCTAGCCGTTGAGGAGCTCTCAGGTTGGATGTTGAAGTCGCCCAGTAGAATCAGCGGGGTGTCAGGGAGGGAGCTCAGGAGTGTGTCGAGTTTGTCGATGAAGAGACCGAGTGGACCTGGGGGGCGATATAGAACAACAATGGTGAGTTTCAGGGGGTGAGAGACAGTTATCCTTCACACAAGACTCTGTGGTCTCTACTGCTCTCCCTTCCCCCTGCTCCATCACCACCCTGACCTCAACTTCCGGGCACTCAGACACCACAGGAAATGTAATATGACACAGACTCCTGTAGCTTTGATTTCAGAATAAGAGGCATTCATTTCCAGAGGGTGGCGGAGAACACCCCCAGCCGTCTCACTCACAGCCTCTCTTGGTTTCCTCTACTCAAGCTGCGCCAGGCCAGTCACAACAGAGGACTGGGACGCACTTGCTAATGCACCACAGACATGCCTCCTAAGCCCAGTATGTCTGCTCCTCAGCCGCTCTCCCCAGATCTTTTGAATACCACCTTGCACATAGAATGGTAAAAAGAGGCACAACCGGTACACTCTGTACCACAGGAAACAAACTGCATGTACATCACAGGGGTAGATTGCAGACTGGTGCACTGAAGGATTAAGCACTGCCATAAATATCAATCACACTAAGGAAAGCCCCCCCCACCCATAGAATGAGCACTTTCTCCATGCTGACAAGAAAATGGAAGGGAAGAAACTGCTGTCTGGTCTCCAGCGGCTCTTGGAGATGTAAATGTAGCAGGAGAGGGCTGGGTTTGCACTGGGTAAATGTTAATGATGTGCCAGGGAACATACTGCGTGGGCGGCCGCAGACGCCCACAGCACACTGAGTTCATGGCTCCTGCACTTCCCCCCATCCCAACCCTGCACCCTGACATCATATTTTGTCACCGTGAGGGTCCGTCTCAGTGTCAACATGGCTGTGGGCTTGCCAGGTGCATTCACAGCTTGACCTCCAACAGGAGGGCTCCGAGAGGCCTGATTACTGAACGAGAGAAAGGAGAAACACACACAGGAATCAACAGTGGTGCAAAATGTTATTTGATGCTTGACTCAGAAACTGTGGATTATGCATACACAGTCTCTCTCAGCCAAGATTTTTTTCTAAATAGAAAGCTGATCTGTTGAACCCACACTGGAGTTAACACATTAGGGTTGGTCCAGGTGCTTTTTTCCTCATTGAAACCTGCCATATCCTCTTATGGGGGGCTTGTGCACACCACAACTCCCTCGCGGTTTGGAAACTTTGGTCCCTCTGAATGTTAGTGGCTCCATACGAGATTATCTCCCTGAGGGGAGCCCTCAGACTTGGGAAAGGTCTAACCCTGAAATGGTCAGCCCTTCAGCAAGGGTACAGCATTGACGGGGTCCAGATGAATCTGTTCCCACCCTGTTGCATGACCAGGATTCGCTGGCCCCTTTCTGTCTCTCTCTTCCAAATGGCAAGCGAGCAGCTGCCCAGTCAAGCCTAACAGCCACACATTTGTTCCAGATTCTGAAAGCACCAGCGACCAGCCACAAAAAAATTTGTCGCTCTTGTCGCACACTTGTCTCCTTAATCAATAACAAGCAGATCAAAACAGCAAGCAAAATCTAATGAGCCCATTGTCAGGCATTGGAGATGTGATCAACTTCCATAACAATGGAATAAACAAATTAGAATCAGCCTCTGCTTATCAGCATTAGCTTTGGGGTTTATACAACTCTTTATGAATCCCTTTAACAGGGATTCATATAAAGATCAGGCAACACATGAAACTTTCAATGGCCATCCTACAAGACAAATAAATATGCCACATACCCAGCAGCTTACCGGGTATGCTGGGTGAATGGCAGCATCATCGTGGAGGCCCATAAGGGATCATACTGGTAGCGCCTCCTTTGTGCTCTTTCCTTTCCTTTACTTGCATCTTTTCCTTGTTTTTTTCTTTTGCATTTGCCTCGAATGAGTGGGAGGTTCCTGGATCGAGCACCACGCAGGCATGAGTCAGTCCGCCTTGTGCCAGCTGTCAGTCGTGGGGCCCTGCTCCATCTTCCTGAAGGCTGGCACTAATCTGCGCTAATGATGATCCCCACCTACATGCTCCGTACATGCCCTCATCCAGGAATATAAAAGTTCCACTGGTAGAACTTCTCATATATCGACCTCACATTTCAAACCCTTGGATCTTCCTCCTCTCTCACTTGTGGAATATGGAGGATTGACTATAAATATACGGTTATCAGAGCAATCAAGACAGACACACAAGAACTGGATGGATTAAAAAAAAAAAAAAAAAAACGCTGAAGTGTGCCTGGCTTAACATAAGGTGGCAGTGACCTAAATACTGCCAGGCGGCTAGCCTGTTTCCAGCTGAGAGCACTGAAGCAAAGCCCACTTGTACAGCACATAAGGTTGCTTTAGTAATAAATCAATACTCTTTTCTGTTCTGGTTCTGGTTCTGATTCTAGTCCGTGTTGCCAAGCACTGTCATTTTCCTGCCAGTACTTTAAATTCTGCTCTCTCTGGTGACTACTCTTCACAAATGTCATTGATGAGCACCAGGTTCACTACTCACAATCATTTTAGTTAATCCTAGGTGCATCAACAGAGTTTGCAAACTGCTGCTTTACTGTTTCACCCATAGGGGGAGACACCAACCAGCAACACATGTCCCTCCAGTGACATTGCCTC
Source organism: Megalops atlanticus (assembly GCA_019176425.1). Taxonomy (NCBI): domain Eukaryota; kingdom Metazoa; phylum Chordata; class Actinopteri; order Elopiformes; family Megalopidae; genus Megalops; species Megalops atlanticus. The sequence continues at coordinate 33,440,616 of CM032886.1, read as the reverse complement.
TTAAGGTTTGGTTAATAACTAATGATAAACTAAGGTTAATATCAGTAATGGCAGCTGTACATAATTAATCACAACTGTTCTTCTGCATTGCACTTGCACTCTCTACATTGCAAAGTGCTGTGTGACTTTGCTATCGTCGTGGAGACAAAAGAAAAAGACTTGCTGGTTGGAAATCCATCTGGTGGCAGCAAATTAGCACCTTTGCTGCTAATTATGCGACAGTCTGATGACACACTTCCACGACTCAAATAAAATGACAGCAGCGATGCATACGTATGCACCTTGCGAGAACACTTCAGGCAAAGGAGCAGTGAAAAATACAGATTCAGGTGACCTGGGAAGTAACAGAATGGTGATATGTCCTGATTTTCAAAGAAACAGATTGTTCCTTGAGATAAGCCCTCATATTGGCATGTGGATCCTGCTCTCAGGTGTGAGAATGCTCCTCAGTTAACCTCAATGACGTCTGTATTCAAACGGTCTGGTGTTATAGACATCCACAAATTTTTGCAGTATTTACCTACCAAGTGACATTTGGGATGGAATCCATTTTTTGTCCTCCACTTGGCCCAAACTAACATGGCATTAAAATCAGGATCTCAGAGACAGCCAGCAGCAATAGATGACTAAATCTGTTTGAACCACTGTTTGGGACATCAATGATAAAATTGACCCCTTGTTTGCAAAGTGGATGTAACAGGTGATGACACCACATCATGGTTCAGATCAAAGCGTGGAAAGGGTTTGGATTGGGGTTTGTGTCATCTCCCTGAGACAGACTCTTCAAGCCGAAGCGGCTAGACTGCAGCACCCTGCATGGCTGATCCTCTGAAAGAGGGAGACATCTTAGCACCCTGCTGGACTGATTAATGTTGACACCACCTGTGACGCAGAGGTGAAATATGGGATTCATGAACACGGTGACACCAGGCCATGTGTTAGGCTAAGAAAATAAGGGATTACATCTGAGAGACACTCAGTCCCCTCAGATTTGTGGGGCTAAATTTAAGGCATGCATCACTATCAAGGGCAAAGTGTATCAGACAGGAAAGGGAGGGAGTCGGCTGCGAGTGACAGACAGTGGAGTTTGCCGGCCTGTCCTGTGGACACGTGGTTGATAGCCCTCCCCCAACACCCCCCATGACACCTCTCAGAGGACACCTTAATCGAGATGTAATGAGATTTTTCAGCCATGAAAATGTTTCCTCCAGTGTTCATTGATATCTCACCTTTCCGCCTGTCAATTTGAACCGCTTTGAGCCCCCTGGCAACATCCCCAGGAACACCGGCTGACGCCACAGATGCTTCTGGGATGTGGATTGACAATGGACTGAAAAAGAATGTTCTTAGTTTCTCATTCTTACATGACCTAACTTATAGAGTAATAAAAGAATAAAATGTACTGAATAAGAATTTAATGTATTAGAAGACCAAGAAATGTGACTATCACTCTCCTAGAGAATTACATTGGGAAATTGTCTCGAAAAAAAATAAAAATCTCAGTGTTCCACAGGTCCCCAGGAATTTTTCTTAGAAAGAAATCCCAGAAGAGAGCCAGAGAGGACTGCACGTGAGTTACAGTTTGGACAACTCACCTAACCCCCCTAATGCAGCAGTGAAGAGCCATGCCCTTTCCTGAGTGCTTCATGCCGTCAGAGCCTGATAAATTCTGCCATGAAACGGCCATATATATAAAATGCATAATATATAAAATACAACCTTGGGAAAGGCACCAGTCTCCCACACAGTCATTACCCACAATCTATTTTTCATAATGCTGAGTGCCAGGCATATATATATATCGACACAGTGGCATAAAAAAGAATTTCCCCCCTTCCTGATTTCCTCTTTTATTGCATGTTTCTCTCACTGAACAGCTTCATGTCATCAAACAAAGTTTAATATTAGACAAGGGGAACCTGACAAAACACAAAACATAGTTTTTTTTGTTTATTTCATTTATTTAATAGAAAAAGTCACCAATTACCCATATTGCCCCTGTGAAAAAGTAATTAACCTCTTAGTTTTGAAACAAAGAAATCAAAAAAATTTTAGTTGATAATTAGATTCAGGTGACTGAACACAGCCAGGCTTCATTGTAACCAGCTCTGTTGAGTTAAATGGCATATATATTGAACCTTACTGTCAGAAAGAAGTAGTCACCACAAAGCTTATACGAGCACACAATGCCACGATCAAAGGAAATTCCAGACCTGCTGAGAAAAAAAAAATTTGTTGAAATATATCAGTCTAGAAAGGGTTACAAAGCCATGTCTGAAGTTCTTGGACTCCACCAAACCACAGTGCGAGCCATTATCTCCAAATGGAGAAGACTTGGACTGGTGGTGAATATTACCAGGAGTGGCCGACCTGCCAAAATTTCTCCAAGGGCACAGCAGCACCTCATGCAGGAAGTCTCAAAAGATCCCATAAAAACTTTCAAAGAACTGCGAGCCTATTTAGCATCAGCTAAGGTCAGTGCTCATGGCTCAGCAATAAGAAAGAGACTGTGAAAAAATGAGCTTCATAGAAGAGTAGCAAGGCAGAAACCACTGCTCACCAAGAAAAACATCAAAGGTCATCTCACATTTGTTAAAAAGCACCTGGATGATCCCCAAGAATTTTGGGATACTATTCTATGGACAGATGAGTAAAAAGTATAACTGTTTGGAGGGTGCAAGTGTTCCTATGTATGGCGTAAAGCGGATACAGCATTCCACTGCAAGAACATCATACCTACAGTGAAACATGGTGGTGGCACTGTGATGGTATGGAGATGTTTTGCTGCTTCAGGACCTGGATGACTTGCTGTCATTACAGGAAGCATGATTTCTGCTATGTACCAGACAATTAATAAGGAGAATGTCTGACCATCTGTGTGTGAGCTGAAGCTAAAGCGTAACTGGGTGATGCAGCAGGACAATGATCCAAAACACAGAAGTAAGTCCACATATGAATGACTAAAAAGAAGCAAAATCAGTTTTGGAGTGGCCTGGTCAAAGTCATGACTTGAATCCAATTCAGATGATGTGACAGGTCCTGAAAAGAGCAGTTCATGCTCGAAGACTTACCAATCTGTTAGAGTTAAAGAAATTCTGCAAAGAAGAGTGGGCCAAGATTCCTAGACAGAGATGTGCAAGGCTCATATCAAATTATAGGAAGCATTTAGTTGCAGTTATTGCTGCAGAGGGTGGTCCAACCAGATATCAGGTTTAAGGGGGCATTTACTTTTTCACAGGGGTAATATTGGTGTATGTTAACTATTTTCACTGAAGGAACAAAATAAACCTTAAAATACTGCATTTGTGTTTACTCAGGTTCCCTTTGTGCAGTATCACATTTTGTGGGAAAATCTGAAACCATTCAGTGCTCCAAGTAGGCAATAATAGAAAATATCAAGAAGGGGGAAAATACTTTTTTACACCACTGTATATATACAGGAAGAGAGAGAGAGAGAAAGAGAAAAAGAATGATGAATTCATGGACTCTCTTGGGTCCTTCAGACCAGTGCAATCACAGTGATAGTGTCAGTGTAGTTATGCAACTGTCTATGTGCCTCTTGTTTTATGCCACTCTACATTCCCACCTCCTCCATAGTGAAGCTATGGCTGTGTGTTGGAACTCAGTGGCCATGCTATTGGTGTGGTATTTCCAAGAATTGGAGAATTACAGTAAAAGCATTCAGAAAGCTCTTCCCTCCCTCTTTCATTTGTAGAAATGTGGGTTTGCCTTCTTAAACCACTACATGTGTGCCTTCAGCTAATTGTGTGTGGATCAAGGTTAAAATTTAGGAACTAATGAGTGTGAGTACAATGGAAAGTGAACATGAAATTAAAAAGAGCCAGTCATTACCTCAGTTTTACACCACCAACTTCAGTCCTACAACACCAACGAGAAACCGCTTACTAAGGCAGGGGTGGGAGGGAGGAGCTATGCTCACAACCCCTCAGCTTCCCACTCCAGCCAACAGCCTAGCTGGTGTCCCCATTGATTTATTGCTTTCAGCAGATTGGTGGTTCTGCAAGACAGTGAGGGAGAAAAACAGCAGGTACGCAGTGGAGGAAAGTGGATCCTAATTACCCAAGGCAGGTCTCCTCTACACGACTTCCCGGAGTTCACAAAACGGACTCAAACTCGTCACAGTCATTTTGGAAGGGTGAGGAACTACGGCTGGCACGCAGTCATCTTTCAAACCCCTAGCATCCATTCCTTTTTTAACAAATATGTGATGCCTACACCTTACATTTCTGAAACAGGGAGCCTCCCTGTGGCTGTGATGGCAAACATACTCAGTTCCTTTGACCTTTACTGAATAGACCAGGGGCGAGGGGGTAGCAGACATTTATTTTGCATTATTTTATGATGTTATGACATTTAGAAGCTGGTGGGGAAAAGGAGGGAAGCAGGAGAAATAAATGGGGGGTACTGACAATGGGGGAGATTAAAGAATTATCCGGGTCTTTTTGGTTAGATTAGTTTGTTGTCACCACAGCTTGCACTAAAGGGCCATGACTTATAGTGGTAGCAGTTGCTGTTTCAAATGTTTAAGCCGCGAATAATACAGCCAAATTCATCATGGTGAGACAGTGCAAGGCAAAAGCCAGACAGCGTGCGGAAACTCCTGACATATCTAGGCCTCTCTGAAAATTCAGAACAGCATGTCAACATCACTCACATTAATCGTTCTTTTCAGAGGAAACCCTTACAATGGCTGTGGCACCTGGTACACGCTATTGCGTCCAGCCTCATGGCAGCTTTTTTATCTGCTGTAGGACTTGATCCGTCTGGGTGAAAAATGTTTCCAGGGCATTTAAAGGCCAAAAGAGAGTGAAACTGCATATCTCTCAGCTTTTGAAATGACTGGTTAATGAAACTGGCCCATCCAGACTGGTTCAAAAGCTGCAAGGCACCAATGCTAGTACATTACCATGTATTGGTAAGAGATATCAGTCATTTCAGCAACAATTTCAATGAACAAATAACACATCGAAAAGCACTACATGAACATTCATAAGCACTTGTGTCAGTCAACACTGGCTGTTATGGAGTGTGCTCAAATTCATGTCACCACCCACCCGTATAATAAACATTGTTTCCTAGAAATTCCAAATTTGTTTTTTCATGACAATGTTATGGTTACATTATGTACTCCATGACAGTCTACATTAGTTGACATATGTTTTAATGACTGCTATTTCATTACTTATGAAAACTTTATTCATATGGAATAAAGCTCTTGGCCCATACAGCTTTTGTCCCATATGGAAATAAAATATATTGTAAAATACAGAAAAATATTTTGTTCACCCCAAGAAATGCATTTCAAATACATTTAAAATATAATATTGCAAAGCAGAAATATATTACGATATACAAAAATATCAATAATGTACATATTTTAAACATAAAATATAATTCTATATTTATAAAACTATATTCTCTAATATATATTCTTAATATATTATTTTTTGGGGCTTCTTATGTAGGATCCTTCATAGAAAGAATCACTGTTATTCATTCAACTTTGCAGCAAGCATGAAGATTAAAATGAATAAATAAAAAAAGGAAACTCAATACAAAACAAACAACAAAAAATAAACAAGCAGGCAAAGTTGCAAGGATTTACAGCAGCATGTTTGTATTCAGGTCATATCAAATTGCTTCTCTCTGGATACAATTGAAGATTCATCACAGACATCGTCTTGGTCTCAGATTAAAAAAGTGATTTCTTTGAAGAGTGTGGAACCTTGTTTAGTCTCCCACGGAAACGGCTCATGGATCCCTGCACCTCTCTGCCTTTGATTTCACCATGTTTGCTGTTAGTGGGAAAAAAATGAAATAAATAAAAAACATATCAAAAGCATAAATGCATCTTACTCATCACACCACATCTAACCCCTTTTCCCCTGTGGAAATACCCAAAGTTGAGAATATCGGTTTCTCTTCATCACCTTCAGGAACTTTGCGAAAATGTTACATCTCATTGGAACTTTTTCTGTGCTCATGGGTTTCTAGGGCATTTAACCAAAAAACAAAACAAAACAGATAAACAAACACAAATAGTAGCATTCTCTTCTGATAGAAATGGACTATTTTCTTATTGAAGCCTATAAAAGATTTAGACTCTGCTCTTTTATGAAGAACTACAGAAGTGGGTTTTTACAACACTGATTATACTGTATGTTTGCATGCAATTGGCAAGACTTAAATCTTGATTAAGATGAATTTATGTTAGGTACATAGCACAATCAAACAATACCACGCTTGAATTATGCTGGGCAATAAAATATTACAGATATAATGTCTTCATATAAACATTTTCAATAATGATTCGTACAGCAAGATGTAAGTAAGAACACATCAGTCCAAAAAAGAATTGAAAGGCCAAACATGTTTTAAAGGGCACATCCTTATAATTCAATGTGTATCTGAAGCAAGTAAGAGAGATGCCAGTACAGTTTCTAGACAAATACTTTGCAATGATTCGAATATCCAGAACCCAAAATTCATTATAGTTGCACGAAAAGTACTTCTGACGTACCCATGATTCCTTTTTGTCTCAATCTCACGCCTATCATAGCTATCTATTTTTCTGGAGAATGTATAAGGGTTCATTGAATCATTGTTTAATACTGCCAATAGACGGAGGGAGTAGATATTATATGACTAGGGAGCCACACGTCTCAGTATTGATATGTGTCCCCAAAAATATGTGAACAAAACTAAAATTTCCTCGTTTTCACCACGTCCCAAAAACACCCAGATTTTCACAACAGGTAAATAATCCATTGTTTTATGACCTTAAAAAAGCATCTTTCTGACCTTAAAAAAGCATCAGAAGAACAATAAAATCAATAAATCTTTGTTATCATCAATGCAGTGCTGTCTATTTGTACCGTATTGTAGCCTTCAACATGTCAATTAGGCTATATGCCTATTGTAGTGTTTTATTAATTAATACTTTTTTATTTATTTTATGAACATGATGTTGAAAATGATTGATTTGTTTTCTGTCCTGGTTTTGGGTTTAAAAAATCTGGTCACCCCACATATGACTGGCCACACGTGTTCATATTCACTAACGCTGTCATTGTCAAACTGAAATGTACCCAACAAACATATTTCACAACTGATGACTTGTAAGTAAACAAAAAATGAAGTACATCACTTCCTAGTCCTAAAATATGCATAGAAATTTTAAAATGTAATCCCACAAACAAGAAAAGTAATCCACAAATGTAAATCCCAATCAAAAAAAGGAAAAAAGAAAAGTATTGATCTTATCAATTTTCAAAGGACCATACAGTCAAACAGATGTAACCTACAAAAGAAGAAAAAAGGAATATTTAAAAACAAATGGTCAGATAAAAGCATATCCTGATGCTTTTATCTGACCATTTGTTTTTAAATACCTCATGGGGTCTTGATAAAAAGTCCAGTGTCAGCATCAGGCAACTAAGCCTTTAGCATGAAACTGAATGTCAACATAAGGTAATAAGGAAGGTCTTGCTTGACTGACAAAAATAATTATGTTTTAAAATAATACATTTTCCTAGTTTGGATTAAAATAATACATTTTTCTAGTTGGATTAACACTCCATAAGTAAGATCAAACATTGCTCTTCTTCTTTTTGAATTTAAGGGCTTGTGAAGGAGAGCCTTCACCACTCTTCCTTGAGCTAATTGTTGACAATCACTGTTAATTGTGTGCACCTGATGGCGATTTGTAAGGGAACAGCCTATGGGCTAACTAATTAAATACAGGTGTGGCTGGGGAGCAGGGGAAGGCCCATTGTGTCCCTGCTGTTGGTGCAAAGGCTGTTTCTTTGTTTTGTTTGTTGTATTTTAAAAGATTGTTTATTTTAAATGTTTGTTCTTTCTGGGCTTGTTAATTAGAGAAGTATCTGCCAGCTTCTCTACAGGCCTTTAGTGCCATCGGGTGTGTTGCTGGCACCCAAAGGTCAGATGGAGAACAGACAAATGTTACACCCAAGCATGCAAACCTAGCATGCAAACTTGAGAAAGGGCAACATAAATCTGTACACTCACTAATGGCCAGAGATTAAAGCTTCAGTAAAGCTTGCAGAGAGTGAGTGATCACACCAACATCAACCGGACATTAAGAGCTCACAGTTAAGCAGTTCACTCTTTTCCCTCCTATACAGCTCACACCCCAATAGAAGATATAAAACTTTAAAAACTCAGGGACTCTGCAGTTTCTACACAGACCCTCAGGGTGCTTGCCCAATAACTGGAGACCCACCCCCAACCCACAATGCCCTAAGCCAGTGTTTCTCAACCCTACTCCTGGCGGCACCCTTTCCTGCATCTTCTGTCTATCCTTGCTGCTTGATTAAATCAGGTGTGCTCAGCTAATAAAACGTGCCACTGATTTCAGTCAGGTAGGTAGAGCAAGGATAGATAGAAGATATGCAGGGCAGGGTGCCGCCAGGAGTAGGGTGGAGAAACGCTGCCCTAAGCTTAGGCTGGTGATCAAGACCACTGCCCATCTATGCCTCCACAGGAGGGACCACCCAAACTCACTGACCACTGGACGGGGTACAGATGTCTTCCCCTCATTTCGGAGCCCCACTCCTCATGAGTCTGATCCCCAAGCCCTCCCCAAAACTTTTGTCTTTGTTCTCCCCCTCCATTCTGCACAACACCCTACTTCCTTTCTCTTTGCCTTTTACATAGTGTGGAAGGGTCTTTGGGTGTGATCCAAAAGGTAAACTGGGTAAAGTGGGCATGTCCCATGTTGATGGAGCCCTCACAGTTTGTGGGTTGCAACTGGATTGAAGGAGCTGTTACACATTACCTCCTCTCCCCAGTGCCTGCTCAGATGTTTACTGCTGACACTTTGCTGCACAGCTCGTCACCTGTGCAGGGACAATGATTTCTGAAAAGATGCCATTAGCAACCCACAGTTTCTCTCTCCCCATCCTGCCAATCTGCCATGTTTGTTTAAGTGCATTGGGTACATTCAAAATGGCCGCCTGCTGCTTCCATTTTGTATCATGTGTTAAGGATTTATGATAAACAGGAAATAAGTTATCCCACTTCATGTTTTTTTTTTTTTTTTAATAATGGATCAGTTGTCAGATTGTCAGATTGTATCTATGGAGACCTGGTAGATTCCCATAGCACTGTGTTTTGTTTGTAACGTGTATTTCCAAACCCTGAAATTGCACACCTGTATACATGTCATACAAATACAATTACTGCACATTCAGTAGAGAGTTAATAATTGAATTACAGAAAAAAGACTGCAAAAAATGGTACCCCTTGAACAAAAGCAGATATAGTCCTGAAACAGCTCCAACAAATCATATTGCTGAACAACTGGTTAGCTACAACAGAAAATAGAGTTCGAAGACATTGATATTTGCAGCAGAATTACAATTGATCAGCTTTTTTATTCTGTCATAGTGTAACATTTACAGCCTTTGTTTAATTGAATAACTTTGGCTATTACATTAAAATGGATACGGACTTATGCACAATCAATAACACATTACGATTTGCATTTAACTGAGGTCAGGGCAGTCATGAAATACAATGTTGATGTAATTGAATTCTAAAAGATAAAACAGTACACTAAATGTTGGAAATTAGAAGCTTCAGCATAGAAAATTTGGGCACTTATGATTTCCCTCCAAATGTAGCAGATAAAATGTTCATATTTGGTTTAGAATTTGAGCTCTAAAACTATGCTGTCATCCATTTTACATAAAAAAAAAATTCCAGTAAAAGTCAGATGTGGTGAGAATGCTCCTACCATCTTCTAGAATGGCTGGAACTCTGCACTTCCCCGTGCATAGTGTTAAATGCGAACTACAGTCCATCTGCTCCAAAACATTCACAGCTGAGCTGTAGGTTTCCCTCATTACCCGGTGATGTGATTAACTAATACCCCAAATATTAAATGTTTAATTTTACGCCTCTGCAAATCATTTGCACTTCCAGAACACAGGTTATGGAACAGCATGGTCTCACTGATAGTGGAGGCTATGGAGGTGTTTAATGAATTCATAACTATATAGGCATCATTTCCATTACCTTTCATACCTTATTTCAACATTTCACAGTAATCGTAGGTTAGGAAATGCATTTGTTAATGGACTTAGTACTTTTTGCTTATACTCAGCTCATACTCATATCTAGGGGTGCTTTTCTTTTTTTCTTTTTTTTTTTTGTTTTGGCACAAGCAGCGAAGTAACTGGCAGAAATACTCAATGTAACAACAGCAAGGATGTTTGTTTGATGATGTTAGGAGCCATTCATTGGCCTTGTGCTGCTAAAATCAGTCTTCCAAAGGCTGACTTGAACTGGCACTGGACTTTTTGTAGGGATGTGGTACTTTCCCCTGACCATTTACAAAGGTTTTAAATCCCATCCATGCTATAATTCCTCCCCGCAAATAATGTCTGGTTGCACTACTGTGGTGACGCTCACACCCAGCATCTTTGTGCCCTCCATCCACTGCGAAGGACCCTTGAGAGTTGATGCACAAGCATGCTAATGACACGTAGAGACCCGGGCCTTCATTAGCGCTGTCCTTGATGCTGGCAGGCCTTGTGGGGTCGGGCAACTTCTGCACCCATAATTTGGTCAGAGCAGTGGATCCTGGAGACTGCGTGCAGGTGACTGGGGTCAGCACAACAAGCATCCAGCAAAGATCTATGAGATTCAGAGTGTGAGATGCCTACCATCCAGACAAATCTGGGAATGTTGTTCACTTTGAGATGTTGATGGAGTGTTTTATTTCCCTTTTGGCATCCCGCGAGAAAATCATTGGCCATTATTATTTCTTTACAAAGGTAACATGATGTTTATGTGTTTATCATGCTGGGAACTGAGAAAATAAGCTGCCTTCTTTGGTCTCTCTCACCTCATCTTAACCCAGCACTGATGAATGGAGTGTGTTTCCGCAGCGAAATAACAGAAAGCCAATTATGCAAATTGACGGTACACAACCCTCAGCCACAAAAATCACACAATGCATCTTATCATCTCTGTAATTGAAAATAGGATGCTCTCCTTCACTTTTAATGAATAAACAATGCAAATTCATTTCTTTTATGGGCAACTAATTGCCCCTTTATTGGAAATGCCAGTTACAATAATGCCAGAGGTTAAGCAACAAGCAGTGGTCATGGTGGCAGAGTTACATCTGGAAATGATAAATGGAGCATGTCTGTGTGTGCCTGCATTGTGGGGTTGTGGGTGTAAGTTAGGGGGCATTTCCATGGGAAACCATTATAACATTCACCTTTTATGGAATAGCCTCAATACAGCTTTCATGGATAACAGATAGCTATCTTATGCTCTCTTTAAGTCTAAAAACTCTTTCATGGGTCTCTGCTTGAGGCACTCCAACTGATGTTTAAACAAAAAAGATACATGAGCTGAGCTACAGCAGTATTGAATCAAAATAATAGCAACCAATCCGAACTGACTTAATGCAACCTTCTTACCACTAGATTGTCACAGCATGGTTCCCAAAGTGTACTGTAAACAACCAAGGCAACATTTCAGGAGATGCAAACAGGAAATTGGAGGGGGAGCAGTCATACAATGATATAACAGGAATTACATCTACACAGCTAACACATTCTGATGGTAAATTCAGCTGCTTAACTTAGCAAGGTGTTTATCGGGCATTATGGGCTCGTAGCTGATTCCACAGGAAACCTCTGACTTGAGTGACCTGTGATAAGCAGGATAGACAGAGTTAGAGCTTCCGGTTTCGGACCCTCAACAGTGTCATTAGACATGCAAGAGAACCGGATGCAGGATGCAGGTCAAATTGCATACTTCCTAATTGAGCAGGCAGGTGGCTGATTGGAGCTCCAGGTCTCAGACATGTCACAATTGCCTTGGCAATTGGACAGTACCTGCAGTTCTCCAAAACCTGCCAAGCCTGCTGGGTAAATTAATTTGTTTTTATTGTCATCATACACTGAATTTTGAATCTAATATACTGTTCACCTCTTTCGGAAAGGTGTACTTACTGTATGCTGGGTAACCTTTGTCATTGCTTTAGTTATTTTTCAAATAAGTGTACCCACAGCAGTCCAGTACTGTAGCCACAATGATGAAAAATAGCATTACACCACCACAAAGGAGAAAAAATCTATTTCTGATGCAAGTTAAAAATAAGCAACTATCTGACAGCAGGAACAAGAGATAAAGCAGAGCACACCAGGCAGTGAAAGAGGTTAAAAAAACTGTGTGCACATTTCTCTGAAATTGACTGCACTTCCTAAGGAAGCAGCTCTGAAGGATTCGACCAGGAGCAAAAATGAAAGGCCATTCAGGTTTTTTTTATTTGATCAGCTGATTTTGAGGGATCCTGAAATGCAAACATGGCTGATTTCTGCAGGATTAAAATCAGAGCCATTTTCAAAATGTCAGCAATTTTTTCCAGACTTGTGCAAGTCAAAAAAAAACACCTGCAGATATCCTTGGGCATCAGTAATTCTATCTGAACAATGCTTTACACCCTTGTACAGAACATCACCACCTTCAGCTTGTAACTTGCACATGCATGAGTTATTTATATTTCTTTTTGCCTTTTCGGCAGTATAGATCAAATACAAATCATAGCTCTAAATTTATACCTTGATGGAACTAAAGTTTCACACATTTTGCCCAAGTAATGTGAAATCCAATATTATGTTGGTAGAACTTAGAATTAATATTTAAACTCCTACATGATTAAGGCCATTACAGCTGAATTAGATCTGATGATTTTTTTGGATGAGCTGAATTAAACAGAAGATTGACCTATTTTTTTTGTATGTAGACACACTGAATCCGCCATTATTTGACATCGTTCATCTTTACGACCATTTCAAGCACATTATTCATACATTGTATTCACACAAGTATTGCCATTTTATTATCATTATGGTAGTTATTGATGGAATCCACATCACTGTTGAGGCAATAAGGATGTACTGTACTGGAAATTACTTTACTGTGCTCAAAGTTGTGTACTCACTTGCAAAAAATTGTGGTGTAGCTTCTCTCCTGCATTTTCCTGGAATGAGCTAATAACCTTAGTAAAATGATGATTGGCCCATATATTACTCTGCAAGCTAGTGATGCCAAGTCACCTGCGGAAGAAAATCTAAGAGTGTACACAGAGACCTTAGTTGTTTACATTTTCTTCCTTGTCTGATTTGGGGACAAAAGGGGCATTTAGATTTCCCCTGAACAGTTTGTGTCCCTCCTTTTGGTACTACCACTAATGACATTGGTGGCTTGTGACCCTGGACGTGGATAATCAGAATATTGCTTTTTGTGGACTTATTGCCAGTGAACTATCATTTTCCTCCACCTGCTGGATTCTACCTGATTGCTGCCAGAGCCAAGTTAGCTGACTGGCCAACTAGATGCTTGAGAGCTAAACAGCAAAGTGTTCTGATGAACACCTGTGTTGGGTCAAGAAGGTAAACAGCCAAACACATACATCACATTTTCATGAAGCAAGCACAAGCATGGAAGTGTGTGAGTTTCATTATTTACATTGTCAGTATAGGCTAGAAGTAGCTACAGTATATTGATAGTAATGCACAGTGATGTCTTGCATCCATGATATTCATGAAGCCTCAGCCTCCTACCACACTGTGCATCCTCTTGCTTGGGTTATGCCTGGGGTAAAATGATCAACATGGCAGGTGAATTGTTTAATGTAAATTTGCAGACCATTGCCTTTCTTATAGTAATCAGCATGGGGGAACAAGAAACTAACATTAGTTCCTAGCCACTTGCTTTGACAGAAAAACATGTTTGAGGATGCTTTGAGGACTCACTTCCAGGATCCTGATCATAATTCGTTGCTAGCTGATTATATATGCAGACTCATAACTCTTTTTCCAAAATTTTACCAAACATGTATTTGATTTGACAAAATGAGTGTAATGAAAACTTCATTTGAATATCCTAAAAGAATAAAATAATTAGCAATTTAATTGTATTAATCTCAAATCATAATCAAAAACAGGTCAGAGTAAGAAGCAAAGACCCCGGCATTATGGGAGGAAAAAAAATTGACTCACCTTGAAATTGTGATCATGTCTGTCAGGGTTTTGTCCATACACAAAATCTAAGCCATAGCAAACAACAGCACGATAATCACTCAGTGATTGCACAAACTCATTTATATTTTCAGGTGATGGTGATAATGTCAATGGATCTCTCATTTATCTCGCCGTGTGTGTAATAATACATTCGCTGAATAGCGCTGTCAAATCCAAGGCAGTATCTCTGCCTGGCTTTACTGACACAGAATGGGAGGGGGGAGGGCAGCTGTTACGCACTGTGAATCTAATTACAACAACAGCAGAACGGACAAAGGGGGAGGGAGTAAATGAACAAAAATCTGTTTTTGCTGTTGGAGGGCTAGTAACAGCCATTGGCTTTTGGGGTCTGTAAACTGGTGCGGCCTAAATCAGCGCACTGGTGGCCATGACCACATGACCCGTCTGTCAATTTATCTGTCAAGTGTTCACTCTGCTCCCACAATGCATCTGGTCTATTAATAGTGGCACGCCTCTTCTTGGAGGAAATTGTCTCCCATGCTGCACTTAAAGAAAGGCAACTGGGGGTACCGTGAAGGCAGAGCTGCAGCTAGTTTTCATATGAAGATAATAAAATTCTTTCCCCAGAAAACTTCGGCCAGCATGCATTGACTCCAGACTACCCCAATGACATCATCTGTCAAGACAGCTCTGTCTGGAAAGGGTCAGGCTGGTACATTCAGTCCCCCACACTGTGTGCTTATTCTATATGGGGTGTCCGATTGTTTATCATCCTGTCAGTCACACACTACCCTAGCGCCTCAGGGGTGAAGAAACACAGAAACAAAATTTCTGGAAATTTAGCCATTGCGATTGGACCCGGGCTCAGAGGAGTCATCCCATCAGGGGTGAGCAATGCCCTGAGGCCCACCTGTTGTTACTTAGTATCCCAGACTGAAATAGGACAATTCTTTCCATACCTAGAGGTAAGACTGCTTATGTGCTTATCTGTAAGCTGGGCATGCAGTTACCCTGCCCTGGAGGATTGTGGTCCTCAGGAAACAGGGCCAGGTAGAAATGACATTTTGACATCCTCTGACCTCATCCTCAGAATAAATGCATGGCTCTGTTTTTTTTTGTTTTAAACTAATTTTTTGCCTCCCTCAGCTGATTTGCTGTATACAAATCAGTCTTAGTTGAAATTTTCCAGAGTTAAGTCAGCCATTTCTTCTTTTTTGGGTGTCATAGCTATGATAGCAGCCCTATCAGCCCTAGCAGTGTGTGTGTGTGCACACACACACACACACACACACACACACACACACACACACACACACACACACACACACACACACACACACAGATATTATATAGATACAGAGGCACAGAGGTAAGTTATAGTTAAGCATTATATATTGCTTAATTTATTGAATTTTATAATGACTAATGTTCTCTGTCTTCAGTGTGAGAAAAACATGTTCCCACTGAGATTCCCTCTATGTTCTGTACCCACTATTGGGATGAAAGAGGCAAATACAGCGCAATGTCACTATTTCCCAGGGGAGGGGTGTCATGACTGACAATAAAATTAGTTTTGTGTGGTCAATAACCCCCATGTGCTTAATTTGATACCCTGTAATTAAATGTCAGTCAAGACAGCTTGTAACATCATGAGCTCGTAGTCTATATCAATACTTAACTGTCCAATGAAATGTTCTGTATATCTGCCCAGTATTTGTAGTCTATATTGTGTACATGTCTTTATCGATGTATCGATCAAATAACAGAAATGTGTGCTTTCTGGCAAGTTGGTTTTATGGTGTTGCCATATGATTGGATGAATACTTCGACTACTACTACTAATACGACTAACACTACTACTAATAATAGTTTCATATACTTAGTAAAGTATGACAGGTATTACACAAAGTAAAGTCAAAAAGGGTATTCTGCAAATTATGGGGAAATGTAGCAATTAGCTGTGGTCATCTTGCATTGTCTGTTTGACCTGGTGCAGTATGTACTAATAACGTGCTTGAATGAACACAAGTCTTGTCCTTTAACTCTGCAGAGATTTTTATTTGTGTTTTATTTATGTATTTTTTACTTATTTGGCTTTTTCCACAGATAGGATTAATTTAACCCAGCGCTTATGCTTCAGGAAGAATTGATTGTTTGTACTTGGAAGAAAAATCTTTTGTAGCTTGTAGAGTTGTCGACTCCCAGCCTATTTGGAACAGCATGACAAACAGTGTCCATTTTTCCTGACCCTAATTGGAGGTACACACTGTCTAAGGCAGGGGTGGGCAACTCCAGTCCTGGAGGGCCATCGTCCTGCTGTTTTTCTTGTTGACCAACTAAATACAATCTCTGATTGGCTGAAGAGCAAGCACACCTGTTTTCAAGGTGAAAATCAACAGGTAACTAAGAGATGAAAACAAAAACCAGCAGGACACTGGCCCTCCAGGACCGGAATTGCCCACCCCTGGTCTAAGGACTCACTGGAGTGTATTTCTGGCATTAGGCTGAGCTTTAGACCCACCCAACTCAGTTTTTAAACTCTACAGGCAAATGTCTTTTATTCAAGAAAACAACAAAATTTTCAACAGTGAGTAAAAGCTTAAAAATAAAGCACATTCCGGTGGGTTCACACTGATGATAAAATGGAGAGTATTAGATGAAATTGCTTAGAGACATTGATTTATTTGCAATTCAAGATCACCTTTCCTTGTGGACTTTTTGCATTGAAGTACAGGTGGCAAAACAAGCCTGTTTTACACATTGTGGGACAAATGTGAAATGACCCATCATAATGAGGAGTCTTTAGAAAACGTGAGACACTGATTCAATCCTTAGATATGGAAATTTTGAAGAATGAAATGACCCAACAGTACCCACAAATATGTAGACAATGTATTAGCCTAAAGTACAACAGGGTACTGCTTTATAATGTGGCTCATTTGTACAATGATGGTCAAATTATTTCTTTTGACAATATTTGTTCAGTTCCTTTAGTTCATTTTGTTTTCTTTGTTTTTGTTTGTTTACTGTATATCCTTGGGTTCCATATTTATTTTTCTTGTAATTTCAGTGATTAGTGATGGGCTGGGTGTAAGTCAATGCCAGATTTCACAATAAAGCCTGTCAAGGAGATGTCAAGCTGACTTGCACAGTTTTCTCATTCAGGTATTGTCCTTTTCCATGACTGGATATTTTTAGTCAAAGTGATCTGAGTTACAGTAAGTGCCGTTGTTTGGCTAGCTCCTTAAGCACTTTACTGAACCTCAACCATACCAAAACCCGATAACAAACATTACAAGCAAAATGACAATAGTGTACTGTAGTGAAATTACATTACAGTCAGTCAAATTTGTTGATTTCATTTTCCTTATCACTTCATTAATTGGTAGATTAATTAGATTTTTTTAATTAGTTACATGAGCATATTTGGATGTTCTGAAAGATGGCCCATTTATTTTAGTTTTTCCAAATGTCCAGTGCCACTGCATAGAGCTTCTTCTGTTCTTTTGATAACATGATGATGCAATGAACACCAGTTAATAGTGAAAACTGTAGTGACTATTACCACTACTACTGCAAATGTTGCTAGTTAGCTACTTTTGTGACTTCTACATTCATATTCCCAACATTATAAAAAATTATGTCACTGGGTGCCAAAACATGAATTTTGCCATCACTGGTGATGAACTATCCAAAGAAAGAGCTCAGATACCTTCCACTGGCCCCCTTGACATTTTCTTTTTTGTCATATGGCAGGACAACAGCAGCCTCAAAAGTGCCTCCTTCTTTAATGAGTTTGGCCAATGCTGTTTTGTGGCCAATGCAACTATGAATAAACATAAACCTAAACCACAGCGTAAGCCTATTCTTTTTTATTTGCTGTTGTTACGGGTGTGTCACGTCATGGTAAAGCGTGCACAAGAGTAGGGGTTAAGGGTCACGTGATGTCAGGGTCATGGGTGCACGAAGGTGTGTACCTCAGGTATTTTAAATGTCTATGGCGGCAAGCACAGTCGATCGGGGAGTTAGAGTGAGTACCAGTGTGGTATATTGTGCCTATCTAGCTGTCTGTTATACAGAGTTTAAGTGCGACTGTATGTAGAAAGTCCAGGAGATGGTGGTGCATTTTTGTCGCGTTTATTTTCTAGGTTTTTTTTGTTGTTTTGGGTAGGACGGTGGAGCCGGTCCGACGGTCTACTGCAGACTGGCCGGTCCCCACAGTTTTATTTCATTCTTTTGCACACTGTTCTCCAAAAGCTCACCTTTTCTCTGCTTCTCTTTCCTTCTTCCCTCTCAAAACCCACACTTTCTGAAATTCCTGTGCACGGTTATCTCTTCACCTATTTTTCTCTGACCTGTATAAATAATATCTAGCCAGTTAAACTGCGGAGCACTTTGCCGCAGCGTTGTCTGCCTGGCGGGACCAAACACTAAGAGTGAGTAGCCGGGTTGATTTACTGTTATGTACGGAATATTCATCCTGCTAATTGTCCTGTGACTGTGTGTAGTCACCTTTGGCAGGAGTCTGGCCGTAACACTGTGAGGATTCCGTTACTCTTTCCACTGTAGTAAATTCTGCCAGTGCTGCATTTCAGGTTGCATTTTTCCTGCCTTGGCTTTATTGAGTCCAGTGGCCACATGAAGAGCGGTTGATCGGAGCGGTATTCCACTTACATGATACATTTACCTTAAAGCCAAGCATTAGCAATTTCCTTCCTGGCAATTATTTATTGAAATCCCTCTAAGATCCCCACAGCACGGAAACGAAGCCTCCATTATTCAGTATAAGTTGTGAACTGATTGAACAGCCTCAGAAGAGGAGTCTTCCAAAAGCAGAGGTGTGACAGATGAATGCAGTGTAATTGCGGTATAATTATGTTTCTATATACACATACACACACAAACACTACACACTATTTCTGGGATTAATATCCAATTCTGATTGGGTAAAGGAAAAATATATGGCATCAACATGCAGATGAGCCACAGATGACTGGACATGTTTCACAACTCATTACAGGAGAGAAAAAATCCATTCTCACCTAAAGACTGAGTAAAAAAATTTATTCTGCTATTTTTCTTGGAGGTTTCTGCTGGCTTCAGGTCTTATGGTTCCTGCTGACCAGTTAGTTGTCTGATTTTAAAGCAGGTTTGAGCCTCTGGCAAATGTTGATTTTTTTCATAAATACTCATATTTTAGGTCTTCAGCTATGTCATTGTCTGTGGTTGGAAGTTTAGCAGAACTGCTTGATATAATGTCCAGCAGTGCTGATAATGCCAGTTTCATTACCACTACATGGCATGGTGCTGGCATGAGCTTTGCAAAACTTCTTTTTGAACCTCACTTTGCAGGAAGGAAAAAAAAACAAAAACAAAAGAAAGCAAGTAAAAAAGCACACATTCCAGATAGTAACTCTTGCACAGTAAGTTTTGGAAAGCAAGCCTCCTCTCGATGTGAATGCACAAATACAGATGAATCTAAGGACCATGTAATTCACCTGCTAAATTTGACCACCAATTTGACCAATTTGACCAATTTGAGTGACTGTTTCTCATTACGCAATGTTGGCAATAAATGTCTGAACCATGCATGTTTAATGCAATGAACTGCACAGTTGACAGGTGGATCATCATCATGTTATTTTGGTGACCTTTACCAGCCTTATAAATTTTGTTTCATTTATTAGTCCTTCATTCCTGACAAATTGTATTAACTGATAAACCTTGGAAATAAAATATTACCACTTTTTAAATTAAAAAAAAACAGAAACAAATAGCATTTAAACAAGCATACTATAAACTGTGACAGTTTGTAAGGCATTTGTGAGCTCTCATTTTGTGCCCTAAAAAGGATGCAGTTGCCTAGAGACAGTGTTGGTGTGATTTCACACGCAATATTCCCAACCAGATGAGAGAACCAAAACAGAAATCTAATCTTAGGGGGATTCCTGGAGAGAAATGCATTTCCGATGCATTATTACCCCCGCCCCACAAACAAACAAACACACACACACACACACACACACACAGTAGGGTACGCATTTCAGTTACACGTATTCTCCCCTACGCGGTTCGATCACGCCCACAGCGCTTAACTTCAGAATGAAGGCGGGCTCATGAAAGAGGCGTGATTTATTTAAAATAGGGGTAGAATGAGTCACAACCTCGTTTATTTTGGCTGTCGGGAAAACGTGGAACGTGGACTTAGGCATTTACCATATGAATGTCTTTGAAATCCATTGAAACCATAAACCAGACTCTGAATTTGAAAATAAATGCAAAGGGAGAGCTGTATTATGAATCGCCTCAAAGGAAAGCATTTGTTTCTATGTATGACATAAACCCAAAAATAAAGTAAATATACCAAACGACACATGTACTGGGCCTATGTATAAAGACATGTTTGAGGCGTGGAGATTCATTTACTCCTTTCGCAGGTAACTTATGCTATGTAGCATATTACTTTACATGGTTCGTTATGTTTTCATTAGCGTTATTAATCTTATCATAGTTTTCAGTTAGCATTTGCTATATTTTTAAATGTTAAATCGCTGTTTCATCAAAGCTAAAATTAGCTAGAATTTTTCCAATCTAGTTTTCTAATCAGCTAATCACACCAGTGACCGTACGCGCGAAAGGGTTAATAAAAACGCACTATTGAGGAAAAGATGCAACAAAATACATGTTCCAATGTCCACGCTTGAACTGATGCTGAGTAGCCTATTATTAAAAATTCATTAGTCATCATTCATCATGACTCTTCCAAAGCACTCTCTGTTAGCTAAATTGATTAATAAATGGGTAACGCTCTGCTATTTATACCCATCTTAATTGATATTTCTGTTTTATTCTCATTGGCCTAATTATTTATCAGGCTTGTTCACAACACCATGTTATGTAAAATGTTTTTTTTCCTGTTTAACAATGTAATATAGGGTTACAAGAAATGTTAATGTAGTTTACAAATAATGACACGCAAATATCGTAAATTTTGAACTTTATTTGTACATCTATAATAATGTTAAAAGTAGGCCTACCACCGACTTAAAAGACAATATGGTGTTTCGCCATGTAGTGGTGCTTGACCTACTACAGCCCTCAGAAGCGCATAGCTGAAAAGCGCGTAAATCAGGGGCAGAATATGCATAAATGGTGTTTAAATAAGAAATGCCCAGATTTTGGGGTTGCTCCGCCAGAAGCACGCAACTGCCTTCATGGCACGCAAGTCATAGACTTAAGTCAAAGGGAGAATACGCGTAGGCTGAAAACTGCGTAGCTGTGCGCTGTTTTTGACTTACGCGCATGGGAGAATACCCCCCATGGCGCGCAAATCATAGACTTAAGTCAAGGGGAGAATACGCGTGCGCTGAAAAGTGCATAGCTGTGCGCTTTTTTTGACTCACGCACATGGGAGAATACCCGCCATACACACTACATGGAAGACATCTTGTCTCTGGGACTGCTCTGTATCTATTACAGTCATGTCAAGATAATGTTAACTCCTTGCAGAGGTCTCCTATCTCTGCGGTGATGAATTCCAGGGCAGCTTCTTCAGCGTTACTGTTCTGTGTAAAAGGGGCAAAAGTAATCTCCCCTGGGGGCAGGGCAGTGGCAGTCTCGATGATTGAAGTGTAAACACTCATGCTCCTGGAGAAGCCAAACATGTGACACACCATGGCACGACTGCAGACTGCAGAGAGCAGTGCTGTATTCAGAGTGGAAGCTGTCAGCATGTGGACAAGATGATTAATTCCCACTGGCCTTTCTGACGTGACTGGTCAGCGACGAAGGGAGACAATTGGTCGGGGGGGTACGATGGGTTGGGTCGGATCGAAACCCACAGTGAAAAACCCAAAACATTAATAAAAGACCCCTATTGCTGTTTGCCCTTAGTGGCTTTGGAGTCTGAACCAAGGTCGTAATGCCCATCCACTCATCCTTGTGCCTGTTTTTTTTACCATTTTGACTTAATCACCAAGGTCAACTGCTAACTGGGAAAAAAAAAAAACAGCTGCTATTCAGCTAAGTCCTTTATGATTCCTTGTGTGAAATACACTCAGAGCAAACAAGATGCTTAACTAAATATTTTTGAAATATATTTGTAGGTAAGAATAGCATGTCTTTTTAACATCCATTTTTTCTGATCCTGGTTTCCTTGGCTTTCTGTCTCTTGTTTTTCTGCCTTTTCTCATTCCCCCAGTCGTCTCAGACCACTGATGGCAGCAGACCCTTTCCTTGACATCTCATTCAGGACTGGGCAGAAGAGGGAAAAGCATGGATTGATTTCTCAGGTCATCAATACTACAAGTGGTCTGCCTCAGGGCAGGCAACAGAGAGGAAATGCACAGTCTGAGGCCTCTCGCAGGGAAAAGGAACAACACAAGCCCTAGAGAAAAAAACTCCTGTCCCCTTTCACAGGAATGTGCAGACATCATGGTCAGATGGCTGACTAATTAATGTGGCTTAAGAATGCGGTTCTGGGTTGCATGCAGATAAATGTTCTCATTTTACGTGAATAACGATGGGCTCCGCAGGGACAACAGCACTGCAGCCATAGTACAAAACTGATGTGGTTTTTTTTTTTTTCAACTACAGCTGAGATCGGAAGGGGTGATGGGTGATCGTGACTAACTCCATCTCCTCGCCAGGGGCACAAATCAATAAAGCAGACTGTCGACATGGAAAATCTCCCACCTTTAACCGCATTAAAATGTGAAAACTGCTTCAGCGGGGGGGGTGCCTCATCCATCTAACCGCTGTAGGGGGTGGGGCTGCCGGCGAACGAGTGAGGCATGGAGCCTCTCATCTCTGGAGCCTCAAACACTCCCTACCGCCCCACCGCCCCCATTCCACCAAGCCAATCACGTGCACTTGACGCTACCAGTGAGCACCATGTTTGCTCGAGGCTCCCTTGAAGTCGGGCCTGTTTGTTAATAGGCCCTGGGAATTTCCCGGAGAAACTGAGATGCCATTTACCTTAACCTTATCAGTGATCATGACATTTGAAATAAAGGTTAGCAAAAAGGTCTGTTTGCTTCATCTTTATGTATTCTCATCTTTCTTTCTTTCTTTCTTTCTTTTTTTTTTAACCATCTTGCCTGCCCTGCATTTTGGGGCAGGTGTGCTCCCAAATGCCATGCACACGTGCGCCCAGCGGACGATTGTGTTTTTGTGCACACTTTTGGAATACATAAACGGCTGGCACCTCTGAGTTCATCCTGTGTGTCCGTACCATTCCTCTTCGGACTCTGATGGCTGTGCTAATTAAAACAACCAAGAGAGAACCCAAGCGTAAAGTCCAGTGAAATTGTAGTGCAGTGTGGAGCAGATACCAGTTCATCTCCTGTGTAGTGTGTCCTTTCCGGGGGCAGGGGGAATAGGGGGTGAAATCTGCCGACTGGTGCATTTTATGCCCCTTTTAAAGAAAGATAATACAAAAGAAAACAAAAAAACGAAATCTGTCACCTC
Organism: Megalops atlanticus; assembly: GCA_019176425.1. Taxonomy (NCBI): domain Eukaryota; kingdom Metazoa; phylum Chordata; class Actinopteri; order Elopiformes; family Megalopidae; genus Megalops; species Megalops atlanticus. The sequence goes on along the minus strand of CM032886.1, from coordinate 33,417,100 downwards.
AAGCTGGAAACACAGTGGTGTCTATCAATATGCTATGTTTCTATTAACATACAGGGTTGGGAGGGTTACTTTTAATATGTATTCCACTACAGATTACAGAATACTTGCCCTAAAATGTGCTTGTAACGTATTCTGTTAGATTACTCAAGGTAAGTAACGTAATCTAAATACTTTGGATTACTTTCTGAACACTGTGTTTTTAATTTTTAAAAGTATGTAAATAAAAGTATGAATGTGGCATATACTGGTTGGGTGATTCTCATGAACTATGTCCAAGTGAAAATCTAAATAGCTAAACCTGAGTGATTTTTTTACTGCCTTCATAAAATACAGTCTATATTTTTAATTATGATAACATTTCACATGAAAAAAAAAAATACATTTAAAGCATTTTATGAAAGTTTTTAAGGACGTACACCAGTATAATTCTCATTACCAATATGTTTTATGATGAAGGAAAAAGACTAATTAAAATGTCTGTTTTACTGGTTAAGGTTCTGAATGGTTATTTTTAGAATGTTCACTTAGCGTTGTTGTGGCTAACATTTTAGCACTACCATGTTAAGTCTATGGGAATTTCATTGCAGTTAGTTCAGAATTGTTAATTCAAAAACTGTACATTACATGAAAACATGAGTTAGAAAAGGCACGAACCACCCTAAATACATTGTGAGTGAGAAAGGAGTAGCTTAACAATTTAATGTATAATATGCGTAGTGTAAAACTGTTGGACTAATCGCAGTTTTGAACATGTGAAATTTCACTTGTTTTGTCACTGTATCTGCTCGTTAGTTAGTTAGCTTTAATACTATACCTACCAGCCTACTAGCTATCTGAATAGCTAATCCAGTGCAGCCAAACTATGCAAGATAGCTAGCTAGCGATAAATATTAGCTTAAATAATGAAAAAGAGAATTTACTTCAAGGTGCTTCTTCCGGTTAGAGGTAGACTCTTTTGAAGTGGATAGCAGTTTAGTTAACATACGTATGTATACTGTCTCCCTTGGAGAGATCAACAGCTAAAACCCAGTCTGCCTCACTGGAAGGTTCCAGAACAGCATCCAGGGGAATAAAGAGGTCCGATGTAAGTGCCAGGTCCACTGGTAGAGCTTAAGCCTCAATTATCCACAGACACACATGGAAAGGGGGTGGGGTGGGGGTGGGGGTATGAATCATGTAGTGTGTCATATCTGACCCTGCGCAACCAAGGATGCCACAAGCTTTTTTTTTCCTTTTTGGGATTCTCATCCTCAGAACCGATAAGGGACCTCAGACCTCTACCTCCTGAGGCCCATTGAGTTATGTATTTAATTTTTAAAAATTGTCTATAATTTTCCTGCTCCAGTGGGCCAATACATTTTGTTACAGCTTCACCCTCTTGAATCCTTGAGTTCCCACACTTGCTTGCTCCATCTTGTTCAGGGATACTATGCCATTTAGATATGGTCTAACAAGCAATTATTTCTTTATAGGAAGCCAGGAATTCTGTGGTGCATCAGAGGCAATGTTAATATTTCATTACTGTGCAAGGGTACCTGCCCATACAGTTGATAGAACTTTGACTGTTCTTAGGGTTTAATCAAAACTTAACAAATAGAACCTCATATCAAAAAAATGATAAAGAAAATTGTGAATTTAGAAGCAGCAGTGTGTACTGTATGTGATTCAATGGACTGAGTGAACCAAGGGGCTCTGGGCCTGAGGGTCATGACTGCTGGTGCACCCGTAAGCCATCTATCTCAATAGATCCACCCAATGCCCAGTGCAGTTACTGTCCAAAAAGAGTGTGCAAGCTTTCCTGTCAGGATGTGGTCATAAAGCAAAAAGCAAAAAAAAAAAAATCAAAATCAAGAAAGCGTAAATTAATGGTATCATTTAATGTTTTCAGTTTTGAACATTTATTAGACATCATTTCTCACAGCATAGTTTTCCAAGGGGCATATTATTTGGCTGATTTTCTTTTCTTTTTTTTACACTGTACTGTAAGTATCAGAGATACCATATGTGAAAAATGACAAGTTCTCCATGAGCCAGAAAGCAGCCTTATGTTTGTATTGCATCTCCAGATGCTCAGTATTTCAGTATCTGTCAGGGATGCGGGGTGAGGACTCACACGCAGACCCGGAGGTGAATGGCAGAGTGACTTTAATAAAGCCCCAAAACAGGAGCAGACGAAGACAGGGTCAGAGACAGGCAGGGTCAAAACCAGGGAAGTCAGTCCAAAAACAAACAGAGAGCAAGCACGTGGTCTGGACAGGCGAGGGTCGGCAACGGGCAGGCAGGCAGCGGGGCAACCAGAACAGAGCGGCAGGCAGAGACGAGATCCAAAGGCCAGGCAGGGGTCACAAACTGGGCAGGCAGGTCCGGAGCAGGGCAGACGAGAAGCGGGGAGTGAAGTCTGGGAAGGAGCAGAACCAGGGAGACCGGCAACAGGGAGCTGGGGCAGAACCACGGGCAACCCAGGCAGCCGAAGCAGAACGGCAGGCTGGACCGGGGCTGAGCAGGCGGGAAACAGGGTCTGGACAGGGGCAGAACCGGGCAGGCCGGCAACAGGGAGCGGAGGCAGAACAGCAGGCGGGAGCAGACTCGCACAAACAGGGATACACAAAGACAGGACGAAACAGAAAACAGACTAACAGAACTCACGTGACAGAACAGCGGGCAAACACAGAGACCCAGGGCGGGAGACAGAAGACCGTGGAAAACCCGAGAAACAGAAGGCAAGGACGAAACAGGATACTGCGACAAACTGGCAACAAGACAGAGAAAAGCAGGGTAAATATAGGGTAGGGCTGATGAGGTGATGGGAAGCAGGTGTGCAGGCAGGCGGGCGAAGATGATCAGGTGGGCGGAGACAGGGCGGAGAGCGGGGCAGGGCCGGAACACAAGGAAAAACAAAAGCACATGGACAGGGGAAGAACACAAACACACAGCCAGGGGGGCGGAGCACTGACAGTATCTATCAATGAAATTTCTTAGCTTTAGCCGCATCCATATCAAGTTTATGCTACATACCATTTGTGCTTTAAAAGATGGATTTTTTCACTATCTTTGTTTCCATTGGCTATATTTAACAGAGAGGGAAAAAAAGATTACATTAGTTCACATTAGTAGTTCACATCAAAAAAACAAAGATGATAGTTTCACATTAAGATGCTGTTCTTAAATTTACATGCAATATTTTTATTATAATTATAATTAATTATAAAACCAATAGACACTTTCTGATTGTGCTATGTTCTAAACTAACTAGTGTATCATTATAAACTCTGTAGATGTAGTTATAGTGACACTTTTATTGCCTTTGACTCCACCAAACAGATGGAACTGTCAGTACTCCCGCCCGCTAGCCGTTGTGTTTTTGTTTTTTCTGTCCATGTGCTTTTGTTTTTCTGTGTTCCAGCCCTGCCCCGCTCCCCGCCCGGTCTCTGCCCGCCTGTTTCCCTCATTGCCTTCACCTGCCTGCCTGCGCACCTGTTTCCCATTCCCGTTATCAGCCCTGCCCTATATCTTCCCTGTGCATCCCTGTTCTGTTGCCAGTTCGTCTCGGTTGCGTTTGCCCGTTTCGTCCCCGCCTTTTGTTTCGTGCTTCATTCGCTGCTTTTCCCGTTTTTGACCTGCCTGTTTTTTCGACCTGTTTTTGCCTGCTGTTTCTGCCCTGTTTGCCTGTACCTCTGCCTGCCCAGTGTCTGACCCTGCCTGCTCTGTTACCCGTTCCTGGATTTTGCCCCTCGGACTGCCTTTCTGGTTTTGACCCTGCCTGGTTTTTTGCGGATACGATTCCTGCCTGTTGGACTTCTGATAAATCTGCTGGCATTCGCTGGTCTGCGACTGAATCCTTGCCCGAGCCCTGTCAGGAACCTGGCCATGGGCCAAGGCTGCTGACCCTCATTTTGACATTATGAACAGGGGAAAAAAGGGGAAGATGGGGTGGAGGACAGATGTCACAAATAACTGACCTGTAAAGAAAATAAGTGGGATTGTGATCATTGTGGGTGGGGCAGGTTTGATCCAGTTTGGTTACTTGTGTAGGGATTGTCTGAAAACTCTCATCCTGAATCTTCATTTGGAACTTCAGTTGGTGTGAAAGGCCTATGGTTTACACAGTCTTTTACACACCTCTCCATATCCTCTAATGTGTTTTTCCCAGATTTGTAGATGGGGTTTCTGTTTAGATAACACTACATGCATGCCAAGCTCTCCTGCAAATGAACACCTGACAGAAGAGGTGGCGAGCTGTTCAAGGTCCCAAAACAAGTTTAAGCCACTGTACAACTATCAAAATACATCTGCTTTTCAAATAATTTTCAAACATGATGGCAGTGTAGCATAGTGGTAAGGAGCAGGGCATGAAACCTAAAAGGCTCCTGGTTTGATTCCCTGCTGGGGCACTGCTGCAAAGCACCTAGTGCAGACTTCCCTCAGTGAATATCCAGTTGTATAAATGGATAAGATGTAAAAATTGCAACCACTGTAAGTTGCTCTGGATGACAGTGTCTGCTAAATGACTATAATTTAATGTAATGTAAACACACACAAAAATTGTTTTCAGCATGTAAATGTAAACAACCGTGGCATAAACTCTGTGATGATTCTATTTCCGTGTATGATTCCTGAGGGAGGAGAAGGGTGAAAGTAAAACTCCTCTAAGTGGAATCAGTGACTCCACTTGGCTTCCTGTAGACCCTGGATTTGGATCTGGGAATTGGCCTTTAGGGTGGCCTCTACCAGTTGTTTTGCATCATACCTAGTATGTCATATGAAGGTGGAAGGTGGAAGTGTTTGTTGCACATTTCAGAAGGCAAACCATAGCATCAGTTTTTTTTTTTTTTTTATTGTGGATGTTAAAATGATTAGCTCGAATAGGGGAAATAAGGGGAGGCCACTAAAAGAAGAAGACTCAGTCTTTTCTCCTTTCAAGTCAGCTTCTTTACTAAGAAACAACTAGAACATGCGACATGGAGGGAAGCCTTCTCATTACCTTCTGTTTGCAACATTATATCAATCACATAACAGAGCAGGATGTGTTTCCAGGTACTTATCACTTCACATTTATTGCTGCAGGCGAGACTTTCAGATTCCCTCTCTCCACAGGGATCCTTTTCAAATAAATGTGAGTAAAGTGTGGTTTTATTCTTTTTTTTTTGCTCCTTGAAATATGCACTTCATAATGTGGTAAAAAAGGAAAGCTGAGTAGAGGCTAGGAAAGATGGGACAGGTATTTTTTTGCTTATTTGATGCCAGAGAAGGGGCTCGCATATCACTCCCCTCCCTTCACAGGGTCTCTGCTTCAGCCAGCTATGAGTTTGTGGTGCTGCACTGACAGAGTGGAGAGGGGGAAGAAAACTTCGTGAAAACTCCCCGCCCCTCGGGTCAATTCTGCTCTTATCTGGGCCTGTCAGTCTGTCCCTGTGAAGGTGAAAGTCCTGTTGGAGAGGCCTGCGTTTCAGCAGCGGAGGGCCCTGGAAGCAAGGGCTGCTGATGAGCGATTGAGCGGGGTGAACTTCTGTAGTTTTTCTGTTTTTTATGCGGAAGTCTTCGGAGAGAGAGCCGAAGGGCCTGTGAGGAAAGAGGTGGGAGAGATTACTGCTCTCCCTCTGCCTGCGGACAAGGGCTGATAATCAGAACATTATCGGGGCTGAAAGCACATTTCATTTTTCATGAGGGCAGCATTTGTGGGTTTGATAACTCAAGAAGGGAGTTGGGGGGTTGGGGGCTGGGATAGAAAAGGAGAGGAAGAGAGAGAGAGAAAGACAGACAGAGAGAGGGAAAGAAGGGAGAGAGCAAAAAATAAATATATGCAATAATAAAATAATAAAAAATAAATGCATTCAAATACATGCCCTTTGGTCTATTGACATGACTGGACATGACTGGATACATAACCTCCCTCAGAACAGCCCAAACCAACACTAGCTTTGGCCAACTACCAAAAAGACCAGAGAAACAAAAAAGTAAACAGAAAAATATACAAAAAAGTAAAATCATCTATCTTGACAAAGTTAACAGACACATTGTTATATTTTGACAGCTGCTAAAGTTTACAGCATATTCTGGCTAGCCAATGAAACTCACCCTTTACCTTGAATTTCTTTCCTCTGTGTTTCACCATAGTTGGAGAAAAAACAAACAAGCAAACAGAAAATGCATGCATGGTCCATAGTTGATATCAACAATACAAAAAATCTGTCCTCAATGATTTATTATTATTCCCCTGGCCAGATAGCCAACTGCTAACCATTATCTACCATCACTAGCTATTTTTAACTTGATGTTCAGCATGGCAGGTCACTGATCTGTAACATCATCTCACCTTGCATTGCAGCCCAGATGATCCCATCTGCAAAATGTCCCTGTCATCACCACATTCACCCTCATCAAGCAGCTTTGTCTTCATCGTCAACAGCAACAGCTGCACTGCCAGCATCACTTTCATTCTCATCATCATCAACATTGTCATTATCATCAACAACATCTTCATTGTGTTCTGCTCTCATGTAGTCCACAGGCCACCTTTTGCTATTCCAGCACTACCCTGATTAGATTATTGACACGTACCATTGGTGAGCCACAAAGGGCATCACTTAAGAGTGAGCAGGACATAGAGGATACAGTACATTTTACTTTCAGTTCTCAGTCAATATTTGCCTCTTTGATGAAGATTATTATTCTGTCCTGTCTTTAGTATTTAAGCTGCCTGTTATGACTCTAAATTGAATCGCCTTTAATGGAGTGACATTGATCAATGCCTTAGATAAATTATTCTTGGTGATTACAAGGTGTCAGTCTCTCCTTGGCTGAACAAAAAGCACTAAATAAGCCAATTAAACTAAGAGCCTTTCCAGGAACCTAATTACAAAAGTTTTTATTTATTTTTTTTACATCAATGTTAAGCTTTGGGTTTTATTGAAGAACACACTCACAACCTTGTCAGCTCACTGGGGCTGCTGATGGTATACGTTTAAGATGTTCATTTATTTTAGCTTCAGCATGCTCTTTTCATCTAAACTTGTCATATATTCCACACATCCAACAATGTTTAAATTCAATTTCCTTGAGAAAGGGACACATTAATAGATTACATACACATATTATGAACTTCTTTTTTGAAATGTGGTCGTTTCTGTTCTGCAAAAATCTTTACACCTTTACACTTAATCCTTTGAGAATCAGTACATTACAATACATTATTGTCATTTAGCAAGTACAAAGTCAATCTGCCATTAAACAGACTGCAAGGAAGCACATATGAACAAGTTTCAGTGACAAACATAGTGCTGTGATCGTATTTGTGCCTTGACCAACATGTCAGTGCATTGCAGTAAGTAGTGTGAAGTGCAGTATTTATAGCTTTTCAAATACACAAAACCTTTAAACTGTATCTTTAACTGGAGAGGATCTCCTGCAATACTTTTCCCCTCTTGCTTACTTCTGCAAGCTTTTGGTAGTTCCAGTGCATTGACCAGCTTGAGGACGAACCAGTTTCCTTCAATGTAGATGGAAACTGGTTTCAAAGGCCCACCAAGTCAGATCTCCTTTTCTGTGACAAAGTGAATCCAATCAAAAGGCTACAGTCATTGTTGGTTTTCAGAATGACTTTGCTCTGCGCAAGAGAGGCCTGCCCAGTCTCTATATGACAAAAAGCATCCCAACTCATTACATTTCCATAATTTACATACCCATCTGTGCATTTATTTTCTCATTTTCCATCTCCCTACGCTCTCATCCACCGCTGGCAAAAAAAGCTGTGGAACTTCTGCTAGCTCCAGCACTGGGATGACAGTTTATTATTTCCTTCATCTGAAATATTCATCAGTGCATTCATTTTAACTTAATTATTTGTTGGCTTTTTGCTCCCTCTGCCATTAATTAGTGCTCCTAGAAATTAATGAGTGCAGCACACTGAGAGAGCCGGACCGAGCAGTGGTGTGCCGTCACCGCGGAAACATTCATTTAATTGCAGTTTGAATGTCTTTGCCAGGCATGAGATTACACCATTTTCATTTGCTTATGTGCAATTATGTATTTCTCCTTCTTGCTGTGTAACAATTGGCCCACCTTGAATGTGTATATTTTGTGAACGAAATGTTGGTTGGAGAATGAGGCATCGTGAGCCCAAAAATGGGCATGGCCATCATATGGTGACAGTCACTCGTAGATCTTCATGAATTGTGATGTGTTGCTAAGGACTGAAGTGCATTTTGATTGGTTCACATGGGTTAGTGATTGAAACTGCGAGGTTGCTCTGCCCATTATGGGGTTCAGCACCAGTGGAACATTGGCATGGTACACGTCACGAAAGGAAAGGTGGCTTCAAACTCTGCGTCCTTCTACCTCCCCACAATGACTGGACTGGTGTGTATATCAAATCCAAATGTTCTTGAGTTTTTTCCTAACAGGTCAGTTTCAGCAGTATTTGGTTGTGCAAAGAATCCTGGAAACTGAAAGCGATGTCTTGTCTGGAGCGGTGGTTTGTCTGACAGCACCATGCGCCCACGGAGGTGAGGGAGGATAGATCACAGTACGACTGGGGCCATGAAACCCAGAACCATGGTGGGGACAGACAGTCACAGTGTGTTACTGATGCAACTGTGGTCTTACTGGACTGAGCACAGGATGTCCCAACACCCACTCTTATGGGTGAGGCCCCCCATCAAAGAGAGTCGTCAAACCTATTCATACAGGAAGGATGAAGGTTAGAGGGGACTGGTTAGTGCCTGGTGCCTTCACCCGGCCTGGCACTCGATAATGGAGAATTACCTCAGTCTGAGTTAGCCACGGCTATGCCATAAGATACAGGGGGAGGTGACACAGACTTTTTTCTGTGCAGAGTTTGCTGTTGGCCTTCCATGCTCTTGGCATGTCATCCAAGTACATTCACTGGTCGCTCAAAAGATTTTCAAAAAGGCTGTATTTCTGGCATCCTGTTATCTGCCCACATTTCGAAGAAGGTCACAAGCAATCTGTTATTTATTTTTTTTAATTTTAGATTTTGCTATGTTATTGAATTACTATATACTGTAATATTAGCAATATTAAAAAATTAACACCATGTGAAGAGAGAATGCCTTAAATAAACTGGGAAAATTAGTACCATTTTTTATGGTGCATTCAAAGTTAATGTAATTACCTCCGTAAAGTGGGCAGATTTGATGAATGGTTTTGTATTTAAAGTGAACTCCTTATTAAAAGGCAGAGTTATGAGCATTTTGCTGCATATGTCTTGTGTTTTGTACTGGCGATCTAACAGGTGTCAATTCGCAATATTTAAAAGGCAATTATTTTTATCATTACTGTGCTAATGATCAGTAATCAGCATAGTGTATATGATGGATGAAATCATTTCAGCATGATTTGGTGTGTCTAATACAGCAATGAAAAAATTGTGAAACCTTCAGGGAGGCAGCTAATACTTAGTTCAGACAAAACATTTAAATCTCCATCACACTTAGGAGAAGGGAACAGGAAAGACTTCAGTCTACTACAAGCAGCATTTGCTTTCAGAACAGATTCAAACTGAAACTGTTTGAATTGTGACACCACTTGCACCCTGGAACCTATATTATTTGTAAATAAAATGATAGCTGAATGTTTTAAAAGGCACCAAAACTGTTTCTGTGAGAAAATGAGATCGAGGGTGACTGCTTGGTTGGACACAGTAAGGATTTATCAATCAGGCTTTAGAGAGCTGCTGCCTTTCCATGTGGTTGACATGCCCCTCCGTACTTTCCCTGGGATTCACTTTTAAATCCTTTTTTTTCCAGAAAACTTAAAATTAATACCAATCAGGTGATGCTGTTTTTTCATTGTTTTTTAAAGCACAGACATAAATGCCCTTTAAATACTACATCAAAATAGAATTACTTAGCAGTGAAATTCTCAAGGGACGGATACATTCAATCCTGTAACAACCTCAATGGGCAAACATTTCACTCAATGGATAAACTCCAACAAGTCATATTGTGGCACCCCTGTTATATCATATTTTTCCCTTATTACAGCTGCTTATTCATTTCAGTTTAGCCATAATTACACTTTAAATGGCTCCTTCCAAGCTTTTACATTATTAAAAAAAAAGAAAATCTGTCTGCACATGAATTAATACAAAATGCAAAAGTCCATTTGTACGGCATTTGTAAGGTCAAGCACTTCTCAGTTGTGGACCCTTTTCCAAAAGCAGTCCATTTATTTATTTATTTTAAGTTTCAAAGTCAAAGTGCACTCTGTTTAATTATGCAGGTTTCCACCATCAGGGGAAGAAAAGCTTTTCAAAAGCACTTTCTTCACTTCAGCTATATGAAAAAAACACTGACTGTTCAGGCTGGCTTTTTTCAGATTGTGGAAATATTCATATTTTCAATTTGTACTACTTTGGTGCGACTGGCTAAAGTAAATGACAGGTGCTCCTCACGCATAATACATTTCCATTAGTGTTTAGGATGACTCTCTGCTTCACAAGGAGACAAAAAGAATGTGCAAAGTCGGCGGCCGGGGGTGGGGCAATCAAACATGCTCTCTGGGACAAGGCTCTGCGTTCGTCAATAGCCGCTGAGGCAGTTACCACGCTGGTGACCAGGAGTTGAATCAGACGCAATGTCTTCTTCCTCCTTTTTTTCCACCTTTCTCTGAAGGAGTAAATAAGAGGCATCATTTCATTCAAGAGCCTTTTTCTGAACATACAGTATATTCCAATATGTTCCTGTAAGTTCCTGTACATATTTATATAAACACAGATGTGTGGATTCCCACAATACCTTTAGTTCTGATGTTCTGCATTCAAAGAAAATGGATATGGGGAGGGGAGGGACGTAATTAAAAAGAAAAATTAGAAGAGAAGGAGATGGGCCAACTGTCAATACATTTCAGTGATCCATTTCAGGTTTTATTCTTGCTCCTAGAAAAATGTGGTGGAAACATTAGTGCAGATGCCTTGGTCTCCTGCAGATCCATAGGTTAAATTTAATGGCTGTCTCTATCATAAGCAAGTCAAAGCTAGCTAGGATGTGCAACAGCATACTCTTGAATATCAAGCCACTGTGGCTGTCTTTTGAACCAGGGCTCATGAAGAAAACCCTGCCTCAAATGCGTGTGCTGTTGCAGCTCTGATGCATATCAGAGGCCAGGGAGACCAACAGAACTATCTCATCCATACTACTCCATCACAAATCAATTACTCCTTCAGTGGGAGAGAGGGGGTCAGATTGGGATTTATTCAAGTTTGTTTGGGCAGGTGATCCATCTTCCAGCCCAATGTTATTGGCCTTTGGACAGGAGACGAGCAGAGATGCCGCTGACGGAAGCTCGAATGAGAGTCCTGCGCACCACATAGCAGACAGTGGGTGATACACTGCTACAGCAAGAGCAGCTTCCTTTCACCTGAGCTGAGGTATCAGGTGACCGAGGGTGCCGTCGGCACTGCGCCTGAACCCCCATAGACCGTCTCTAGGGGAAAGGAGATGCTTTTTCCCTCCAGCAGCATCGAGAAATCTCGAACCCGTGTAACTTAACTGTGGGTCAAGGGTCACCGTACTGATCCCATGGTGCTGTGCTTTTCAAAAAAATGTATCTCTGTTGCCTTTAGGTTGCATTTTATGTATTCTGTGTGGTCTCCTTCCTCATCAACCCTCTGTTATGACCTACTGAAATGTCACAAGCAGCTAAAAAGCAGCTTTGTAAAGTGAACTCTTTCCCCTGCATACAAAAAGATGATGATAATATAGCACCAGATGAATACAGCATAGCACAGCATGATAATACAGCACCCAATGACAATAATATCGTACCACATGAAGGTAATATAGGATTAGAGCATTTGGCTTTCTTTCTTTTGCTTTTTGAGTTTATAAGTCAACTTGTTATGCTTTGGTTGTTGAGCTCACCAACTACCAACACCAAATGCACAACAAAGGGTAATCCAAGGACAGAAGATATGGATTGCCCTGCCAGTGCTGATTTAGAATCTGGAGGACAAAAAAAAAGAAACATCTATCCTCTTTTATTTTAGGAATACCATGTCAGAGCAATGTGATTACTTTGTTTATAGTGAAGAATGGTTCTGCCAGTGATGGCAATTACAGTGCTTTTTTTGAACCAAACAAAAGCATTCGAAATCAGCAGATGGTGCCACTTTGGTGCTCCATAAAAGGAAATTGTTCTTTTAGACATTGGTGTGTCCATTTCCAGGGTACGTGAAACAGGAACGATTACCTACCACGGGTTGTAATGAAGTTACAACCCAAAGGGCAGCTGCATCGCTCTGGTCTCCTCATCTCACTACCAATTGCTAAAATAGAGTTTTCCCCCCTTTCACTTTGTACTGTAAAAAATCTTTTCACTGCATCACATTGTACACAAGGAATTTTTCTTATGAGGCTATAAAGATGAATTTGCCTTTAGAGAAGTCATATCTGAGAAAACAATTTCTTACAGCTAGTGAAAGCACTGCACTTGGACTGTCTTAGTCAGTCCACATGGTTCATCGATGGTTTATGATCAAAAAAATGACGATGGATAATCATATGATTTTCAAGGTCAGTTATTACATATTGGGTGATATCAAGGACACATTTTTTCTGACATTTAACTCAAATCCTGACTTGTCCCAATCATGTGCTATTCTATCATATGCTTTAAAAAGAATGTATCCATTAAAGTTTAATAGAGTGGATGATAGATGAACATAATATTCAAATAAGATATGTTCATCATAAGCCAGGCTACAGAAATTTCAGAGGGCATGTTTTAAAGGCACAGCACTCATAGCTAAAAGACCTCAAGAAGGTTCTATTACACCCATTTGAAACAGGTTGCAAGCATTTAACAAATTAACCACAAACATTTGCGCTGGCTACTGGCAAAGAGGTGCCACCTTAAAAGTGTTTGGCAATTAAGGTCCTCTTGATTTTGAACGGGTGTCAAGCTCATTAGTGGGAACCCAGGTAAATCGATTAAACATTTGCTTGTGGTGGGAACCTGAGGAGCACGCACACACAGGCGTGGGTGTTGCTGCGGCCGGGAGGAACGCGGTCCTGTCAAACCCTCTTTTGGAGCAATATGGGAATGAGTTCGGATGAGCGTGACCTCGCTGTGTTGTGTATGCGGCTGCAGAGTGGAGTCCTGTGAAAGAGGTGCTGTTTACAGATTCGCTGACGTGTAGAATTACGCCTTCAGAGTGTGATCTGTCGCGGAAGTGAAATGGGTGGGAGTATTGCACCTGGGGGGAAATACACTTGTCCATTAATATTCAATGTTAGACGAAATTAGGCGCAACATTTCCAAACCCTGTGAAAGCCAGGTAGCCTTTGGATTTTGGTAAACAGGTATGGGGCTGTGGCAGATGTACAGGTATTATTATCTTTAAACTGGAACATTTTGGTTAGTTTTACCCTCAGTGGTATGCTAATCATATCAATCCCATGCTACAGACCTGCGTGTTGCAAAGTTCACATGCTTTGACTGCATCTCCTGAAGCTTGAAACTTGGCAAGAGTTGGGAGTCCACATTACCCACTGTATGGTGATATAACTGACAGTTTGTTAACAGTAATATCATTGATCTCTTGTCCCATAAAGAAGGGACACAATTAATGCTGTACTGTAATAAAGTTTTTCTTCCCCCCATTCATCTGGTGAGCCACACAAAAGAATGGAGATTGATTGGCTTTCTGTTTGTTCTTCACGTCGTAAAGTTTTACAGCCCAATTCTGTCAGTCACAAATCAACGCACCTCCCTGATCAGAGTGTAAAGTTCACTATGGCTCTGCAGACAAAGCGTTGTCAGTGCGTTTCATTTCCTCAAATTCCTTTACTGGAAAGCAAAACTGTCAATTGCTTCTCAGTGCCTTAACGTACTGACATTCAACCACAATTCAACACAAAACCAGGCATTTGATCAACTTCCACAAGATCCCACAGCTTCCAGTGAGAGACTGTTTTGACAGAAATATACACTAAGCCACCATATTGTAGGTAAGTCTTGCTTACTTTCCATTTGGGAGGGATTTGGAAGAAAGGGATTTGAATGAAAGGAAACAAAATGTCATGTCCAGAAATTTTAATGAACCACTATATGGACTACTAATGGATCGCATGATTTCCATGAAACTGATGCTGAAGTAATAAGAACCTGAAGCCCCAATGTTGTAGCTGCATTGAGGGTGGAAGCCAATTAACAAAGTAGGTTATGTTGTGTTACTAAAAGCATGGGCAGCATAGTACATGCAGTATACACGTCCATTGATTCCCAGGTGCTAGGCTAAAGACAGAGTATATATGTGTGTGTGTCTGTGTGGTGTTTCTTAAGCCTGTACACTCTCAAAGAAAAACTGACAGCTTGACTAACTATCCAAAAACTGTGGCCACACACCTGTATTTAAGCATATCCAATTAGTCAAGTGTGACTCATTAGCAAATGGCTGGCTAACTTTTCACACACATTCCTCACATACATAAAATGACAAGCATTAGGTCTGAAATGCAATCAATTGGACAGATATGCTCTAGCTGTGATGGTAGGTAGAGGATACTCACACATTCGACAAAATTCACCGCAGCAGTCATTCGGTTTAAAATTCAAAAAGGCATGTTGCTGTCAGAGCCACCAGTCTGCAGTTCTTTTTTAGTTCTTCGAAGGATAGACAAAGGCATGTTCTTCCCCAATCACACCAAACCAGTTCTTCTTGAATCAAACAGTTGGCACTTACATATATCCAAACAGCTTACAAGACAAATATTGGATAATAAATAAATACAATTAAATGAAATAAATATATCCGGGGACAACCAAAACAAACATTGGTACAGAACAGCCAGTTACAGCAAATGGGCAACAATCTGAAAAATAATGTAGCAAAAAAGCCCTAAAACAATAACAAATAATAGTGTCTAACAATTATCCTTAAAAGCAATATATATTATACTAAATTGAATGTAGAGCCTTGTGAAATTTTCACAAAATTGGAAATGGGCATAGAGTGAGGAAGTACTATATGGCAGTACAACATGAACATGGTTTAAAGAGCTGTGTTGTTATGTTTTGTCTGTGGCAGGAAATTGAATCTTATTTTGTAAATTTTGCAGAAATTGCTTCAATTTTCTTGATGTGTAATCACTCAACTCACTGCCAGAGACATGGTCACCAAAGGTAAGGCAGCAGGAAGTGTGATCCCAGGTAGGGTGGTGCATTTGTGCACTCAAATAAAGCTCTCAGCTTGAATTGCTTCAGTGACCACCTGTATAAATGTGTAATCATTAAAATACTTGATTAGGACATCTACTAAGCAAATCAGTAATGTCAAATAAATGCACTGTCATTAAAAATAGAAAAAGGAATTTTCCGTCCTTGACTGAACCAATACCCAATAACACAAGTGTGTTATACTAAAGGTCAGACAACACCTTTCTGACTTCATTTTGTGAGAAAAAAATGTTTCAAACACCTTTTATAGGTTTTGTATACCCTCTGCACAGTAATCTAACTGAATATGACTGACCAGTTTTGGACAATAATTTTTAATTATGGTTGACAGCTCCAAGAGAGGAACAAGTCTGTCTTAGACAGCATGTATACATCAAGAAAACAGAGTTCTTTAATGTGAACTTTGGATTCTGATAAATGATTGGATCAGGAAATTGCTGTTTCATATTACAATGACTACAGGTCATTCAGCCCATCTTTCCTGATTGTTTTGCTTATAATCTAAAGTGAAACTGTCACTGTGTCCAGTGTCAATGTTGATCTGACTCCAGATGTCTCTAAACACTACAGGTTATTTCATATATTTATAGCTCTATGTGTGCAGAATTGCTTATTCTCAAACAATGTCCACCCTTTCTGTCTAATTGCTTTGTTGTCATGACTTTTTCTCACTATGCTGTATGCAGGGTGTGTAGTCTGAACACACCACCCCTTATGTGCAGTAACCAAGAAAGAGTACAGTAGTGTTCACACACAGTAGTAGTTCCGCAAGAGCAGGGAGATCTCATAACATAGGGATCTGGCTGCATTATGAGGGTGACTGGTGATTGTACACATATGATCTACAGTACACCTGGTGATTTCCTATATTCTGTGTATTTTTTAATAATGGGTCCAGTTAGGGCCACACTCTCCAACAGCCCAATTGATGTAATGAATGGTATTTGACCATTTCGTTCCTGATTGTTGGGTTTTCGTGGCTATTGAAAGGCAGGGGGTCCTTGAAGAGAACCTGCAGGTGTGGTGGGCATTCAACATCACCATAAAGTGGGGCTGAAAAATCAGTCTGAACTTATGAACTCCTGCATTAGCTGAATGAGATGAAGAGTGATTACAAAATTCAACAACAAAGTAAATGAAGGTGGCTGCATGCATGCCTTATTGAGAGTCACTGAACTGGGTGCCCAGACAACAGCAACTGTTGAAGAGAGTGAACATGATTTGATTTTGACATTATTTAATAACATAGCTACTACTACTACTACTACTACTACTACTACTACTACTACTACTACTACTAATTATAATAATAATAATAGTCATTATCATCATCATCATCATTGTCATCACTAAGATGACGTTTGCCTCTGATCCATATTGGAGGGTTCTGAATTGGCTAGACAGCATATGCTGATTGAAGGGACAAACTAAGAGCATACTATTAACCCAGCATAGATTGGAGTGTACTGCTATGAAAAACAGGCTTAATTTAACATTTGTAAAGGCAATAAGGCTGCCCTATTTCCTGGGACAAATACTTCCACTGCCTACCTCAACAACATGGAATTACATCAATTGGTGACATCACTTGTGCCTCATCTAATCAGTTGTAATGCACACATAGTTCTGTACAATGATATGCATGTCACTGCAATGGCAGGATAGTATTAAGATGGATTTTGTAAATCTGAAGCCCAACTCTGGGGACTGGGAAATGGTTGAGCTGATATATAGAAGAGACTGAAAGTGAAATGATTCAGACTTTCCTGGAATGTCACAGAGAGAGTACATGCCCAGTTTGGCATGCCCACGTTAGTTTCTGACTCTTGTCATTCACTGAAACTCAGAGGAAGGAAGTGTCCCCTAACGCTGACCTTAGCTCTCCACTGCAGATCTTCCCGCAGACAGCATTTATGGCTATGCCCTGTCCAAGACCCTGATGAAGGTGTCTCCCCCTGTCACGGTGGGGCTGTACACCTCCTGTCACAGTCGTACCAAAATGGTCCTCAAGAGCATCGAAGGTAGGGTTTGCATCTGGTGAGCAGCTACCATTTCCTTCCCACAGAAGCCATCAAACTTCCCAGAGGGAGAGCTGCCAGGCTCTTCCTTCCAAACTATTCTGTTAATCAGTTTCACTGATCTAATTAATTACTTGCACAAAGTTACAGCCTTGAATATCCTGAAACATGTTGAAGTGAAATATTTTTTGAGGATAAGTTGTGATGGTCATTGCCCAATGTAAATATTTTATGATCATACTGTACTTTGATTATCCAAATATAAATTTTGAATAGGCCACTACATGTTATGTGCAGTCGCAGATAAATATTACAATGATGACGGTGTAAACACAGTCATAATAATTATGCTCCTATGCCAACCTGTACTGTACCTTTTTGACAGTATTTTCTTTCACTTGCAGCGAACATGGACAGGGAAGCCGAGAGGAAAGAGCAGATATGCAAGGGAAGACCTAAGTCACGCTCGAAAAAACCCAGCATCACTTACTTCCTCTGTGCCATATTCAAGATGCTTTTCTACCTCCCAGTGTGGACCGAGCAGAACCAAAAGCAGGCTAATGTCCGGTACATATTTGTGCGGTTCAGTGCCTGGCACTTTGCGGGCAGTGATATGCTCTGGGCAGGCCTGGTGATAAGGCTCTATGAGGGCCTTCAGCTGAGCTTTGGCAAGGTCCTCCTCGCCCTGTACCGTGTAGCTCAGCATGAGGAGGTGGAGGTGGAAAGGGACATCAAAGACAGCGTGGAAGATTGGAGGTCCAGGAAGGTTTGCTGTGTGCCTTTGTGGTTGCTGTTCGCTGCAGGTTTTCTCACAGCTCTGATTGGACTTTCTCTCCTCACTGTGTTCGGCTTCCCGGAGGTTAAGAGTGGAGATGAAGGTGGAGAGCCGTCCAAGGATGGGGCGGGGGTGCTGGAGGCTTTTGCCATCGCTGCCCTTGGGGTTCCCACAGTCGGGGTCCTGCGGTTCTTTCTCCTTTTGTTGAAGGACCTCATCTTTAACCAGGACCGCAACATCAGGAGGAGCTTGGACAATGATAAGGTAAGCAACCAGCTAGGGATCATGAACGAGGTGCGCAAGGAGATGCGGCTGCTCTCCTGCTTCATCCAGTTCATGGAGGTCTTCGAGAGGAGGAAGATCAGAGTGGTGCTGGAGATCACCCACCTGGATCGGTGCACACCAAGAAAAATCGTTGGGGTGCTTGATGCCATCAACATCCTGCTATCGGACGAAGACAGCCCATTCATCTCCCTGCTGGCTGTCAATCCCGACATCCTTGTACAGCAACTGGATGCTGCGGATGGCTGCTTCAGCAAGGAGGACAGGGGGTACGCCTTCCTGAACCGCATTGTCACGCTAGCTTTCACTGTGCCAGATCTGTGTGCCACCTCCAAGTCCAAGGTCTTTCGCAATATTGTCCAGGGCCAATCGGAGAACAACCCGGATCTTGCCCTTGAGGAAATTGGACTGAAAGCTTTGGGAGGTGCTAGGGATGGGCTGCCATCCCTGTCCCTCCAAGAAGCATCACTGGAAATTGACCAGACAGTGGAGGAGTCCGGCATCCCCTTGATCAGCAAAGATGTGACAGTAAAGACTCATGTCACCTTTGAGATGAATGAAAAGGAGGTGGAGAGGTTGATCGACAGGGCTCTGAGGTGCATCTATGTCCCTGACATCCTTCACAATTATATTGTCGGTGACACCATATCCATGCGACGGATAATCAATGCGGTCAGAGTGTCAGCCATCCTCATAGAGGCGATGGGGACTGAGCCTCCTTCTGAGGAGTACATTGCAGCTTGGGTTATTCTAGCCAATCAGTGGCCTTGTCGTCTGAGCTGGATCTTACAGTGTGTGGAGGACAACAGGCAGAGAGCTGAGATTGATGAAGACATTGATGGGGTGGCCACTGAGGACGAATCCAAGACCTTGTGGAAGGTCTTCAGCGAATCCAGGCTCGAGCTCTACATGATCAGAGACAAGATAAAGCCACTCTTGGAGCAGGATGGAGATCCTGAGATGTTTGAGAAGTTCCTCAGCAAAGACTTCAAGTTCACTGTCAAGCATGCCAACACGTTCAGGCAGTCCACGGTCAACCTGAACCACTCCATCCAGAAGGAGCTGTCCAGGATCAGAGGCAGCTCTGCTCTAAAAGACACAGTCAGGAAGAAGACTCTCACCCCACTTTCCATCAGTTCTGTAATTCACATGAGCACGGAGGATGTCTGCAGAGAGGTAAACATGATACTTAAGTTTTATTTTACAGGAAGAAAACTGGTGTAAGGTGCAAGACTATTTACCATCCATAGGTATAGGCGTAAAACATGAATCTCAAGACAAGATTTCAGCTGCACTTTAAGCAGTTCAAGCAATTTATTCAAATATTTTGCATTGCGAGTTACACTTAATGTCTAGTGACTACTGATAAACCAAAGCTAGAGGGAAAGAAAAAACTGAGCACCGATATCATAATAATGTAGCCCACCTGCCCACCTCAGCAAAATATTGTTCATTTTATAGACTTATCCTTTTTGTGTCTTCTCAAATCTCCAGCTACAGAGGCTGAAGCTTGGCAAATACGAGGAGCTTATCAGGAAGAATGAGCTGGATGGACAAGCTCTGGTCTACAGTGAAAACGAGGAGATCAAGCGCCTGCTGCAGATGACCCTGGGAGAGTGGACCACCTTCAGCATTCACTTTCTGGGCATCAGCCCACCTCCTCCTACTTTGCTTCAGTCTGAATCTCCCCTCTGCCTGTCAGGGATGTCCCTGGCTGTGCCCTTAGTCAGGGAGATCAAACGCAACTCCATCACTTTGCCACCTTCAGAGACCCAAGACTAAGTAACTATGACTACCTACCTGCACACGGTTTTTAATCAGTGTTTGTGAATGGTCAGAGAGCCTGATAATGTTAGAGAATCAGGCTTCACAAAATCAATAAATGGCTGCTGCTACCAATGGCTATGACTATGACTATTTTGAAATGTTTCAATTGGTTGAAATCAGAGAGTCAGCAGTAGTTACAAAGAAAATTTACCTGCAAAAACTCTCCCCACTGGTGGTTATTTTTGATAAGCAATTTAGAAAACCATTCCATACCACCTTGAAAAGAACGTACAACTTATAACTTAAAATATTTAACTAAATTAATAAATAATCAATGTAAATTACAAAATGAATCAACAAGTTTTTTCAAATATATGCAATTATATTCTAACAGGGACAATATCATTACAGTACGTTTTCTACATAAGTATCATTCAATAGCATTCAAGTCTGATAATTGAATATATATTACATTAAATCCTGTTTTATGCTGCCTGTATAATAATGAATGCCTCTTGTTGTGCTAAACTATATTTTCCATGTATCATCTCATACCATCTTATCATTGTTATTACAGTCAGTCGTGGCCCAATAGCGTCCTCAGGAATTGACTTACATTAGCTTTACAATAGGGTTTGTAAATTGGTTAACAGGCCAGATTAACATTTTACATACATTCTGTATTTCTCATTGACTCATGAATCTCCCCCATCCCTACTTTCAAAGATGTCTTTTCACCTGGAATCTTGTCTAGTTGCCATATTAAATATGGTACTTCTATAAACATCTATAAATGAAAAAACAGGCAACTGCCCCCCCACCCTGAGCTTTTCCCCACATTTCTGACTAAACCATGTCATCTTAGATCTTTTCAAGATTGCTTTTTGCCATCATATTCTTGCAGCAAACCTTGTATTTGACTTCTTAAAAGCCATTGCTGGGGAAATGTCAATGAATTTATTTTACAATCATAAGAAACTCACTATTTGCTGCCTCATTGTTGTTTTTGTCTGGCTCAATCTTAACTAAAAGGGCACAGGTGTCAAAAGCTATGTCTGTCCATTATCAACAGTAACCACAGAGAAGCATGGGAAATATTTTGAGCTACTGGATGCACAAGGCCTCTGAGGCTCTTTTGTAGTCAGAGGCATTTATCGGGGGCTTTATCTAGCTGGGGCCCAGCTGCAGCAATGAATGAATGATGAATTCAATTAATCATTTGTGTTTGTAAATACCACGTCTACCCGAGGGCCGCCTCGGACACGCCTTGTGCAGAAGAGTAAGGTCCACAGCTACTTTCCTTTAATCTCATTCTGTTTGTCTGGGGCTGCTAATCAAAGCTCTGGTGTCACAATAAGCCCGTCTCTCCTTCCCAGCACGTCTGCCATGTCCCCCGGGGCTATTGTGATATCACAGTCGATTACCTGCGCCGTCACTTTCTTACAGAGCCAGCCTTGGCAGGGGAGACAACACTTTCCTTTTGGTGAGAATGTCAAATCCTTTAACACTTCCACCCCACGTTCACTGTGCTAATTTTGTGTTTGAGGAGCTGCCGTAGGATCGGGTTGCCAAAAATACATTGCATCATTGTGTGTCATTCTTTCATCTTCGCAAATTTTCCGTCTCCAACATGCTGGTGAAGATGCTTGTGTTCAGATTTCAAAGACACTAAGGCCATGATAAAAAGTTGACACAGGTCCACGCATAGCTCTGTCATAGCGCTCACAGAATGGCCTGTTGGTGCCATTACAGATCACAAGATCAGAGGGAGGAATTAAAGAACTGGGGAAAAAGAAAAGAAAGACAGATGAGTCAGAGTCCTGTTTCTCGCACACACCTCTCTGCCTGGGCTGCATTTCAAACGGGGGGAGCTGTGTGGCTTGGCGCGGCCTGAAGGGACTACAGGTCGGAGACAAACAGTTTGACACTCGTTTTCCATGGTATTCAATCACACTTTCTTCTGCCGCCTCTCATCGTCTCTCCCAGATTTTGTGAAGGGCTGGGAGTTCCCGCTGCCAGGTGCCTGGGCAGCTCTGGCGGGGCCGTGATGGATCGACCCAATCGTGCGCCGCCATCCATCAGCTGGGCCACAGCGGTGGGGGAAAAAAAGCACAACAACATGACTACCAGGCATGTTGCAGGGGGGAGGGAGGCTGCACCATTTACACTATCTTTGTACATACCTCCCCTTCCTTAGATAAGCCATTTTTATAGCGCCGCTCGAAGTACAGCTGGAATAACAGAGGTTTGCGAAGCACAGGAGGTTGCGGCTTTTATTATGCACTTAACTTTTCAATAACCTTGGCTGTGAAGTGTTCTTACCATGGCGAGATCCTAGCTGCAATGTTCCAGATTTGAAATGATATTGCATTTCAGAATATAATTAATGTGCATGCTGTCTGCTCACATTGATACCTGTTTGGTTTTGGTCCATTGAAAATGAATGCAGGATAACTCCTCAGTACAGATTATCTTATGAGCACCTTCAGCTCTGCAGGTTTCAGACCTTTCCTGATAAAGTAATCACATAAACTCAGAAACAACTGACAGCACACAGATTCATTTTTCTGTCTACTGCCACCACCTTAATGTGAAGATCAAGCTGTGGAGCCGTGTGGTGTTAAGTTAAACGTAAAAGAGATAGATATCTCCCACTCCAGTGGCCCCCTGGAGGGGGGGCATTGTTCTTGGGTGCGATTCGTCATCCGTTGATATGAGATGATTGCAGCGTGGTCCGTGTGATCGAACGAAAGCCTTGCAACCTTGGTTCTTTGTGCATTGTGTCTCTGTTTATTGTCTGAGCTTGCGTCCTGTGACCTTCACACATTCAATGCAAACTGAGGGGATAAAACAGAAAGGGTATGGTTTATTTTAGGGGAGTGAAACAGAGCTACTGTGCTCTCAAAAGGATTGCTGCACCATGATGTGTCATGCTGTGCATGACCTGAGGGCTAGGACCCCAGCGAGGACCCTTTTCCAGTGTAAACACTGAGTCGAGGATGAAATAGGGAGGAAAAGAAAGAAAAGCAATGGAATGAATGCCTCTAGGCTGATTAATGGCCACTGTGTTTGTGGGTGCAGAGTTTGGAACCGTGACAAACCAGGGGCCCATTTGGGAGTTGATACAAAATCCCCCGCTTCAGGGCGGAGTTTAATAATGTTGGCCTGGTTGTGAATATCCACAACTTGGCATAACTGTGGTGATCACGTCTGGCTGGTGAACATCAGCATCCTGCAGTTTTAAAGATGCGCAGGTGAACCTTCACATAACAATTTTGCTGCACTCAAGCAGAGCCGGAGTGAGGACACTTTTCAGCCCAGGAGTTTTGGGTCCAGACCGGCCCACTTTTTCTATGGTGGTGGATATTAGATAAATGAAGCAACAGTTCAGCTCTTAATATTTTTTGTATTTTTTATTAGTAACATAGGTTGATAAGTTAACAAATATATTCCAGCTCGAGGATAGGTTAAGGTAACAAAAAAATCATATAGAATGTATCCATCACTTCTGCTCTATGTGTGTGTTATAAAACTTTTATACAACAGTTAGGTCCGGTCGATCTATTTATTAATTTCTGATTGAACGAGAAGCATTCCATGAGTCATCAAGAGTGGCGATATCTCAGGACATCCCCACTCAATCGTTCTACATCTAGTTAAATGTTCATACCTATGGCCTAATTACAGCCGTGGCGATATCCTTTACCAACATCAATTCCACCGGTGTCATATTGCTTAAACATGAAATGAATTTAGTTCATATTGTTTACTCTGTCAACCTCTCTACCTGTCCCTTCTGCAGTCCTGGCCTCCTCAATGCTAATTTTGGGCTCATCATTTTCAGCAGGGGACTGGCTTATCTGCTGCTGAGAGGCTACAAAAAAATCAAGGTTTTATTTTATGGCATACACTGATCAAGCTCAAGATTTTTATCATGTTTGTTTTCTTCGTCAAATAACATTGGCAAATTCTGTGATTTGTCATATATTGGGCTATACAAATAGGCTAATATTTTGATATTAGCCTAATAATTACACTGCTAAATCATTAGGCCTGTATCTCTCTTTACCAGCTGCCACTTGTGTCTGTCCTCTTGAAAAAATGTCAGTCAGTTTGGCACATTTGGCTGCATCCTCCTCCAATGCCCTTCTTTTTCTCAACCTGGCTTTTTCAGCCCCTCCTGGCCTCTTACCATCCATCCTCACTGACTCTTATCCGCTACGGTAGGTTAGAAAAACTATTTGTAAAAGACAGGCTATATGGACCCAACCAACTCTGACATTTTGGGAGGGGAGGACTCCCTCAGATGGTACAACCTATCTGATCTATTGCCATGCAAAGGCTGCGGTGTCAGGCATAGAATGCGGAATGTGTACTTTAAAAGAAGATATACTAACTGGACAATTGTCATTTTGTTTTTTATTTTTTTAATTCCGACCGGCCCAAAATTTAGGTGAAAGTGAAGCGGGCCACCGGGAATTCTCCCGATTCTCCCGATTACCCACTCCGGGCCTGCACTCAGGTTTAGCATGGTGTTGGCTGTGGTCAGTGCAGTGATTGCAGACGAGGACAATAAATTGGCTAATGGCCTCTGTATCACTCACATGCAAGGAGAAAACTAACCGAAAGCAAGAGAGAAATAACTCGGCCAAGGCACATGGAAGAACACACAAACACACTCGGCTTGCACAAAAACCAGTCCACTCATAGAAGCTAGGAGGACGAGATTCAGACTGCATCAGTTGGAGGACCAGAGGAATAGTGTGGAGGTAGAGCAACAGTGGACATGTCCTTCAGAACAGCCCTTACTGAGGCAACTGTTGTAACAGCACCTGGGCCAATTACTAGCCTCCCACAGCTGTGTGTGTCTGTACAACTGTCCAAGGTCCAGAAAACCTCACTTCAAGAAACAGCAGGAGCACCTTACAGACACCTACTCTGTTACTTGCTTAAATAAAGAAATAAGTAAATCTTCAATGCGGCATAACATTTTAGGACCATTAGCCTAGATGAGATTTAAGAAAAACTATTAAAGAGGGAAAAAAATTCATTGCCCAGGGCATCTGCAGTGACAGTATTGTTTTCCAAGTGTGCAGATATATATATATATATATTTTTTTTTAACAAGAGCATCTCGTGTTGAATAAGGCTTTAGTCATTTATTAATCTGTTCCAGCGGTCACATTGACATGCAAGAGAGGTTTTACTATTCCTTAAGCGGTTCAGCCCCCTGAAACCCAGACCTATGTTTGATTCTCTGAACGTTACATTACATCACATTACTGGCATTTAGGAGATGCTCCTATCCAGAGCGACTTACACTAATTACAGGTTTTTACAATGTTATCCATTTATACAGCTTGATATTTACTGAGGCAATTGTGGGTTACATACCTTGCCTTAGGGCAGAGTTTCTCAATCCTGCTCCTGGAGGCCCACTGCCCTGCACGTTTTCCATCTTTCCCTGCTCTACCTACCTGACTGCACTCATCAGTGGCACTTTTGATTAGCTGAGCACACCTGATTTAATCAAGAGCATGTTAATCACACTAATCAGGTGTGTTTGAAGCAAGGATAGATAGAAGATATGCAGGACAGTGGGCCTCCAGGAGTAGGATTGAGAAACACTGCCCAAGGGTAAAGCAGCAGTGCCCCTGTGGGGAATCCAATCGGCAACCTTTCGGTTACGAGTCCTGCTCCTTAACCACAATGCTACACTCCTGCCTCTGCTCTTCAGCAGCATCATTAGAGGCCAATCCAAGCACGCCCACTGATCTAATGTGCACCATCTGAGGTTTGATTTGACACCGATTACATTGTTTCAGATTCCATAATCGACACAAATCATGGTATTTGAGAGAGCAGTTCTCATGTTACCAACACACAGCTATTGTCCCTTTGATGCACGCATTCCACATCATACAGGTTTGGGTATCCGGTTGACTCTCTGTGCCAGTTCCATCACTGGGGTATGGCGGCAATGAAAATGTCTCCTTAAATAACAAAAAAACCAAATAAACACATTAAAGCACGCAAACACCTGAAGGTCTGTTGGACAGGGTCTCTGTCTCCGTCTCTGTATCCGTCCCATGAAAAAGTCAAAGTGCAGACTGCGGACCCTCACTCCCTTGATGGAATTAGGCTTGACAGTAGACACAACACCTGCATTTGGATGAGATGTCAAGCACCAGCTAATACCCACGGTGGAGCTCATTCACTAGGGCTTTGTTGTAGCTTTTTACCAAAAAAAGACAAAAAACAAACACAAAGTCTGGATTTTGAATTTGACGGCTTGGAGAGTCTTGTATTTTTCCTGTGATTTTTCCCAACATAAAACAAATGTTAACTTACATGTTGTTGTGTCTGACCTTGAAGTGTCAGACACAACACAGGCACGGACTCAAGCGCAGACCAGGCATACTCAGGTTCCAAGTGGTTTCATTGGAATCGAAGGACAAGTTCGTGGTGGCAGAAGAGGCAGGGTCAAAATCCAGGAAGGCAGTCCAAGGCAGAACAAACAAGGAGCAGGGATCAAAAACAGGAACAGGCTGGGTCAGACCGGGTAGGCAGGCAGATCAGGCAACCAAGGCAGGACGGCAGGCAGGGATGAGGTAGGAGGTCAGGCAGAAGTCAGCACGGGATCAACAAGACGAGTAATCACGCGGGTACGCAACAGAGAAAACACTGAGACGAACTGGCAACAAGACAGAGACAAGCAGGGTATACTGTAGCGGAGCGAGCGGGGGGGCAGAGGGTGCGGCTGCCATTGGGCCCATGGTTCTTCCAGTTACAAAGGGGCCCACCTTGGGCCCAATCTGCCTGACTGAACATGCATTTTTGTTGTTTAGTTGAATATTTTGAATAAAGTTTGTTTGTGTGTCTTGATTGCAGCAAAAAAATAAAAAGTCAGACTGAGGGCTTAATGGTTTTGACTGACCCCTAGCTAAGTTTCTCGCCGCAATATTTAGTTTGAATGAGCAGAGACACAACAGAGTTACAGAAAACTTTATTCGCTGTCCAGTATGCTTGTGTAAGTGTGCAAACAGCAAAATTACACCCTCTGTTCGCGTCCCAAAGTATAGGAACTATGCGATCGCCGGCTGTCTTGGTTTATTTCCCATCGCCGTCACTGCTGACGTGGTTGTGGTATTTAAAAATGGTCTCACGCAATGAGGTGTGCTGAAATAGCACACCTCATTGTAATCTGCATTTCTCTCCATTCCGCCCTTCTGTCTCCGTAAGTTTTCCCTTGGATCTGTCTTGCATCTCCATACAGCCTATAATAGTCTGTACAAGGGCCCACTACAGGTCCTCGCCCCCTCTGCAATGAGCCATCGGTATATAAAGGGCTGTGCTGATGAGGAGATGGGATGCAGGTGGGCAGGCAGGAAGGTGGAGGTGATCAGGAAATCAAGTGGGCGGGGATAGGGCAGAGAGCGGGGCAGGGCCGGAACACAAGGGAACTGTAAACAAAAGCACATGGACGACACTGAAAGACAGCACAAACACAAAAACAACAGCTAACAAGTACTGACATGAAGACCTTAAAGAAAACAAAGCAGCACTGTGTTGTTCCTCTTTTCTTCCTCTGACCAGTACTATTACATTATACACTATACATATGTGTGGTACAGTGGTAAAGAAGCATGGCTCATAACCAACAGGTTGCTGGTTCCATTCCCTGCTGGGGCACTGCTGTCATACCCTTGGGTAAGGTAGGTAATCTGCAATTCCCTCAGTAAATATCCATCTTTATAAATGGATAACATTTTAACCATGTAAGCCACTCTAGATAAGAGCCTCAGCTAAAGGACAATAATGCAATGCAAAATGTATGCTACGTAAAACTCCCCAAGCAATGCATAATGCGCATAATGCAATTCAAACTCCACACATATGTAAAATAAAACTGGACTGCTTGATATTGAACCCTTTGGAGTCCTTCAAACCACTTTAAATTGAATTCCTTGAGAACAAGTGAAATTAGCCAAATCTATGTTCAAAATTATACACATATATAGGATATACCTTACCTATACTTCCATGACATTAATCTTGTAGATCATAGAACCAAGGATCCAAAATATAACCTTTCTCCAATAAGATAGGAATTGATTTATACTGTATTCATTGCAAGGAAATGGTATTTTTTATCTATACAATCATGTGCTATGGGAAGTACTTTTCTGAAAGGTAATAAACAGATTAAGTTTCTTTGATGCAAGCTGAAGTGTACACATGCACTATCTGATATGCACACAAAGAACCTGGTGCCACATTTCAAGCCCATGCATTCTGATGCCCTTCCAAAATGTTTGGTATCATATGAATGTCCTCAAACAACATTAATGTAGCATTGAAACAGCCAGACGTTACACAACTTTATAGCTATATTTCAGTAATAAATCCAATCCGCCTAAATACCAAGTCTGTATTAAACACCAGTTTAAAGTTTCCATGGCCTTAGTAGCTTCCACTAGAAGTTACTTGGTGTGTGTGTTTTTTATGTAAAATGGGTGGCCAATCATTCATACCATGCTATGACCAAGTGACTTCTCAGCTGGAGGACTCAGAAATTCAGTGGTTAACATTAAGATCTTTTGAGTCAGAAAACAAGAACATTGTATTAATCACACATTTCTCATTTCCACTTTTAAGAGACCTTGCTCTCCAATCTGACCTTAATAGCATCAACCATTAAAATCATAGTGCAATCAAAATCTAAAATTATGTGTACCACTATCTACTTACCCAGTCCAATATCTTTACAAGATCTGTTATCTACATGAAACCCAACTGCCTTAATGTGCAGACCCCCCTCCTTCGCCCACTCATACAGACAAAACTGGTGCTGCTTTCCACATATCTGAATAGCCTCTTATAGGGAAGAAACAGGGCACTTGTCGATTAATGGAAAGAGCAAACAGGCAAATAGTTAGTGATGAAACCCCTGACATGTGTGCTTTGACAAGTAAATGAATAATTGGCAATGAAACACCAGCATGACACAGTTATATTTGCACATGTCCCTGCATGCATCACAATGGGTATATGTTAATTAAAGAGAATTCCAGAAAGCACGTCACTTTAGGGAGACTTCCTATAGAGAACAGCTTTTCAGTTCTGTTTCCTATTTTTAGATTGCCATTTGTATTTACTGTGCATCCCTGTAGTCTGTCACAGTGAGGTACAGTCGTCCAATGGCACAAAGGTGAATTCAAAGAAACATGATTTTAACAGTGCACATCATTATGTATCACGTGCGTCATGAGGAGGAACAGTTCAATATCACAAAACATATTTCTGCTTCTCCGGAAGCTTTTCCATGAATGCACGTAATTCAGGTTGTATATTACGAGGATAGCGTTTCGGGTTCAGATCACTCCCTGAAATATGATGCTTATGAAATATTAAAAGGCACAAAACATTTTCATAAATGGTTTGAGCTGCAGATTAAAATCCATTAGCGTATATTCCGTTAAAGAAAAGACAGATTTCTCTCCGTCTCATTATTTTCGAGTCCCTTTTGTCTACTATTGGCTGACTTGCGAGGAAACATGTTTTCGTTTTAGCAGTAAAGTAAGAGCGTACTCGGAGCTTTCTTTGGGGTTTAGACACTCCCTGAAATGGTAATGTTCCCCCAGCAACCTTTGACATCATTCTCCCTTTGCGCGCCCGCTTCACTTCAAGCATATAGCTATTTTCGTAAGTACACACCGGACACAGTCGCAGATAAAAGGGGCATACGATGACGAACACGAACCATATGAAATGAAACTACAAAATTAAAGTGCGTTATTAAAAAGGGCGGATGCGCTTCCCGCTGCAGCCTGCACATACAAACAAGTACAGATAAAGGTCAGGCGGCTCGTGATGAAATGGAACTCGATTCCTTTGAAACAGCGAACTTCAAAAGGTGAGGTTCATACGAAATCAATATCGCACAGACATATTAATGGCTAATAAGAGCTACAAGGGGGGAGATGGTACTGCTGCTCCCCCGCTGAATCGAAGCCGAGTAGACGCTGCAATTTGTGAAAAACAATTTGCAACCACATTAAGGCTTGGATGTGGAGGTGAAGTGTCAGAAAAGCAATTAAGCTAACTACGCACGTCTCTGCAAATACACCCTGCGCGTTCTCATTGGTGGGGCTACTGATGCTCTCTGAGGCCAAGAAAACAAAAACAAAAAACACCTCTACTAACATGTATTGTTGTATTTAGGAATTCTCATTTTATGTTCTCTTATCTTTTTAAACATCATTAATTATGAGAATAGTCCCAACTAAGTTGTGTATTTAGCATGGTTTCATGCCAAGCTATTGAACTTGTCTAATTTCTGTTGGTTTTGTCTAGTTCAGCTGACATAATTCATCTTGAAATATGTTTTGTAGTCCAATGTATTAATCCCTTTAACCCTTATATTGTGTTAGGGTCAAGTTTGACCCTTTCAAGTTAAGATATGTAAAAAGTACCATTTACCCTTTCCGAGGCCGCTGTCCCCTCAGGCAGTATATCCCAAGCAAACAATCACATACTGTGATTCATGCATGTAAACACACACGCACACACACACACACACACACACACACACATCTTGTCAATGTTCAGTGTTCAATTTGAAAATGCTATTTTTAACACGCAAACACAAACCATGTTGTCATTATTAAATGTTCAATTTGAGAGAGAGAGAAGCTTGCTTTTGTTCATGCTCTTTTTCATGTTCTATTTGCATTTGCAATTTTGAGCAAAATAAAGTTTGGTTTTGTGAAAAAGAAAGGACTTTTTACCTCTTTCCTAACATAAATCTGTGCAGGTCAATTTTGACCCGTAACACAACAGATGTCACTATAGTTAATAATATTAAGTTAAAAATAATGAGTGAATTTAAACATTTTTTTTAAATGAAAACTAGTGGTATATTGTAAGATGAAAGGACCATGGGGCCAAAAAAATAACATTTAAAGCAGTGTTTACATGGATATCAATGCATACCAAGTTAGCTATGAGGTGAAAAAGAATACTGGATGATAATCATTGTTCTTTGAGTATTTCGGGCTGAGTTAAGTCATGGGTCAAATTTGACCCGCTAACGAAAAAGATGTGGCCAGCTTCCTAACACATTCCAAGGGTTAAATATGTAAAAACCTCAATCAAACCCCCACAGAATCTGCTTCTGGGATGCCTAATTAATCTTTAAAAAATCTCTCATGGACACTGTAATCTAAATGGGGTTTTATAAGGGTATTTTATAACAATGTAACCTCCTTTGGTTTGTGCTTAGTACTGTTTGCTGTCCCAGCATCCTATTTATGTTTCAGCACAATTACCAGATCCAGACAGACTTAGGCTGGTGTTTACACCCATGTCATTTTCATATTGGACACATTCTAATTTAGAATCACTCATGAAGTACAGTGTTACAGTGTTATTACCCACATAGACAACTTTACATTTGCAGATATTAAATTTTATTTGTCAGATGTATGCTAATGACTGGATTGCAACTTATTGACTTATTACTTCCCCTTGTCTGTTGTCACCGGCAAGCTGTATCTTGAAGTGATCTTGTCAAGGTCATTTATGCAAGCAATGAGTAGAAGAGGTTGTGGCGTCAACCCCTGAGGGAATCCTTCCCAGAACTCCTTGCTCAGATGTGATCCCTTTTATTTTTCCTCTTTGTATTCTGCTGCAGCAGAGTTTCAATCCATTTTACCATAGTGACATTAATGAGTTCTAAAGTCAGTATGTTATGGCTATTACAGTAATATATTCAGAATATTTGTGACCAATTTTTTTCCTTTTATTTATTCATGAGGCAGGAAAAGCGAAGCAAAATACACAACAGAAGATGTCCACCGGTATATGAAACAACACTTGTTTAAAAAAAAAAAAAAACATCTCTAATCCCACCTCCCCCACCCATCCCCCCTCCCCAAACAGACCCCAAGAGAACAATCACATAGCAGAATCTTATCATAATGTTTGTAGTCGAGCAGCAGCGTCATTCCGCAACTTAACATTTTTCTCTGATGCACAATGGATACGGGCAGTAGACAAATCCATGTATATCACATCCAAAAAAGAAAGAGTCCACTGAAGAGGGAGCAGAGAGTGTGGTGGTTTCCATCGCAGAGCGATCATTTTCTTTGCTGAAGTAAGTCCGGCTAGAAAAATGTGTAACTTACATAATGGAAAACCGAGGCCTGAAGCCTCATTTAATAGTAAGACTTCAGGTGCCAGGGGGATTGTTGTAGAAAGAATTACAGAAAGACTACCAGCTACATATTTCCAGAACTTAAAAACCTCTGGACATTGCCACACCATATGAAAGAAGGTAGGTACGGAGGGTGTTGTCTTGACAGACAGGACAGGCAGGTATATCTGATAACTTCATAATGAATTGTTTGCGAGGGGTCAAATATAATCTATGAACAAAATTAAAATGTATCATCTAATGATTTGGATTTCAAGAAGCAAGGACAATATTACACTTAACCGTTTCCCAATCAATGACAATATCTGGTGTTGGGATATCCCTTCTCCACATAGTATCAGTGGCCAAAGGTTTATATGAACCTCTGAGTAGTAGTAGATAAATTGTAGAAACTAAACCCCTGGTCCCACTCTCAGGAGATAGGGCCTTGTGTAATGGATGTGTACTTAAAGCAGAGCCCCATGGGACTCCATAGGCTTGTAAGGATGAACAGAGGTGCAGAAAAAAGAAGAAAGAGGAACCAGGCAAATCAAATTGTAACTGCAAATCTTGGAATGCCCGAATCATAAATGTCACCCAGACTATATATTCCTTTGTTGAACCATTGAGAATATGATATGGGGCGACCTCCAATTAAAAGAGCTGAATTATTAAAAATAGGAGAGTGGTTATGCCATCTCATGTTAAAATTGTCATGCTTTTCGACTGTGCGCCAAGTTGAAATTGTTTGTGTGATTATAGGGTTTAAATGAAGCTTACACTGTCTAAGAAGTACATTGGAGAATACTAAATCTTGAAGTCTGTAAGGGGCGACCATATTCTCTTCCAGAGGACGCCAAACAGCTGATGTTGATGGATCAAACCAAGAGACCAGAGGACGTAATAAATAAGACCATGAGTAAAACTTAAAATTTGGAAGCAATAAACCTCCTGCAGATTTTTCTCATTGAAGAGTGCGGTTTTTAACATGTGGTCGTTTACCATGCCAAATAAAATTATATATTAGAGAGTGTATTTTATTCCAGTACCCTGCAGGAGGGGCAATAGGGAGCATTGAACTCAAAAAGTTAACCCGTGGAAGTTTTTGATAATTTGATAATAAAATGAAGATTTTGATAATGGAGATCCGGGTGAGAAAGGAGTTAGGTAGCTGAAACCATCGATCTAAATCAGAAGTGATTTTATCTATAGTAAGACCAAAATTGGAGTTAATAGTAGCATGTCGTGAGGGGTAGATTTCTATGCCTAAGTATATGAAGTGGGATACCACTGGAATGTTAACTGGTGTGAGAGCATCTTCCATAGCAGCATTCAGAGGTAATAAGGCAGATTTCGCCCAGTTGATTCAGTATCCTGAGAGCCTACCAAAATTGTCAAAGGTGGATAACACAGCAGGGAGCGATTTAGGAACATCATCTATGAACAGAATGACATCATCAGCATATAATGAGATACAGTGACTGGTATTATACATTGAGATTGGAATAATAAGAGATGACTGATGAACTGACTGTGCTAGGGGTTCTAAGGATAGCGCAAAAAGCAGTGGTGACAATGGGCATCCCTTCCATGTCCCTCTTGAGATCCCAAATAAAGGCAAGAATATGATGCCAGTTAATACCATGGCTGACGGATTACTGTAGAGAACGTTAACCATATTAATAAAATCCTCATCTAACCCCATGTAAGCTAGAGCTGACCACAGATGTGGCCACTCCAAATGGTCAAAGGCCTTCATTGCATCCAATGAGATTACTGCAGCTGGAGAATCCATGTCCTTGGCATAATCTACGATATGGAGAAGCGACGGAGGTTATCGGACGCATAACGTGCCTTAATAAAGCCTGTCTGATCATTATGTACTAATTTAGGCAAAAATAATTCCAGGCGGCGAACAAGGACCTTGGCGTATATTTTAATGTCGGAAGTCAACAACAAGAGGGGGCGATAGCTTGTACACCGAGTAGGGTCTTTGTCCTTTTTCAAAAGAAGGGATATAATGGCTATATTAACATCACAAGAGAATGTGCCTTTATTTATAGAATATTGCAGCATATTCAGCAGCAAAGGACCTAATAAATGCCAGAAGGCAAGAATGAATTCAGGGGGAATACCATCTAGACCAGGTAATTTCCCTCTTTTCATTGCTTTCAGTGCCTCCTCAAGTTCGTTCAGGGATAGGGTGCTCCAATAAGAGAGGCCTCTGCCTCAGTGATTCATGGTAGATGAAGATTGCCCAGGAATGGATCAGATAAGGTTTTATCCTGAGTAATCTCAGAGGAATAGAGTTTGGCATAAAAAGACCAAAAGGTATCATTAACCATTTGGGGGTCAGATAGCAAATTACCCTCATCAGAATAAACCAAGTTAATAACAGCAGCTTGCTTGTTATTCTTAATTTTCATAGCTAATAAATGACTGGGGCGCGCACCATTGAAATAATAACTCTGCCTAGCTCTGTGAATCAGAAACTCAGCCCGGTGTCTAAGTAGCTGGTTAATTTCTTTCCTAACAAGGTCGCGCTCTAAAGCAATACTATCTGAAAAGTCAGTCTGCAAATAAGCGACATAAGTTTATCTTCCAATGTTTGCAGTTTACGCAGACGGGATTTATTAAGTTTAGATGCGAATGAAATGGAAAAATTATGGACGAAACCCTTAACTGACTGTCATAATACTCTTGGGTCTTTAACCGAAGGCTCATTAAACAACAAAAATTCAGTTAGCTGTTCCTCAAATTTGCTTCTGAAAGACTGATTGGAAAGTAGTGTAGAATTAAAATGCCACCTGACTGCACGAGTAGGGCTATCCCCAATTAAGACTACACAGTACACTGCATTGTGATCTGACAGAGCAATTGGTAGGGAATTAGTGGCAGTTATTTCTTTAAAAATAAGCTTAGAAGCGAAAATATAGTCTATTCGGGAGTATGACTTGTGCCTCACCGAGAAACAAGTAAAGTCCCCCCTCGTTGGATTCATCGTTCGCCAGATGTCAGTAAGGGGTAAATCATTCGCCCATACACGCAAGGCAGTAGAAGCATGCGCCTGATCTGTGCTCTCCGTCATTCCTGTTCTATCTTATAATTCCAAATGGGATCATAATGGTGAAACTAAGTGAGTTCCCTCAGAGTCCTTCTCCCACCCATTACCCATATCTCTTGGCCACAACAATAAACACAGAAAACCCCAAAATCCTTCCCAAACCCTCCCATCTGCAGCCGTGCCAACAGACATGCTGCATCCCACCCCCATCCAAACGCTGATCTCCATGACCCGCATTGGCAATGGACATCTCACAATCCTACTCACCCACCCACCCCAGCCCCCTAACAATAATAACACACAGCTTATAATGAACTAATCTATGAAATAGAAACCTCATACTTCATCCTGACTCATGTAATAAGGACAGATAATTAGCTAGAGATAACTACACATCTCTTGATTACCAGTGAACACACTATTGTTGTTAGACACTGAAGACCAGGCAGCACAGTATACCTAACCCATATTTACCAGTCGGTTGTTTTCTTTGATGAAGTTAACCAGCTTTAATAGATTTATCAAATTGAAAGAAACTAGAATTAACAATGCCAAAATAAGGCCCGAGATGAAGTCTGCATGGCACCCTAAGCTAAGGAAGCTGTCATAATAATACTTAGGTGCAAAAAAGAGAACAACTAAGAAAAGTTCAGATGAACAAACAACACAGGAATCACCGACCGTGATACAGGGGTACCTAAGAGTTCAATCTAGCTGGGGTCAGGGTACATTATTGCCTGGTTCTGCAGTCCACCAAAGTTCAGCCTGCTAGCTTTGGATGAAGGATGTACTGCTCCAGTGTGCCCCAATGAAGTGAGGTAATCACCTGCAGCCTCTGGCGTCCTGAAGAGATGGGCTTCTGCTCCATGCAAAATCTTGAGAGTATGGGGATACAAGAGGAAAGCCTGTAGCCCCCGAGAATGCGGATCTTGAATACATTTTGAGAATTCTTTACGACGTTGTGCAGTGGCATTGCTCAAATCTGGATAGAATTTAACATCCTTCCTGAACACTGAGAGAGGGTGTTTCCTAGCTGCTTTGAGAATGGCATTACGATCCGTATAACAGAGGACATTAAAAATGAGTGTACGTGGCTTCCTGTTGTCGTTCGGTTTATTCCCGTAGATGCGATGAGCCCCCAAAATTTCAATTTGTTTATTGCCTAATGAGGGGAACCACCGTGGGAGGTGTTCCACTCAGAAAGCGGGCGCATTTGAGCCTTCAGTGCCCTCCTCAAGGCCCACCACACGGATGTTGCACCATATATTACGGTCTTCCATTTCGGCCATCTTAGATCCCAGAAGCCGCATTCTGGAATCGAAACCAGAGATTGCATTTGTATTCTCAGTCAATTTCGAGCGTAAACCAGACAGGTCACTTTTAATGCTCTGCATGCTCTTCTGTAAGTTGCCAAATTTTTTGTGAATGGTGTTGAGCTTGTCATCTGACGCCTTGCCCATCTCCTCCAGATGAAGAAGCTGTTGCTGTAGGAAGCAGCGCTGCTTCTCAAAACAGGCTTCAACAATGGCAGTCAGTTCGGCCCGAGAGATGTTTTTATTGGCTTTTGCTAGGGACGACATTTGGGAAGAAGGTCTCTTTTTAACTGGTTCACTTACTGCTAGGTGAACTAAGGAGCATAAACAAAAAAAAACTGACGAGATAACGAATATTAAAGATATTAAATTGGGGAAAACAGAGGCAGAGGGAGCACAATAGGACTAAGATGCCATGTTGTCCAGTCGGTCACGTGATTTTCATTTTAACTAACACTTTTATTTGAAAGGATGACTGGAACATTTGAATAGTACTGGTTATTATATTAGACCATAAAGTAACAGGGTTTCTTTTCAAATGAGACTGTTTTGGACTTTCTGATGATAAAAACTCTTGCAGTCTTCTTTCAAACAACTCCATCCAAACAGTCTCCTTACACACATACTTCAACTGTGCCAGGACATATCCAACTGTTTCACATGTGAAAGCATGATGCCCAGATTAAGAGCATTTAAACAACTAAACAATGTAAACATGGCTTCTCTTGCTACCCACTGTTGCGTACACAATTTCAAAGGTCGGTGGTTTAGTGGCACCTGCATCCAAAAACAGCACAGCTCTTTACAGCGCATTGGATTAACTCTACATTAGCTTAGAGGGCCAGA
The DNA here is from genome assembly GCA_019176425.1 of Megalops atlanticus. NCBI lineage: Eukaryota > Metazoa > Chordata > Actinopteri > Elopiformes > Megalopidae > Megalops > Megalops atlanticus. Next base: position 33,379,644 of record CM032886.1, on the reverse strand, counting down.
GCAGCTTACACACTATAGCCTGAAACTCAAGTCAAGTATCTTTCCCAAGAGTGCAACAGTGCCCCACCTGGGGATTTGGCCAGCCACCTTGGAGGTGCAAGCCCTGCCACCCTGTCCACCACTATGCCACTCTGCAGCAACGACTGTGGCAGCAGTCTTTAAGACCGTGTTGTGGTTCCCTCCATGATGGATCACCCTGCCTTACACTTTCTTTATGGACACTGAAGCACATCAGCGTCAAGCCACCTCCGAGGGCTAAAGTGTGATTGTATTATATATGCTTGCATCATGCTCACAAGTCCTTGCATTTTTCAGCCGATTAAATGCAGCCCCCATCGCTATCTGAGTTAAGAAACCAATATGACATGATTCATAAAGCTGAGATCCCCCTCCATCTAAATCTCCCCTACCACATAATCTTATGCATTAAGAAATCTGCAAAGCATCAAATGTCCCACTGATGGTCTGTGAAGGTGGAAATTAAAAGATATACATATTCATAGTCTAATATCTCTTTCATGCTATGCTATCCAGCTGTCGTGTTCAGAAGTATGTGACCCATGTTTTTATTGTACTGTGTTGCTGAAGCACTATGAAAAATGAGGCCGCATTTTAAATTAATGTTCTCATATAGATTTCTGCATATCGTTTAATTTACCATCGGATTGCCCTGAAATAAATCATGGGAGGTACGAAAACGGCCCCGGGAACTGCATAATCGATTTATCTCATCTGTCTTGGTCGCGAAGTGGATTTTGATTCAACATCAAAGCAGTGCGTGCAAACCAACGAATACGTGAAATCACTTTTAATGGACGGCGTTGAAAAACAGGCCCCACGTTTGATAACATCAAGCGAGCAAGCGAGAGAGAGAGAGAAAGAGAGAGAGAGTGCCTTCGCCCAGATGACATCATTTTTATAACCTCAATCGGCCTCACCTTTCCTGGTGTGAAATGGGAGAATGAAATGGAGTGTTTTCATGGTATTTGCAATTCCAGTCATTGGTGCAAGGTCACACTGCTCCTCGTAAAAGCTCTCAAAAAAGCACTCCTCTAAAAGTATATGGTGTAGCGCTACAGCATGAGCTGTGGTGGAGCTCGGTTATGATCATGAAACCATTTATGAGTCAGAGAGAAGAAAGACAAGTTTCCTTTATCAACAATGCCAGACTGAGCACATCAATAAATTGTTTAAATTACTTCAGCGTAGGCTGAAATCAATTGATTTACTAAGTGCACACCAATTTAGCAGTGAAAAGCATATTGACAGAGAGACCGTTCTCCATATCTGCCTTAAATTGATCTCTAGACACATGTTTGATGAGAAAAATTGCTATAGTTTTTTCTGGTATTATGAGCTTAGAGATATGAATAACTATATTATTCTTGTGTGCATATTAATCAGACATGGTTTTCAAAAACTATGCTCTTGGGAGACTGCTTCAACATATAAAATAGTCAAGTAATTCCACTTAAAAGTACAATATTGCAAGAACCACTTAAAATGCATGCTAGTGTGTAAACACGTTCTTATACTTAACAGTATAGTAATAGCATACAGAATAAACCCCCATGTGATGGTTGTATATATTTTCAGATAGAATTTATTAACCTGCATACCTCTCTGCTAAAGGAACAGAGAAGAATTATTCCTTATTATTAGCTTCTTTTGGAAGTTGTATTAAATGCTGTACAATGCATGGTAAGCCAGTTAGTCCACTTTAATTGTATGTGGGTCAGTGCAACAGTCTTATTCATTACTTTGTTAATTTGCTTGGTACAGGTCCCACTTTCAGGTTTTATACATATCATATGGACCACACTTTATTTTAACCCTCGTGTTGTCTTCAGGGTCAAAAATGACCCGAGACCATGTTTAAGGGCACATAAAACCCCCAAATCATCTTTTTTCATCTTGAAATTTGATGACTTTTCCTCCAGTGACCCAAACATTAGAAGAAGTGAAAGATTGCCTTTGTTCATATTTCCATGACAGCTGTACACGAAAAGGGTCCAAAGATTGTCCTAGGGGTCATTTTTGACCCGGTAGTTATACAGTCATTTACACACCACAAAAAACACAAAAGCACACACAGACACACACATACACATACACACACACACAATGAGAAGTTGAGATTATGTGTGCTACTGACTGAACTCAGACAAAACTATAACTTTCTTGCGCATGTGCAGCATCTCCCTTCCAATGACCCCATACATGACTCCAGTTCACAGACAAAACAAAACAATTTCAGACAAAACAAACATTTCTTGAAATTTTCTTATTTTCCAACAAACATTTCTAATTGCTTACTAAGATAAGATAAGATTGAACTTTTTTAGCCAAATTTTTGTTGTAAAAAATTACATTTTTTGTTTTGTATTTATTATCTTATTTTCTTCTTATTTATTGTTATTGTTTGTACACTTTGTGGGTGGGGGAGTGGTTAAAAAATGAGAAAAGTATTCTGTTTTTTTAGTATCACTGTGTTGCCAAAACTGTTATTGTTCACCTTCAATAAAATACATTCATAAGTACTTTCTGCACATTTCTGCTACTTTGTTAGGCTATATAAGTGCCATCTCTTGCTGCAAAATTAATGTTTACACCTATGCAGTACCTTTAGCAAGAATAATAGTAATAATAATTAACCTGTACTTATTATGACAGGTGTGTTATAATAAAAACGAATGGTGTCCACTGATTAAATGCAGTCTTTCTGCAGTGTGAAGAGGCAAGACCCAGATATTCACAAAGTTTGTGGTGAATGACAGGTTGTTTCATCATGCAAAATAGATTTGAGACTTAAAATTCAATTAAGCTGCTGTATTTTAGGGGTTTAGTGAAGGCGGGTCATTTTTGACCCTGAGGACACGGGGAGTATACAGAAAGTGAAGACAGCACGAGGGTTAAGGACCTGTTTATAAAGTTAGACATCATGTAACAAGCATGTTACTACTTACTCCTTAAGCATGACTTTAAATTGTGAATAAACAAATTGTAAACAGGTAGTAAATAGTATGTTGGTTTTTGGTATACTGAATGGTGTATGAAGTTTGTCGGGAATTCAAAATAAAGCTGAGGATACAAGATTTTTGAAACAGTGATTTCAAAATATATTCTCATTCTTAAATTGGAAGCACATAATGGATTTGGAGGACTCCTATTTTCCCCATTATTTTTGTGACTGCCAGTTTATGTTAGGCTGGCCTCACCATGACAACCTCTGCACTCATGCAGGAGCGTGGCCCGAGGCAAATGCAGTCCTCCGATACACTCATACACCCATACAAAGATTTTCCCCACTGCAAGCACCACAGAGTACTACAATGAAGTGGGTGCTAATTGGAAGATAGTTGCTACTCCATTGTCGTCATGAAAGCCTGGCTGCTCGAGGGTGGTATGACGGAGGAGCCTGGCCACCCACACCTAACCCTGGCAGAACACTTTACCAATTTGTCTCACTGCTGAGGGGCCTGGTCATTGTCAGGGCCAGTTTTGAACACAGGTTGTAAGGCTATGCCTGCATTCAAGATGAGTGGCTCTTCGACTGAGCTACTCTAGTATTACTCTGTACTCATCACACAACTGATTTAAATAAACCTGGACTTCATTAAAAGGCTTCACTTCAATGTCACCCTTCATTAATAGCTAACAATAAATTCATTAGCTTTTACAGAGATTAAAGTAAGCCTCAGAGATTCTGGGGTGTGCAGAACTCTCATCTGGGACTTGACCTCAGAACTCTCAGATTCAGAATCTGCCACTCTTATCACTATACTACACTAACCCTGCCATCTGTCTCTGTGAGTACCTCCCTGCAAAAGATCCTGCAAGATAGGTAACATGCTGTGAACTGAAGCAGATCATAAACTGCCCCTCATAATCACAAAAATTGTTTGGTTGTCACAGATATCATTTTAATCAGGAATACTAAAAACATTACACATTGCAATTAAGTATAAACATGTAAATATATTTTTGTGCATGCATATACATACACACACACACACACACACACACACACACACACACATTCATATACAAATATATAATAAATCGAGCCTGGTCTTCATCAGGCTTCCTTTGAAGCAGAGTTGTATGTGTCTAATTTGGGATGAAAGGATTCAAAACCACATCCATCACATTCATGCATCTTATTCTATCATCTTCCATAGTAATAATAGCAATCGTAGTCATAATAATACATTACTGCAAGACCTTTACATTTCAGACAACGCGCAGTAAAAATAAACTCCTTTAGCACAAAGACCATCCTGTACACAGCTTTCAGTGTAAAGCGAAGAGTTTTTTGCTATAAAAGTTCTTTGCCTCACCAGAGGAATACCTCTGGAGTTAGCTGTGCATGAACCAAACATTACCCAAACATTAGATTAGATTAGATTAGATTAGATTCAACTTTATTGTCATTGTGCAGAGTACAGGTACAAAGCCAATGAAATGCAGTTAGTATCTAACCAGAAGTGCAAAAACAAGTATTATTTACAGAAAGTGCAGTTGAGTAATTACTCCAGTATAGGGAATGTTATATTTTACGGTATGTACAGTGTTAACAGATAATAAATATGTATAATATATTAATGTGTTATACATAGGGGGGTGAAATGGACAGGGTTGGAAAGGGGAGAGTATATATAAGGGTTGTATGTACAGTATTGACAGATATTTACAGATGGTTGTATGTACAGCAGTGCAAATATGACAGTAAAAGTACAGAGACAGTGCACTCAATTAGTGCAATGATGCTTAGTGCTGTGGTGTGGAGTTCAGCAGGGTCACAGCCTCGGGGAAGAAACTCTTCCTGAGCCTGCTGGTGCGGGAGCGGAGGCTCCTGTAACGCCTGCCTGATGGAAGGAGAGTAAAAAGTCCCTGGTTAGGGTGGGATGCATCCTTGATAATGCTTTTTGCCCTGCCCAGGCAGCGTTTATTGTAAATGTTCTCAATGGTGGGCAATTGGGTGCCGGTGATCCGTTGGGCAGTTTTCACCACCCGCTGTAGTGCTTTGCGATCTGATGCAGAGCAGTCGCCGTACCACACTGAGATGCAGTTGGTGAGTATGCTCTCAATGGTACAGCGGTAAAAGTCCACCAGTATCCTAGAACACAGGTGAGCTTTCTTAAGGCTCCGCAGAAAGTAAAGGCGCTGCTGCAACTTTTTGATGAGAATGGAGGAGTTCAGGGACCAGGTGAGATCGTCAGAGATGTGGACGCCAAGGAATTTGAAGCTAGATACACGCTCCACAACATCTCCATTGATGTAGATGGGGACGTGTGCGTGGCTCCTAGCTCGCCTGAAGTCCACAATGATCTCCTTGGTCTTCTGGGTGTTAAGGGCCAGGTTGTTGTCGGCACACCACGTGGCCAGGTGCTGGACCTCGTCCCTGTAGGCCGTCTCGTCGTCCCCTCTGATCAGGCCTACCACCGTGGTGTCTGCAAACTTGATTATGGTGTTAGAACCATGTACAGGAGTGCAGTCGTGGGTGAAGAGGGAGTACAGAAGAGGGCTCAGCACACAGCCTTGTGGCACGCCGGTGTTCAGGATGAGAGTGGAGGAGGAGAGGTTGTCTAACCTAACAGAGTCTGTTAGTCAGAAAGTCCAGAGTCCAGTTGCAGAGGGAGGTGCTAATACCAAGCTGGCTAAGCTTGGAGATCAGCTTAGAGGGGAACACAGTGTTGAATGCTGAGCTGAAGTCAATGAACAGCATTCTGACATAGGAGTTGGGACTGTCCAGGTGGGTCAGGGCAGAGTGGAGTGCCGTGGAGATAACGTCCTCTGTCGACCTGTTAGTGCGGTAGGCAAACTGATGGGGGTCCAGGGTAGTGGGCAGACAGGATTTCAGTTGAGTTAAGACCAGTCTTTCAAAGCACTTTGCAATGATGGGGGTGAGTGCAACCGGGCGGAAGTCATTCAGGGCCGTAGCAGTGGAGTGCTTTGGCACTGGCACAATGGTGGCGGTCTTGAAGCTTGTGGGGACAACTGCCTGGGCCAGAGACAGATTAAAAATGTCTGTGAAGACCCCGGCCAGCTGCCCTGCACAGACTCTGAGCACCCGGCCAGGTATTCCATCCGGGCCAGCTGCCTTCCTTGCATTCACCCTGCTCAGGGTGGTGCAAACATCAGAGATGGAGAGTGAGGGAGGCAGTTCACCAGGTGGGAGATCCGCTTTGTGGGTGACCTCCTTGTTTCCCCGGTCAAAGCGGGCGTAGAAGGTTGAGCTCGTCAGGGAGGGAGGCAGAGCTGGATGGGGGCACAGCATTGGGTGGTTTGAAGTCCGTGATGGTCTGTATGCCACGCCACATGCGCCAGGGGTCTGAGGAGTTGAAGTGCTCTTCGATCCTCAGTTTGTATGTATGTTTAGCCCGAGAGATTCCCCTCTTCAGGTTGGCCCTGCCTGAGATGTAAGCCTCCTTGTCACTCTGTCCACACACCTGTTGATGTGATCCAGGACAGAGTTGATGTAAGAGTCAATGTTGACCTGAGAGTCTGTGGTAGCATGGGCAGCAAACACACTCCAGTCTGTGTGCTGGAATTGGTGCTGAAGAGCAGAGTCAGCACCCTCCTGCCAGATCTTGATAGCCCTCATTGTGGGTTTCACACGTTTAATGACCGGGCTGTACTTGGGAAACAGGAACAATGAAAGATGATCAGACTGTCCCGGGTGGGGGAGGGGAGTGGCTTTGTAGGCGTCAGCCACATTTGTGTAGACATGATCCAAGGTTTTATGTCCCCTTGTGGTGCAAGAGACATTTTGGTGAAATCTTGGAAGCACGGTACGTAGATTGCAGTGATTGAAGCCCCCAGCAACAATAAAGGCCCCGTCTGGATACAATGTCTGCAGTTTGCTAATAGCGGCACAGAGGTCTTTCATGGCAACTTTAGCAATTGCATCCGGTGGTACATAAACTGCGGCAGCGATGATGCATGTAAACTCTTGCGGTAGATAAAAGGGTCTGCACTTAATAATCAGGTATTCCAGATCAGCAGAGCAATAAGTTTCAGCAATGGTAGAGTCGGTGCACCATGATTTATTCACATAGATGCATAAACCACTGCCCCTGCTTTTACCTGTTGCTGCTGCAGCTCTGTCAGCCCTGAAGACCATGTGCCCCTCCAGTTCCACCGCAATGTTCGGGACATCGTTGTTAAGCCATGTTTCCGTGAAAAACATGAAGCTGCAATCCATAAGCCTTCTCTGTGTGAGGGTCCAAGTCCTGAGTTCGTCCAGCTTGTTCGCCAGAGACCGTACATTGGCGAGGAAGATGCTGGGTAAAGCTGGCTGGTGTGGATTTAGCCTTAGTTTAGCCCGCACACCTCCGCGCTTCCCCCGTCTTTGTTTACGGTCTCGACGCCGATGCCGGATACTTCCGTATGGTATGAGTTGTCCGCAGGTCCGCGGCGTCCTCTCTAACTCCGGTGGTAGTTCGTCGAAGTTGAATGGATGATCAAAAACTGTGCTGCTGCACCGATAATAAATGTCCAAAAGTATCTGTTTGCTATATGTGAAGTTCACATAGCTGAATCGGATGAACACGCAGGAAATAACCAGATAAATTAACACTATTTTGCGAAATCTGGTAAGACACTGAGCCTCGCGATGTGCACACACCGCCATCTTGGTCAGAAACATTCATGCCCCGCAAGCATTCTGTGAGTAAAGTTGCATTCTAACTAGACTGCCGACCCTGCCTATCTGGCATGATTGGTCCTTGGTCGAGGCATACACTGAAGAAGGATGCCTGTTAAGCTCTGCAGCGATGCTTTCAAAGGTATGCTTTAGTGGTGGATCAGCACAGAAGTTCCTTTCCTTAACATTAAAACATCCTGTTATTTCAGGATAATTTGTTATAAATTTATTACTTAGTCTTGTAACAAGACAGTTGTTTGTGAACATAGCTTCTTTTTCAGTGTGTATATTATATGCCTTCTGTACGGTATTATGTACAATGCAAATAATTTAGCTAGGCAAGAGGATTACTGCATACACACTCTGTAGTAAAATGTCTGCCCTCATCAATGCACAGCACATGCCCACACACTGGCACTGTCTGTCCATCCATAAGGCAGTAAGCACCTCTTGTATGAGTCTGTTTGCACTGTTTGGAACACTGGTCATTTTTACAAGATTATAATTCAAAATGACGACTACATCTTGTGTCCCCATACGCCTGAAAAAAGTAATCTGAAATCTTTATGGGCTGAAGCTGAAATTCCCCAGGAGTTTGAATATATACTGTATATATATATATATATATATATATATATATATATATATATATATATATGAAGTAATCACCCTTTGATACATACATTAGGCTGTGACATTTCCAGCAGTAGCAGGGATGCAGCTGAACAGCATACTGTATTCAGCTTTTCAACAGCACCAAAAGGTCATTTAAGGAGCCTCATTTTTTTCAACAGTGTTGGTATTTGGGCTATTTTGGGCCATAATGGAGAGTATACTAACCTGAAAAAGGCAGAGAGTATTAAAGGTGAGGGAAAAATAAAATATCAGGTCATGTACATACACAGAAAGTTGTAGTTTTTTGAAAATAGGTGACTATGGCTTTGTGTGACCCGGTGCTATGCACTGGTGTGGCTTTGCATGCCACCACCAAAAATGTCACCAGAAATGAATATCCGAATTATAAAGAAGGTGGAACATTTTCTAATATAGCGCTCTTAACTGCTGATGTAGAGAACAGTCTGAGGAAACAAAGTGGAGTTAGAACCATGGGAAAAGGACACTCAGGAGGCCGTGAACATCATACCAGGGTAAGAGCCGATCTCGAAAGCACCAAGACACATGCCCGTTGCAGCGGTGAGGACAATGGATGCTTGGACTGCTGCGCTTCGCAAGCAATATGTATGATTGAGGAACACATGTAGAATCAGGTGCAACACGACTCCCACTGATGGCTGCTGTAAAAAGCACTGGACCTCCTGATTGCAACCCTGATTGCTTCAGAGATCATGAGAATCTAAAGAGCATCATCCTCATCACCATCGCCAAGGTGGCCTTCATTATTGTCATCACCGTTGTGGTTATGTCCATCCTCACCGCTTTCATTATTCTTGTCAGTATCAAAATGGGAGGGAAACCAAAGCTCCATTTAGTTTACAGGCCTGTCATTGTGTCTTGTACACTTTCCTTTTTCACACTCAAAATTCATAGGTGCAGCTTTGGGGGAAGGGGGGCTTGCTACCTGATTATCATATAATAGGGTCACTTGAAAGCTGAAGAATGGCACATCATGTTGCAGAAAAGCAGAATTATTTTCAGTTCAATTCAGTTTGTCATGTGTAGCTTGTGTTGTGCTTCACCGCTACCTTTTGTCATTCCATGTTCTTTGTACAAATAAACTCCCACAGTATGAATGTGGCTGTAGCAGGAGGGAGAGAACGGCAGACATTACTCAGAACACTGAAAGGAGGATGGCTCAACTCAAAGACGCTTAAAGCAGTAAATTGTGCCTATGTAAAGACATGCTGTAATCCTCTTTATATTGCTTTCAGCATTTTCTGCATGTTCCTATTCCTCTCATGGGAAGATCAGGCAAAGAACCCAGCACTTTATTAAAACCTACGTTTTGTAGAGGATCATCAATTTTTAGATGAGTAAAACAGTTTGTGTTGGCTGTACACAATGATGGGGGGGTCTCGTGAAATTGGGCTATCTTTGCAATCCCCCCCAAATGGGGTGTGCCTGTCTCCTGCTGCTTTAAATAGGAGTGTGTAAGATTACGCGCTGTCCTCCAGCTGTTTCCGAGTGGCTGTCCCCCGACTCAACCCTAGTTCCCTGTCAAAGAAGGCAACATAAATGAGAAATCAAACATCAAACAACAACTCCTTCACCAGTGAGGTCAGGAATAAAACACAGACCATATGTTCGACAGTGATATAACATTCTCATTTTAGAGGCAAAGAGAAGCTGTATTGCCTGAATTCATTCCTGCATTGCACTCAGTTTTCAACTTAAATGACATACTTCAGTTCAGCGTTCCTTTTTTTCAGAACTTATTCAACTTTTCTTTAATTTACAAACTTATAGTTTTCCGAAGAGTAAAATAAGACACATGCAAAAAACGTGAGGATGATTCACAGAGCAGGATGAACCAATCATTGAAGATTGGTTTATAATTACACATTTTCATGGCCTAAGATGCCTTTATCTTACCTATGCACCTATTCAACATACATTTAGAAACTAATGTTTTACGCAGTGATACAATCAGATATTTAGTAGAGTAATTCAGGTTAAATGTCAGTTACCACTGTAGTGCACCTCTGTCCATTGGCTGTAGACACTGAGTCTGGAGATGATGGATCACAAGCATATATAAGTAAGGATGTTGTAATAACATTCTGGGGAATAAAACAGGGGGCTTCCTGAAAATGCTATACCACACATGACACCCATCCTGATCTGTCAGCCTGTATTCTGAAGGATGCCTGCCCCCAGCTGGACTCAAGTCACCCCACACACCACAATCACATGGTCGAGGTTCATTTGAGTGACAGGTTTTCTCTGACATGTATTGATGCCATGGTGAAATCCATCTCAGGATTGTCGTATGGGACTGTAATCTTCAAGCGTCTTGGCAGTGCACCCAGGGAGTGTCAGATAATGGAGATGTGGTACCACTAAGGAATTTATATATATAGTATGTTCAACCTGAAGAAATATTGGAGATTTTAGTGTCTGTGTATATATGAACCCCTTTCAGTTTGAGGGTTTTTTTTGCTGATGTCCTTCAAAAATATTAAGTCACTCATTAATTCCTCATCTTTGCACTCAGAAATATCTTCTGTTACATTAATCTCTTCCTATATACAAATCACTAGATGACGCACGTCCTACCTGAATTACAGTGTAATTATTGAATGACAATGACCTGCCATTTTAATGACCTGATGCATTTTCAAGAACTAACAGTTGGTAGCGCTGGGAGACTAAGGTTTCACGACCCCCCGAAATGGGGGTGGAGGAATCATATCAAAGATTCACTGATTAGAACCTATTGTCTAACTATGGCCAGCGAAATAATTCGATTGGTTCACATGAGTCAGTGATTGACAGTGTACAGTAGCTCCACCTACAAAAGGGGGTCATGATGCCTTGCTTTTCCATTGTTGGGGTGTCGGCTTCTGTGAGCATCAAAGTTTGGATAATGGTGGGTGTGTGCACTTTCACAAACCATATTTTCAATGAAATCCAGCCCTCAGTCACTGTCTCTTCAGCATAACCGACAGCCTCGTTGGGAGCAAAACTCCATCGGATGATAAATCTCATTATCAGGCCTCTGTAAATAAGCTATTAGCGGAGGACTCATGCACCGTCAGACTGTGTAATATATGGTTTTGGACACAGCCGGTTAATCACGGCAGATCTGGGGAATTCAGATCATTTATTGTACGTGACACATTTGTTTGGGTCTCATGGAGCTTTCTGATGATATCGCTGCTCATTCCCTCATCTCCATCTCAGAGTGGGAGTGACTCAGTGGAGAAGGCAACAGAAGTGATTGGAGAGTGGGGTGGGGCTTCCATGTGCTGTGATGTGTCTGATGAATTTGAGCCAGTTATTTTGTTTTGGCACAGAGAAGCAGAGAATCTTAGTTTGTACAAGGTAGTGAATGACATTACGTAGTGGTTCCATCTATCATGGTCTTCATGAGGCCTCACTCTCCCATCACTAAGCAATAGGGTATAACATGTTATTGGGAATATACATTATACATTATTACAATATACATTATTGGGAATACATTGAGAACTTTGCCAAACCAGCATAGGACAGCATTTTTCTTAGGAAAAAGATATACATGAATCACATTCAGTTAATGAGTATGCCAATGCATTCAAATAATGAAACCAAAGAGCAAAGAAGGATTTCAAATGACACAGAAGAACATTTCGCACTAGTGCTATAAAGTATTTCTTCACACTGAGTGTGAAAGCATTGAATCATCTTCCAAAATCTGTAATGGACCCAGATTCAGAGTCATTCTAGGCTATACCTGGCAGAGAGAAAGAAAAATCACTATAGAGTTTACTAGACTTCTAGTAGAAACAGATTACCCCACTTAAACAACCAATACACAGCAGTCTTTCAATGTACACCATAGGAACCTTGGCCACAGGGATAATTTAAATTTTAAATTGGGAATAAAAAATATTCCAGAACATCCCAGGCTTCTGCTACCTGGACAATGGCCATGCTGTTGGGCAGGCAGCTGGGTAGAAATGGAGAGTACTGAGGACTGCACTTGTGTTCCAGGAATCAGTGCTCACAGCCAAATCCATTTGTTGTCAGGCTGCAGTTTTGGCACCACATAATTTTCGACTGTACACACTACCAAACAAGTTACTTTTTCCTGCCTTCATCTTGTTTAGCATAATATGTGCATTTGACTGAGTGACATTTTACACGATTTTCTGCTGTTCATGTTATCAAATTAACAGGTGGATTTTACAGGGATGGCCTTAAATATGGTGGAAGTGGGGCATTTTTTTAACGTTAACCACAGGACATATTCCCACAATGAGCAGTCAAGGATCTATGAACAGATCTGATTGTTGGCTCAAACTTGAGAAACCACTGCATGAGGATTGTGTGCAAACTTCCAGGAGGAACAAATTCAAGAACTAATCAAGGACCATTTGATAAATGAGGTCGGCCTGGATTGACTGCTCTCTGCTTAATGAGCACTGGCAGCTGGAGGAGCTGTAAGCACAGGATACGTGAGCTCTCCACAGAGGGCAAGACACTCCACTTTAGACATCAAACCCGCCTTCAATTTCCAGCGGATCAGAGTTAGATTGCTGCAGTGATGAGGGCTTGATTATGGCATACAATTACATTATAATCATGTCTCCTCATTAACAGAACCCTTCACCCAAATGCTTATTATTATTATTATTGTTATTATTATTATTATTCTTATTATTATTATTATTATTAAATCATACAGTAAAATAAAGGAGTATGAGTAACAATATGATTTCACTGGGCTAGTAGAATATTTCATTCTAAAAAATGTGTCAAATTAGTAAAACAGAATCCCTCAAAAATGTAATTATATAACCACAGGGGAGAAAGATATCAGTTTATAGATTCCTGTTTGCTGCTGTTGCTGTACAGAGTATGGAGTTAGTGTAACTACTCACTACCTATTTCATTTTTATTAAAACACTTACATCATTCCCAATTGGGATTTATCTGTAAAGCTATTCTTAGGAGAAAATTCGAAGTAAAAAAGTAATTTAAAATATTGATAGCCTTTCTGACATTTTCCATGTTATCAGATATATAATCTCTCCCACTTGCAATATCAGGAGAAATACTGAGATGCTCCTTGTGTTAATATTTCCAATAAAATCTTGCTTTTAGCAAGATTAAATTCTTTAAATGTTATGTTCCAGCACAGATTTCTAATCTGGATAGTGATCGATCTGATGATGAAGATTATTCCATTGCTATGGTTCTCTGATATTAGCTTCTACTGTGAAAGAATCATTAAAACCCAACGCTACACTCAGATAATATTAAATCGCTGCATATGATTTATGGGCTTGCCCCCATTTTTAGTCTTTTTCATTTTGAACATATCATTAAGACAAATGGAGCAACTTCTGACCTCAAAGAAAACAAGATAAACAGTTAGTTTGACTGGTGCGAATGAATCCAGAAAAGATTAGACTAAGACAGTGAGTATACATGAACTCAAAATATGGCTCAGTTCTTTTCAAAGTTTTCTGTTTTTTTGGAAGTATTTTACATGCGCAACAGGACATGATACAGGATTTTTTTAAAAGAAAGAAAACATTAAATCTCTGTGCAAACTTATTTCTGCATATTTTTGTCATGACAGTAAAACAAAAGAAAGGGCAGAAAGGGCTGTGGCCCTTAAAGGAAAAAAAAAGAAAAAAAAAAAAAACACGCATGAAATGTTTGCCATTGGTGTATATATTGTACACATGCACACACACACAGTCTGTCATGCATCCAGAACTTATGAAGTATTTCAGAAGCATATTGTTACCTAGCTACCTACAAATGCTGGGTCCACTTAACATGCATTGATTCTGTAAATGGCAAATACATAAAGAATGGATGGATTGCCATTATATGTGATCATTGTGCTCAGGGACCACTGTTTCAGATAGCTAGCTTAAGACATGTTCTGATAGCTATAACAAAAAGCAAACAACAAAACAAACAAAAAACAAACAAAATGTTGCTAGCTACTCTAACGGTTACGTCATTAGCTATGGGACACTAAACCTGCCTGTCATAATTCTTGAATCCATTTCATCACACTGCTTAATCTTGCCAAATAGTGGCAACAACATAATATTTGTGTTCTGCTACTGAGGGAAAAATGCTCACATCTATCCAATTGGAACTGAATGCCCTATATGAGAATGTTTAGTGTTTTGAGTTATTGATAACAGATAGTGCTTTGCAGCTCCCAGACCTTGATAGTTGCTACCAATTGAAACTGGTACCTTGTGACATAGCTGAGTACCTCTAATTTTTCATCCCTGTCCTTTTATGCCCAGGAAGGTCTCTTCAGTAACATTTGAGCAAGGAGCGCATTTATCTAAGGGCGTATTGTTACCTTGCTGACCGATACCTTGCTGACGGGCAGAACTGCAAAGCAGATGACTGTTGATGATTTTGTTATCCTTCCAGAGTGGTTTGCCATGCCAAAACCCATACTTGTCCTAAACTGGAAGACCTATGTGTATAATTCCATTAAATGGGGGTTTTCCTATCAGTATGGGCTAACAAGCCTAATCCTAATGAGTGGGTTGGAGTCATTAATACACGTTAAGCCAAAGTATTGTACATTACATCTGTTGATTGAATTGTCCCAGTCCAGGGTTGACTGGTCACACCCGTTATGTGCGTTGTGCACAAACATGGACAATGAGATAGGTATTACATTATTTACATATGTGAGGCTACTCTTATTTTTTTTTGCAGCAGTCATTTTTCTCTAGGATTCAAACCTGCAACCCTCTAGTTTACCTGTCATGTCCAGATAGCCAACTGACAGGAGGAGTCCAGATCAAAAGACTAAAAAAAAAAAATGTTAATATTTCATGTGTGGATACATAATGGATCCAGTACACATGATGTGATAGAGCTGTAAAGAGAGCCAGACTTTAAACTAAGATAGGGGTGTTTATGTGCACCCCTTTTGACTTTTTTTTTTCAGAATTTCTTTTTTTAACTCTAAGGGAGGGAAGGAAGACATACGGTGTAAATGAGCTGTAGTGCGACCAGACAATGGTAAGATCTGGGGGAAATCCCAATTTTGCTCTCATCCTTTCCAGACAAGGACAAGTGTCCCTACCAACAAGTCCCCTGGCACTGAGCTCACAGGAGGAGGCAGGTTAGTGGGTGGAGGACAGGCTTCACTGAGGTATTGTGGAAACAAGACCCTGGAAAGACAGTGCCGCTTAATTCCACCATCACTTCTGCTTGACCGTTTCTCCCTCTGTGAGGAGTTGTGCTCTCCGGGGGATGCTGGGGTAACTGCAGGTTAACCCGCAATGTTACCGTAACGTTTGACTATACTATTATTCTATCATCCTCAGCTGTTATATGAAGTGCAACCATAAATGACATAACACTTGAGGTGCTGCTGTATGTTTGTAAGTCACTCTGGATGAGAATGACTGCCAAATGAATGAATGTTTAAACAACTTATGGGTGCTCTCCTTTGAAAATATATATACCTGTGCCAACATTCAGATATCATGTGCATCATTGCATCTGTCCTTACTGTGTGAATGGTTATGGCTGGGAAAGGCCCAATCTGATAACGTGTGCTGCCTTGTACAAAATGGCCTTGACAAGTTGAAGATAGACACACCATGAATCTTTCAGTGGACAAGGTTCTGTCTTAAAGTCAAACAAACCCTCATTGGTGCATTTCCTTCCATCAATTATTCATGACTTCCTGGTGAATTATTGATTTTTCCATGACTCCTCTCAATTAAACTGTGTAAACAGATAGCCAGCTTTGAAGTGCCTTTTTTAATACGGTGACCTACATTATTCCATTTTAGACAGTTATGGCAGGCATTTCTATTTTGGTGATCCTGGTTTTGTGATCCACACTCATGCCTCTCGGTTTTTTTCATGGGATTTTAGTCTCCGTGCTGTAAAGGGCAGAATTCAGCTGTGCTGCTTTGCTATTTGGCCTCAAATAACAATAAATAAGTGCTTTTTTAATTTAAATTCATAGAATGTTTCCCTGATTTCAGCTTGAAATTATACAAAACCAAATAACAGGAAAGAAACACAGACAACTTCTGTCTGGAAGGCCAGAATGCTATTTTAGACATAATCCACCATTTTAATACATCAATGCTATGAAGCACTCTGTTTTAAATGGGGAAAGGCTAACTGGCTCAAGCATGTGGTGGGGTCCCATTGAATATCTGAATCTGCTGTGGTGACTTTAAATACTTCAATGTTTAAATAGACTTTAAATACTTCAAGTTTCAGGCCCAGAGATCCTGCATTTATTACTTATACTTTGATCTCTGTGGCATTTTTTAATTGGAATGGTGTGGTGGGTTGGTCCTCACATTAACGTATGGTTATTATATGCAACTTGGCCTGCCATATTATTTTTCATTGTTGTTCCTATTATTAGCCCTAGGGTTGGCAGTGTAATGTCATAAATACTGCTTTGCAGCCACCTGGGCGGTCTTTTTCTTTCGAAAAGAACAGGGCTGCAATGGTGGGAACAAGGACCGACTTTTCAGAAAACCTGAAATAAATCATCTTATTGTCCCTGAAAAAGCAGTAAATGAAAATTTTTTTTTTCTTTGAGTTCACTGTTAATGTTCTTTCCCTTCGTGGAGTCCACAGAGTATTTACTCACAGCTTCACACGCCACCAGGCATTATTAATTGATGCTCATTTCATAGGATTACAAGAAATGAGAGAAAGGCAAGAGCTGGACATAAAACGGAGCCCTTGCCTAATAAACAATAACAGTTTGCCTCTTCATAACGCAGCTTATCAAATATGAATGGGGTTTGCAAGTAATGTATGCAAGCGCAGATAAAAGGGGGAAATGTTACACTCCATGCGATGGGCATTGCCATGCATGCCCATGAGAAAACATGAATATTTGACAGCACCTGTGGCACGGGTGCACTGAAAGGACAAAGGGGATGTTGCAAGATAGGCCCCACTTCTTACTTTTGTTTTTTCCCTTAAAAACTCTCACTGGGTTTGCTGTTGGCCCCTTTGTTCTACAGCACATCATTAGAGTGTCCTCATATGGTATAGTGTCCTCATTTACTCTCAGTAAGCTGTATCTCTCCCCCCCACAGTACTTCTGTGCAGGGCCCTCTGCCTCACTGCAGGTGGCTGGGATGGGACCTCCTGTGCAGTGGGGGAACAGTGTGCCACCTGACCCTCCTCTCAGCAGAGGCTCAGATCCGCCACGTTGGTGTGGGGTCCTGGGGAGGCCCTGATGGATTGCCACGCCGACCCCTTCGCCTTGGGCTGTGCTTTGCAGATTTATGGGGAGAGGGAGGAATCTTATCTGGAGGAAGGAGCTTAACGCTCGGGAGCAGGGAGGCCAAACTGGAGGCCAACATCAACACGTGGCACTTTTAAGATGGAAAACACCACCTGTGGGCTGATGATTGGTTTGTGAGCAGGAATACCTTTGAAAGGCACTGTAAGCTAGATTCCTGAGAAGGTAAGACCCAGGGAAAGTGGTCGGTTGGACATACCATGCTATTTTATTTCAAATTTGTTAGGGCCATGGATTTGATGTTGTCACCTATTGCATGTGTCTAACTGAACTCTTTCCCTGGGGTTAATTTGAATTTTTTTCCTTTGGATTTTAACAGCCATATAAAATCAATTCCAATCCTACATGTATACTTTACAATCAATAAATCTATCTGGTTTATCTATTTGTCCTTCTATTGATCTTATTCACAGTGTTATATAGGCTCACTTTGTATACCTACAGTATATTTTAAATGATAAATGTAAAACTTTTTTTCTTTATAACAGCTCTGAGTGCTATTCAATACCCATGAGAGATTCCTGAAGAAGACTCTTAAACTAATGACACACTTTCTGATTACCTTTAAAGCACACTCTCATATTGTGGAGCTTCAAAGAACATGATCGATCCTTTCTGTAGCTGCTTTGATTTTAAGTGCAGTGAGATTTCATATTACTTATCTTTTTTTCTGCAGGCCATATTATTCAGATGGTCATTTTCTCACTCAGTGCTCAAAAGGAAGTACAGGGGCTTCTGGGACGGAAAAATACTGATGTTTTAAAAAGTAAAAGAAAGTTAAGAGGCTTGGAATCAGGGGAAACCAGAAAGAATGGTACAATGAGTATTGACAAACATGAAAAATGCTATGTCCCTAGCTACTAAGAAAAAAAAAACTTTCTTAGATGCAGAATAGCTGAATAGAACAGCCAATATTTTATGCTGTCATTTTGTATGAGCTATGTGTGCTCTTTAAAGCAGGAAAAAGAAACTTTCAAATTATGAAAAAAGAAATGGTTACCGTGCAATCTTTGGCTAAGGTGGTTTATAAGGAGTGAGTAAGCATGCAATTAACCACCAGTTCTTCTTCTGACCTTATTGTCCCATTGATTCTGATTTTGACTAGTCCGTTAATTACATTTACAACACATCCTGCCATCCCCATATCCTACTAATCTACCCATACTCATTGCAACTTACTGACTGGATTGCTGATGTCCCTCCCTGATTTTTTTATTGTCCTGGTCCACTTGGGTTAGCACAATGCCATGTTTACCCTTTCCATGAGCAAGACAGAGGAAAAAAAAACAATCAGAGGCACATGGGGACAAGACCCTCTGGTAAGCTACCACACAATTGCAGTGGAGGGCCTCAGGGGCTTGTTAACACCATTTAACCCGGCTGTCTTCTGCGAATAGCTCTGAGGGTGTGATCTGAACAAAATGACACATTTGCCCTGAAATGGATTGACTACATTTCTGTAATATTCCAAGCCATTAAAAGGCTCCCCCACCCCTACACATTTTGAAAGCATCACAGACAGGAGTCATTATACTCAAATCCCTTACATTCAAAGTACAGGGACTCTACACACAGACGCTACACACAGCACAGTATCTAAACACAGACCCTGCTCACAGATTGTGCATACAGACTCTACACACAAACTCTGCCCGCAGCACAGGCTTTGCACACAGTACAAACGGTTTTTGTCCATGCTTTCTCTTTGATCTCCAGGGCAAGTCACATTCATCTTTTGGGTGTGGCTGAACAGCCTCACATATTTTGAAAAATCTTTTTTCACACCTTTGGAAGTGTGACAGATTGTGGGGGGGTGAAAATGTGGCAGAAACATGCTACAGGACAGCGGTTAGCACGGTGTGTGTTTGTCACTGCCAGGCCAGAGGAGAGAGTGTCAGTCTCGCACTGTTTCTCTCGTTCCCTTCCATTCCATTAATTCACTTTGTTACCGGCCCCCTCCCCCCGGGGAGCCTCTGTTTTAGCCTGGAAAAAAAAGGTTTCAAGGACTTGTCTGGCCTCCGGTGAAAACACATGAGGAAGTGGAAAAAAAAAACCTTGCACACCGGGAGAATGGTGTGGATATCCAGTGTGGTCCACATCCAGCAAGTTGCTTGGCAGTGGCATGGGATTTGGGGAAGGGCAGATAACCCTAGGAGGTTGTAGGATTAAACAAGCACTTCTCACTGCAGCACACTGGGTGTGTGGGAGGAGCTGGATCACCCAGATGCTACAATCACCCCTAAGCTGTACCAGTATACATGACGTGCCACAGGTTCCCATGCCATAAGGCTTTAATCTCAGTGATAAAAATTATGGTGATGCCAAAATTGCAGTTTAGTTAAGTGATTAAGCAAAGTTTTATACATGGTCTAATTTCATGAGGATGCATTTGTGTGAAAATGCTACAGTGCAGTGTACATAAGCACACTGAACTCTTGAGACCCCTCAGTGTGATCCCACCCTGCCCCACACATCCAACAGCAGTGTCAGTGGTTCATATTCATTGACCAATGATAACACAAATGGATGGAGCCAATGCTGCCCTATTCTGTGGGCTGGTTTGAATTCAGCCCTATTCATTCCTGTTCTGTGGGAGGGCCAGTGTACACACAGTTTTGCACTGACTGCCAATCTATCTTACATAATTAGCCCTAAGAATTTCCTCAGTTCTGCACTTTTCGATCAATTGACTGCATATATGCTCCGTGTTATTTCACCACCTCTATTAAATGCATTGGTGTAAATGTGTATGGTTATCAGAACCAACTAAAGTGCCAGCCCTAACATATTGTAAGCTCAGTATCAAAAACAGCAAAAAAAGGTTCCAGTTCAAATGTATTCATGAACACACAATGCCAGCATATAGGGAACAGGACTTCCTGATGGCTGATACAGAGTTATATAGCACTTGTGTAAAAATGAAACCACATACATATAAAAAGTGGTGTCTTTCTGCAATATGTCAGAGGTTATATAAAGGCTTATAACTGCTTTATAAAGTGGTAACATCATTCTCTTGAAGATATACCGCATGTCTTTAGAAGGCTTGATGTAGATCAGCTCTTATTGGCTTACTCCTTAGATTACTTCTCAGTCTTCCAGTAGCAAAGCATATCCCAGCATGCTCTTAAGTGACTAATGGTGTTGACAGAGCAGGATGTGAGAGACAATCAGAGAAAAGCCTCTTTTTTAGACTGGAAAGGTCACCCTGAGACGACAGTGGGGGCACCGGGCCTTGAGGCGAGACATCTTCTTGTGGATGATGAATATGGGAGCGGCTTGCCTTCAAAGTCCGGTGCGGCCGATCCCTCTCTCGGATGTGGGCAGGAGCTGACGGGGCCGTCAGTGTGCCAGGAAGCTGAGACAGAGGAGCTGGCAGGAGACAGGCACGTCACTGACACCCCTATGTGCCACTCGAGGGCAGATCTTTGATTAGCGAGGCCCATGGGGGGGAAGCACGATGAAGATGTGAGAGGAAAAAAAAAGTCAAGGTGTCAAGCTAATAAAAAAAAAACATCATGAACCTGGCGTGCATGTGTCACACACCACAGGGCGGAAACGTCAGGAATCCTTTCCTGCCTGTCACATAAACGTCTCACAAACGTCTCACGGCCATGTTGGCTCCTTGATTCTCAGAAACAGCCCTATGACATTGGTAGCATGAGCGGTGTTCAGCTTTGCACATGACGGGTATGCTTGCTGCTGACCTATGGCTGGAGCTCACCCGCATAACACAAACAAAACAGCTCATCCCTCCTGTAAGTGTCAGGCCATTAGAGCTGAGAAAGAGGCCCAACTCTTGAGGTCCTTGCACTGCAAAGAGACATTGTTTAGACACCCTCTCAAGTGTGCATAGTACACATTTTTATTATTATTTTAATTATCTCATTTATAACAACTGTGGACAGAGAGATCATAGCCAGTTTCTTCAAAGACAAAAATCTTTTTCAGTTTTTACCTAAAAAAACCTGTTCACATTGATTTCAGAATCATGTTAAAAAATAGAGATCTCAGTCTGTCATCTTATTTCCATTACAGTAAAGGATAAAAAGTGGGCATGCAGTTAAAGAGTGCAATTGCTTCTGCTCAACAGTCTTTGGCCTAGGATTAGAATAATCAGAATGATCAGAATGATCAGTCATCATTTGTGCTCATTTATTGTGATTCAGGTGCACCACTGGTTCACTCTTCTTTTCCTCTTCCATGCAGTAACACCTACACATTATGACATGATGTGCATTTACTGTGCACATACAGCTCGCCACCCACACGTTGGCTAGCATTGAGTATTACCATACACAGTGTTATTCTCTTTCTCATATGCAAATGCATCTAGGTTTGTTCTTAAAACACTGACAAAAACACAATGAGTTAAGGAGTGTTAGCCTTCGATAAATCATGAAATAGTCACGTCCATTTGTGGATGACACTGGCTGCAAAAAAATACAGGGAGCAAATGGTGCTTACATAAGTAGAGCAGCTGTGGTTCAGGGTCACTGTGAAGGAAATGACATTTCCGACTCGCTTGTCATACGCTCATCTCGGACGACTTACATGAGTTTTGTTTTGTATTTCATCCCAGCTGGATGTTTACTGAAGCGATTCAGAAGAGTAAAACAGCAGCTCCCTTCTTGGGATTTGCACTTCCAATCACATATTAACATCTCATACAACATTTCTCAATCACTATGCTACTATACTAGAATTGGGGCCACATGTATCAACGGTGCGTATGCGCTAAAATCATGCTGAGTACTTTTCTACACATAAAACGGTATTTATGAAAACATACTTCCTGGGAAAACATGTGTACCTCTGCGCATGGTCTCACAGTGGCGTACGCATAAAATTTGTAATTTGCAGATTGGCGACACCAAGAGGAACTAACGGTGATGCAAGTAAACGGGTGTTGTGTCAATCATTGATGAGTATTATCGCGGTAGGTCCCAGCGCCAGGATGAAGTGACTGAGGGGGCAGTTAAAAATGGCGAGGGGGCAAATCTTTTTATATAGTAAAACAATAGATTATCATCCTGCTATTGCCTATTTCTGCATTTTTTTTTTCATCCTGCGGGTGGCAATATAGTGGCATTTTGACTAGATGCGAACAATTCCCTACCTTACCTTTTCCATGTGGTTGTGCGTCACGGCTATTATATGAAATAGGAATATTTGGGGCAGATTACGAGGTCAACACCTAAAATTGGTCTGGTTGTAGGTTTATTGAAATTCATTGATTTAACCATGCAATAGCCTCTGAAAGGCTAAATAACAACACAAGAATACTGTTTCAAAATCAAATAATACATTTATTTCACAGCAGTGGTGAAGCCAGTATTAAAAGAGAGGCCAAAAAACGAATAAGCGCACACAGGACCAGTGTTTCCGCACCCGGCGCCACGAGGTGGAAAGAGGGGGCTTTGCCCCCTCAGTTGTATTTTCTGCCCCCCCAGTTTAAGTTTTATGTAGCCTATAGAAAAATAGCACAAACAACAAAAATATTGGAAACGTTGGAATACTAGTTGGAAACGACACAGGGAAGTAAAGTTTCGGTCAACGAGAGAGAGATAGAGAGAGAGAGTGAGAGAGCTGCATGGCATGAGCAGAAAGACAGACAAAACGATCTGATTTTCTTTGTTTTTTTACTTAATGACCCTGATACTTTTGGCTATTATTTTGTTGATTTTAGCCGTCATCTCTCAGTGGTTAGAAACATTCATATATTCTATTATTTTGCATCTTGTAGACCTACTTTCCGAGTGCTCTGATTCCCTAAATGGTGCAAGGACACTCACGTTTAAAATCTGACCACTTCTTTCACTTCTCCACCATACGCAGCTCTGGTGAAACTGCATTCATAGCAGTCACCACTTCGAGCCACTCCGTCTTTTTCCGTCGATTTGAAATGCTGCTACTCTGGCCTCCAAAAAGGACATTTTTTCTCCTCTCCACCTCATCAACCATCACCTCTATCTCTGTGTCCGAATAATTTCTTTTCTTACATCCTTCCATTGATCCTCAACATCAATCTCTGCATTTCACTCAGATTTACCTGGGATCTTTAATATGCTAGTTTAAAGGCGTGTCTCGGTCCATATAAGAACAATTGTGGGATTGGACGTTAAGCGCGTTCGTGTGCACGTAATATCACGCTGATTTGATTTTCGCTCAGATTTATGAAGACACTTAGGTGGATGTGGTTTATGAATAACTCTGACGAAAAACCTCCGTACACAAATCGTGAGATTGTGTGTACGCATGGTCCTACGGCAAGTTGTACACAAAGATTGATACATATGGCCCTTGGGGTAATTACATTTATGACTTTATTCTACCTGGTGTGTCATGCCTTTCCTTCATGTTTGAGATGCTGTTTGTCTCACCCTTTTTTCCTGCTGAGCTCAAGAAGGTCACATGACCATCCTTTTCATGCGCTGGCGTCATTTCTGTGGAAGGAGCAAGTTCAGATGGACAGTATCTTCTCAAGAGCAGATTCAACATGTGACACACCACAAGCACCAAGGGACCCATTTTGCCAAGTTAAAGCAAAGAAAGTGTCATCCTGTTGTAGTTGACACAGTTTTTTACACATCCCTTGGCAATCTCTGCCAACCAGGGTGAGAATCCATCTGCAACCATACCTACCAACCCACAGGTGCGACCAGAAATCAAAGGAGGAGAGATTTTGGCCGGGACGCATGAGAATCATGGCCATCGTGAGCTAGTTCTGGCACAGAGAAAAATATGGTATGGGGGCTGCGTAAGTTGATGCATGGTCAAACGGAATGGTCTTTTAGATGCTTATGAGTTAGACAGTGTACTATGCACATGGGCTGTCTGACAATAAAAAAAAAAAACATCACAATGAGCTTTTTTTGGACAAATGTCCTGTACAGTTCAGCTTTCATGTTCTCATGTTAAAATTGTTTGACTTCATCATGTGGGATTTTCTCTGAGCCTCAGTATTTGAAAAACAGATTTTATATTTATTTAATATTAATATTTTTTTTCATGAACCTAGTCTGATTTTATGTCTGAAGATTACCCTTTCAACCAAACGCTTTTCTGATTTTCAGAGAACAGCTCTTGGTATATATGTACCACCCATGTCTATGCCCCTCCACAGTAAGTCAAAATGTGCTTTTATGTGCTTGTTATTACAGCTGTCTGTAGGAAAGCAATGTGTCTTGCCATCTTCAGTGCTGGCACTGGATTGCATGAAATAGCATTTGAAAGTAGCACACATTTTTTTTTTGGAGTGCATGATTTTTGTCTCAGTGTTGTTTTTATCATCCACACAGTATGTTTTGCATTTGGGGTGCCTATGCCTATGCTGAATGCTATTCAACATGTACGCTTGTTTCCACTTTCACTTCCTTTCTCTTTAAATCCACAGTGACAAGATTTTTTTTGGTGTTTAGCATTATCACTTAGTCATTCAGGTTTAGCTTACACATTTTGAATAACTAAATGATTCATAGTCACTTTCTGCCCTCTAAAGGGTAGTAAGAATCTCTGTAAGAGTCCGCTCACCCCAAAGCGGAGTTAGGCTGTGTCTGGCACCCCAGATGAAGCATCTTCATGTGCTAGAATCAGGACCCCAGAGACTCCATAGAACTGAGGAAAGGGAAAAGCCTACTCTGAATGCTGAGGAAGATTAATTGTTATTTATTAATTATTAAATGTTAATAAATGTCATGTGTTGCAAGTACATTGCATCATTTTTCTTATAATTTGAGATCTACTCATTAAATGCAAATTAATGACCTTTGCAATCTTCCAGATGATTATGAATTGTTCAAGTGTTATTCAATGTGTGTGTGTGTGTGTGTGTGTGTGTGTGTCTTATCAACGTAAAGTAACTGACCTCCAACATTGACACAATGTGAATCTAAATTGTTTCACAGAGTACATGAGTATGATTAGTGCAGTTGGGCCCTATCACATCTGAAAAATTCTGTTTACATTATTTTAGGTTTGGATTAATGTAAACAACTCAGAGAACACCACATGGAGTGTATGTAAAAAAGTCACTGCTTACCAAAAAAGAAAATAGACACTGTTAAATCTTAGTCCTTATATAATGCATTGCCACTGACCTATGGCTACGAAATGATGGATTGTGTGTGCAGGAATTGCATGTGCTTCTCAGACTGTAGACTAAAAGAGACTAGAACTTGTGACGTATGATTTATGAGAACATGTGATGAAGTGGTGCACTATGGACCTGGGCCTTTTGGTTCAGGCCCCTGGTGGGATACTGATGTTTTCTCCTTCTGCAAGGTGATTCACTGTGATAGCTCTAGCACTAATCCAGCAGTAAAAATGGGTTAGATGTAAAATAGTTATCCCAGGACAAGGTCTCTGCTGAGCCAATAAATAATGTAATTGAATAGTGTAGTACTTTGACTTGTTCTATAGGATCTGTCTCATCTACTGATTTATTGACATCAATCCTGTAGAAACATAGTCAGTGTTTTACTATGAACAGATTGTGAAAAAAATACAACAGAAAACAGCATTATTTACTGTTGACTGCAAGTGATATATACACATACTTGTACATAGACAAATAAATATTTGTAATTAATAATACAAAGAATGGTCAACATCTCTAATACTCAGACACAAGGCTTTTTTAAAAACAGCTGTGTAGATGCTCTGAAGACACGCTGATCTTTCCATCAAATGGATGATCCAACTCTCTGAGTCCACTGCAACACCACTCCTATAGTAAGGATCAGCAGTTTTGCGCAGCCTAAAGGAAAGCAAGCCTGCTGATGGAAGTGTGTGAGAAGAGTCTGTGCTGACTCCAGAGCTTCTTACTCCCCTGTCGTTTCCTCTTGTCCCTCATGAGCTGCCTGACCCCCCAAAAACACACAGCAGCAGCTCCCCCCAGCATCATGGCCTTCCCTCTAAATCGATTCAGGTCACCAGCTTTGCTTCCTCGGCCTTTTGACTGCGGCCTC
The DNA here is from genome assembly GCA_019176425.1 of Megalops atlanticus. Lineage (NCBI taxonomy): Eukaryota > Metazoa > Chordata > Actinopteri > Elopiformes > Megalopidae > Megalops > Megalops atlanticus. The sequence continues at coordinate 33,353,081 of CM032886.1, read as the reverse complement.
CTGGGTGGTGAAACAAATCTGGTTTCACCACTGTCCTTTTTTTAAATTATTATTTCTTAATCCTATTTTTTTCCATCACTCTTCGGTTTTCGATGTCCCCTGCTCGGGTTACGGGACCGCACACGCACTTGCGGAAGACAGACGGATTGAGTGTCCCCCATCCTCCGGTGCTGTTTGGAAACCCTGCACGGAAACATGAACCGAAAAGCGATTGGGGACAGGCCCTCAGCGAGACGTCCAGTCTGTCCCCAGAAAGGGAACCGTTGGCCAGGGTCACGTCTCTATCTCCTCCTCCCCATCTCCCCAACCCTGTCCTCTCCTGCCACTCACAGCCTGTGAGCATCCCAAATGTGGAGAGCTGTCTATATGCACCCTGATCTGTGCAGGGGGTGGGGGCAAACATTTCATAAACTTAATAAAAGGAAAAAGGAAAAACAAGAAGTAAATCTGCACCTTGGCTAAACTGTATTATCGAGGTGTGCAAGTGTGAAAAAAGATAAGAAGTCAAATAAGAATATTAATCCTTGCACATGTGCAACAGGGTATCTGCCTCTGCCTGTGTGGGAGCTCACTTTCTTTACCATGCCTTACATTGAATTTTAAAGTTAATTACCAGGGTGACTTGCATAGTGTATATAGTAAGGCAGATAAGTGGTAATGTCATTATGATGATCATAGCTGAGCTAAAACCATGTTATTGTATAAGGCACTGTGTGCCATATGTTATAACACACTGGTGCATTCAACATGTTGTTATGCACTGGGGTCATTGGTGGCTCAGTCAGCAATGCATTTTCTTTTAACGTACACAGAGCTCCACGACTTGGGTTCTAAATGGGTTCATCTGCTGACAATGACTGGGATCCCACAGCCATGGAACAAATCTGGCTTTGTTCTGCTGGGAGTAGGGGTGGGTAGGACCTGCCAGGTAGTCTCATGGGTCTCAGGTACCGTGTGATTTGTCAGATGCCTGCAGTTTGCTTGGATGATGTTAATGGAGTAGCACCTATCCTCCAGTGAGTGCCTGCTCTACTTGTAGGGTGAGAAATGTGAATGAATTGCATCACATTTGTCTTGCCTCAGCGTTCCTGCACTAGTGCAGAGGTTGTTGCTGTGAGACAGCACACACAGTTGCCGACTCCAACGGCAGGATTGTCTAAAGACAAAAAAAAAAAAATCAACAGTGTTGTGCACAAGTGCTTTAATAAAGATCAGGAAGTGGCCTGGTATGAATGCTCACGGATTCCTCTTCCACAGCCAGCCAACAGCTCAGCAAACCGAGCAAAAGTGAGAAAAACAGCATGGTTATTGTAGACTGCTCCTTCCAAACCTGGTTCGCTTCAACAGTTCCAGCACTACCTCTCCGTTCCATTCTCTGACCACCTCCGCCGCCGCCACAAGCCCGTTGTTTGATTTCTTATTATACGAGAGCTTTGAGAGGGCCACCAGAATGGCAGATTTCTATCATGCATTCTCCTTCATCTCCTGAGTGAGTAGTCAAGGCGTTTCTGACATTTTTCGAATTCTGTTGGATCACGATAGCATCTCCCTACGACCACAGCCCAGGTTATGCTGCAGCTCGATCAGATAAGCAGTTGAATCGATAGCGCCTTGTTGGACACCATGAAAAACCTCACTGATTTAATCTAGTGCCTTTCTGTGGATATACCCACTGTTTCCCCTCTACTTTTCATCAGCAGCATAAAAGCTGGTCATGTTGTAAAACAGCTTCACATAAAAGTGTAAAAATGTAAATGTACCAAAATGAAATGTAAGATTCCAGCACTTGCTACGATGAGTATGACCATAATGTGTTTGCCTCATGCATACTTAGTGTTTGCTTACTCTGTAAATGAGTAGTATGGAGGACTGTACAGTGTTATTATCACTAACACACGGTAAGCATTTTTTGTTATTTTTTGGAGGGAATACAGTTTGTTGTATTCAAGCTGTTTCAAGATGACGAGCTTGGGAAGACATTACAGCAAACATATCTTCAAAAAAGCTGTTTGAATAATCTAAAGGTAGTTTTCAGTTACCTATCAAAGAAGGCAAAGAATATGCACAGGAATGTTCAGTTTCTCCCAAACAGAGCCACAAAACTGGAGAATGGTACGAGTCTCCAGCAAATGTCTGAACCAAAATACCAGGGTTGCAAATGCTATTTTTTTTTTCAGAGCCCTTTCAGGAAACAGGGAAAGAGCTCTGAAACAACAGCTTAGCTTCACAACAGCTCTCAGTAATTTACCAGCTCAATATGTTATTAGAGTGTTATTAGAGTGTAACTAGACACTGTTGTGTCTGAGGTGGGACAAGGCACGGCCCACACGAGTCGGGATTGAGGCCAGGGGAATTTGTCGGGTCAGTGGAGCAGGGAAATAATGTCTGATAGGAGAAATTGAGCAGCCCCTCTTTTCTCGCCCCCCTTCCTCGTGCGCTGTTGGGAGAGGCGGGAATTATGGCCCTGGCCCTCCCAGAGTCCCCCACTGTCAGGCTTTCATTAACTGCCACAAACTAACCCGCTCCACCTTCCTCCAGCAGGTCTCGCATCCCTGTATCAAACTCTTTTTTCTTTTTTGTCTCCTCCGTCTTAAGCTAGTTGTCACATTTCACACACACACACACACACACTCATGATTTTCTCACCATCGCTTCATTCTAAATTTTTTTCTTCCTGTTTTTACAGCGGAGTTAAAGAAAAGCAACGGCACACTGGTGCGACGTAGGCACTCTATCTGGCTCTCTCACCACTGTCATAGCATTGCCAAGTGAGACATCACAAAATGCCGATGGCAGTTGACTTAAAGGAATGACATTAACACTACAGAAACTCAAACACCAAAAAGCATGGAGAAGTACCAAAGCCTTTCTGTTAAATAAAATTAAATACAGGGAAATGATGAAGTCTAAAGATCTTGAACAAGACTTTTTTGAGTCCTTGGACCGACACATCCCTCGATTCCTTAAGATCTTGGGAAGTTCTTACTTTTTAATGATGGCAATCCAGTTTCCTCTTTATCAGAAGTGTTTCTGAAGAAACTTTTCCTTTAAGGTTAAGGTTTGTTAGGTTTTCTATAGCTTTGCCATTAAAAACAAATCAGTTAGTTGTTGTGCTGTGTAATGTTTTCTCTTTTTAAAAATCTTTGGCCCAATGGCAAAGACAAGCAAGCTAAACAAGACAGTAAAAACACCAACTATACTTTTTGGCAGTATTGTTTGACTTAATGTTTTTGTGGGATTTATTAAAAACAAAGCTATATAATATCACTCCCCATGTGTTTTTCCTTAATAATTGTTTTCAGTTTCTTTGAGAAAATGCTTATTGTTGGTTGGTTTTCCCCCTTGAAGTCTGTTTTGTAAGTATTACATAAAATCATAATTTTGTCACACACACACACACACACACACACACACACACACAAACATGACACCCTCTTCCCCCTCTCTCTCAGACATACACATACATACACACACGCCTCTCACTCACAACCACATGACACACATCTCTGTCTCTCAAACACATGCACCCCCCCTTTACACACTGACACAACACACACTCTCTTACCTCTCTCTCTGTCTCTCTCTCTCACACACACAAATACACTCTCTATTAGTCACACACACGCACACACACACACACACACATTTATGATATCTTTTATCACATACACTGATCACATAGGCTACCTTGCACAGTAACAGAGTTAAGCAGCCACTTCATTTCATGGCATGTTTTACTTAGGTGAATGTATGTATGTCATGAAGGCCTTTGCAGCTGCAATGATAAATTCTGTTATTTATAATCTTCCTTTTGTCTGCAGGACTCAGATGCTGTCACAGATTTCACCCAGATTCCTGTTTGGGGTATTAACTGTTATACCTGAAGACAGTGCACAACCAAGTCCAAATGCCCTGCACCTTGAGCCAACCAGCATTGGTATCATACTGGAAAGTAACATCGTTATGGATGACCTTGAAAGCCATGCTCAAGCTATTTGCTTGACTTTTGGACTAATATATAACCTTCATTTGGACTATCCTAAAAGACTGAAAAACACCTTTGACTTCATTCAGAGGGTCATGCTGAACCTGGGAGTAGGCAACCTAAGCCCAAAACTTCAGAGCTTGAAAAATTCACTTTTGCAGTAGGTGCGTGCTTCAGGCATGTCAAAACAGCAAGTTCTATGACACTTGGACTGTTCAGTGTGTTTTATATGGGGGGGGGGGTCTTTAACCTTGTTTTCAGCTGCTTGAAAAGTTGGTTGAGAAAAGTTAGAGAAGTACATGGATTTTTTTTTTTTTTTTTTTTCCAAATTGTAAAGTGTACTTTCACTGTCACAGATAAGCCAGAATGGCCATTTATGTCACAATGTCCACCTTTTTGTTAATGAAAAAAGCTAATAATTTTCAAGAGCAAATCATTTTCAAACGTTTGCTAGTTTGCAGGCTTTGATGCTTACAGGTTTACAAAATGTTCACCGAAACATGGTTAAATGAAAGGATAAGTAATCAATGTAATCAGCCACCATCTTATGTTTTATTCATGACATCAAAGCACCACGGTGGAAACTTTGCGAGGAGTGATGAACAGAGATTTATACTAAATTTTCTTCTTTTAAAAATATTATTTTACTTGCCTTAAGTTTGGATGTTTTGTTTGTAAAATTTTATGTGCTTCCACAAATACCTATGTCAGGCTGAGTTGCTCAAAATGTTACTTTGTGAAAATAAAAAAGTAATACTGCTGACTGATAATTCTTTGTTAACTTTATTTTCCTGAGGCAATCGGTTTCCTAAATTTCACTAAGTAAACAGGACTTTTTTGTTAAGTCACATTAACTTGGGTTATATAAGTAGCCAACACTTAGAAATTACAACTTGCATTTACATGCTATTTGAAGTAAGATAAACTCAAACAAATTGAGTTAGTACAACTATTTTTTTAAGTAAACTTAAACATACAGTAAACCTAACTTGGAATTTCTAGTTAAATTTACTTAACTTGTTCAAGGCAACCGGTTTCCTAGATTCATTTAAGTAAGATCAACTTGTCAAATTTTACAGTGTATAACTGTGGAAGACAGGGCTCTGGGTTCTTTTAACTTAAACTTATAACTCTTTCCTAAACTATGAATTATAACAGAAGGGTTCCTTATTTATTCTAGTTACTAAGTTTATGTCAATTTCTGTCTATAATCTTGTTTGTATTTAACTGTATTCCCTGTAATGTTCTTATTCTAAAATAAACACAGAATTATTAAAGTACAAAAAAGTATTATTGCATTTACTTGAGTTTCAATGAAATAAAATAATTCAAATACAAATCAAATATCAGCCTCCAATATGAAACAAAAATATTCCAGTGCTATGTTGGAAAATAAGTACAACCAAAAATTCTGCAATGCACTTCACAATTCAAATCTTCCAAATACAGAGAGTCCATGTATGCTTTTATGCACTGAACCTTGTTCATATAATATTTCAAACAATAAAGCCGGCATGAAAAAGAAAAAAGAAAACCTGATGTCCCTGATGCTCCTAATGTGCTCTCCACTGGGCTCAGCTGTGTTTGTTAACTGTGTTAGTTGATGTGCTGATCATTACATTTTCCAGAGCACTCACACATAATGCTAGGCAGCTAGCTTAGCCAACTAGCCTGCTAAAAGCGTAGGACTGGAAACAGTAGTCACACTTCTAGCCGAAGTGTAGCTAGTTAGTTACCAAGACCTCTCTGCTAGCACATAAACTAGATTAATATTTCATTAATCTAATAGGCTAGACGTTTTTAATAACCTTAGTGTACTACTAGGTTACGATTCACCACACTACCGAACTCCACGTCTTCCCTCCATTCTCTTCACTCCACTCCACCCCGCGATCACTTCCTCATTCCCCTACTGACCCCTGACCTGAGCTTTGATTGGTTACAGTTTTATAAATAAAACAAAATAGACATTTGCAATCATTTCAACAATGATATCACAAATAAAACACAAATGAAATATACAATTCAAAATGGTATTATCATTATATATAATTCTAAATTATTAAACTATTATTTTAACCCTTTAATTTCCTACTGGGTTACACCCTCCCCCTTCTAACCGTCTGTATGTCCTCATCAAACACTAAATGAACTAAGGAGTATTATGGGTGTAATAACTATTCTACACTGATTTTGTCCAATTTTAATAACAATACCCCTGTGCACAATAGTCAGAGGCTGATCTCTTGATCTACCTGGCTCATCATACATGAGCCTAATTGCTGGCGTCACAGATCTCCTTGGTCTAAGCTCATATCTGGCCTTCACAATGTCTTTGTGGACATCATCCATCTCTTCGCCTTGGTCGGACTCTGATCCAGGTTTACTGATCTCTTCTGGAGCTACGTTGTCATCACACTCCTCATCTCTTTCCTCATCATGTTTGGGTTCAGAGTCATTGTCAGGTGAGGAGAGTTTGTCAACCCCACTTCTCCCTTGAGTCAGATGAGGGTTGTCATCTTCATCTTTGATGTTAACTATTGGCCCGGCAACATTCCTCACTCTAGGTGCAAACTCTCTCCGGGTAGCACGGTGAGTTACATAATACTCCAGGTCAGAAGACAAATCTGAAAACTCTTGCAACTCTTGAGTCTCAGGTCCTAAGTCTCTCTTGTTCTTGTGAGTTTCTGATCTGGTTCTAGGTCTGGCAGGTGGATCATCAACCTGGTTGGTCGGTGGCCACAAGCTGTCCAATGGGAAGAAGGTGATCCCTGTGGATGTTCTTTATCCCCGCTCTTCCATCCTCCCACTTGATCTTGAACACAGGCAGATTGGGCATCTTTCCTACCACAACATAGGGTTCAGGATTCCACTTACTTTCTAGCTTGTGTTTGCCTCTCAGGCCTAAGTTCTGGAGCAGCATTCGGTCGCCAATCTCTAACAACTGAAATGTGACTCGCCGGTCATACAACCTCTTCTCTGGTGCCTTTTATCAGCAGCAGTGGCCAGCCTGTACGCCTGCTTCAAGGTTTCTTTCAGCTTTGTGACATACTTGGAATGGCTGGCAGCTTCTATGCCATCTGGGGAGGTTCCAATATATAAGTCAACAGGAAGTCGTGCCTCCCTTCCAAACATTAGGTAGTAAGGTGAATACCCTGTGGCATCACACTTTGTACTATTGTACGCATGGATCAAGTAACCCATATGTTGGCTCCAGGTGTGTTTCTTCTCCCGGCCCAGTGTACCAAGCAGAGAGCAAGGTTCGTTTGAACCTCTCCAGTTGTGGGTCTCCTTGCGGATGATATGGGGACGTCCATGACTTGCAAATCCCCATCAAGGTCAGGAGCTCTCGGATCAATCGGCTCTCAAAATCTCTTCCTTGATCCGAATGGATCCTCGCAGATAGTCCATAATTTACAAAATACTTCTCCATCAGGATCTTTGCCACGACTTGGGCCTTCTGGCTTCTTGTCGGGAAAGCCTGAGTGTACCATGTAAAATGGTCAGTGACCACTAACACGTTGCTGATGCCTTGGAAAGCAAGTCCATGCACACTAGATCCATGGGCCCATAGCTCATGATCTGGTGCAATGGAGCGGCTCTCTGTGAAGGGGTCTTGTGAGTGACGCACTCTCCACAATTCCTGATGTACTCTTCCACATCCACCGACATCTTGGGCCAGAAGAATCTACTCCTTAGCAGGTCAATGGTTCTTTCCTGTCCAAGGTGTCCTAGATCATCATGCATGGCCATCATCACCATCTCTCGGAACTCCCTTGACTACTTCTCCTGATGGTTGTTGACTGAACCGCTACAACAATCCATCTTTCATGGAGAGCTTCCCTTTTCAGTCGTGACAGCTCTGGACTGATGTTCCAGTCCTCAGGCCAGTGTCCATGCTTAACCGCCTGGATTGCAGGTCCAATGGCTTCATCTTCCTGAGCTTTTTTGAGATTCTGCCTAGACGTAAGTTCCAGTGAGTTCAACTCCATGTGCATTGGAAAAGCATAGATGTCGGGGACACAATAAGGAGATGCCCCCAGTTGAGTGACATAGCCTGGTGGACTGCTAGGAGACTCGGGGACACAGACCTGCTGGCAGATAGTCTTGACCCCAGACTGAGGTATAGTCACCCATTCATCTGCATTCTCCACATCTGGCATATTCCTAGACAACAGGTCGGCATCTTTGTTGTGTCAGCCTGGGCGATACTGAATGTCAAACTCATATGTCGATAGAGCAGCGAGCCAGCGATGCCCTACCGCATTGAGCTTTGCTGTAGACAGTACTTACGTAAGGGTATTGTTATCAGTCTGCACTGTGAATCTTGCCCCATATAGGTACTCATGGAACTTGTCAACTACTGCCCATTTGAGTGACAAGAACTGTAACTGGTGTATTGTGTAGTTTCTCTCTGATGAGCTCAGCTTCCGGCTCGCGAAAGCAACTGGTCTTAGGCCTTCAGGATACTCTTGGTAGAGTACAGCACCGAGTACCTTTAAGCTTGCGTACACATGCAGGATGGATGGCTTTTGGGGATTTGCAAATGCCAGAACAGGTACATGTGTCAGACAGTGGATAATCTGAAGAAATGCATCTGTACAGGATTTTTCCCATCTTTCCCCAAAGGGCTCAGACTCTTTCAAGTAGACTTTCTTCTCATCTTGGGCATGTTTCTTACTCTTCTAAGTGGGAGCATAGCCCTTCATGAGCTTGGTCAATGGCCTAACAATTGCAGAATAGTTTGCAATAAACCGACGATAATAGCCGCAGAATCCAAGACTGTAAGGTCTTCAGGTTTGTCGGTTTAGGCCATTTAGTAACGGCTTCAATGTGCACTGGGTCAGGGGCGAGACCTTCTACAGACACGATATGACTGAGGTACTTTACCTTTGGCAAACAGATCTGGCACTTATCCACAGAAAGTTTCAGCCCAGCTTCCCCAAGACGGTCAAAGAACTTGAGCAGTCTTGCCTCATGTTCCTCAAGCGTCTTCCTAAAGACAATCAGGTCATCCAGGTAAACCAGAACCTGTAGGAGGTTCATGTCTCCAACAGCCTTCTCCATTAACCTTTGAAAGGTTGCTGGAGCCCCTGTAATGCCCTGCGGCATCCTCTCAAATTGGAAAAAACCTAGTGGGCAAATAAATGCCGTTTTCTCTTTGCCCTCTTCGGACATGGCTATCTGGTAGTAGCCACTACGCAGATCAAGTACTGAGAACCACTGACTCCCTGCTAAGGCATTCAGTGCATCCTCAATGCAGGGTGTAGTATACTGGTCAGGGATGTTTTGGCTATTTAGTAATCTGTAATCTATACACATTCTAATAGTTCTATTCCTTTTCCTAACCACTACTATCGGTGATGCATAGGGGCTTCAAGACTCAGTTATGATCCCAGCCTGCAGCAGCTTTTGTAGATGCTTTTGCACATCTTCGATGTCGGCAGGAGCCAGCCGACATGATCTCTCACGGAAAGGTCGGGAATCAGAAAGCCGGAATCTGTGCTCCACCCCTCTTGCTAATCCCACGTCCCACTCGTGCACGGAGAAGACATGAGACTTCTGGGCCAGTTTCTTATGTAGTCTGTTGTTTGGAGACTGGGGAGTCTCCAAAGTTGATCATACTTGCATCAAACGCAGGGGAAACAGTCTCCTTAGAGGGACAGTAGCAACTGAATCAATGTGACACATACATCCAATCACTGTTCCCACTGGTATGGAAGTCTCTTTCAAACATTCATTCTTGACCAACACTCTGAAGCTGTTGATGTCCAATGCCCCACTGGGCACAACCATAGGATGAAGAAACACACCAGCGGGATGAACGGCTACCGGTGATGAGTCCATCATCAGGATTTCTTGCTCGACTGAATGCTTCAACTCAACCACACAGCATGTGTGTTGCCACTTGGTGGTAAGATCAAAGGGCCTGGACCTTGCCATCTGACACGACCAACCTCATCTTCCTGGACAGAAACATCAACGTCCTTGAATGTAAGTTCCTCGTCCTTGACACAAACACGAAGGCCTAGTGTTCACGCAACATCAATACCATTGTCTCTACATTGCTTCACCAAGCGTCTAACATGACTAGCATTAGTACCAACAATGACTGATGTCTGATCTTCAGTCCTGGGACTTGGACATATGAGAGCAAGGACAGTTACGGGCTGACTGGTCCCCACCACCTCTGCTGGATACTCTAAACCTACCACCACATAACCACGGTAAGGATAGCTAATGCCAGATTCACTTAAATCCCAAAGGGACAGGCCAGAGACAGGCTGAATGGGGATATCAGACAAGTATTTCTGGTACCAGGGCTCAAAAATGATTTTCACCTAGGAGCCATTGTCAAGCAAAGCAGTGCAGCGTTGCCCATTTACCTTCAATGGCACAAGGCTAGGCGGCCCAACCAAACCATCAGGAATACATGCACTCTCTGGCATGGCAACATTACTATTCTTAACTGCACAGCTAACCCCACTAGCTGTGGTGTCATCTGACAACTGGTTGTTCTTTGAAACCTTCAGAGCCTGAATAAGTCTCTTGATAACCTTAGCCTGGTTAGCCTCTTTTATCTCAGATCTCAAATTCTGAAGTTCAGCCTGCTTTATGTCAATATCCTGCTTTTCATATGCACTTTGCATAACCGGACTGATCTTTTTCCTTGAGGCTTCATATTCCTTCTCTGCACGTATCTCTTTTAACAGCTGAAGAAAGGTTGGTGGTTCCGCTTTCCTCTCTCTTAGACGAAGATTAACCAACATCATATCAGAAGCTATAGCACCTTGCAATAACTGTTCTAGTCTTGCTTTATCCACCCAACCAGGAGGAAGACCACCTCTCTGCACAACCTTATCTAACGACTGTTCTAGATGCCTAAGGAAGTCAGAGAGTGTCTCTCCTGCTTGCTGCTGCAATAAACGAAAAGCAAAATACAGGTCTCCTGACTCTGCAGTCCCAAAAGCATGCTGAAGTGCCTCTAAGCAGTCTTCAGGGCTCACATCAGGATTACTGGCTCGTGCTGCTTTAACAATTTCCAGCGCCGGGCCTCTAAGACTTTCCATCAGTCTCCGCCTTTTCTCTTTGAGAGAGCAGTTGCACTCCTCCACCATGAGCCGTGATTGCTCCAACCAGTGGTCAAACTGTTCTTCCCCTGCTGGAGTGGGCAACGTTCCAGAGAAAAGTCATAGACGGTGATAACTCCCATGTTCACTTGAAGGCTTTGATGTTCTGTCAAGTAATTCACTCACTGCTCACAAAATGGCCTCTGTTGGGCTTGTGACAACCTCTTCTGCAGGGAACAAAGTGCGGAGGTCCTCCATGGTCCTACCTTCAGCCTGCAGCAGTCCTGCTAATCTCTGATTGAAATCTTGTGCATCTGTCTGTGGGGCTTCACCTACCATAACAACAGGCCACGCCTCACCACCATCAATAGGAAATACCTCAGAAGGAACATTTTCACCCCTTACAGCTTCTCTACATTCACACAAGACCATAAACCTGTTGTGCCGCATGTTGAAAGTCCGGCCTCTTACAAGCACACGCCCCAAACTCTTCACTGTCTGCAGGGTCTCTTGAATTTCACTAATATTCACATCTTCTGGGATGACTACCATGACTGCATGAGCCTCATCTAAAGCCTTGCCACGGCACCATCCCTTAAGCTCTGATACTAGCTCTACTTGGCTTGCCATATTTGCTAATTTGTCACTAATCACTATTTACAGCATTAATATGCTGTTTTTACTGGTGAAAATACTAATTACAAGAAACCCACTCTATCATCCCAGCGGTGCCTCCAAATTATGCAGCCCCTTTACTCCTATAACTGCGGGGCACAGGGCTCTAGGTCCTTTTAACTTAAACTTATAACTCTTTCTTGAACTATGAATTATTATAGAAGCGTTCCTTATTTATTCTAGTTACTAAATCTGTCAATTTCTGTCTATAATCTTGTTTGTATTTAACTGTATTCCCTGTAATGTTGTTATTCTAATATAAACACACAATTATTAAAGTACAAAAAAGTATTATTGCATTTACTTGAGTTTCAATGAAACAAAATAATTCAAATACAAATCAAATATCAGCCTCCAATACGAAACAAAAATATTCCAGTGCTCTGTTCAAGTACAACCAAAAACTCTGTAATGCACTTCACAACTCAAATCTTCCAAATACAGAGAGTCCATACATTCACGTATGCTTTTATGCACTGAACCTTATTCACATAATATTTCGAACAATAAAGCCGGCATGAAAAAGAAAAAAGAAAACCCAACCCCACGTTGCAGGCCTGATTGCAGCAAGATGGTGGCTTCGCTCAAGTTCAGTCACTCACGGTACCAAGGCAGCGGCGTGGGCAAGGAAGTGTTGAGATGGAGAAACAGGCGAGGTAGCGGTTAGCATTGCGGAGCTCCAACGTTACCATAGGATGTTTGAGCATTCCCTGGTAGCTCAAACCGCTATCTGGGAGACAACTCTGATGCTCCTAATGTGCTCTCCACTGGGCTCAGCTGTGTTTGTTAACTGTGTTAGTTGATGTGCTGATCGCTACGTTTTCCAGAGCGCTCACACATAATGCTAGGCAGCTAGCTTAGCCAACTAGCCTGCTAAAAGCATAGGACTGGAAACAGTAGCCACACTTCTAGCCGAAGTGTAGCTAGTTAGTTACCAAGACCTCTCTGCTAGCACATAAACTAGATTAATATTTCATTAATCTAATAGGCTAGACATTTTTAACAACCTTAGTGTACTACTAGGTTACGCTTCACCACACTACCGAACTCCACGTCTTCCCTCCATTCTCTTCACTCCACTCCACCCCGCGATCACTTCCTCATTCCCCTACTGACCCCTGACCTGAGCTTTGATTGGTTACAGTTTTATAAATAAAACAAAATAGACATTTGCAATCATTTCAACAATGATATCACAAATAAAACACAAATGAAATATACAATTCAAAATGGTATTATCATTATATATAATTCTAAATTATTAAACTATTATTTTAACCCTTTAATTTCCTACTGCGTTACATAATGTCAGCCCTATGTTGGAGACTGCAGAAATTTTCTGTGATTTCAAAGCTAGATTACTCGACAACGCTTTGTCGCACAGAGAAACAACTAGTATCATGGGAAAGGGTAAGTTGCTGTTTATTTTGATATGTGGTACGTTGTGATAGGGACTTCGTGTGTAACAAAGTGAAACAAAGTCTGGCAAATGGTGGGGTAGGAGTTCTGACCTCTAGTTCTCTGTCTGAATAAAACAAAGCCCTTCCAACCCCTTGTCTTTGTTATTTCAAGTGGAAGTTACCACATCGTGACTTATTCACCTGAGAAGCAGGAGTGTGAAAATGGGTGAAGAAATTAGTAAAGATTAGATGCAGAAGTTTGATTTGTCTTCATAACGTGATTACTTCGGTATGTACAAATATGTGACTAGCATCATCACAAAGCTCCGGTTCTGCTCTTTCTTGTGCATATCTATGCAATGATGAGTTTATGAGTAATTCAAACAAGAGTAACTGGTGTGGAGATGGACACAGAGCTGTATGTAGATTGTAACTATGATTAAATTTGATGAAAATTCAAAATTATTTTTTCTCGCCAACACTTCGTCGCATAGACAAGCAACTAGCATCGTTAGCGATGAATACTTTGTGAGCAATTCAACTGAGAAGAAGGGATGTGAATTTGGATGCAGGCTGCGTCTGTTGGGCTTTAAGGGTTAAAAGACATTTTTAGTGACAATTGCAAGTGACAAATAATTTTTTTAAGATTTTTCCAGAGACCCCCCAAAATTTTGCTGTTGCAGCTTTCAGGGGGTCTCAAGTGTCAATCAAGGGGTCTCGGACCCCCTGAAACCCCCCATATTTCACACCCCGCTGTTAGTTCAATATGTTGTATAATATTTATATCTGTTCCTTCAACAACTTTGGCATTGCTGTCTCAATTAAACTTAATTAGCTGCTCAATTGCTTATCATAGGACCCACTGATGAATTAACTAGGTTTAATCAATAAAATTGAATACTGGCCTGTATCAGTAATTTGTTTAAAAGGTTTCAATTAATAGAGATGACATTTCTTACTTGTATTCTTCTACTACACCAAGCACTTTCTAAAAACCCATATCCATAACAATTATTAATTTTAGGTACTCAAGTGGCATCAGATCCAGAGTAGTGTTCAATTATCAGCTATATCAAGCTTAATTGACTGAGAGCTCAGCTGGAACGGAAGCCAGTGCACATACACTGCACGTACAGGGTGAGGAAACACTGCTAGAACAGTGGACTGTGGGACGCTTAACTCTCAGGGGTCTAACTCAACTCTTGCGTGAAAGTTGTTTTTTCTATTTCAAAACCATTAAGCTGGTCTTAATTGGTCCAACCAATTATTTTAGGTGCATATGTTTGAGGCTTTCCCCAAAATATCCTACAGTGGGTTAGTGTGGGGCACGTCTAATTTTTAGCCACAATGTATTACATTACATTACGTCATTTAGCAGATGCTCTTACTCAGAGTGACTTCCAAATAAGTGCATCTCTATGCTAAGAGTAGTTATCGAGAAGTATTACAAGAGGTCAGTTAGATACTGAGTTGATAACTGATAACTGAGTGATAAACTAGTGTAGAGTGCTTTTTTTAATAAAAAATAGCGATAGATAAGACAGATAGAGAGGAAGGTAGACTAGAGATACAGCTTGAAAAGATGAGTTTTCAGCTTTCTCTTAAAGGCACACATGGAGTCTGTTGTACGAATCTTAGCAGGAAGCTCATTCCACCAGTGTGGAGCAAGTACTGAGAAGAGGCGGGTCCGAGAGATGCTGCCCTTGTATTTTGGGACACAGAAGCGACCCGAGGTAGCAGAGTGCAGCGCTCTTACTGGCATGTAGGCCTTGATTATGTCCTGTATCGGGTGGCTGATCCATTAAGTCCCTTATTAACAAAGGAAAAATGGCAAACCTAGTAAATGAGGGGAATAATTAATTATTAAGACATTAAGAGCAAAGTTCAGAGACTAAAGCAGCAACAGGTAGTGAGCTTGACTGTTCAGGCATTGTTTTTGACTACGGGTGTTCGCAGTTGTGCTGAAACAGAAAGCGCATTTCGCAGCTCAGAGTCTGTGGGAGTGCTGGGGATATCTTTCTCTCAGCCTTTCTCTCCTCAAGCACTCCTTCACGTGGGCTGACGTCTGTCGAGAGGATGGTAATTTCAATCACGTTGAAAAGTGAGCCGGGAGAGCCCCGGCCTCTGTGACAGTTTTGTGACATTTGCTAATGTAAGCAAGCTCCCCTGTGCTCCCTTTTCAATCTGTGAACGCCACTCAAATTGGAACACTAAATTTAGGCTCAAGTAATCTGGAAATGAAGAGACATGACAATATGATTATGTGGCGATGACTGCAAGTAGACAGCATATTATAACATATAAATACCCTTCACATTTTTTGAAAGTCTCATATCACGACTAATCAGGGATCACTTAAATATGGTCAGGAAGACATAACATTAATAACTGTCCCTTTCATTACATTGCATCAGGAGACCATGATAACTACCCTCCATTTTCTTTGAACTGACACTTAGTTTTATACAAATGAGAAGAAAGTCATTTAACTTTATGACTTTGAAATGTGAACCCCTGAAACTGACATTTCAGTTTTAGGGTGGAATACAAACAATGATTGAAAAAAGACAAAGCCAGAACATTCTTTGCTGGAAGAGACCCTAAACATATCTCGGTACCTTTGTAGGCTGGGTCATCTTTTAAACAGAAGGCGATTAAATGTTTGGGTTTCATCCTACCCTTTGTGTTTTGTGCCTTAATACCTGATGACTGCGAGTTCAAGGGCTTGGGGAGGTGGGTCTTTTTTCATTAATTCTGTGATCATTGGTGAGCAAGTGCCTATCTATCTATTTATCTATTTACCTTGCAGCTCAGGAAAAGATGCCATAGATTATACACTAGTACACTGTTAGACAGAATACCCTGTTACTGAATACCCAGTGACTTATGTACCTATACCTATGAATTTATAAGGACCATTTCTTTGCTGTAGACCATTTATAAGGACCATTTCTTTTCTTAGATTAACATAAAATATGTGCATCAAATGCTGACAATGCATTCTTACATCAGTAAACTTACATCACTCCATTCCTTCTACAGTCTACCACATGGACACCATTTTTAAATAGAAGGGCTTTATGAAGAGATAAATAAATAAATGTATGCTGTCTTTGGGGTGCGTGGTGATATGTGCAAGACTTGCATGACTTCTTCAAAATGAAAAGACAGATCATTTCAAATGCAACTGTTTGGATGAGATACTATTCTGATAAATAAGAAACAATCCAATCAGCTGTTGAATGTTGAAGTGACATGCTGAAATAAATCAAGCAGAATGAGTCTGGGGGACACTGCCAGAAACAGTGAAAATAAACTTGACATTTACAACATGCATTAATCAGTTTTGTGGAATACACAATTTAGTTTTAATGTCACAAATGTGTTAAAACATTGAGGCTGACATTTATGTAGAGGGATTTATATGGCTCGGGAAGATTAGATCTTCAGGAACAGACAGTGATCAAGGAAGTTTTATTCTGATCTGCAGTCTCCAAACAAGTTTAAAAAACAAAAATGTGGAAGCAATTTCATAAAACACAAACACAGATTCATAAGCATTACACAAGAGTGATGAAACATGCAAATGAAATGTCTGCCCTTGCATGCTTTTTTTCTTATTTGTGTTATTGCATTCTTTACAGAGCACATTGTAAATAAAGATTGGTATACAAAGGCAGCAGTGTGGTATAGTGACAAGGGCTTGTAACCAAAACATTGCTGGTTCAGTTCCCCACAGGGACACTGCTGCTGTTCCCTTGGGCAAGGTACTTAACCTAGAATTTTGTGTTAGCAGCTCATGGCATCTCACCTCCACCCCATTTTCACCTTCTACCTGTTGTTCAAAGGGGGTGTAATCTTTTCATCAGACTCCAAGCCATCAGCAGCAACTCCATCAACAGCAACATTTAAGTTTCATTGTATGGAAATTCATTTCTACTGAAACATTTCTTAAAACAAAAAATGAAGTTTAAAATCAATATTTATGAGTTGAACACTGAGGTGCAATTATATATGATGTCATGCATAAAAGGCACCATTAAAAGAATATCACTGTTGTTCATTCCCTCCATGTACAGCTTAAGAAAATCAACATTCAATGTATTTCTGAGGAACCTGAATATTTAACTGCGAAGTAATAAATTATATATCATAAAAATATTGCATCTTAATAGAGCAGCATTGTGGGAATGTACATGGTTAATGGTTAATGTGACCACTTTCTATGTACAATTTCAAAAAGTTTCACCCACGGTATCCTCCTTGGCTGTTCTGCCTGGACTGGAGTCATATCAACAACGAATTACCCAAATACTATTGCATTGTTGCTATTTTAATCAAAAATAATAAGGGACACATTGGTAGGACTATGTCCTAATTTTAGTTTTGCTTAAAAAAAAGGTGTTGTCTTGGTATGCTTAATTGTTGTGCCACCAGTTTCTGCTGTAACTTGGTACATAGGGTTCAAACTGAGTTCTGCGTCGCCTTTAATGACCTCCCTGGAAGATTGCTCTATCTTAACTGGGCGGCATTCAAATCCCTGTTAAATGTTGGCAGCATGAAACTAATATTTGTCACCACCCCACAAAATGTAGTTTCAGTGATTTATGGTATCTGCGCCAAAATGTGTTTCAAGGAGAGGGGAAACGTTAATGTGAAGGACAACCAAAAATACACATGATGTTGAAACAAGAGGGAGAGATATAAATAAACCATAAATGGTGATTGATGTTCTATACAAAAAAAGAAAATGTGTTCTTCTGGCCAACTTTTAGTCAATCAAAACAATTGATTTGACAAAGCAAGTTTGTGATGTGGATCAGTTCCTGCTTGGACAGGAAGATGAAATATCAGTGCATCAACAACTTACAATATTCACTGTAGCCTAATACAGTATTTACAAAAGGAAACTCACACTGTGAACATGTAACTGGTAATTTTTTAGTTTGTTTATTGTTTTCTTGTTATTTTAGAGTACATACTATGTAAAATACATCAAAGAAATTAATCGATGGACCCATTGATCACTGATGAGATGCACCTGCCCTTGAAGGTAGGGCATATCTAGATGGTTCCAGCTCATGTTCATGTCCTTGTAAAATAAAGAAGCAAAAGGCTGTATGTTCTTGCCAGCACTTCCCATTTCCTTTATAACAGACAGTGGGTGCCTGCTCATTCCCACTGTTTCTGAGAGGCCAATGTGCCTGGTCTGGGTGTGCTCCAATAAATTTATGTACAAGGGGCTGATTTGAGAATTTTTCAAAGAAAGCATTTCAACCACTTAAATGAGGGAAGAATTAAATATTTTTAGTTAAACAATCCATTTTCATGTCCATGCCTGACAGTTGGATACTAGCCTATAACCAGTACATTGTTAGTATGCTCACACTCAACACTTTTAATGAATTCCTACCTGTGACTGGCTGAAATGAAACACATCCTGGGCCTGAATATACACACAGATTGCATTTTACTAAGATCTGCTTTAAAGGGACAGCAGTGTAGTGTAGTGCCTAGGAGCAGGGCTTGTAACTGAAAAGGTTGCTGGCTCAATTTCCTGCTGAGGCACTGCTGTTCTACTCTTGGGGAAGGTACCTAACCCAGAATTGCCTCTATAAATATCCAGTGGATAACATTTAAAAATTGCAACCTATGTAAGTCGCTCTGGATAAGAACGTCTACTAAATGACTGTAATGTAACTTGCAATTTTATTGGTGCAGTTTGTTTCAATAACATACATTTATAATCAATAGTTAAATAAATTAAGTGGGTTCTCTAGAGCAATTCTGTTTGTCAAGGTGTCCCCTTTGAAAGCAATCTAAGCTCTGTGGGTGGGGTTTGATCCTGGCCATGTCATCAGCTGATGATGACTGGGAGTAGCAGTGGAACAACTTGGCTCACTCCACTAAGGATTCCAGGGGTGGATAGGTCAGCTAGGGATTCCTCCATAAGCCACTGGTCACTCGGATATCCACAAGTCATACAAAGCTGTACCTGAGGTGTCTTCCTCCAGTTCATGTCCTCATCAGCTTAGCACGGGGACTGAAGTGTGAAAAGAAATGAAAGACATGATGGTGTGACCTATCTTTCTCTGTTGTAGAAGTGGGACTCCATCAACATTTATATTACATTCTTAAAGAAAAGTGTCAAATGGGTAACCTTGTATCAGAAGTTAAGAGGAATTTGATAAAGGCCACTTATATACATATAAACAGTGGTACTGGCAATTAAAGAGAAAAGAAGTTGCCTACCACAGAAAAAAACCTGCATTCAGTAAGAAATAACTTTACAGAATTTATCATCATCAGTTATTACATCTTGATAAATGACCCAAGAAAGTTGATAAGTCAAGGAAAACCAAACCTAATTCTATCTCAGATAAGCGTATGGTTGGGGATTGAGGAACAAACACGTTGCAGTGTGGGAAATGGAAATACTAACAGGCTATTAATGAAGGCAGGAAACAAAAGCATTTCCTTGCCCGGGTCATGAAAACATTTTACTTGTGCCACGTTCTTGCTGGAGGATAAAAGCGTGCTCATGGGCGTGGGTCATTTGATTTGATTTGTGCCAAATAAATATTGTCTCTCAAGCTAAATTTCATCATTATATCTCGGTGACAAATGATGAAACAGTCTGCTGGTTCTCATCAGTGGTGAATCCTGGCAAAACAAATACACCTACCTTTGGTTTTGTTCATTCCCTATTTTCCATTACAGGCAGTCTAAAAGCAGCAGTAATGTCTTTCAGTGAAGAGGCAGTCTGTTGAATGCAAATGAGAAAACAAATGAAGCTGTTGTGATTTCTCAGAAAAGATATAGTTTCCACTCATATGGAAATATATTTATAAGAAAAACAAAACAAAACAAAAAGAAAGAGCCTTGAGGCAATTTCACATTAGGTTCATTTCAAAGGTCCTCGGCTCTCTTGCGTTGGGTGTGGGGGGGATAGAAAAAAACCTCAATTTGTTGTCTTTTCACACTTGCAAGAACACCAGCGTTCTGAGTGTGTTTGGTTCACTTTCAAGGTTTACCCTCCGATTTTCTCAATGGGATTTTAAAAACAAAGTGGTGGCTGACAGTAGTTTGAGGATACAAAATCTCTGATTAGCTATGATAAAGCATCACTGTTTATGGAAAACCAACCAACTGTGCCACCTAGGAGGGCTAAGAACTCTGGGAGCATTACTGAACAGTTGCATGGTTTTCATAAGATAAATAAGTGCAGTCTACTGCAGTCGTAACAGTGGATTTTAGCTAGCTGGAGCCTAACTACTAACCTCAGATGAAAGCGCATTGATTATTCCTCGACCAAGAGATCTGGGATGTCTTCATTTCATGCAGCGGTGTCCAAATCCACTACACATAACACAACACACAAACTCTCCCCAGCCCCAGACTTCACACAGTGAGGGAGTCAGCTGCCACTTTCCCTCTGTTCTTGGTCCCTCTGTCCAGAGATTACCCTCACCCCTGGCTCCTGCTGTAACTGAATGAGGCACTGTAGCCATGAGTAGGTGTAAGGTGGGAGTGGGAGATGCCTGACAACATATGGACTGTGGCAAGCATTCTTGGGCCATAAACAACAGCCACCTGGCTGAGGAATGTGTCCCCGCTCCTCCACACCAAGGAACTGTATGACAGGGTGGGTCACCAGGGGTTAGGGAGAGTCAGAGGCCTCCTGACCAGTGGTGAAATCCCAATCCTCAGCTATGAACTATTATTTCTGTATATTCTGTTCAGTTCAAGGTACACATGTCTTGTTTGGTCTGATTTTGATCCATACAATGCGAGTAGCAAAGGGGTAATAGTCCTATAACAGTAGGGGGTCTCCTAACCATTATTCTGAAAATTGTCTCTAAAAGGGTGGACACCAATGCACATGCCCCAAGTAACAGGACAAGAATAAACACTGTCACCAAACAATCACCAGATAAGGACAAAACCTATTGGTGCCCTGTCCATGACCCCAGCTCACGTGCTGATCAACTTTTTGAGGTTCGGGTATATAAAGGGAAAGATTTCTGCACTCAGGGAGCACCGTCAGCACGGACTCCTGCGCACCAAGCGTATAGCCACGTGACTCCGCATAGGTAGGCTTTGTGTATTTATCATCATCTGCTCTATACCATACTGCTTGCTGTAACTGGAGTTTCTAATTTATTGGGACAATTCGTATTAATAAAGATATTAGCCTTAACCTTTGTGATTTCTCATTTGGCCATTTCTGACGATGCACATAGCAGGATTTGAGGTTTTCCGTAAGTTCTTGCCGTACTGCTTGAAACCCATTGATACTTACGCTCGGTCGGTCTTAAGTATTGCACTATTCTGACGAGTCTGCAATTTGGGGAACTAAAACATAGGTTGGCATAAAGTGGAGTCAGATTTTACTTACTTGCTAGGCAGATTTTAACATCATTACTTCCAAAGACGCAAACGCACGCATCTGCCTTCAACAGTCACCACTTCCCTCATTGGTTGTGACCGGCTGTCCTACGTAGGATACAGTAGTCGTGATTACCCATGATTATATTTCACCAAATACAGGAAACCAACCAACAACACAACCTGGTACAACTAAGAACCGTGGAATAATGGGAAGCACACTGCTACAAAATATCCTTTTAACCAGCAGCACCCATAGAACCATGAGGCAGGCACAAAGCTGGTGATTTTTGTTAGTGCCATGCAGGTTTAGCACAGCTGAGGCCAGGAGGACATGGCTGCATACTGTTGAACACCACAGGACCCAACAGTCTCCTCAAAGTAATCGTCTCTTCCTGTCAGCTATTAACCATCCTCCAATTAAATGAAAACAATACAACATGGCAGCAGTTGACTGTGTAAAAAAGACAAACAATTTGCAAGGGTAGTATTTCTGTAGCCATGCACAACACTGCAGCCACAGAGTAGGCTGGTAAATTTTCTCTCTTCTTTCCCACTGGAAGTCCGATCATAGTAGAGATGTTGTGAGCTGCTGCAGATGTGGACCATCTGCTGCAGATGTGGACCATCAATTACTGTTATCCAGTAATTACCAGTTTTTGCCTGGTAAAATTTATAAAAAACGATAAATTAAAAACTTGCTAGTCAAAATGTCCGGTAATAATGCTCTTACAAAACCTATTAACAGCCTACAGTACTTTTTTTCCTGACTTTTTTATTGTGCAATACCTGCTACTAGGCCAGCAGAGAGGGGCTTCTTTCTGCAGAATCAAAATAAGACGGTGCTGCGAAGTCGTCTGGAGGAGGAGAGAGTGATGTGGCTTATGCGCATTGCAAGCTGCAAAGACACATTGGACACGTTTGATTTCAAGTCAGCAGCAGAGGACTTTGCTGCAATGAAAAAAGGAGAAAATAAAATGATACCTGGTAGCCTATAGGCTACATTTGATGCCATGTAGGCCTAGCCTTTTTTAAACAGGCTACAGATGTTACAGGTTACAGATGTTTCATAATAGCCTACATTTTAGCAGCTAATGTTGAGGTTTTGTTCAATCGTTACTGTTCGTTTTGCTTAATTGTTACTGTCCATTAAATAGTCAAACTGGTTTGAGGTCATTGTCATTCTTTTGTCAACCTAGGTGTACATTATATTTGCGTTTGTAACATAGACTATTATTGAAACGTGACCGGTAAGTTTCAAATTTGTCCGGTAAAATAAATTATTTTTGATATGTACGTGGCACAAGTGAAATGTTTTCATGAGCTATATATGTATATATATAAATATATATATATATACCCTCAGGTATTAAAAATAAAAAGTTATATTCCATTGTAAGGTGGGAAAGGGAGACGCCTGACAACGCATGGACTGTGGCATACCGAATAAGGGACTGTAGCTCAAGCAAGCATTCTTGGGCCATAAATGACAACCATCTGGCTGAGGAATGTGTTCCCGCTCCTCCACACCAAGGAACAGTACGACAGGATGGGTCAGCAGGGGGTAGGGAGAGTCAGAGGGCACGGGATCTTGATGATCCCACATCCCTCAGGGACCCTTCCTCCAGGCCAGTGGTGAAATCCCAACCTGTAACTATCAACTATTATCTCTGTATGTTCTGTTCGGTTCAAGGTACACATGTCTTGTTTGGACTCATTCTGATCCATACAATGCGAGTAGCAAAGGAGTGATAGTCCTACAACAGTAGGGAGTCTCCTAACCCTTATTCTGAATATTTACTGAAAAGAATGAACACCAATGCACGTGCCCCAAATAGCAGGACAAGAATAAACACTGGCACCAATCAATAGCCAGATAAGGACAAAACCTATCAGGGTCCTGTCCATGACCCCACCTCATGTGCTGACCAACTCCTTAAGGTTTGGGTATATAAAGGGAAAAACTTCTACACTCAGGGAGCACCGTCAGCACGGACTCCTGCGCACCATTGCGTATAGCCGCGTAACTCTGCATAGGTAGGCTGTGTATCTTTGCCATCATTTGCATTCTACCATACTGCCTGTTGTAATCTTGCAACTTCAATTGATTGGGATACTTTTAATTTGGACAATTCAGAATAATAAAGATATTGGCCTTAACCTTTGTTTGTGATTTTCATTTAGCCATTTCTAATGACGCACGTAGCAGGATTCAAGGTTTTTCCGTATGTTCTTGCCGTACCGCTCGAAACCCACTGATACTTACGCTCATAGTCAGTCTTAAGTATTGCACTATTCTGACGAGTCTGCAGTCCCTAGGTGGGCCGCCTAACTTATATTCTGCGGGTCAGAATGAGACATGGCAGCGAGTTATATTAAATGTGCTGGGACGGTATCCTACGTTGTGGTCTATGTAGCCTGATCACCTACAAGCCAAAGCGAACTGAGAATTCCTGGGTTGCTAATTAGGATTGGGAATTGAGGAATTAAAACAAAGGTTGGCTTAAATTGGAGTCAGATTTAGTTATTAGATTGGCAGACTTTAATATTATTACTTCCAAAGACGCAAACGCATGCATCTGCCTTCAACAGCCACCACTTCCCTCATTGGTTGTGACTGGCTGTCCTACACCATCATATTGGGGTAACTGACAGAACTGACAGAATATTCCTCTCCACCGCCTTGTCCCAAGGGTACCCAAGCAGAAAAGCACCCTATTCAAGGCTCTTTTGTATCCAGAAGTGCTCTACAGCCAAAGCCATATCAATTAATGAGATCACATATTTATAATTAAAGGGTATCGATCTGTTGCAACAATTCTGCTTATTGAAAAAAAGCACCATAATGCCCCTGGAATAAATTTCCATCCACTTGCAATGCAAAATCTGATCTTTTCCTGAGTTTTATCTTGAATGCTATGCAGTTGCCTTTTTCTTTTTGCACGTTTATCAGGGGCGTCAATGTGAGAGCTTTTTCCTCCATGTCCCCTAACACACTGGTGTCAAGGAAAGCTGCAGCTTCAAAAACAGCGTTCAAGTTGGCCTCTCCCTTGTGCCAACCTGACGGGGGCTCCTCGAAATTTCACACATTCCTAGTTACATTCCTAGCTGGGGAATATGATGTGTGAGAGGAGCTGTGAATGGAAACCACTGCGCCGCTGTGCCTTTCACGGTTGAAATAAACTCTGTACTATCGCCGCCTGCACATTTAGGGCCGTATTCTCCCATGCGCGTAAGTCAAAAAAAGCACGCAGCCACGCACTTTTCAGCCTATGTGTATTCTCCCCTTGACTTAAGCCTATGATTTGCACGCCATGAAAGCAGTTACGTGCTTCAGGCGGAGCAACCCCAAAATCTGGGTGTTTCTTATGTAAACACAATTTACGTGTATTCTACTGTTGACTTACGTGCTTTTCAGCTACACGCTTCTGAGGGCTGTAGTAAGTCAAGTGCCACTACATGGTGAAACACCATATTGCCTTTTAAGTCGGTGGTAGGCCTACGTTTAACATTATTATACATGTACAAATAAAGTTCAAAATTTAATGTATTTGTGTGTCATTATTTGTAAACTACAATAACATTTCTTGTACCCCTATATTACATTGTTAGAAAAAAAAAACATTTTACATCACATGGTATTGTGAACAAGCCTGTAAATGATTAGTTCAATTAGAATAAAACAGAAATATTAATTAAGATGAATACAAATAGGACCAATCTTCAAGTATGCCTTAATAATCCTAAACCAAAATGCCTGCTCTGCATTTGCTTGTGCTCCTGAGAAAGTGGGAAAGACGGAGAAGAACTCGCCAAGTGCAAAGAAGATGGCCATGAGTATTCCGACCTCGAATGGATATACTGGGGCTCACTGACGCACAGTGCATCCAGCGATTTCGTCTCAACCATGAAGCCATCATCCACCTGTGCAGACTCCTGGACGAACAGCTTTCCAGCTACAGTAATCACCCACATTCCCTACTGGTCCTCATCAAAATCACCAGGGCTCTGTCTGTTCTTGCATCTGGGTCATTTCAGAGGGTGGCTGAATTTTTAATAATGAATTTTTAATAATAGGCTATTCAGCATGAGTTCAAGTGTGGACATTGGAACATGCATTTTGTTGCACCTTTTCCTCAATAGTGCGTTTTCATTAACCCTTTCACACATAACTTATTTTATGCTATGTAGCGCGTGTTACGTTACATGGTTTGTTATGTTTTCATTAGCGTTATTAAGCGTCTCACAGTTTTCACCATAACATTTGTTATATTTTTAATGTTAAATCGCTGTTTCCTCAAAGCTAGAATTAACTAGAATTTTTCCAATCCCATGGTCTAATCGCACCAGTTTTAGCACACGTGCTAAATGGCTAATCACACCGGTGTGAGGTGTTAATGAATCTCCACACGTCAAGCATGTCTTTATACATAGGCCCTGTCATTTGGTATATTTACCTTACTTTATTTTTGGGTTTTTTGGGTTTTTGGTTTTATGTCATACATAGAAACAAATGCTTTCCTTTGAGGTGCTTCGTAATACAGCTCTCCCTTTGCATTTATTTTCAAAATCAGAGTCTGGTCTATGGTTTAAATGGATTTCAATGACATTCACATGGTAAATGCTTAAGTCCACGTTCCACGTTTTCCCGACAGCCAAAATAAATGAGGTTCTGACTCATTCTACTTCTATTTTAAATAAATCACTCCTCTTTCATGAGCCCGCCTTCATTTTGAAGTTAAGCGCTGTGGGCGTGATTGGAGCGTGTAGGGGAGAAGACGTGTAACTGAAATGCGCGTAATTGGAGGCACGCAAAAAAGGACTTACGCACAAATGGGAGAATACAGCCCTTAATGAATATCCAGGACCAAACCCTGTGTGCAGGGCGGCTCACAGCTGTGGAGAATTGTCCTCCCATGAGTGTGAAAATTCAAAATCAGGTCCTCGACTCACCAGTTATGTGCCATAATCGAAAGACACCATGCTGCTGACATGGGTTCGCTCATGAGTCATCTGGTTAACTAGGTGTGTTGTATTTAATAATAATGGACTGAATTTATGTAGCACCTCTCAAGGTACAGAGAAGGGTGGGTGGGCATTCCCAGGGTCAGCGGCATGAATGAAAGAAAGGAAATGGTGACTTTTCTGAGTGATTAGTAAAAGAACTGCCAGTGGCACTGTGTGAGAAAAATGGCTGACACAGTCGCATGGGAAACATTTTTAAAAAATGTCCGGGTAAAATACTATGACGGAGTATAAGGGCCACGTTCTGAGATTTCGAGAATAAAGTCGTAATATTACAAAAATAAAGTCGTAATTTTATGAGAAAAAAGTCATAATATTATGAGAATAAAGTCATAATTTTAGGCTACGTGTTATTTTAGAGGGGAGATATCAGAAGAGCAGCCTGCTGCCTGCGTTAAAATGAGGAACGTGGAGCATCTTGTGAAGTTATACTTTAGGTTTCACAAATAACGAAATACTTAATCTTTTGGCACATCAGCACCTGATACTTATGTTGAACGGCACTTGCCAATTTTATAGCTAAGTAATAATCTACCCGGATTTGTGTGCTCTTTATCGAGTTGGTTCCCATTTGAAAAGGTTGTCAGGACTGTGGCTTCTTAGCCCTGTTTGTTTTGTTTTCCCCGTCCATGTGCTTTTGTTTTTCCCCGTGCTCCTGCCCTGCCCTGCTCTCCGCCCTGTCTCCGCCCACCTCGTTACCTGACCAGTCCCACCTGCCTGCCGGCACACCTGTATCCCATCTCCTCATTAGCTTCACCCTATATAATCCCCGTTTGTTTCTTGTCTTGTCGTGAGTTTGTCTCAGTTTCACTGTGTTGTTACGAGTGTTTTTCCTGTTCTGCCTGCTTACCTGTTTTTCTGATTTTTTTTTTTTTTGCCTGTTCTTGTGACCTTGTCTTTGGATCTGTTTTTGGTTTTGTTTGCTGTGTCTTACTGGATTGTGACCTTGCCTGCTTTTTGACTCTGATTTCTGGACTGTGTTTTTTGGATTCATTAAACCCATTTTTGCACCTGCATTCCTGTCTCTGCCTGAGCTGTGACAAAGGTGAAGATTGCCTGCTTCATTTAAACACGTATGGTGTGTGTGTTGTTTTTTTTTTTTTTTTGTAAGCATTTGAACCTGTTTCTCCAGCCTCTTGTTTCGGTTGAATTGCTTTAATGTCAACTTACTGCACATAAACAGAGCTGTGACAAAATGTAATGAAAAAAAGAAAAACGTCTGATTAACTTGACTGCATATGCAAGTATGCCTGTCCTCACATCTGTTTTATCCAATACAACATATTTTACTGTACTGGCACATGCCAAAAGATGCTGTACAAACAGGAAATGTCCAGAATATAAAACATATATTTTTGATCATGTAGATCGTGTAGTTAAGAGTAAGCGTAAAGAAATGTCCAAATAACTGCACTAGCACCTACATTAAGTGACTAAAACACGTGAGTCAACTCTGGGTCCTTTAACACTATGTTTGACCAAAGATGGACACATTTTAATGCAGGCTGCTCTTTGGATATTTCTCCTCTAAAATGATGCATAGCCTAAAATTATGACTTTATTCTCATAATATTTTGACTTTATTCTCGTAATATTATGACCTTATTCTCTAATACTCCGTTGTAAAATACATAGATTGCGAAAAAACAAAAAAACTAAAAATCAGATTCAGTTTAAACTGTCACAAGAAGAACACTGCCTGGTAACAACTTGTGCTCATAATCACTTTATTTCTGACATCAACCAATATATATTGAATGTCTAATGACAAATGACATCAATTGGCAAAGAGAGAAAAAAATTAAAACTCAGTTAATTGGACATTATGGAATTGCTCAGTAATTTGTTACACCTTAACATTTTCCCTCTACCCTATTGTTCCCTAATATCACATAATTAATACTGTGTAAAATACTGAAAAGAACTGCCATCATGGAAAAGTCAGCAGAAGCTTGAGGTTTTTGATTAAAATGAATGTTAGCTGTCCCCTTGGTTTTCCTTTTCCATTTTTATTTTTTGCCAGACCACACCACAAGTAGACTAGCTAATATCAGAATTAAAACTAGTCTGTTTGGTCTTTGAGACCCTAGGCTCCACTCCACTGCCCCACACCTTAAAATGAAGATAAATGCAAGAGGTCCAATTTTTCAGTTATAAAGAAGCCATGAACTGTGCACACCTTTCTCCAGAGTTCACTTTCCACTTTGCATTCAGAGAGTGTAAGGCTACTGTAGCCCCCGGGAAAAGGACTGAAGAGCAGGGGCCCAGAGGACTGCTGCTGGAAATACATATTGGTCCTGAGAATTGCTTTTCTTTAATGCAACCTCAGCTCACACTTCACACAAGTCTACAACTAACCATTGTAGCCTCTGATGTCTGCAAGAGTAAAAGGGGAAGAGCAGTAAGGGCCGTGATTGGCTCGGTCCAGAGTAATCAGCCTCCATGATGGAAAAGGCACAGCTATGGATGTCACAATACGTCACTAATGAAATGAAAATCAAAGCAGGGGGTAGGAGGCAGGGAGTGATACCAGACCATTTCTCACTCTAAAAGCCAGAGAACAGAGGAGAAGCCAGTATCCTAAGTGAAGTGAAGGCAATTTGATCTTTCACAATCACAGAGGAGGTGCGATTCCTGGAACTACAGGAGAGAGAACATTCGTTTGCTCTCAGGGCGCACTCACTCAAGGAGGCATCTAAAGGCAGTGTGCATTGCTGCTGTAATTGCTACAGTGATTTACCCACAATGCTTTGCCTTTTCTGCTGTGTTCTGCCTTGTGCTCATTATGTGGCTTTGAAATGGACAGAATCTCATATCAATATCTTTGTTATCTTTCAAAACATGGAAATCCTTATGGAATGGGGTGGCAAATGCAACATACTTCAATAAGTTTATTATTTCAACTGAATATCACAGTTAATGTATTATTATTATTATTAATAATAATAATAATAATGTAGATTTGTAAAGTCTTCAGAATGTTTATGCAGATCTTAATAAAAATATTTCATGATCAAAAACAGAAAAAATCATTTTAACATTTTTATTTAAATGCTAAGATAGAAGGTTCAGGAGAGACTGGCGTCAATCTCGCTTATGATTCTCCAGTCCTGACATGTCATTCACATTTCAGCACACCCCTCGAGGGCATCTTCCTTCCATTTCAGCACATATTGGTCTCCATATTCTGTTTCCATTTGTGTGGATGAGCTCTGAGGGACTACAGCCTAGAGTCAGAAAGTCACCAGCCACTACTTTACCTAATTGTTACCATTTATCACTTTCTGTTTAATCTCTCTGAAAATCGATACACATCTGAAAATTAAACCTACACAAGGTTAGGTTGTACATAAAAAGAAAAAAATGGCATGCCATACCATACGCTTTCCCTGGATTTCATCCTTTCTGAGGACAAATCATAGGTGTTCAGCTTGGCAGGAATACATGGGTATAATATAACAGTTAATAATATATTGGTTACACTACAAAGGTGAATGAACAGAATCTTGGGGATTGAAAATGAAATCTATGTAGACTTTGTTTAGACATCCAGAAAAGAGTTTTGACAACGTGAATGTTTTGTCAACTAAACTATATGTGTCCAGTTTGCCATCAATAAGTTAACCCAGCAGGCTGCTCAAAGATGAATAGAAATTGTTTTTGAAATGATTGTACCATACTCCACTCATGACTTCTGAATGACTGCTCAGTTGTGACATTGTGACATATGGTAATAACATTAGCCTCCTTCATTCTCATTTTGCAAGGATCTGCTCATTTCCCACCTGGCATAACCCTGTAAGATGAAAAGGAACACCCTATTTAGGTGGAGAAATGGCAGATAAATCTTTTTCAATCCACAATGGGGGCTTGGAGCACAATGGCGAGTCAGTCCATCTGCATCTACATGCTCCATGAAATCAAAATAAACCCCCCGGAGACAGCGATCGTGATGCTCAGACTCCGGTGTATATCTAACATGGATGAAATTCTAACAACCTGGCTGCTATGAAGATCACAGAACGTCCCAGGACCACCCTTCACAGTCAGCTGTAATTTACATGGGACTAAACCACAGCAGAGGGAGAAACAGGAAATTTGAGAGGTATCCCATTCTGTGACTACCCAAATGATACCCACGTCCATTCAGTCATTCACAGCTGTGTTTGGCCTCTCCTCCTGCCTGTTGTTTTATTGTTTTTTTTTTTTTTTTTCAATTTTTGCTAAGGGGCATATTTGTAGCTGGCGGGGGGTAACATTAAGATGTGGGGTTTCAGAGAGGAGCCTTAAGAAGGGAGTGAGGGGAAAAACTCTGAAAGACAGAGAAAGGTAGTCAGAGAAAAGTAGTAGGACTGCTGACTGTTTTTTGGTGTGACAGATTACATAGCAGGAGCAATTATTATTTTAGTACACCTGGAGACTCCAGCTGAGCCCAGGTGCACAGAGTATCAGTAACTCAGTGAGAATCTTAATACAAGCATTTGGATTAACTGTGGGACTCTCAACACGTGACTCATAAGACTACGTAGAAATTCAAGAGGATATTGTAACAGGTTATTGGTTATTTGGATCTTCCACCGCTGGAGAACATGGTAGTATAATTCTTACTATTAGATAGGACTGAGTGAGTGTGGGTGGTTAATGTTTTTTTTCCACAAGCTCCAATAAGTGTGCCAATATTGGTTTAATTGGTGCACATTTTACAGTGTCATTAGTTTATAGTTCATGTCATGTACTGTTTGTGTTTATTTTTGTCTTCACATTAAATACATCAAACATTGATGTACATTTTATACTAAGAAAGTTAAGGTTACGTAGTGGGCAAACCACTGTGTCACAAATGGCTGTGCTTTTTTGCTATCCACATTACGTTTGACCGTAAAAGTTACTTAAAA
Source organism: Megalops atlanticus (assembly GCA_019176425.1). Lineage (NCBI taxonomy): Eukaryota > Metazoa > Chordata > Actinopteri > Elopiformes > Megalopidae > Megalops > Megalops atlanticus. Next base: position 33,321,643 of record CM032886.1, on the reverse strand, counting down.
TGGACATAGAATGAATGTGAAAGTTAGATTAGGTTATGCCTTGGCTGCAAATTTCCTATAACCTAGAAATAAGATGTAAATCATACTCTTCTGCCCAGCAGAAATGGCCAGTAGAATGGCCCTGGAATGGGCTTGCATGCTGCTAAGGGAAGCAGACTGGTCTGTTAGGCCAGCCAATCAGAGGAACCTGCTATTGCAGAGCTTGTACTGCAAACTTGCTGATAAACAGTCTCATCAGCTCCATTTAACCCCCCTGGTAGCGGGGAGAAGCAGTGTACTGAGTATCTGTGGAGCAAGAAATGGAAAATTTGGGTGAGTTGCCACATTCCCTCCCCACCTGCATATACACTGTTGTGCTGGGTCCCCCATTCGTTCAGTTACTCAGACCTACATGTGATGCCAATCAGACAAGTTTCCCATTACACACACACAGATAGTCATACAGGTCAGCTCCACATAACTCCCCACATTATGATTAACAGTAACATGGATAAGTTATTGCACTTAAAGCAACATCAGTTCACCCTTTTGAAATAGACATGCTAATAACAACGGCAACTGTAGTGGCAAATCATATAAGGCCCACTGATTGAAGAGACTCTCAGAGAACATGTTAAAATAACGTTTCAATGGAGGCTGTCTCGGGAAGCATCCTGTGCTCTGAAGCATGGCCTTGCATTGCTTTTGGGGAGCTTTGGAATGGACATAGTCCATTTTGTGCCCTCCCCAGTTTCAGATGCCACCAGCAAGAACCAGCTAATCAGGTGCTGGGGGCAGAGAGATATCTGCAGTAGAATGATGGATTCAGTGGAGGCAAGATGCATCACAGATGCAGATGCAGATCCTTGGAGGATCCAAGCCCTACGATCCCAGTTTTGGATGAATTCCCAGGAACAGTGGAAGGAAGGCAGTCATGTGGTGAAGAGTGGAATTGGGCATCTTTTGGGGATGTCACAAGTGTTTTAGCAATTGTCAAATGAATTTTGTGTGTAGCAGTTTCATAATATTCTAGCCAGTAATATTGCAGCTGATCATAGCAAGCTTCCCAGATAGCTTACTTGGTACAAATTAAATTTGTGATTCTCCAAGATGGCTGTGAAGATGGACTTCCTGCATTCCATCCTAGATGGCTTGTAAAAATCACAAGGTGACAAGCTAGCCAGTTAGCTGCCCAGTGTGCTACTTTGTATAATGCTTTTGCGACTCATGTGAACTGAAACACATTCTCTCCTCAACCAATGCTCAGGCTTTTCAGCCTTCACGCTGCATTTCCTCAGCTCTCTGGGTGGTAGTATGTGTGGCACTCATCTCAACCAGACATTTTATCATTGATGCATTTCACTGAAGCACACAAAGTGCATTTTACAGATGCTGGATCGCCGTGTACAAAGTCATACAGGAAAAGTCCATGTTAACAAAAAGCATTTGGGATACTTACGGACTGACATGGTTATAAATCTGATCACTAAATGTGGCCACTATGTGCATATGTCAGTACCTTGGTCTTACCTTTTTATTTAGTGAATCCACTCTCTATTGTCTTGATACAATAAGAGTCCTTTGAAAAGATGAACACATACCAGATGACTACATACTATAAGCAAAGGAAGATTCAGATGTATGTAAAATCCATGTAGCTCACATACATATGTCTGACGTTTCAGAACGAAACTATTACAACTTTCAGCTTTTAACTTCTGCTCTGCCAGTTTTGACATTGCTCCACATCCCTCTACCAGTTGCGTAGCACTGCTTGTGGTCAAATGTGAATCATGTGACCATTTAATCAAGTTTACAGCTGCCTAGGAACCTTTTCACCTCTTACCCTGGCCATCTCCACCCTCCACTGCACTGTCTACTTTTCCTTGGCACTTTGGGGTGTGGTGACCTGGAGATTCAGCAATTACCTTTCTCTTCTCCCTATCCTAGACTGACATGTGACACCATAATGACACCACCCCTCTCAGCCCCAGTAAATTTAAAGGAGGGGTAAAACAGACCTCCCTTTTATAATTTAGCACTGTAGATCAGCTGGTCAGACAAGGCATGGTTGCTTAAAGCTCTTTGTTATGCCTCACACTCTGTGAAAGAAAAAGTATTAACAATCCAGCTTCTAAGATAACCCTCCACAGGGAACTGTATTAAATTCCTCACTCTCTACAAGAGAAAATCAACTAACCGGCAAACCGCTGACACAACATTGTGTGCTGTTCAAGAACTCAACGGTGGACAATACTTATGAGAATCAAGCAAATACAACAGATTAAAATAATTGGCACCCAGGATGTGCACATTAAATGCTTAAAGTTGTGATTTTTAACCAGCCATGTGACTGCAGATTCCACTCAGAATACTAACTGCAGCTCTCCACTGAAGAGAGCTGTTACATTTACTAATCATTATAAGTTGCTTTCTTATGCTGAAGGAAATGGAAAGAAAAATCTGAAAGTAACATTACCCATTCTTCCTCCTTTGACATAACCATCTCTTTCCCAACCAGGAAAAACCCACTCTGAAAACTATCTGCAGGCATGTGTCTACTCTAACTAGATAGCACAGTGGATAGCAGTGATCTGCAAGGACATTATCACAGCACAGCCCTGATTTCTGGTGTCCCAGCAGCTGCTCACTAGTTACGAAATGGTCTCCAGTCTATACCATTCACACATTTGTTTATTGCAAACATTTGAGAATTGCTGCGAATTTGAGGGCTGGGCTCTGTTAAATATTAGAGGGGACTTATTAACTGTAAATGATCTCTCTCCTCATGAGAGCTGCGGGAAGAATGGACTGGTCCTTTAGCTGCTACACTCACATGAGGTCATACAGATTGCTGAGAACTCTAGTAATGGGAGAGTGAAGCCTTCACAAACACCATAATAGGTGGAGCTACCATGTGCTGTGCATCACTGGCTCCTATGAACCAACCAAGAAAGTTCAAATCACTTAACCACTGATACAACACAATTGGGTAAATGAAGCCTTGGCCTCCAATCTTCTGCACAACTTTTGAAGAAGAAAGCTAAGAGCAAACCACTGCAGGCAAGAAATCTTCATTAGCACCACACATAAACAAAGTTAACCCTGAGATTTCAAAGCATGTTTGCAATATGCTCTGCATTACATAGATACAGCAGCTCAACAGTTGTGCCTATGAAATGTGATTTATAACGATATATGCATTCTAATTTAAAGTCATTGAAAATAGTAGATGATGGTAATTAAGCAGGGCAAAATGACACATTTACTTCCATGTAATGAAATTATGCTCACATCCAACTAATGTTTATCCTGTAATTACAAGTTATGGGGTACGACGTGAGTGCTCACATGTTGACGAGTTGGTTTGTTTCTCTCTGACACATTGCCTCTCTGTGATGCCTTTGTTATTCCTGGAATAAATGAGCTGCAATTAATATTCATTCCATCTCACGGTGTTCAGAGAATTGAGGGAGAATTTAGCCTTTTTAATGGCTTATTGTCAACAAAGCAGTTCTGATGGAGGAAATGAATGTGTGCAGTGCACTGAAATGGATTAATTTTTTCCTCCTTTTTCTGTTCCTGCACCTCATTTAAATTTGGATTTTACCCATGAATCAAGGAGCATTGTGATCGTGACTGGTAAACCCGTAATAAGTTGAAATAATATGGGTCTGTTTGGCTTTCTCACACATACCTTTTTTGTCATTCAGCATGCTATAATATGTTTGTGTGTAATCCTTAATGTTTCCATGTGATGATTGCATAAGAATATGTGTGATGCATAAAAATTGTTATATTAATATTAACTATGGATTATGTTAGGTTTTAATAACACAGTTAAGAATGTGTTATTATTAAATGGGTAACACTGAATTCTCACTGTTTTATGAGGCATATTCAGTTTGAATTACATGCATTTTACAACACTAGAGTACTGGAAAAGAAAACAACATAATGGAACATAATGGAATTTAGAGCTCTCATTGTACAATATTAGGCTATGAATGACCGCAGAGCTTTAATGTTAATTAAGGACTGAGGCACCCATGCATTCACTCAACAATACAGAGGCTGTATACTTTGGCTTGCCTGTCCATTGCGCTACAGTATTCTAGGAAGGAAAACTGCCATTTTGTTTAACAGCAGGTATCGCTGTAGTTTGCTGCTCTGGTATAGTCTTTACGACAGGGTTGAGCAGAAAGTTTGTGTCTACCCTAGTCTGCTGTGAATCAGTTGAGAGCAATCAGAAAATTTCTGAGCAGTTAAAGAGAAAGTGTCTGCTGAAGACCAAGATGAGGAGTGCCAGCTGAAATTGTAAGCATGTGATTACAGAGGTGGTCAGCAAATGAGGAGCAAAAAATCTATGTGTGGGGGCTTTCAGGGGCCTTGGGGGGGGGCTGTTGTAGCTGTTGGAGTGGGGGTGTCACTTACAGCTCCTGTGCAATTTAAAGGAAAATTTCGCCCATCAAAGGTAATCTTAGCCAACGGCTGGGAGGAAAAAATGACAAAAAACGGTGAGACAGGAAGGGTTTGGAGATGATGAGGAGTCACCTCCCTCACCTCCAGTTTCCTTGCCCTTCTGATCATTATCCTTTCATAATCGACCACCTGCAGAAGGTGAAGGAGTGAAAATGGAGCACTCATTCATGGCAGGATTCAACCTGGGTTTTATTCTCAGAGCTTTCTCTCTCTCTGTAGTCTTTTGAATTGAGATGGCTTGGACTTCAGCCAGCTGATCCAGATAAGGAGTTCTATGACAGTTAGCAAAATTAAGCAAAAGTTTTGGAATTTGCCATTTCACCCCTGATTAATATCGATCCTTTTGTACATTTATAGTGCACATTTATTTCAGAGAGCTCCCTTTTCCCTCTCTCTCTCTCTCTCTCTCTCTCTCTATATATATATATATATATATATATATATATACACAGTGTGTGTATATATAGAGAGAGAGATTTTTCTATGAGTAACTGCAGTCGTCCCACAGCTATGCCGCATCAGTCATCAACGCATTCACTGTTCACCAATGAAAAATCTACAGCCAGCTGTTATATTTCGCTCTGCTCAAACGGTATTATTATATTATAAACGATATTATTTATCAAAGTATTGCTTTTTGTTGTAATTTCAACAGCCTATTTTTTCATGTAGAATGAATGTGAAAAGGGACAGTAATCATTCCTCTTGTGCATTCAGAAATAATGTTGAAAGAACTCAAAGTACAAGAGGATCTCATAGCCATATTCAGAAAAAGGGATCTGTCAATGTGAAAAAGAAAGTGCTCGTGTCAATGTGTTGATGAGTTGCTGGGGACAAAATTGCCAGAGGAAACATCTGTTTAGTCGAGCAGAGTAAAAAGTGGTTCCATTCATATTTTTGTCATTTAGCAGACACACTTATCCACAGCAACTTAGACAGTGTTTGTATTAAGTGCATCTGATAGAATGGCATGGCACAAACAAAAACATTACTATCCATATTCAAACATATGTCAGTGCCAATCACAGCATTGAGACCACCAGTGTATACTTGGTTCAACACATAAGTCTAATGCCATATCTGCATTATTATGTTTTACACAATAGCTACATTAAGTACACACAATTACTACATTATCCTATACACAGTTATGACATAATTCCAAATGCAGAGATACCACATAACCTGCAGCAAACTTGCCACATATAAAAATACACATTAGGGACACAAGAGATTGCGAAAAGGTCAGGAGATTGATGTATGGTCTGAAGAAATTGGTTTTCAGTCTGTGATGAAAGGTGGCTAGCAACTGTATTGTTCTGACCATACCATATAACTTGGGCTACCAAACAGAGGCTAAGGCAGAGGACAAGACTGTGAAGGTCAGTTGCAAGAGTGCTGAGCAGCCAAGCATACTGAAGAGGCCACCTGCTTGATTCAGTGGCAATTCAGAAGCATGATTTAGCATGTAAATGCTAGTCACAGAAGATGATGTCACTTTCTAGAGATGCATTAAGTAGTCCCCTGGGGACGTGGGTCTATGGTGCTATGAAGCAACTCATTTCTCTTTTTGTCACATGCGTGTGCTGTGGGCTATGGTCTGGAACCCTCAGAAGTGCCAGCCAGTTTAGCAGTTAGTCTGCTACCATACCATTGCCACTCTGTGAATATAACTTTCTACCTATGAGCAGTGCATGTAACTCAAATACATGTGGTCTTGAGAGAACACTGCTGTTGTACCTTTGAGCAAAGTACCTTTTCAAGATTATATCTGGAATATAACTTGTGACTTAATTTTTCATAGCCTATATCTGTGTGTCATTCCGCAAATAGCAAATAACACTTTTCAACAAAGTTGAAGAAGAAGAACTGATTAGAAAATAAATGTTTTAAGAGATGTTGCCACCAGCCGTGACTCATCAGAACAGTAATGCTTAATGAGATGAACTGACATGTTACCTAGCTAACATTAGCACATTTGCCTGCACAGACAGTATAAAGTAAAATCAATCTAATCATGGTGTATTTATTTATCATAATTATATCCACTTACCACTGTCCTGGTGTCTTTTTTCCTCCTCTTCTCATTTTTTCTTTCGTTTCTGGTGAACAGAAAGGTATGCTTGTTTCATTGCGCTGATGGTTACACCTAACGTATGACAGTTACAGGTAGCTAGCTGACTGTCCTAACTAACGGTATCCAGCTGTCATACGGTAGCTAGAAGGGGCCCCACTTAGGGGGGTTTTAGGGCAGCGGCGGTGCACTGAATAGTGTCTTTATGGAAGCTTTAAGGGGGTTTACAGTTGTCATTGCAAAATGTGCCAATATGAGTGGCCATCGGGGGCCCCTTTTCCCAATTTTTTTTGGGCGGCCCCAAACATTTGCCTGGTTTGCCTCTCCAGACGGTGTGCCCCTGGTTATCATGACCCTATTAAGCATGCTTTCTGTGCTGCTGAATTGCTTTGCCACTTTACTGTTTGGACCATTGAGCTACCTGGACCAAACAAGGCTAATGCCTAACTCAAGAAGAGCATTTCTGCTTCCATAAATGTCAGAGGGGAAACTGATAAAATACTACTTTAACACCAGACAGGTTCTTAAACTGTTGATGTAGTTTTTCAGTGCCTTCAAGGTCTTGTATTTTAAATGTGCTGGTTAGATGCAAAGGCATTCTTTGCTAGTTATTTTCATGATTTGTGCCATGAGTATATGTTTTCAGCTGCAAACATGATGCCCACTGATTGAAGTCATATGAATGATGATGGTCTTTCTGTGACTGAAAGACATTAGTTTCTGACTGTTTCATTTAGCAGATTCTGCAGTTATTGTCATGAACATCAGGAAAGAGTGAAGATGTATTAGTCCCACACCAGGCAACAGTGTGTGAGAATGAGAGACTTCCTGGTGGTGTTTTGTGTTTAGCAGCAGTCACAGTGACTGCATCAGGCATCCATTTCCTCATGTCTCACCATGATAACATAAAATAAAAAATAAGTTATAAATACTGTAAATAATTTTATTTCAGTGTTTCAGTTACATGCCCTTATATGGACATTGAATATACCCAAGACACCTGTAAATACATAATATTTTTCAGTCATAAACTTTCAGTCATTTTTTAATCACTTTTTTAATATGTCCTCTCTGGCCCAGTAATTACAATAATAGGTTCTGTGTGAAATACACAAATATACAAAGTGAAATGCCACTTGCACACTTTAATAATACAAAATAAGTTTGAAACGCAAGTAATATGTCTCACCTGCATTCATGTATGGAATTCATTATTTAGCTGTTCTTAAGCTTAAATTCTGGAAATCTCTCTTATTTATAACTGTGTAGTGGCTTTTGCCTCGCTGTACAATGAATTCAGCCACTGATACATTGTTGCTTTCTCATAAAATATTGTCATGTAACACCGACATCAAATTTTCTGCCATCTAACCGTGTCATTGCAGTGCATCGCGCAGCTATTAAATGCCTTTTATTAGAGAGATGGTGTTTTGTTTTCAAACCAGTAAGCTAATGTTTGCACAATCTACATTAAATCCTAAACACTTAAAAGCCCTCCCACTGGGTAGAAGAAATAACAATCAAAATGCTGAGCTAGTCTTTTGTGACAACTGCTCACATTTCCCCAAATTCCTGGACCCTCATTTTAGCATTCAAGGCAAATTGGAAGCATTTTAAATTGGCCTGAATAAAATAATTCTAAAACTAAATTCTAATGTTTTTTGGGAAATGCTGTCCAAAGCATTTTCATTTGGGAAATAAAAAAGTCATAACGGGGAGTGGTACAGTACTAACTGAACTTTAGTCGTGCATATTAATGCATTCTGTGCATATACACATACACTTTATACAAATATGTGTTAAATAAGTTTCTGACCTAATTAGAAGATAAATAAAACATTTGAAATAGCACTTGATGAGTTATAGGTAATGGGAGAGACACACGAACCCTACGATGGAAGAGGAGGCTGCCATGTGCTGTCAGTGACTTGTGGGAACAACTCTCAATTTTCCTCCCCATTGCAAGACTGTTGTGAAATCGGTGCATCACAGGGAACACACAATAGTCCCACCCATTTTGGAGTCCATGAAGCTTTGTTTAACTAACCTGGGGGATCCCCCACAGCCTTCACCCTTTTCTTGTCAAGAACTGACTGATATGAACCAATCAGAAGACTCTTCCCTCCAATGCCATACACCATCATTGGTTCAGATCTTGCAGACGTATGCGATAGCCCCAGCTGTTTCATAGTTCTCAGTAGAGGCATGCGTCACCACATGGGTGTCCCCATAGCCTAATTTCAATTCTTGACTTGAATTTTTCCAAATGATGCCCCCTATAGTGCAGGTGAATTTGGAACATGTTCTGTTTTACACTTATCATCAAGCACTGACATCTCCCCCACTGGTTGCACAGAGAAGATTGTATTACTGCATTCCTACTGATTGATAATTACATGTGCAACAAGCAACATTTTTCTTTTTGTTCAATTGATAATGACACGCATGAATGGATCACACAAATAAAATCAGTTAGAGTGGTGCTCCCAGTGTCTGCCTTTTAAAAAAAGAGCTGGCCTCACAACAGTCAAGCTGGCCAAATGGTTTGTATATAAACTGTTCATGAAAGTACACATGTATACTTTTTGAGAATAGAGAGCAGTAACATACTTGAGGCGTAGAGCACATGTGCAACGTTCTGTGGTGTGTCATCAGGAAGGCCATCCAGGTACACATCGAAACACTGTGCCTCCTGAGCCATGAGTCCACCACACAGCATTTGAAAGGTGAAAGCAAGTGACTGCAGTGACCCTGGGGACTACATTGGGGACTCCAACAGGCACTGATAATCCACGCCCCCCCAACCCCCCAGCCCCCCCGCCCCCACCCCGGTGTGCTCAACACAGAAACAATTGCAGGACTGCGTATCTAATGCTGGTCTATTAATCTTGATGGGGCCAGAGTGCGCGCACTCCTTTATGGAGGCGTGTTGAATAATTCAGCTGTGTGAGAGCCCATCTTATCTCCTCCATTAATTGAATTTACTGAGTAATAAGGTTCATTTGGCGTTTCTTTCATCCGTCGTTGTTGAATTGGAGACTGATTACTCAATCCGTTGTTAGAACGTCTGGGTTCAGCCCAGTTCATTGGGATTCTAAATCAAAACAGGTTTGGTTTCAGCATTATTAGTCAAAGGCCTGAACAGCCATTCCAAAGGCATAATGCCTGATTGAGAGGGCTGGCTAATAGATTCACTGCCCATAAATGTACTCGTTAACAGTGTAAGGATGTTGGAAATGTGAGCAAGGCTGCCTTTGATTCACCCACATGGAGAGGGTTTTTGAATTCTATACTAAATGGCTGAAACCAAAAAAGGAGACTCTGCAAAAACTCGACAATGAACCAGTTTGCTCTGCCAAAACTTTTAAGATGTAGGTCAAACATTTGGATCAGACAAGAAAAGGCTCATGTTAAACTAATATGCCTTGCATGAAACTCAATTTAGAGGAACTGCTAAGCTAAGGTGTCTGGAAAAAATTCTACATTCGGTAAGGCACAGTGGAGTCGATCAAGCAGAATTGCTGCACACAAATTCTTTTCTTTCCTATTGACAGTAACATTAACCCAGATTAACCCCCATGACAGCGCAATGCTTTGTAAGCCATTTATTGTACATCACTGTAAAATTGCAAGTAGGGAAAATCTGGTCCATGTTATCCTAGTGTAAAGCCTTTGGAAGTCATTCTACAAAAGCACATTTTGCTACCTGTCAGCGCTACAATATTGTGATTCATTGATTTAGCCCTTTGTGTGAGAAACAGCACATCGCCAATATATGGTTGCAAGCCATCAATGTTGCCATCAGTTTCCATTTTTTGTCAATGATTACATGGACTGTTTGATGAGAAGGCCAGCCGGGGGGTGCAGAGGTTAGGTCATCAGTTTAACACTTGATCCCAGTCTGACGCTACAGCATAGGAGAGAATGATTGCTTATTAAGAAACGAACAGAAGAACAGTGGTTGCATGAGAACACCCTGCTCTGAGTTGATGTCCATCCTCTGTTTCGCAATGTTAGTTTATCAGTCTTATCTGACCCTTGCTTATACCACCAAACAATTTGCATACAGGTGCAACAATATGAATATTGATCATATTTTGAGCATATTTTGAGGTTTCTGGTGCATTTCAGCAACACCTTACACTGACATTCTACTGTATACTCTCTACAGTAAACACAAAACTATGCTGGACTGAAGCACATACCAGCCAAAAGGACAGTGTAACTACTCCTACCAATTTCTTTTTTTTCTACATTTGGGCTCTGCTGGTGACTGTTGCCCTGTTTCTGCTCTGTTGCTCTGGCCTGATTGATCAACTGCCACTGCCTGGTTCACAGACTCACTGCTAGAGCAGGAGTTTATTTGTATGCTTGTGTACATTCCTTTTTGAGGTAATTACAAATACGCTTGCTGAATTAACCCAAAAGATTTAGAGAAGAACTTCTACAACGGTCTTCCATGGAATTATGCTGATACTGTGTGCTAGCCTGGTTAAGTATGGAGATTTGCTACACTGGTATGGATCCAATATAGAAAAGAGGGGTATATGATGATGGGGCAATAAGAACCCTTTTGGGACAGATGGGAGTGCAGGGGGTTACACCTGAAAACTGATGCACTGGGCCAGACTTTACCTCAAATATCCATGGAGCATTCAGACTAAGGGCTTTGCATGAAGGGAAGTTAAGGTATGTCTAATAAAGCACTCTTAAACTAGGGAATCATTTTGGTAACAGTATCTTGTGTACTACTGAGAATTAGAGAAGAGGAAAATACAATGCTAGTAATACTTTGAGATGCCTTTGTTTGAATGCTAGAAGTATTAAACAATAAATTATAGGTGGTTTTATACAATTACTAATTGACATTACAGAGACTAAATACAGGTTATGGAAATGAGTACAACATTACCTGATCAGAAAGGCAGAAAGGATACATTCCAAAAAAAAAACTTAACTAAATTTGCAGGAAATTGCTGAAGCTGATCCTCTAAATCCTAGCATGGATATTTGGATTACATTACTGTGGGAAGATCAGTAGGGGTTTAATAGGAATACCTTGCCAGCACTGGTCTCTGGTCTGATTTTGTCATTATTACAGGGACAAGGACTCATGCCTCATTTGAAAGATGGTGATGAACATTACCACCTTGACATTGCAGGATAATAGTTTTGTGATTTGTAAATAAAGACAGCAGTGGTCCTCTGAAAGCAGCAATCTGAGTTGAAGGCCTTACGTCCTCCAATCACAATGACAGAACAAGAAACAAAAAACAAACAGAAAAAACACTGCTAACTAAAGCTCCGGCTGGCAGGGGAGGGAAGAATATATTAATTACAAATTTCCATGCTCGCCTCCTCAGCCAGTTTCTTTTGAGTTCAACAGTTCAGAAGCAAGTCAAAAGCATCCCTGAGAGAAATGCAGAAATGTCAAAAGCCTCAATCAAAAAGAGTGAACTTGGAAATACAAGACAATGGAGATTCAATGAGGCCTGGAGATTCTGAAGGTACAAAGCGTGAATACTGAATGCTTCTTGATGGCAGGCAAGAATATTGTAATGAGATGCTGTTCAATGTATCCCCTGCATAAAGCAACAAAAGAACAATGCTCCTCCTAATTTTCCTTGAATTCTACCAGTTCTTTTTACATTGCATACTACCTCACTACTGTACCTTACATTTTAACATTTACTATAATTATCAACATTTTAATTCAATGTTAGTGCAAAATCCAAAATTGTCAGAATAACAGCAATATTTACAGCCACATTCTTTCTTTCATTGCATGATGTTGCACAACATTTTTAGCCACCCCTTCTTGTTCTTGTTATGTTGTATATGATGCATGTAAATAATGGCAAAGGAAAGGGATGTTGGGTCATTTTATTTCAACGGAGGTTCTGTGGTATTCAACATTGACAATGAGAGGATGGATAATGTGTGGAAGGACTCCCTTGTAAAGCAAAGCTCAAAGAATGCCACGCTGTCAGCAATGAGTTAGTACCAGTCTTACGGTCTTATTGTGTAATGTGTCTATGATTCATGCACCTTTACAGTTGCATTTCAAAGTCTTCTAATGCCTTTGTGCTAGACATTATTTTTAAGTAGACCATTGAGTTCATTTTGACTTTCTCCATTTCTAAAGTTTTTTTTTTTTTTTTTCTGAAGGCTCTCAGCACAGCAATTCAGTTATTATTTATGGCTAGCATGATTGAATGGTTTTAATAAATTTTTGAAAAGGATGACGTTTAGCTCTATCAGGCTTTGCATTGCCTATCTACAAGGCTATACAAAGGAAGACGGTAACTTTTTTGTCTCTGTGGGTTTTCATTTGCAGCAAGGGAATTCAATGTAATACCCTTTTTCTGTACATGGACAGAGACAATGTTTTTTTTTTTTTCTGGTGACTGGGACCTGTGGAATTCATAGAATAATGGTCTGGGATAGTTAAAGCACAAATAGTGGGTTTTTACGAATATTTATTTCGTACAAATATTTTTAAAATTATTTAATTATAAAATTTAATTTAATTATATAAAAACATGTCGAATAGCTGTTGTTCCTCATAACTGTGAGCGCAGTGGGTATTTTTACTCCGCCTGCTTGTGCTGGCATGACAGGAAGACAATAGGAGAGTGGAGGGGAGAGAGAGCACTGAAAAGGAGCAGCGCAGCCTGATTAAAATATAGGCAAAACGTAATACATTGCTACGCCAATATTTTGTTTTGATTAGGTTTTTTTTGTATTTTTTTTTACGTTAACTGGTTTGCTGAGGTAGTTTATTATAATGTTAGTCTTTCATTTTCCTGTTGGACCTGCAATATGTGAAGCAGAGTTTGTTTTACCGGGAGGACGAGATTAGCCAATGTTAGCTCTGGCAGTGCAGTTACTAGCTCGTTCACCTACTTGCTGTGCTAACTGCTCCAGGTTTATTATCGTATACTAAAACTAAAACTAAGATGACAACTAATGGCTTTGAGACATTTTCGTAAATTGATATAAAATAAAGAAAATGTAAAACTAAAACTGAACCAAACTAATAAAGATTGCTAAAAAACTAATAAAAATAAAATAAGAAAAGACAGAAAATAATTGTCGTTATCGTTTCAAGTCGGCAGACGTCGTATCCATTCAAGGCAGCGGGTGTCACACTCAGGGGGGGTTTGTTCCTTAGGGCGATCGGGCGACTCACCACCAAAGGGGAAAAGAGAGGGAATTTTTCTATCACATTCTACCACAATGCTACGCTAGCTGTGACTGTTCTAGACAGTTTGTCCTGCCTCTGAATATAATAGTCCAATCAGCGTCAAGTCGTGTTCCATGGAGTACCACCCCTTTCGGGCGATTTCAGTCTGGTTGAAAATCTCCCAGATCGCTCTGATAGAACCTCATGTTAAGGCAATTTTTTCGAACTGCAGGCCCTGCAATGAAATCTGTATGGGTTCCAGGTGGGCTTGCACTAACGTGCTTTCGTCATACGTAACCTGGTGTAGGGATCGCCGGGGCAGCCAGCGATCTTGTCACATTCAAGGTCAACATGGCTAATGTTACCTCAACTCAGAGCAACTCGATCGTGTCATTAAGAGAAATACCGTTCAGTCGTCGTAGTAATCAGGATAAATTGGCAACTAAAGAATTAGGACCACCCAGACCAAATTTAAACATCAAGCAAGTATCTACAAAGGGGGGAGAAATCGTATAACCCGGGATTTTCGCGGAGCTGGTACCAGCGGAAAACGTGGCTAGCAGGCTGCGAAGTAGCTAATGTTTTGTTCTGCTACCCCTGCTCAATGTGACATGTCAAGTTAGCTAGCTGACTAATTTTGCAGAATACAATGTGACAGTGTCGAGTTAGCTAGCTGTTAATTTACCCATTGAATGGGTCACCTTAGCCATCATCGCAACAATTGCCCCCAAGAGTTTTGGCAGGAGCCGCCACTGGTCACACTCCCAAAATTCTATGTAGTCTGAAACAAATGTATCGCTGTTAGCTACATGTCTGTTAGCTAAATTTAGTCTTGAAATGTTGACATCTTCAATGATAAGCAGATTATTTTTCACGATACAATAATCCTAGACATTTTTTGTCCTTAACTAAAATTACTAAAACTAAAACTGAAACTATTATAAACTAAAACTAAATATAAATGAGTCCATGAAATAAAAACTAAACTGAAACTAATGAAACCACTGGTGAAACTAACTAAAAGGAAATGGAAATTCAGACTGAATACAAACATATTATCAAAACAAAAATGAATTTGAAAATATAAAACTATTATAACCTTGCACTGCTCAGTCAGCCTGTGTGTCACACGGTTGCAGATATCACACTGGAGAAACAGAGCGCTATTTATAGCCATTCTAGAAAAGTCCCTGTGCCACTATTTCATCTTAGAAGACACAGATGCAGCAGAGCTTGTTTGACCGGGAGGAGATTAGGGTAGCGTTCACCCGTTAGCCCTGTAAATTAGCCTATATTGTTGGCAGTGTAGAAGTAGGTCTACCTTTTGTATGATTGTTTTGAATTGCATCTACACTTGACAAGGATTGAGATATTTTTATAGCCTGTTAGGCTACTCTCCTTTTTGCAGATGACAAGATCTATAGTTAGCTCCATTGTTAGCTCCGTTGTCTACTAGTTAAGTTTCCTCCATTTTAATGGTGTTTACGGTTATACATGTTTATTGCTGGGATTATGAAAACCGTAAACCAATATTACATTTAAGTGTTCATAATTACTATAATAGTTTATTGAAGAACACTTATTAACACTTTAATATCCTAAAATTAGAAGTGGAATAAAAACAAAAACAAAAACAGGATTGTTGTCCACTTTTACTCGAATACAAATGCAAATAATTTTGCTGCCTCAACAAATACAGATACAAATACAAATACTCTCTGCACATCCCTAATAATTACACTAATACTTTCCAAGGCACTGAGCCATTAGTCAACTGTGGGTATACTGAGTAGTGGTGGGAAGCTGAATGACAGGCTGTGAACTGGGGTGCCCTTCGGAACAGAGTGCAACTTTGTGTATGGATCACCTCAGGCTGCCAGACAACCCGCTGCCAAACGTCTGCTCACACAACTTTGCCTTAATTGCACGACTTGACAGCCTGGTTTCTCGGCTTGTTCTCCAAAAACAGGCTGGTCGCCTCAGGAGGCAAGAAAGAGAGCGCCTCCATGGCATTATCCAAAAAAACACCATGCCTGTTCTTATTAGCATGATTTGCTTGAAGCCGCTCATCAGCTGATCTTACTTGTAGCAATTCACTCTGAGTGTCCTTGATTCCTACATGCATTCAAATGCAAATCAAAATGCAACCAGTTACTGGCTGCAACGGGAGAGTGACACTTTAAAAATTCCAAAATGGATGGTGCCATCATGAGTTGAACCCACAACAGTGCTTGACTGTGGAGATTAAAGACTTTTGACTGTCTCACACCAAACAGTGACTGACAGCAAAAATCAAACAAAAGCCAAGACCAAAGATTTCCTTTAGACCTCCACACAAACAGAATCCCTGCATGATTGTGTCTTGAGCCACATTAATTCCCACAACTTTGATATATTGGTATTACCATATTTATGTGTACACATGTTACATTCAAATAAATCTGTAAGAACATGTTTTAGTGTACATAACATAAACATTGTAGGGTTTCTTAATTTTTCAGAATATATATATATATCAGTATGTCTAGATGTATGGAGACTCACACAGACTCCGAGTGTTTGTATCTGGGCCATATTAACCCTGACAATTTTACTAGCTCAGGCTAAATACAGCTCTAGAATTAGGATTCTGTGTACTCAGAGTGTATGCAATCTGCATGCAGATGTGAGGCAGCCAGACATAGCCTATTCACTGTGAAACTGCACCAGGTAGCTTAAGAATGGCTGTCTGCAATGTTTTAGGAGTTGCTCCCAAACAAGGCGTGAAGGTGACGCCCTCTGTACATAAATAACGGATTATTTTCATGGGGGAATCTCCTTGCCAGCAAACAAGCACGGGTGGCCCTATGCTCTTTGTATGTTTGCTTGAAGGGCATTCAAGTGGAAATAGAGAAGTTTTCATCTGTCTGCACCCTGCGGCGACACAACGTCTGGCGTCCCACCCAGAAAAGAGGTATTCGGGATGGCAAAAAGCACATGACAGTTGAATTGGTGGAAAAGATCTGAGGGGAGAGCAGCAAAGATTGCACATGGCTGTCTTTTTGTCTTTTCCAGAGGATTGAGGGTATGATTCATCAAGGGTCCATGCGGGCAAATCCCCCAGCACAGGAGTGAAGTTTTTTTTTTTACATTTTTATATTAGAAGACTTTATTGGAACTCACATGCCTACTTTGTCACAGCACCCCTATACTCCACACCCTCTCACTGGGAAAGCTTTGCGAACGTCAGCTTCGGCTCTTCCATTGCGGGAATAAATTATTCACAGCCTGGACAAGCATTCATTAATGCCCTTTTATTGCTTACTCAAAGATCAGTTGCGCTTCAGTGGTTTATATTAAATAAAAGTTTCACTTAATGAAAGGAATAAAAAAGCTTTTAGACCCAGACCAGGGACAGTACAGTAGCTAGGCAACTGACATGGAACACGTGGTCCCATCGACAACCTCCATTCTCTTTAAACAACTCATATAAAACATGGTTTATGTCTATGAGAGACTTTTGATCTTTTTCTAACTTGAAAGTGATACTGCTCCTTTATTGATCAACTGTAAAGCTGTGTATTTTATATGCAAAGCCTCCTATTACAAGGCAAATGTTATATTTAACAATTGTGTGACATAGAAATTAATTGCTTTTGGAATCAAATGGTACAGAACAAAGGCAAATTGAGTTTAATATAAAGGAAGGAGGGAGAGAGAGCAGAATCATCACTGAAAACCTCAGATTTTAGCTTGTCTCTTTTCTTCTGCAAGAAATGCAACATCCCAGCTGTTGGCAGTGACCATGTCGACATTCCAGATTATATGCTCAACAGTGTTTTTTTAACAGCGGGGGCTGAGATAGATTTATTTAAGGTGTTTGATATTTACAAAGTTGGGTCTCTGTTGACATCACCACTTATTCTAAGTAACAGCTTGTACACTAGTTGAATGCTGTGTCTCCACTGACAGTCAGCCAGAATGAAGGCAGCCACACTCAAGGCTTCCTCTACGTTATCTGCTCGCCCCTGGATACAGTCAGAAGGAAGCAATTACAGGAGTGGATAACCAATGCCTGTCCTCGGCCCACTGGAGAAGGGGCTGAATCCTGTACCATTGGGCTGCTCAAGGCTATTTCAGAGAACTTGTGACAGCAACTTTAATTTATATGAAACAAACAAATTCTGTGTGACATGTGGTGCCTCCCAACCCCCACTTCACCCCCTATGCTCATGTGAATGTAGCAGGTGGGACCTTAGGACCCAAAGGAGAAGCTTTACGTGGTGCGTACAGTCGCCTTGATAACCAGGTGCGAGAATCTCATACAGGACGAGAGTTTGCCAAGTATTGTTTGGTGGCTGACAATTCATTGTGCGGTCTGGGAGATTTAAAAAAAGGTAGGTTTAAAAACTTTAGCTTTAATACTGATGCTAGTCGCTTGTTGGTAAACGGAATAGATGTTTTAGTATGCCACTAAAATCAGAAGTTTTCTTTTTATAGCTCGCTAACACAAGGCCAGGGAAGCGTTTTTATCTACAGCAAGTCTACAGCAAACTCTCGTCCTGTACGAGATTCTCGCACCTGGTTATCAAGGTGACTGTACGCACCACGCAAAGCTTCTCCTTTGGCTCCTAAGGTCCCACCTGCTACATTCACCCCCTTAAGGTGTCACCGTCCCGGTGACAGCACAGTACTACCAAACAAACTACTACCAAGGTCTAAACGTGCCAGGTATGTGATTTACTACGGGATAGACTGTAGCCCCTTGGTGCCAAATCTCCTGGGATCGGACCACCGACTGTGGCAGATGGAACGGATTCGAGTGCTGGCCAGCAGTGGCACGGGTTGAGCATCTGACCATACTGTCACTCTGTCGGGGAGACTCCAATTGGGAATCCGGTTCTCTCTGCTCATCCCCCATGTTAGCCTCCAATTCACCAAGACGTCCCATTGCCCCTAGGAATGTCTCAAAGGGACTTTGATTATTACCTTGTGGTCTAGCAGGAGATGGCCCTGAGTTTAACATGAAGATCCCACCGTCTAAGCTGCTGTTGTTGTTGTCATCATCTTCCTTGTCACATTCTTGGGTGGTCAACAGAGTAGTTCTTTCCGAGTGGGAATTATCTGCCTGCCCTCGGGTTGGTGGTAACGGTCGGAGCTTGGAGCAATGCACATTTCTCTCAGGACCTTGCCCAACCTTGGGCTTAATCCTATACACTGTGCCCACATCATCCGGACACTTAATGATCTCATAAATGGTTGACTCCCAGATGTCCTGTATTTTGTGGTGGCCTGAAAGATGTTGCCTACTATACACTGGCAATCCTACTGGGAGAATGGCAATGGCCGTGGGATGATGTCTGCCACGATAGGCAGCAGCGGTCTCCAGCTGTTTTCTAGCATTGTCATATACAGCTGCCAAGTTCCTCTCATGTTCTTCCACCCAATCATCTGCTGAACCAGATACACAATCCTCTTCTGTTGACCCCAAAAGAAAATCTTTTGGCAACTGGGCTTTACGTCCAAACATAAGCTCAAAGGGGGAGTACCCTGTAGAGCTATGAGTACTGGTGTTATAAGCAAACAAAATCTGAGGAAGATGTTGGGGCCATTTCTTCTTCTGCTCGGGCGGAAGAGTATGCAGCAAGTCGTGCAGTGTCTAGTTAAACCGTTCACACTGGCCGTTGCCCTCCGGATATTATGGGGTTGCACGACTCCTGTCAATGCCATACAACTTACACAGGCGCTTTAGCAACTCACCCTCAAAGTTTCTGCCTTGATCCGCATGGATGCGCTTGGGCATGCCATATGAGTAGAACCATTGCTCCGTCAGAACCCACGCTACTGTACAGGCTTTTTGGTCCTTAGTAGGGTATGCCTGTGTAAACTCAGAAAATATGTCAGTCACTACAAGCACATTTTCTCGCCCATCGCAATCTAAGATTGTAAAATCAATTATGATGACCTCTAAGGGTTTGGGTGCTAACGAATGGCCCATAGCTGTTCTAACTTTCGGCTGCACGGCCTTGGCCACCAGACACCACTCACATTCATGACACCACTGTTCTATGTCTCGTTTCATGTTTGGCCAATAGCACCTCTGTCGCACAAGGCTCCACGTCCTTTCGGGCCCTTGGTGGCCATGCTTGTCATGAAGTCCAATAAGGACCTCGGTCTGATGGGCTTTCAGTAACAGCAACTGTGGCACTTCCTGACCTCCCTCAGGAATTTGAATTACACAATATAGGACTCCTTTGTTCTCTTTGATTTTTCCCCACTGCCGGAGTAACTCCAGGACCTCAGCAGTCTTGTTGGGGCCTCCCCCCTCTTCCAGTAAACCAGGAAAGCCCTAATGGTTGGGTCTGCTGCCTGTAGCACCTGCAGGTCTGCTTTCTGGTGAACAGGCAAGGCATCTACAGCAGAGATGGAAACTATCAGCCGCCTTGCTAACTCCTGTTCCATTTGGCTCAGGGTGACAACTGAAGCAACCCGGTGGAAGGATTCCCAAGAGCTGAAGGTGGTTTCGGTTGGCGAGAGAGTGCATCGGCGTTATGATTTACAGTTCCTGGATGGTACTGGCATGTGAAGTCAAACAGTGCTAATTAAGAAACCAGGCGCTGCTCCACAGCTCCCAACTTAGCTGTTTTGAGGTAGCAAAGTGGATTACTGTTGGTGTAGACTGTGAACTTTGCACCAAATAGATACACCTTGAACTTCTCAGTAACTGCCCACTTTAACGCCAAAAGTTCGAGTTTCATTGAACTATAGTTTGACATATTTCTTTCTGTGGGACGCAACCCTCTACTGGCAAATGCAATTGGTTTCCGCTTCCCATCCTGGTCCTGAGAAAGGACAGCACCCACAAGCCCAGATGGCTTGCATCTATCTCCAAAACAAAAGGTTTCGAAAAATCTGTGTATCCTAACAACGGAGCACTGATCAACTAATTCTTTAACATAGAAAAAGCCTGTTCACAGCTCCAATCCCACTGGCTATCAAAGGTACCGACATTATAGACCAGGGGTGGGCAACTCCAGTCCTGGAGGGCCATGGTCCTGCTGTTTTTCTTGTTGACCAACTAAATACAATCTCTGATTGGCTGAAGAGCAAGCACACCTGTTTTCAAGGTGAAAATCAACAGGTAACTAAGAGATGAAAACAAAAACCAGCAGGACACTGGCCCTCCAGGACCGGAATTGCCCACCCCTGTTATAGACCATAGTTCACTTCCTGCCCTTCTGCAAGTTAGCTGCTAACTTATGAAGCGGTGCTGCGTACTTAGCAAAACCCTCCACACATCGACGGTAATATGAAGCAAATCCCAAGAATGAACGCACTTCTGACATGGTGCTGGGATGCACCCACTCCTTCACTACACTTATCTGGGTCTGTTGATACCCCTGCCACAGAGATCACATGACCTCTGATTGAAAGAAGTGGCACTTTTTCAGCTTAAGCTTCAGGCCATGGTCCTGGAGCCTCTTAAAGACAAGTTCTAGGCACTGCAAATGGTCAGAGAAAGAGGATGAGAAGACAACAATATCATCAAGATATAATAGCAGAGAATGAAACTGCTGGTCCCCAAAGATGCGCTCCATAAGTCTTTGGAAATTGCCAGGCGCATTGCACAATCCAAAAGGCATCCTATTAAATTTGAACAGCCCAAAGGGTGAACAGAAAGCAGTTTTAGCCTTGTCCTTCTCGGCCATCAGAGGTGAATAAAGTACACACATTCTTTACTCAAGTAGAAGTACAGATACTTGTGTAAAAAAAGACTCTGGTAAAAGTTGAAGTAGTGATTCAACTTCTTTACTCAAGTAAAAGTGAAAAAGTACAGGGTCTGAAATGTACTCAAAGTATAAAAGTAAAAAGTAGCCTTTTGAAGGACATTTCTACCGGCTGTTTCTGTGCAAAGCTAACTGAACGTCATGTCATATTAACATAATTCGAAGACTATTAAACCTGTCTTACTTGAAATAAAATAAAAAAAAACAATATGCTGATTAACTTCGCTCCAATGTGCAAATCAGTTTTCAATGTTAGCAACAGAACTTGAAACATTATGATCAACACGAGAACAGACTTCAGGTCTAATTAACCCTTTTACATGTAATTTATTTTTATGCTATGTTGCACGCGTGTTATGTTACATGGTTTGTTATGTTTTCATTAGTGTTATTAAGCTTCTCATAGTTTTCAGTTAGTAATTGCTATATTTTTTTTAAATTAAATCGCTGTTTCCTCAAAGCTAAAATTGGCTAGAATTTTTCCAATCTAGTGTTCTAATCACACTGGTTTTAGCATACGCTCTAAACAGCTAATCACACCAGTATGACCGTATGCGCGAAAGGGTTAACCCTTAAACTCTACAGGACTCATCTCTACAGGACTACCAGGACTAATCAGCAGAAGCTGGTTCTCCGTTGGCAATGTTGTCTGGTTCACTTTCATCCATGTCAGTAGTAGTTCTCCCTGTCACGGACATCACATTCAATAGATGCCTTTTCTCCGCGGTCTTCTTGTCTGTTTCGTCTTGCTGTGTCTTTTATGTCGTTTTTGTCTTGTTACGTCTGTCGTGCTCAATATGCACCGATAGATACACCAAGGGATTGTCTTTTCTATGTGTCCCATCCATTTAGATTGAAATTGGTCTTGATGTTGGAAGGAGCACAGTAATGCAAAATAAAAATAATCGATAATTCCCCACAAATGCATTAAAACTAAAATAACGAGCCTGTTTTGAAAATGTAAGGAGTAGAAAGTACAGATATTTGTGTTAAAATGTAGGGGGTAAAAGTAAAAAGTTGTCAGAAAAATAAATACTCAAGTAAAGTACAGATACCTGAAAACTCTAGTTAAGTACAGTAACAAAGTATTTGTACTTCGTTACTTCCCACCTGTGTCGGCCATAGGCACCTGGTTATAACCGCTAGCAACATCCAAAGTGGAAAACCATTTTGCTCCAGTCAAGGCATCTAAAGACTCTTCCACTCGAGCTAAAGGGTAGGCATCTCTTCTAGTTTTGGCATTCAGTTGGCAATAGTCAACACAAAGACGAATGGTGCCATCTTCCTTCTGTATGACCACAATAGGAGAGGCATAGAACCTACACGCTGTTCTACTGATTCCTGGATGTGTACTTTTACTTGGTCATACTGGGAGGGTGGTAAGCAATGGTAATGTTGCTGAACCAGTACGTCATCCAAGACAGGAGTTTCATGCTCAATTAGATCAGTACAGCCCAAGTCTCCCTCCCCCTGGCTAAATACTGTATAATGCTGTTCCAAAAGTGCTTTAGCCCTCTGCTCTTGGGAAGCTGTTAAATTAGGCCAGGACATCTGAGACAAGTCTAGAGCTGGTGAAGCACCCACCCCTACTGACCGAATAAAGGCTTCCTGCTCGCAATCCCCTTTTTGTTCTTCAAAGTGGACAGTCCGTCCAAGTGTCTGCATTTCTACTAGGTGTGAAGTGCCTAATATGGTATGGGGTTTAAGCCAGACATCCTGTACACTGACATTTACTACTGGAATATGCAAAATCCCTTGATCTACTGCAATGATGGCATTCAACACCAATACGCCAGCTGGGAGTTGGCCCTCCCCCGGAATAGATGGTTCTAATAACACCAAAGGGAGCGAAGACTGGCTGAAGTATTTAAAGAGAATTTGACTTTACCTAAAAAACCTGTTTGTGCAACGTGCTGCAAGTGTTGACACTCAGAAAGGGCTCGCTTCCAAACAGGGCCGGCCGTCTGCAAAACGGGAATGGAACAAAGACGGAACAACTCATCATAGCAAAGATTAAGGATGTTCATCCCTAATAGGCTCAACTGTGCTGGATACACAGAAGGCAGATTTTGACTAGAGCCTGCAGGGCCCCCTCCTGGTGTCTGGCTCCCAACACCAGAGGGCGCTAGTTTCCCTGCAACTCCGCAGAGGCCGCCTGCACACCCCCAACATGAGCCTCTGACGGTGACCCCGACCCCTGACCTGGCCGTAGTGGGACACCCCCCTCCACACGACGAAATCTTGCAATATGTCCCGCCTGACTGGCAACACATAGAAATGGGTTAAAAAATTAAATGGTCTGAACCCAGCGGTCTTAGCAATTAATGCCCTTGTTTTGTTATCCGGCACTCTGAATACCGAACACAAATGATGTCAATTACTAAAACCCTTCACTTAACCAACATGAAAAATAAAAATTGATTTAATTTAATAATTATTATTAAAGATATTAATTATCAATTACATCACCAAATTTGTTGATAGGAAATGAGCAGTCTGGTGGATCAACCAATCAGCCAGAAATATATAATCACAACTGGAATAAATTAAAAAGGTTTACATTTACATTTACATTTACATTTATTCATTTGGCAGACGCTTTTATCCAAAGCGACGTACAAAAGTGCAAATAGTGAGCAAACAACAGGCACAAGAGCAAGATGTGTAAAGGTCATATAATGCAAATAGTGCTGAAGCTGAGCGCAAGGTCAGTGACGCGAGCCAACTAATCTGAACTAGGATTGCATCTCAAATACAATTACAGAAAGAAAAATGGAGTACCGCTATACTACCTAGACAAGTGAGCAACAAGTACAAGGCAGGAGTCAGATTCACAACATCAAAGTTACAAGGTCGAAGAGGGAGGTATCAGTCCAGGTAGAGTCTGAAGAGGTGTGTCTTCAGTCTTCAGGTTTATTGAGCAGTTACACTAAGACAAAGACAAAATTCAGAGTTTGGGCTACAGACCTGGTCCACTACCTTAATAGACACTAAATTATATAAAGACATTAACAAAACAAGAACATGGATGGGTCACAGAATGGATGAATGAATGCGTGAAGAGAAAATTACCCAAGCCAATTGTTTGACAAGCTGTATGACTGAGTGGATGACTGAGCGTAGGCAAGGAACTGAGCATCGAGGCCTGTTCTAGATCTGACTTAAGAAGAAGCTCTCTCCACCTCCCTGACCCACGCATAACTAATTTTATGGTGGGGGAGTGCCTGCAAGTTTCTTCAGGACTTAATTTTGTGCCTTAGATCCAAAGATCTGGAAATACCAGATATGTTTTCAAGATCATCATTTTTACATTCAGCCCTTCATGGGCATCGCAGTGACACCAAACATTAATTGGCGTGGGTCAAGAGGAGAGAGTTGGCTGAGAGGAACTGGTAAAACGGTGGTTTTGCTGCTATATTAAGAAATATACATGTTATCACACAATAATGGTTTTCCAACATTTTTCCCATGACATGAGGGTACAATTAACTGTGGGGTATAAAAGGGTAAGTGATCCGAACATGTAGATACACACAAAGAAACACACACACAGGGGAGGGGGGGGAGGCAACCCCCTGCAGTTGTGGACTATCTGGATGTTACTGTTTTTAAGAAGTAACTTTAAGATTGCCTAAAAAGGCAGAGTTCTTGAAGATCATATTAGAAGTATTTGGCACCTGAACCTCTTTCAGATTAAACCAAACATGACTGTGGCCACCTGTTACATCCCACATGGGTAATGGCATCCAGGGGTATGTATGGGGGGCGCAGCACAAAAGAAAACAACCAGCCCCTGGCTTGGACGGTGCAAGGACCAAAGGAAACACAGATGCGGGAAATGTATAAGGGTGCGCGATATATTTACAATATTTACAAAACTATATACAATGACAAACATACACAGGAACAGGGGGGAGAGGACAACAGACGGTGCCAAAGAAAATAACTTAACAAAACTAAAACCAACCCTAAATACCTACACACATACAACTGAATACAAAAACAAAAGGGTGGCAGAGCCAAACAAAAACCTACCTACACTAACTACCTTAACAAAAATACACAAAGTGGCACCTGCCTCTAACCTAACCCTAACACAGTGAAGTCTCACACGGGTATCCCCCAGCTTACCTGTCCTCCTCCCACGACAACCAAATGCAACCAAAACTGAGACAAAATCCACAATCGAAGTCAGTAAACGATGCAAAATCAAACACGATACAGGCAGGTTTGGTAAAGCAAGTAATGAAAACACGAATGATCAAAAACAGCGAGAGAGACTCCAAGGATCCAGCATCTTTAAATCGGAGCACTCCGTTTCTGGTTGGCCGGGCCGGAACGAGGAGGTGGGATGCAGCACAGCAGGATACCTGCGTCAGGAGAGTAGCGGGAGAGAAGAGAGGGAGAAAAACCGAGATGCAGGCGGCCCAGACTCCACACGGATTCTACATCTGAGGGGCAGATTAATGCTTACCAAGAAACAAAGCGGGCATACCACACCCTACTTCTGCTTTTATCTGGCAAAATCAAATGTGAATCCAAACAGGCAATCATTAGTTTGAGGTTTTAAGTATCTGACTGGGTTTTAGGTAACTTCTTGCAACCTTAAAGCAATGGCTGCTTATTTTTAAGTAGGTATATGACCTGTGGTCACTGATTTAGGGGTATTTATGGTGGTAGGCTATTTGCTGTCTTGCCTGCTCTGTGTGTGTATTTGTTGACTTATCTGCCCTTGGTCTGGTCCTGAGTAGGGAAGGGAATCATAAAAACCCCTGACCAGGGCAAAGAACCATAAAATGCATGGTACTCTCCTGACAATATGTACCACAACCCCTGTATCCAAGAATCCTGCCGACTACGCCAAATGTGGCCCCGATGAGGTGCTCCTCGCAAGCCTCGCCCTCGTACTGTTAGTTAATCAGACTACGCCACTCCCAGTAATTAGGGTGGGAGACCCTATAAACATGTATTGAGAAGGGAACTTCCTGCTAGGTAAGGGTTCAACTGAATGAACTGAACAGAGGTAGTGGTATAATATCCACAATACAAAAGTTTATTTTATTTCATACAAGCTTCTTTAAAAACCATGAGGCAGTATATATATATATATATATATATATATATATATATATATATATATATACACATATATCAAAAAACCAAAAAATATAGTTAAATATAAATCAAAACCTCGCCAATAACACTGGGTTGCAGTGCACTTGCAGGTAATTACAAGGCAGTTTTACCACAACTAACCCAATTTTCTTAACCAGGGAGACTGAGGGACCAAACAATACTCCATGCAATACAGGATTACAGGATCCCAATACAGGATGGTTACCACAGAGGGAGGCCTAAGTATAACACTGGCTGTCTTAATTCTGTGGGAGATAAACAATACCATTAAGTAATACCTATCACTCCAAGCTATAACAAGATTTTGTACACTTTAGAAAAAAAACCCATGCGTCACCAAAGCTCACACTTGCAATTGGACCACACTCAGCCAGTTACTCACAGTGTCAATATGCTCAACTCACAGGTCCCGGTACACAAATAAATGAATGATTGCACACAGCCCTGCAGATCACCAGATAGCTATTATGATTGCACAGATCCTGGTCTACAGAATCCACTAAAGGGATAATTGCACACTGCCCTGAAGGTCACCAGACCGATACGTTTTGTGATTGCACGGTGCCCAGTAAGCAGTTACACAGATATTACTTTGTTCAATCAGTGGAGTTCCTATGCTTACAAAGAAAGCAGCTACCCCTTGCTTCTAACGGTAGCTGCAGGTGAACCCCAGACCAGACACCCACATCACACTTAGTTTTAAAATGACACTTAGCATGTGGCACACACGGAATTACACAAGACATATATAAAACCCAGGGAAAAACAGTGGCTGCGCTACTATCCGCAGATTCCTTAAAAAGAAAAAGAAGAAAAATAGCTTTTAGTTTTACTCACCCAATAGCCACTCAGCTACGCTTACATTTGTATTTGCTCCCTTATTAGCGGTGTTCCTACCTTGTCGCCCTCTGCTATCATAGGTGGAAGGCCTAGCACTGCACAGGTCCCAGACACTTGCTGTAGATAAAAACACTTTCCTGGCCTTGTGTTAGTGAATTATAAAAAGAAAACTTCTGATTTTAGTGTCATACTAAAACATCTATTCCATTTACCAACAAGCGACTAGCATCAGTATTAAAACTAAAGTTTTTAAACCTACCTTTTTTCAAATCTCCCGGACCACGCAACAAATTGTCAGCCACCAAACGATACTTGGCAAACTCTCGTCCTGTATGAGATTCTCGCACCTGGTTATCAAGGTGACTGTATGCACCATGCAAAGCTTCTCCTTTGGGTCCTAAGGTCCCACCTGCTACACTCACAAGGAAATGCAATGGTACCCACCATGCCTCACTGGCAGCAGGTGAAAGGCGGGGAGCGGGTTGCTCTCCCCTGTGAGGCAAAGCTAAAAAGCAATTGGAGATTGGGGTGGAGGAGGGAATTACAATGTGATACATTTCAGTACTTGCTGCCATATGCACAGAGGCCACCTACTGTATGTACTCATTGGAGGACATCCTAGCTTGTCTTAAGATGCCTGGAGATAGGGATGAGCATCAGACGATGATGCTTGCGAAATGACACTCAACAAGCTCTCAGCCTAAACTTGCTCTGCTCCATTTGCCGTTGGTCACAAATCCTTACAATCCTCATCTCTACGGACTGAGGTGCGGGCTGCAACCAGTTACCTGCAAAACCGCCTTGACTGGCTAACGGCATGCTGACTAGCATGAAAAGGTCATCCGCCAGCCTTCTGAATTGATGACCTCTACAAAAATTTTCCTAATTTGACAGTCGGACATGCTCTTTTCCAATTATTAAGAGGCATATTCGCTTCCATGAGGCAACCAGAGCTGGATAAATGTGAACATTTGTCATGATTAAAAAACCAATGGTCAAACAGCCTCCGCCCGTTTGCCAGAGACAGATCCAGTGCTGTTTCCCACTGAAAGACAGTTGGCAAGGTTTAAGAACAGGCAAGCCTTTGAGGTCGCTCATTGGTTTGCCAAACTGGCATTGTCAGTATTGTCTGTGATAGACCTGTGTCTGTACAACAGTAATTTTTTCATTTTTTCATTCTTCATTTTTCAATATTCTTCCTTTTCAATCTTCATTTAATATCCAGTTTTGTCCATACATTAAAAAATGGGTAAAACTGAATTATCTTAACATTTTCTCCAGTTTTCTCTTTCTCTGTAGTTCAATGTGGAATACTTTATCTATGGCTGCAAACATGGCAATGTGCAGCTCATTTCTCACACCTCTTTCTACACCTATGTGACACATCAGGGGCTGATAGGATAGAATTCAAATACCAAACACAAAAAAGGCTCACAGCTTGGTCACAAGTGACAATGATGTAATTGACAATGACTATTTTATGAGACCTGAAGGCCACTGACAACCTAAAAGTAGTTTAGTTTCATTATGCTTGTGGTTATTGGTATTGAAGTTACCCATCAGACCACCAGTATTAATTCAGTTATGTTATTGAGAGCTCAGATGGAACAGGGCCAGGATTGCCTACCCTTGAGTGAAAACTGCAAAACTGTTGCAAATCTATATTGTGTGAAATATGTAATGTATACTCTTCCAAAAGGATGGTAGACATAGTATACCAAACTAATCTTTTCCCTGGGTTTACAAATGCAATATGTGTATATTTTCCCCCATGGAAACTGAACTCAAATTTGTTTGTCATAGTAGCAAGATTATGTATTATTATTTTTTTAAAGAGAACAACCACTAACCTTTGGGTTGTGAGTGCAGTGAGACTCTGGAGTTCAATCATTGCATGAGTGTTCTTCCTGTTCAACTGCTAATTTGTCATAATTACAACACATAAAACATAACAGCATAATAAAAACTATGAGCACACATTGATCTGGAGCTGACCATACAATCCTCACTGTAAACGACTAATGAACATATACTGCACAAAGGTCCTGGCAAAGTTTTTTTTTTTCTGTTGTCTGTAAAATGTGGTATTGCAGTAATGGCTATGCTATTAATATTCACCTGTTTAGCATTTCTGAGAAAAAACAAAACAAGTCGATCAGCTCAGCCGGCGACTAATCAGGCTCACGGTTTGATAATAGACTGAGATATGGATCTGGCCTCGTCTGTCCCTGTTGAATATGAAAAAAGAAACAACAAAACTGTGATTGATCAGTTTCAGAGCCCTTCCTGTAAGGTATGGTTTTCACAAGTCAATTGCAGCAATGTCAATATTTTGGCTTGGGGGCATTAGAGGAATTAACATTCTAAAGGCTAACTGTTAGGCTTATAAAAAAGACCAAAGACACGTCCAACTCTACTATCACATCAATCACATCAAAGCGTAAATCATTCATTGTGAAAACAATAATGCAGATACACACACGCACACACACACATATACATATACTGTATATATGTCATACATGTGTTAAACACACATATATGACAGACAGTACCCTACTGTATAGTTTACCATGTCTTGTATTTCTTTTATCCAGCGCATCGTACACATAAGACCACTACTGTCTGCCAGCACTGTATTTTTCACACTAAGAATAGGGCATAGAATAGTGTTTCAGTGTAAAGTGCTGAGCCTGAAGGCCTACTGTTTGTCTCTAAAGAGCAGCCATGAAAATCTGTAAAAGCCCATGAGCAGACCAAGAGAGACAACCAAGCAATGGTGCAGGAGGTATTGAAACCAATGTGAATCCCGCCCTAAAGGGAACCACACTGATGCCCTTGAGCAAAGCCTTGTCAGTTCTTTGCAAATCTTTCAGGATTTGTCTTTCCATAAGAATCCCACCCTCCACACACACATATTCATAATAAATAGGTGTGCGTCAGGCTCCCGAGCAGAATGACAGGGAGTAAAAAAATAAGTCAATTGTGTTTAACTAAATAATGCCTAAATACATACATATATGCATCTTCTATGTCAGGTTTTTATGAACTTGGAGGAAGGGATAGAGAAAGACAGAGAGAGAGGGGGGATACAGACAGAGAGATACAGAGAGGTCAGGTCTAAGACATATTCATTATATAGTTTAGTGCTGAAGAGGGCCTGAGAGTTGACTTGCGGTTTGTCTGAAATTAGCTGTAATTAGTGTCTATAAAGCGGGATAATTATCTAAGTCTTCTCTTCTGCCCGGAGTGGGATGTAAGCCAAGCGATTTTAAAACTCTTCTCCTCCATCAGTTAGTCAAACTATTTCTTTCTGAAGAAAGTTAAAAAAGCTGTTGCAAACTACAATAATACTGTGGAGTTTTGGTTAGGGAACTGGACTTGTGAGCTCAATTACTGGTGGAGGTTGGGTGTGTGTATGTTGGGGGGGAGAATGCTTTTGTGAGGAACTACTTAAAGTGCATTGCTTTGGTGAAGGTCAAGGTATAAGTGGAAAATTAATTAACTGTGACCTATTTAAGTCACAGTGACTAAAGGCTTTTGCTAAGCAAATAAATGACGGAACACAATAACACTAGAATTCCAGTGCATGCAACCATCATACCCTTGTGAAGAAAATGCCGTGCCGATCCGGAGTCTTTTTTGTGACCACGTCCTTTGACTCTGTGCCAAGGTGCTACATCGCATGCGCTTGTAATTGGCTTTGCGTTGCTTAGTCCTCTAAATGCTGCTCATTAATCACGGCAGGTTGCCGATTCTAGGCTTTGTTCATTAAGCAGGAGGCACCATTAGGGCGGCTTAGACACAAGTGGACAGAGAGAATGCCCTGGAGGGATGCCGAGAAAACAGAGGAGGCATTTGCAAAGTCTGACTTCAGTGCATATTAATGGGCCAAACCGCACACTGCCTAGAACCACGCTGTTGAAAGGCCTTCAGTACGCCTGACTTAAATGTCATGACAAAATCATTTGATGAATTCAGACAGATTATTGCTCTCTTTTTTGTGGACCCCTTTATCCAAAAGTGGATAATGGTAGCGTCCCTCTTGGGTTTAAAACTGGAAACCCTCTGAGGCCTGCGCCATGATGATCATCTGTTAAATATAGACAGCAAAGTATGTTTTAAGATTTCTTCTGTCCCTGTGGGTATATTCAGTTTAGATGACAAGGAAAGTTGGTCATATGGATAGATTATTTTCACTTTTTTGCACCTTCTCCCAAAGACTCATTGGGTTTGTTTTTCTTGCCAAAGCAATGTGTAGGCTATTTAGGTACAGTGTCTGCACCATTTGAAAAGAAAAAAAAAAACTGGGCCAGACAGGTGTAGAAGCATTGGTTCATGGGAATAATTTCACACAACATGCTCTAATTTGTTATAAATAATAAAAGATTAGGGTTCATTTACAGGGATGCCTTCTGCATCTTCTGAGAATTGGATGTACTTCATGTGTGTGTGTGAGCACCTGCAAAAGCCTGCATATTTATATTTATGTGTGTGTGTGCGCTCGTGTGTGTGCGTGTGTGCGCATGTGTGCGTGTTTGTTTGCATGCATGCACATGGGCATTTCTATGTGTATGTGCCTCTGTGTGGTAGGGGAAAGTGCATTTTCAGTGGCCTGCTTACTGGCCCCCCAGCTCCACTATCATAAAACCTCAGATATGCAAAACAGATTACAAGATCTTACAAGATCACAGATACAACTTTCAGCCA
The DNA here is from genome assembly GCA_019176425.1 of Megalops atlanticus. NCBI lineage: Eukaryota > Metazoa > Chordata > Actinopteri > Elopiformes > Megalopidae > Megalops > Megalops atlanticus. Next base: position 33,289,470 of record CM032886.1, on the reverse strand, counting down.
TGCCCTTACCTCTGCAGAACAGTCAGTAACGCAGCATGAAAAAACAGCATTTCAGAGGCAAGCAGCTTCACGCCTACAAGGATTTCTTCAATCAATGACTAATGCATTACACCAACACCTGCTTCAAAAAATAAATTCATTGGCCCATTTTTTTTGGAAGAAGAATAACTTTTGATTGTGTTGCTTCCTAATAAACAGAACAGCTGATGTGAAGGTGTGAGAGACTCACTTTTTTTTTAACCTTGGTCCAGATGCATATGTGATACTGTTTTTCTTGAACAAGTGTATCATTAGTACAAGCAAATTATTGCTTACCTGGCAAATAGCAGTGTAGAAGGAGCAAAGGGGAAATATAAAGAAATAAATAAAGAAATAAATACATAAATAAATGGGAATATGGTGGGATATTCCTGTTGTACCCTTGAACAAGATATGGATAAACTGAGTTGGATATTGATATTTCATATTTGTATACATGCAATTATGTATCATGCAGATATACTTTATATATGACAAAATCACCCCATCCTGGGTATTATTTTTCTCTGAATTAATTCAGACACCATGACTGGAGTGGTTGTGTCACCATGACCTCGAAAGGGGTCTGGCCTCATGTTCTCCTAACAGCCTGGCAACCCTCCCCTCCAGTCGCATACTCTTGACCACCTAAGTGAGTTCAAATCTTGTTGACGACCTTGTTCAGTGATGTGTGTGCCCACACACGCTTGGACAAATATATAAATCTTTTCAGGGAGATTTGGACCTGCGGAGAACCTTCTCTTCTGAGTTTTTAAATACATCCTGTGAATAGAACCAGAAAACAAGTGAACATAATGTAAAATCAATGTAATCAGACACTACTGGAACCTTTAAGACCAAACCTGCTGCAGTGACAGATTCTCTCTCAATCCTGGGGTAATGGTAAGCCAGGGATGGCTGAACTCTTATCATTTTCTAATCTTCCTTCTGTTTCATGGATCTTCATTTGAATCAGGTGGGAACTGGTTTTGGTCTTGCTGGTCTCCCCAAATGCATATCCCTCTTTGTGTTGCATCTTATCAATAAAGTTGTGCCTGCACTTGTAAATGCAGTGTTAAATCAAAGTTACCAAAGTGTAAGCCTCCTGAAGCAATGAGATCCAGTTTTCTTTGTGAAATTTTGTACAGTAATAAGTCTACTGGTATGCGGTTTCCCAGCACTGACAGAAGAGACTATTTAATGTCTTGGGAATGGGTCCTCTTTGTCTTTGGCTCCTTTCCTGGATATGCTTAATTAAAATAGAATTTAACATGTTTCTCCAAGATATTTCTTGTTCCTGTTGACATTTATATCATTATTTTTTTTTTTTTATAGAGCACATCATCCTGACTTCATAGCTCAAAGAGGGACACTTGCCAGCTAATTATTTTCTATTTCTCACAGAACATCTGTAGAAGTTGGCCTGTGGGTTTCTGAATATATGACAATGCTTGCTTTGAATCTTCTGTTGGAATACTGACTACATACTGCAATAGATAACTTTTTTGAGATTAAGTTCTGTGACTGCAGAAAAAGACTCCTCACATCTCCTGTGCCACCAAAGTTTGTCACTGTCATGCGTCCATGTTTGAAAACATCCCAACATTCGAAGAGATCCTAAGATAGATCCCACAAGGTGTGTGAGACACTCCCAGTCCTTCTCCACATATCTATTATCAGCTTGTTCACCCCTAGTCCTCACCCTAACCATTTAGTATGAACATCTGATTCTGATCCAGGATCAGTTACTAAGGGCACAGTGTTCCTACACTGAATAAAAAGCTAGGAGGCAGGGTATTAGTGATGAGATGGATGGCTTAATATGATAAGTCTGAATTGCAGAGGTTCAATTCACACAACAAGATGGAGAAAATGGCAGACTGTAGACAAAACTATTTTACTCTTATTGTTTGTATGTACTGTATGTGTAAATTGCTTATATAATGCACTTCTATTCTCAGTTAAAAACTATTCTTAAAATTTGAAATCAAAACGAAAAGGTGTATTTCAAAACCACTTCATGTATGTGATTCTGTTTTGATCCTCCACATTTAAGTTCCTCACATTACATTATATATTTATTATTTTATTTATTTAACACAGAAATAGCCAACAATATGTTTAGTGATGGAACTTTTCACTGTTTCCATTGCCATGTAAACCCAGTCAGGTGATACTGCAAAGAGGTAAGATGTCTGCAGTAGAGTTTAATTACAGTACTTTCCCCAGTGGTGACTGTTTGCGTCTATTTCAATATTTCAGACCTGGCAAACTCTGTCCTTAAGCACCCTGCTCTTTCACTCCCCCTACCCCCCATCTCCCTTTCCTCCTTTACTCCCCCCACCTCCTTGAGCTTTTGTTTCAATGGCTCTCATGTCCATCCAGGCACAGTGGTATGCTAAACAGCTTGGAGGCACACGTGCTCTGTGAGGAAAAAAAAAAATATCACTAAACATGTATATTTCATGGCCTGACTTTAACACTGAACATACAAAAAATGGTGATATGGATACACAGCACTTCATGAATTGATAAACTTTTCTTGCGGCCTAAAAGGGTTGTCAATATTTTGTAAAAGAAAAAAAAGTTCAGTGAATTGTACAACGCATTCTGCCCCCAAGTTTTACATTTTAATGTAACGAATATTCTATTTGGCTGTGTGATTTCATGATTTAAAATGAACATTTCATCATTGACTGTTACTTCCTTCTGTTTATTTTTTATGTACATGATGGCAGACCAAAAACTATTTTTTTCCCGGATTATCATTGCGGCATCTCAGCTTTGATGAGCATCAGCAGACACTGGGGTCCATGAATGCAATTACTGCACGAGAATGGAATTTTAACAAATCTCCGCAGCCAGCGTGATCCCCCCTCAATGCCCCCGTTTCAATCACATTCATAGTTCAAACGAGTGATATGTATCTGGTGTGCACCTGCACACACAGTCGTGCTGCTGTCCTGAGTGACAGTGTTGGCAAGCTCAGGGCAGTTCCTCACATGCATGAAGTTTTGTTATTAATGTTTGTTATTAATCAATAATTGCATAGCTTATAATTGCATTTAAAGGAAAGTACTCTAAACTCGGGTACTGTCAAAGGTACTGTCAAATGTTTGTGGGGAGAAAAAAAAAACTCTACCATGCATAGAGGGGCTCATTCAATGCAATCACTACAGTGTCCTTAACACTGAATAATCAATTTAAAAAGACATCACTTTTTCTCTGAGTCCCACCCTTTGCCGTAAATATGGCGGCCACTAAAACTAAAGTGAAAATATTGAGTTGAGAAATACAAAACCATACAACAAGCTCAATATATGTTGCTTGATGTTAGTATGTAAACTGAACCCCTACTCCCAACTCCCCTTTTGGTTTTGTAAACCCATGCTTTAAATATCCAGAGGAAAAAAAAACTCATGCATAAATCAATGGCACAAATTGGTTTATCTGTTCAGGGTCAGTCAGAAGCTAGCAGCTAGTCATTTTTAATGCATCAGTACATGTCTTTGATATATGTTGTTCTGCAAGGGAGTATAACATACTGAGTGAGAGGTGGGATGGTCACAGTCTCCTGAGAGCTTGGTGCAGGGTTGGATCTCAAGCTTCAGGGAACTCCAGCGTTGCACTGCCAAAAGGCAATCCAAAGCTGAAGAGCACTGCTCTCCAGCATGGGGCCAAAAGAATCCAAGGTGTAGGTGCTCAAAGTCCTCTCTGCTGATCAAACAGTAACTTTGCTTTTTTTGACAGTCTTTTGTAGGACAGCTGCTTGTGCACCAGAGGTCAACAAGGAGGAAAAAAAGAAACAACTCAAGGCTCGATTCTGAGTAAAACTGAAGTTTGACGGAGAGCTCAGCTGAAAATGCTGTGAGCTTTCCATTTGGTTCTGGTTTGAGATCAAAGTGCCTGCGTGCATTTCATGTGTCCTGGTGATGGCGGCACCGCTGAGGCAGAATGCGCTGTATTCCTTCACTGGGTGACAGAGAAGTTCTAAAGCCATTTGTCGGAGAACAATAAGAACCCTGCCGAGTGTTTACGCTGTCAACCTGTCAAATTCAGGCTTTCACTGGTTGAGTTGTACGTTTTTTTGCTTTATTGAAATGTTTACATACACACACATAATGTGTGCTGTAATTTTGTTATTTCCTTTGGGGAGATTTTTTTTTTGGTGACTTCTGGTTCTAAAACAATGAGACAGCACGTCCCTGCCTTCACCCGGATTTTCATGTGTGCATCATCAACATCCGCTGCCTCAGCAGTTGCAGCGGTTAAGTGTACACCAGGTGGCCAACTCACTTATTCCCTCTGGGCCGCGAACATTTGTGCGAAACATCTGCCTACATTATTTGTCCGATGACATTGAGGCAGTTTTCCGGAACCCTCTGAGTTACACCCAACCAAAATTACTGCAAACAGAGCCCACGGTAATTAACGATGAGAGCCTGGCGATCCATCATATGCTTCATGAAGACTGGACAACGTTTGATGTGTCCGCTCAAAGGAGGCCTCCTCTTTCACCTTCCCCCTGGAGTGACAACACATCCTTGTGGCACACTTAGTCCCTAATGTTGACCCCGGGGCCTGTAAGGCAAACCTTTCTGTCACCTGTGCTGTGAATGTCATCAACGTGCTTCTGAGCATTCTCTATGCATTTTGGTAGTACTGTAAGGGGATGGGTCAGTGTGTCCTTGTTGACCTCACTCACCTAAGGCATAGGAACAGCCACTGAACCAGGTAACAAGGCCCTCTGGCTCATTTCTCACACACCTCATTTTGTATCTGGCCCAGCCTGCTTTGTACATGCCTTTCCTGCCTTTCATCTGACCTTCGTCGGCTTAAAGAGGAGGGCATAAAAAAACCCTTTGTTGGTCGGGTGTTGTAATGAGGGAGAAAGCAGGCTGTTTACATCAGGGGAAGTGAACAAGACATGTGACAGAATGACCAGGTTATCAGAGGTACCTTCTAATCCCTCTGAGTGAGTGGCTTGCGGGTTGTCCATCAATTCCTTGCATACATTACCTCAAGATCACATATGTACTGTTGAAGAAAAGACAGCCTACTAGATGCATTGGGCCTTGAAATGAGTCAGGAGTCTCTGAAGCCGAGTTAGCGGGCCAGTGGGGGTTGGGGTGGAAAGGGCACTGAAATAACACTGGATTCGACTGAAGTGAGCAGTGACCATTATCCTTTATTCTCCTCACCGCAATTGATTATCCCAGAGATGAGGGGTCATAGGACACTAGTCTGTCTGGACCCAGGTTACTCCTGAGACATTTTATTATTTATTTTTGTCTTTTTTCTGGTAGCAGGGTGAGGGGGGTGTCTTAATACATAATGCACAATACTTCATACTCATAGTTCTTAGAAAATGGGAAGCACTGGACTGTACCTCACCACAAAACCATAATTTATTTACTTTTACATGAGATATTTAGTTTGCTACAAACCATGTACAGAATATATATGTGTATTATTAATGTGAATTAAAAAACCCTACCTCAATGTCAAGAGTGTGCTCCTTGACCGAATGTAATTCTCTTTGCACAGTATGACTGTCACACCCGCTCCCAGTCAGCCAGCTCAGCCACGCCCAGTTCAGCCCTGCTCAACCTCACCTGCTCATCAAGCACACCTGTGACTCGTGATACAATCAGTTCCTGGCTACTTAAAGATTCAGTTTGTGTTGCCTCATTGTGAGGTATTGTTTGTTGCAACTCTACCAAGCCTGCGCTCAGCCATTCTGTGGTTTGCCTGCCGTTTTTCACCCTTGCCTGTTCTTTGGACCTTGCTCGTGTTTGGATCTGTTTTGTACTGCTGCTTCTTGTTACCAACCAGTTTTCGTCCCTGACTATGCTTTGCCTTTCGTCATTCAACATTGTTGACCGCTCTTGGATCCCAGTCTGTTTTCATTACAATGACAGCATTATTTCCTGAATATCCTCCAAAGATAAAAAAAATCCCATTTAACAATAACCATATAGAAGTCAGTATAAGTGAGTCTAAGCCTGAAGTCTCAGTCATGCCCTACTGAAGGACAGCAGGGGGTTTGGCTGTGACTGAAGACCTGCTTTTTAGTCTCCCCCCCCATCTCCAGTCATGTGACATGTAATTAAACAATAATAAGCCTTAATGTGCTTAATTAATAGGTAGGAATGAATTTCTCAACTCTTTTTGAACTGTTAATAATCCCATAAACTAAAGTGCATTTTTTCCAGAATCCAAACTTTCAGTCCGGCACTGGGCTAGCATTTTCTAGTGGGATATGCTGAGGTGGTGGGTGGGTGTGTGCATGCATTGCTGTGTCTGTAGACCAGCAATGGGGCCTGCTCTGATAGCCAATCCATCACTGTTGGCTTTTAAAGTCCCCTTTATCCCTGTCCCTCAGCCTTGTTGATGGTGATTGAGGGTGTGGTTTGATGCCAAAGGGTCTGTGCATTGTGGGGGAGAAATGTGAAATCTATTCTGAAGAGGCAACGTTTGCTTAAAAGTGTGAGAAATTTGCAACATGCTGCTAGTCTATTAACTGTGCAATTAACACAAGGACAGATAATGCCAAAATTATGCAAAAGACTACATTTGCTAAAATCAACACTTGGCCTCCCTTGGGTAAAATTTAATTACAGCAACATTTTCCCCCCCCACACAGATTTTTTTTCATTAAGTTGATAAACTTGTCTATGCATAAATCCTGAGAGAGCATGATGACATACTGTGAACAAAACACTGATAGCAATAATGGAAAACAGATATGCTACAAATTCCAGCCTCTCCATGACCCATCTTCAGCTTTCTCATTGCTATTTAGTCTCCTCCCCCCACCACAGGCATTTATCCCATCCCTCCTACATCCACACCAACCTCCACCTTACATGGCAACCTGTCCAGGTGGTCTTGCTGTACCAGCAGTATGATGCAGTGGTAGGAAGCAGGACTCACAACGTAAAGGTTGCTGGTTCAGATCCTGGGTGGGCCACTGCCATTGTACTGTTTTACTACTGCTTGAGTGTCATATGAACACTGATGCTGGTTTCATGTTATGGCTTCTCACATGGTTCTTTTTGACACTATATTCTGAGGTGGGTAAATGCTTACTGTAGGGTTTTATAAGCTTTGCACACATACCTGTCTGATTGTCTCTGTGCTTACACAAACAGTATGTTCATGTTCATGAGACCTGCTGTTCCGCAGCCATGCCCTTGCAGCTCCTATGATGTGCAATACATAAATCTCACTGTGACAGCCTTGAAAGTTCCCCTGTTTAAGACTGTCCATCAAACACATTATAATGCTAATGAATATTAATGAGTGCAAACTTCATGCTTTGAGTGCAAAATTGCAGTTTTGTATATCTGAGTACTGTTGATTTAACAGAGTGTGACAAGTCATTTTTGCTTAAGGTTGTGGAATCATTCTTATTCATGATTTATTTATGACTGTGCTCATTGTCATGTTTTTGTATGACATTGTATAATTTACATTAAAAGCAAATAAATCCGGTCCGGTGTCTGGAAAAAATTTATTTTACCGGACAAATTTGAAACTTACCGGTCACGTTTCAATAACAGTCTATGTTACAAACGCAAATATAAAGTACACCTAGGTTGACAAACGAATGACAATGACCTCAAATCAGTTTGACTATTTAATGAACAATAACGATTAAGCAAAATGAACAGTAATGATTGAGCAAAACCTCAACATTAGCCGCTAAAATGTAGGCTATTAGGAAACATCTGTAACCTGTAACATCTGTAGCCTGTTTAAAAAAAAAGGCTAGGCTTACATGGCATCAAATGTAGCCTATAGGCTACCAGGTAACATTTTAATTTTTCCTTTTTTTCATTGCGGCAAAGTCCTCTGCTGCCGACTTCAAATCAAATGTGTCAAATGTGTCTTTGCAGCTTGCAATATGCATAAAAGCTGTGTCACTCCCCCCTCCTCCAGATGACTTTGCACCGCGGTGCATCTTAATTCGATTCTGCAGAGAGAAGCCCCTCTCTGTTGGCCTAGTAGCAAGTATCGCGCAATAAAAGAGTGCACCCTTTTGGGGAAAAAAGTACTGTAGGCTGTTAATAGGCTGTTTTGCTGTCAAAACACAAATGTCCTGTTTAGGGATAGCCTTCGTTATAGCTGCGTTTTGTATGAGCATTATTACATTATTATGGACATTTTGACCTGGAAGTTTTTAATTTATTGGTTTTTTATAAATTTTACATATACAGTATATATATGTGTATATATATATATATATAATCTTTTAGACTGACAACCTGGGGAAACACAACAGTTAGGGACTACATGTCCAGTTAAACATGCATGAGAGTAAGTAGTGATGAGATTGAAATAATTCATTTGACCAGGACAAGTAAGATAAAGTGCATAGTTTTTTTTAGGGCCACGGTAATACTGACCACATCAATTTAATCTCTCATCCAAATGATAGCATCTCTTAAAACACATTTCCCCCATCACTTTGACAATTCTTTGATTCTTTGTGCCATAGACTGTATTTTAAGTGAAAACTACACTTAAAGGTTAAGGTTAAGCAGCCACTATCTTTTTTATCTTTGTGCTAACTCCTCAGCGAATGCTCAAGCATTTTTGTATTTCTTGACCTCTACCTTTTATCAGAGTAGTTTTGGGCTTATATTTAGAGAGATTTTTACTACCAGGGGAAGTTGGGTCTGAAACCTCATACAGAAAAAGCGTGGGAGGTGAGTATGTGGCGACAAGGCATTTTAGTGTCTTCTCAGTGCCCGTTCCTGCTCACACTGAACCTTGATGCACATTGCCTCACCTCCTCTCTTCCCCCGCCTCCTGAGTCTGCCGGTCCTCTGCGGATAGTGCGCCATTCCCTGCATTTGCAGCTTTTTAAAATATTAACAATCTGAAGGCTGTCGCCTTTAATTTTGTGGCACTGTGCTTCTGCACAGCTAGAAAACACCAGGTGCAGCACAGCTCAGAAGAGAAATGGAGGGGCGGGGGGTGACCCTGTTGTAAGCCGAGCATCTGTAAGAAAACTGTTTTAATGAGAAATCATGACATATTGTTTCTAACGCATTATAATGATAATGCAGAAAGACAGACAGATGAGTTTACAATGATTGGGTTTGCTCCGAATGTTATTTCAGAGCTGAAAGTTGAAGGTGATGATGTCCAAATTTCTTTAGCAGGAAACCGCAATTAATTGCAAGCTCTTTGTAAAAAAAAAAAAGGACATGAATATATGTCAAATTTTGGCAGCCATTTGGTGGGTAACTAAAGGGTATCTTTTAAATTTGAGGAAGCAAAGCCTTTTTGCACATTTTATATGATTTGTATTCATGCAAAAGAGTGGGGAGGTAGAATGTCTCTGGCATGAAGCTTAACTGCACTAATAACATTGCAACTCAAGATTTGCAACTCATTGCAAATCAAGTAAGTAAGTAAGTAATCAAGTTGAATTGTTATGTTAGAGAAAAAAATCAGCATGTTTTCATGTCTGCTACTTATGCAGCTGGACCAGTGTTTGTTGATGTCTATTCGCCTTTGTCACCTGCGTCGCCATATTGATTTCAAAACAAGGCTTGGGTGAGTAACCACAGCTTTGCTACCTGGACCATGTAGGGTGGCTCACTCTTTCTCATGGATGGAAATACCCTAGCCTTCACACTATAGCTATCCCTCTCGCTCCTCCTGACTGAAAAGCAAAGTAATTCACAAAACAAAGCCTACATTAAGACCTGTCATTGATAATCTGTCATTCTCAGGTTTACTTAGCCTAGTTAAGCCAGCTAGTAGACACTCGACACTACAAATCTACTGTCTACTCAGTTATTTAGCATTATCAGAGCGTTTAAGGTTGGGCTTAGCTACCTGCTTAGCTTCATTCATACTTCAACCGTGTTTAGCGATTTAAAAAAAGCTAGCTAGCTAGCTAGCAACCCAGCTGATGATTGTCATGCGAGATGACTGTCAGATGCGAGAACGAGGTAGCTAGCTAGATAACAGTATCAAAACACGGTTAGCCTATGAATGGACAACATTTCACAAATTAACATCACACTAACACATACAGGCTACACTTAATTGGCTAATATTTAATCTGTGTTTAGCGAGCTAAGAGAGCTAGCTAGGCAACATTACCCAGATGACTGTGAGATCAAGGTAATGTTAGCTAGCTAGATAACAGTAGCAACACACGATTTACATATGAATGGGCAACATTTCAAGAAGAATGACCATCAAACTATCACATACAGGGTACACAAACTGTGGGCAAGGTGCGCCCTTTTGAACTGATAGCAGGAGGACAACTTTAGATAAAGTAGAATATTAGCTAGCTAGCAAACCAGCTGACATAACTGGCTGTTTGTTTGTACACTTCTGAATCTGATGCTTCTCATCTGCCCAGTTCTCTACCATTGCCGCAGTTACTGGGGGCACAAGCAGTAGGTTTTGTGTCCATCTTTCACATGCCATGCCCAGCTAATGTCAAATTACCTCAGGGGGGGAACTGTTTGTTTACCTAACCAAGCCTCGTTTTCATTTTCAATATGGCCGCATGGCAAATTGGAGCTTTGTGGCTCAGCAGTTACAAAGAATTGTTTCAATGACAAAAGTCTAATTTCTTATGTCTCTGGCACATCATTCATTACAAAGGGTCTTGCTTTGGTTCTATCTGTGCCCTTCCCAGACAGCAAAGGGTCTTCACTCTAGCCCCAATTCAAGAACACATGAATGTTGGTGTGAGGGTTTTTTCACTGATACTGCCTTGAACTATACCTGAGAACAGCAGAAATATAATATTAGATAATTTTATCTTTTTTTGTACTTGGACAACTTCTATTTCCACACACACAGACACACACACACACACACACACACACACACACACAATAAAAAAGCCACAGGAAATATTCACATCTGGGTTTTACACAACATGAAACATTTTATTTCCACAAATGAACAGATCACCTTTGAGAAGTGTTAGGGAAAGCTTTGATTTAATCATTTCACCTCCCTCAGGTTCCATATGTTAGCAGTTTTCATGCCACCTTCCACACAGAAAAATATAAATATGACTGGGGTGAGGGCCTCCTGACCTCTGAGGTAGCTGAAAAGGATCTGTAATCAGGTACTACAAAATACTAATTATTGTTTCTAATGGCTCTAAGTTGATACAGTATGGGCCCAGTAATGGTTTTGGGGTAGGAAACACCTCCACTGACATCTCAGTGGAAAATTCACCACTCAACCCAATGTCATGACATGACACACACAAACAAACCAAAGTGACACAGTTTCATAGAAGAACCATGTGAAAGACTCAGGGGTCATAATGTGGGATTGTGATACCCTGAGAAGTGATATGGCCTAGTCCCTCTTTTCGTAATCTGTCCCGCATTCTATCTGACATATAGGTTAGACAGTCCCACAGGCTACATGGCCTAAAGGGGAACATCAAAATCAAGACCATACATGGTTTTGGTATATATTCCGATGGGCCACTTCAAGGTTTATGTTGTATAAGATGCCTGAAAGCAATATGATTGGTTAACTAAGGGGCCACTGGGGCCTCGGCAAGCTATAACTTGTGAAGCTCTGTTTTTTGGTGCTTTTTGTTTTCATCAAGTGGGCACGCTGTAGTTCTACGTGATTTAATTCTGAACAGACACCCTCTGGGTTGTGTCTTTTATTTCATCATAGAATGATTTTGCCTTAGTTCATTTCCTATTTGTTGTGCATTTTCCCCAATTTTCGCTTTCATCTGTGATTATGTCACCACTTGAAGCCCCTGCCATCCAGTTGAAAAAAGGCTCCCGTTGAATGGTATTGTCCGAACAAAATTTTGGAAGATCATATTGTTATCCAGAGGATTATTTGTTTACAACTATAAAAATCTTACAAATTCATTGTTCTCCATGCTAGCCAGTGGGCCTTGTACAGAACAAGCTTTTAAGGTTGGTTTCAAGTTCAGGTGTACCTCACAGAAGAACACAACATCCTTTGACCCAAATTCCTGGGCAAACAGGACTTCTACATTCCAAAAAAGAACAGAATCACACCCAAGCAGGCTGCTGTGCCAAGACGTGTACTGTATTTCTAAGTACTCACCAAAGGTTAGTTTCAATAGTTCAAGTGACTGTGAAGGATAACCTTGAGATTCCTTAATTACAGTATATTGTAATTAAATTAAATTAACTTCCTCTACCTCGTGCTTTTTCACTGAAAAAAAATGCGTTCCAAGTGCAATGACAGTAGGTCAATGAATATAGACAACTTGACAAAACAGACTTGGTATACATCTCAATTTTAATGAGCAAAAACATTGTAATGATGAAACAACAAAAAATAAACTTTTTTAATGACTGATTTATTAATAAGTTTAATTTCAAATTCTAGGGCATGGCAGGTTGACAACCTGTTTGTTATTTGCTATATGTATATTTATATATGTAACAAATACAGTAACATGTAGCTGTATAATATTATAAAGATAATGAGAGGGACATTGATTCTGGTGCTTGTATTGCAGTTTGATTAATACTAGATGGTGCGTAAGTGCTGGGATTATTAGTGGAGTTGGGTCAGAGACCCATGGATCCTTCATGACCACCTTCAACAGTGATATTTTCACAGAATTGATGCAGCTGCATATGCGCTCAGTGACCACTTTATTAGGTACACCTGTACACCTGCTCGTTGATGCAAATATCTAATCAGCCAATTATCTGGCAGCAACTCAATGCATAAAATCATGAAGACGTAGTCAAGAGGTTCAGTTGCTATTCATGGCCAAACATCAGAATGGGTAGGAAATCTGATTTAAGTGACTTTGACCCTGGGATGATTGTTGGTGCCAGACGGGGTGGTTTGAGGATCTCAGAAACTGCTGATCTCCTGGGATTTTCACGCACAACAGTCTCTAGAGTGTATAGAGAATGGTGCGAAAAACAGACAACATCCAGTGAGCGGCAGTTCTGTGGGCAAAAACGCCTTGTTAATGACAGAGGTCAGAAGCGGCCAGACTGGTCCATGTTGACAGGAAGGCGACAGTAACCCAAATAACCACACATTACAATAGTGCTATGTAGAAAAGCATTTCTTAACATACAACACGTCGAACATTGAGGTGGATGGGCTACAGCAGCAGAAGACCCCTCTGGGTACCACTCCTGGGTACCACAGCTAAGAACAGGAAACGGAGGCTACAGTGGACACAGGCTCACCAAAACTGGATGGTAGACAATTGGAAAAACATCGCCTGGTCTGACGAATCTCGATTTCTGCTGCAGCATGCAGATAGTAGGGTCAGAATTTGGTGTAAACAACATGAATCCATGCATCCATCCTGCCTTGTGTCAACGGTTCAGGCTGGAGGTGGTGGTGTAATGGTGTGGGGAATATTTTCTTGGCACACATTAGGCACCTTAATACCAATTGAGCATCGTTTAAATGCCACAGCCTACCTGAGTATTGTTGCTGACCATGTGCATCCCTTTATGACCACAGTCTACCCATCTTCTAAATGGCTACTTCCAGCAGGATAACGCACCATGCCACAAAGCACACGTCATCTCAAACTGCTTTCAGGAACATGACAATGAGTTCAGTGTACTCCAATGGCCTCCACAGTCACCAGATCTCAATCCAATAGAGCACATTTGGGATGTGGTGGAATGGGACATTCGCAGCATGAATGTGCAGCCAACAAATCTGCAGCAACTGTGTGATGCTATCATGTCAGCATGGAGCAGAATCTCTAAGGAATGTTTCCAGCACCTTGTTGAATCCATGCCACAAAGAATTCAGGTCGTTCTGGGGGCAAAGGGGGGTCCTACCCAGTATTAGAGAGGTGTACCTGATAAAGTGGTCACTGAGTGTATCTTTACCTGTCTGTATTTAGGTTTTTCATTATTATTTATTACTGTGTCTATGCTGGTTTTGGAGTAGCCTACAGCTTGCAAAGACCCAAGCGGATGAGACTATAACGCTGCCAATATGCCAGAGGGAGACTGTGCAGCCACTGTAATTAACCAGCCTCATGTGTCTGCCTTACACCACACTCTCTGTGCCAGTAAACATGTGATACAGAATTCAATTAGCCAGCCCATTCTCTCACTGAATTATTAATGTTGACCCAGCCAAGGGAATTGGATAGGGCTGTTTTTTGTGTGTTTATTTGTTTGGTTTTGTATTGTGTGTGTGCCTGTGCCTGTGTGTATGTGTGTGTGTGTGTGTGTGTGTGTGAGAGAGTGGTTGGGTGGTGTGTCTCCAGCTCTAGCCAAGGTGTTTTCATTATAAATCATAGAATAGCCTTTACATTCACATTTAATTAGAAAACCATGGCCTTCTTACACACATATCTGGGTGGGTGGAAAAAGCAACTGTAAAATGAGGAAACAGGCCAGCGCTTTGTGGCAATCAGGAAACTGAGCTTGAAAACCAAATGTTGCAGATTTACTTCCAGATGGGGCACTGTTGATGTGCCCTCAGGCCAGGTACAGCACTTAGCCTGGCATGTTTCAGTAAATATCCAGCTGTACAAATGGATAATATGCCAAAGTCTATGTATGTTGCCCTGGGTAATGGCATCCGGCAAGCCAATGAATAATAACAGATTAGCCTGTCTTTGCTTGAGGTCATCATTGAATCAGCATGTCAGCTTTGACAGACCGCCGCAGTTTGAGAGAAACCATCTTTGTGTCGCATCAATGTCTTGTATGGTTTGATGTGGGATAGTGATACAAGGGCTTATCTTCGAGGCTGACAGGAAAATGATGAGGCCAGAGAAATAATGCGGAAGGCCCTGTCCAGGAAAGTGCCATGCACCGGGTCCCAGTGAGAGCATGTTTTTGGTTTAATCGAATTTATCATCAATCATGATCCACTGCAAAGACAAAAGCAGGGGCCATTTGAATTATTAATACTTTATTGACTTGCTCATTCACTATTAAACATCCAGACTCCATCTGATGAACTGTCATTGAAATGCGATCACAAGGCATTTTTGATTGCCAACAACTGTTTGGGAGTACTTCAACTATGGAAACTTGAACTTCAGCGGAACTGGTGAAGGATTTGGTCCTTTTACAAAAAAAAGCAATTTTAATGATCTGAGCCCCACATAAAATACACACACACACAAATGTATATTATGAGGGGCCAAACAGGAAATATATAAATATATTTATATATTTGGGAATTGAATATAACACCTGAATATATAAGAGTTAGTTTATACTCAGGCATATCATGTCAGGGATGCAGGATGAGGACTCACAGACCCGGAGGTGAATGGCAGAGTGACTTTAATAAAGCCCAAAACAGGAGCAGACAAGGACAGGGTCAAAAACAGGCAGGGTCAAAACCAGGGAAGTCAGTCCAAAAGCAAACCGAGAGCAAGCACATGGTCAGGACAGGCGAGGGTCAGCAATGGGTAGGCAGGCAGCGGGGCAACCAGAACGGAGCGGCAGGCAGAGACGAGATCCGAAGGCCAGGCAGGGTTCACAAACGGGGCAGGCAGGTCCGGAGCAGAGCAGACGGGAAGCGGGGAGTGAAGTCTGGGAAGGGGCAGAACCGGGGAGACCGGCAACAGGGAGCGGAGGCAGGACAGCGGGCTGCCCAGGCCGCCGGAGCGGAATGGCAGGCGGGTAACAAGGAGACCGGATCAGACTAACACAAACAGGGAAACACGAGGGGACGAGGGAACAGAAGACAGACTGAACTTACTTTGGCAGAACAGCGGGCAAAAACAGAGACCCAGGGCGGGAGACAGAAGACTGCTGAAAAAACAGAGTAACGGAAGGCAAGAACACAACAGAATGCTGAGACGAACTGGCAACAAGACAGAGAAAAGCAGGGCAAATATAGGGTAGGGCTGATGAGGTGATGGGAAGCAGGTGTGCAGGCAGGCAGGTGGAGATGATCAGGTAGGCGGAGACAGGGCGGAGAGTGGGGCAGGGCTGGAACACAAGGAAAAACAAAAGCACATGGACAGGGGAAGAACACAAACACACAGCCAGGGGGGCGGAGTACTGACATATCACAAGACACTCGTTTTTCTTTTTTGAATAATTTCTTTTTTTTCCTTCATAGGCTACTGAGTGAGCAAAACAAGTTTAACATTAGCATCAGTAAAATTTTACAGTACAATCAAAGATAATCAAACAAAAACATTAAATAATTTAAATTTGAACGAGGCAATAATTTGGACTTCTTTAAGGGGTCCTCATTTTCTTGGTATTAGGACCTTTCAAGTAGGGGAGCCGAATGTCACAGGGGCTGTTTATCAGTCCGCGGCTGTTTATCAATACCAAGAAGACTAAGAACGTACTTGTGTTTTTGAGAAGAACGTTCTTGCCAAGTGTCCTTGACGAGAACGGTCTTGCAAGATCGCGAGGACGGAGAACGCACCTATCAGAGATTGAGATGCTGTGTGTACTTGCGCAATACCCTGGGCGCAGTTCATTTAAGCAGTGATTTCTGTTTTGCCATAGTATAGGCTGCTACTTTGTTCATATAATAAAGTTAAAGACGAACTCAAAACTCGTGTTTGTCATTTCACTCATATGGTAGGATGAGTACTAAAATGTTATTTAACATTGCAAGACAATCGCTTGTCTGTCTATCTTTCTACCTCAGCTTTTTCCCGCTGGTAGATCGTGACGTTTTAAAGGCTATTCACGCGACTGTTTGGCTTAGGGCAGGGGCATCATAACACTTATAAAACACAAAATGTAATACACAAGCACAATAAAACAAAAGTTTATCAAATGTTGCGCTCAATCCATATCCATGTACACACATACAATGCATGCATTCAGATTAGTTTAAGCCAAGATGCAACACAGCAAAACTGTCCATGACACAGCCTAACCCAGAAATACAGCTCTGAACTCTGAATTGGGTGTTGTGAGGCTCTTTTCTGAAGTCTTCCCACCTCTTCCCTCATATTTCAGTCTATTCTGGTAATGTGGACTCCCCTGAGTCCTAGCTATGTCCGTTTACATGCACTTAATTGCACAGCCAAGCATTTACAGTAATCATATCTATTTTAAATCAAGCAGCCCGTCTTAAGTGATTTGTGTAATTAAGTACGGCTCCTCCATTCCACATGCTGGTGGGCATTTGAAGTTGTAAAGGCTATCGCATAAATAAACCAGCACCGCTGTAGCTGAAGTGGAGGTTCGAGGACGTGACCTGTGCTTAATAGGAACTGAAGTCAAACATTATTTTGTGTAGCGGTGTACATTTTCTTAAGGAAAGACTCCAGAAGGGGTTTGGAGTGCCAATGGCGACTCCGGAGGTGGACGGGAAAGCAGCCCCTGGCTGCTCAGAAACATGAAAAATGCATCAAGAACTGCAGAGCAAGGGCTGCTGGGAGAGGGCAAGAAACCAGATCCCAGCGACGCAAGGACTCCAGTCCCTTATCAAGGAGAAAAAGAGGAAAAAAAATGAAACAGCAGGTCACAGAGCATGGCCCACAAGGCTTCCTGACGCAAGAGGAAGGAGATGGTCTTTCCTCATCTGCTGGCTCAATACACCGAACACCCTGAAAATACTCATAAGGTGAGTTAAAATCTTCTGCAGTTGATGTGCTTGGCCGACACATTCTCTCCCGGTTCACTTAAAATGATCATACATGTTTTTTGTTTTTTTCTGATTGACTCGCATGGCCTGAGCAATCCAGGTGGTCAGGTGTATGACAGATATGACCTGCTGAGTGATGGACTTGGCAAGTGTGACACGGCAGTCCTTGAGAAGTGGTTTCAGATCGATCGGCGGGACTGAGAACAGGGGCGCAAAGGGAAACAGATCTGTGAAGAACCGCTCATGGCGACCACAGAGGGTCATGCCCTCAGGGAGGCATATGGGGGCGTGCGTGGTTTTTGGGACTGTCCTCGCAGGGACGCCATGACCCCTCGTCTCCTTTCTCCCGCTGCCCCCCGCAGGCTGTGTGAAAAAAATGTATCAGAGAGATGAATTATTCATAAGGATTAAACAAGATTTTTTTCTTTTTCTTAAAATGAAATAAATTATTAAAAAGGAGCCAAGGCACTGCTCTCCTTCCCAGGCGTATGAAAGTGTGGAAGGGGGAAGGAGGCTGTTAAATGTTTCTTGTGAGTACAGCATGCCACTTGAGCCCTCTTGCTGCTCCAGCTGCCATACGAAAGTGCCAACGTGGTGCAGATACACAGGAATGTACTTTAGACGCATGGTGCAAGGTTCCTGAATGAGCCTGTCATTTTTTAAAAAGCAAGAGTTAATCGGTACTCCTGTGTGTATCTACACAAATGCACACACGCGTACACACACAGACACACACACACACACACACATATATGCACACAAACAAAAGCTACATTAATTGAAGTTCTATGACCAAAAAGTGTGGAAAACTGGAATCACACTGAACATGCCTGAAGTTTGTCATTTTAGGAAACAGCACATAAATCAAAGACAAAATTGCATGTGTAGTACTTAGTAATATGAAGATTAGAGGAGAAAATGTACAAGCACTGTCTAATAACGCATCAAAAATGCTATTACTATGTATTTTTTGAGCGTGGAGGGCTGGCCACAAAAACTGGAAGCAATGAGATTTAGGAACAGAAGACCAAAGGGGTGAAGGAGTGTTCACAGATGGAGACAGAAAAGAAGAGGAAGAGATAAAATCCGTAAGACTGACCAGTAAAGAGCACGTAACCAGTAAATGCTGCAATACTCCTCATCAGAATTCTGAGGAGAGACGTGCTTGGGTACCTGTAGATAAGAGGGTATCTCCCTGCTCTTGGGCTACAATCTAGTGATTTCTGCTGGTCTCATATTCATTACATTACATTACATTACATTACATTACATCATTTAGCAGACACTCTTACCCAGAGTGACTTACAAATAAGTGCATCACTATGCTAAGAGTAGACATTGTAAGGTAGTACAAGAGGTCAGTAAGATACACAGTTAAGTGCTAGGCTAGTGTGGATTTTTTTTTTAACATAATCAATAGGATAGAAAGACATACATAGGGGGGGAGGACAGGCTACAGATACAGCTTGAACAGATGAGTTTCAAGTTTTTTCTTGAAGGCATCCAGGGAGTCTCATACTCTAAAGCCTAAATGTTTCACACTGATTTGCGGAGCAACTGATGCTAAAAGTCCCCATGTCTAAATGGTTCCCCTAAGGGTCAGTTTGCCTATGGCGTGCCTTTTATTATCTTAGTTACTACAACGTAAAGAAGCACACATTTATTGTTTGGTCTTCACTTCCCTAGTCATGAAGCCAGACTTCATTTTCCCTTTCAGGTGTGAGTTATGGGTACCTGCCCCATTTCACAATGTGCAGAATGGTCATGTAAATACACAATGGACAGAGCACATTGTCACCTTAAAGCTCTCATGTGGAGCAAGCCAAGTTCCGGTGACATGATAGAAACCAAGAGAAGAAACCAAGAGAAGTCAAGCCAGACAGAGGAATTCCAGGTCCCACTCCGTGAAGTAGCCTGAATGCCCGTGCACCTGCATGTACCCGTGCCTACTGGGCTTCAGTGAAAATACATACATACACACATGTCCAGAGCAGTCCTTACAATTGTTAAAATGGTTTATAGCTTGGGTAATTACACTTGGGTAGCTATCACAACGTGCACAGTAGTTACAGTAAGACAGCGATGTGGTGTAGTAAGGAGCATGGCTTGTAGGCGAAAGGTCACTGGTTGTATTCCGTATTGGGGCACTGCTCTTGTACCCTTGGACAAGGTGCTTGATCCAAAATTGCCTCTGTAAATATCTAGCTGTATAAATGGATAAAGTTGTAAGTTGCTTTGGAAAAGGTCTGCTAAATGACAATAATGTAATGTAACGTAGTTACTGTTTAGGTGCAGTGTAAGTATGTGTATGTAGCCCCTACAATTGTTAAAATGGTTATTGGCTTGTGGAATTACACTTGGGTGGACACCACAATGTGCACAGCAGGCACAGTGTAAGAATGGGAACCTTTCTCTTCACAGAGGATACAGGAATGGCAAATGGAAATCCACTCTATAAATCAACATCCCAATGGGGTAATCTCTACATGCTATACTGCAATAATAAAGATTTATGCACAAAGGACCCCGTTTTCACCGTAAGGCATTGCAATAATGCAATAAGCTATTGACCAATGTTTATATGTATAAAATGAAGCTACAAGTGGGTGTAGTATGCAAAATAAATGTAAGAGGGTTTGGGCTGGCACAGTGCACTGCAGTTCAGGAGCAGAGGGGGGAGCTATGAGGGAGTGATTCCTGCCTCAATGGAAAAGCATTCAGGTGGTACTGAAGAACAGCAACAAAATGTATTTAAAATTGTGCACTTTACAGCACCATACAGTGCTATACAAAGGTTTTCAAGAGGGAATCAAAAAACAGAACAAAAAACCCCATGGGTAAGTCTGGGAGAAACTGAAAATGATTCCCTGACACTGTACAATGAGATGATAAAGTGAAGCTCATAGAAAACATTTTAATACAAAAATAAATATTACACCCAAATATGTAGAGAGGAAAACATAAATCTTTAGAAGGGATTTAGTAATCTTTTAGTGAGAAGCAACCCGAAGCCTGGGGCCACAAGCTGTTTATGGAAATGTGGTGCAGCGTGGTCACCATGTTTGGTTATGTCAATGCTCTCTCAGAGCGCCTTGCTACTGTGGCTCACATGTGCTAACTCTCAGAGACTCAAAAGGGCACAGTGTTCCATTCAGAGGTGCTGAATGGAACCTGCTGCTTGGAGCCCACCGGCCACCCTTTCTTGGGCATGTTTTGAAACCATGCTGATGAGCACCGGGCGTAGCTGGCGGGAAGGCTGATCTGATGGCCAGTGCTCACAGGCCTCATTCACCTCCGCTTACTTTATGGCTCAACACTTCTCTTTTTTCAGGGAATAAATGATTCCACTGTTTGGACACTTTCTGTCACTCACCATCTGATTTGCTTTCCATGTCCCTGTAATGCAATACGGTGAGTGATGATAACGTTCCCCTGGACAGCTGTAGCAAGACAGGGCGTCAGATAGCAGAACGAATGCGACAGCTACACTGTAAGTAATGTTCACACTGTTGCTTCCAAGTGTAATTATATACACTGTTCTTTAAAATAAATAAATCTCTCGATAAATAATAATAGGAATCACAGTGCAATATTTTGTATGGTCACATATTTGGAGGTGCTCCAATAACATTACATTGCATGGCATTTTAATACAAATCAATCATGTGCAATGTGTACATTTTTATTGCCTTGTGTATTATCATGCATCTGTGCATACGATTTCAAGTTGCACCTTGCCAAAACCTCCAAAGAAACTGAAGTCAGTAAGAATGCTTTTAAAGGAAATAATAAAAAAATATAAATGAATAAATAAATAAGTGTGCCAAGAAAGTGTACAAGTATTGCTTTAAACAGGTGTATCTTTATGACACAACATTGGCAATAATAGATTGTGCTGATGAAATATCGGAGGGATGATAATTTCACCACTGACACTGATAAAGACAAGACAGATCAAGATTTATTGATGGAAGAAGGCAGTGAAGGAGTAGCAGTATTTTATCTATTGGAAAGTAATACAGTATTGTAGATGGTTGATATTCCCTGTACAGTCTCTGTGGGTCAGAGACCATTTATCCACCAGAGCACTGGCTTCCATACCCCTTTATCCCCCCCACATGCACCTCAGTGCAGGTCTGACATCAGCTCACCTGCCCCCACATCGAACCTCACCTGTCACAAGAGCAAAGATTGAGCTGGTCTTGGACCAGTGTTTATGAACACTTTATATTCAGACTGCCAGCTGCTGGCTAGGTCATTAAATACTCTCAGATTTGGGCCTTCTTGATCCCCTGGGCCTTAAAACAGGCTCCAGAGCCACGGCCTCAGGTGACACAGAGCCCTCTCTCAAGCTCAAAATGCCCAGTGTCCCATGGCAACAATTTGGCAGGAGGCGGAGCCAGGAGGGGCTTTGATTGGATGGTGGAGGTGAATATATTATCTCATCCATCCAAAGCCAACACAACTTTGGAGCAATGTATTTTTACTATGACATGGAAAAAAAAGGTTGCGATGACATTGTCGGAAAATTTGCTGAAACTGCAGCTCAGTCCATCTTGGCATAATGCTTATCACCTCTAAACATTGATATCTTCATCAATCACCAAGAGTTTTAAAGTTCTCGGCATCGCCAATTTCTTCCTCAGCAGATCTGTCGCGGTGCGATCAATACCTTTATTAATAAGCGCCAGAGTTTTTTAAGGTAAGTGGGGTTTTCAGAGCGCCGTTATAGATCAACCAAGGTGATGTCGCTGTACTTTCAAGTAAAGGTGAAAGCTCATAACTCCAAGAACTGTATGTCCGCCAGAGAGAGGAGGTTATAGCAATAAAAGACTATGAAAAGAAATCATTCAAGTAATCTCATCAAAGGGTTGTGCCATAATTTGCTTTTGTTTTTGGAAGGAACAGAGACATTGCCATCAATATTCCACTTGACCGGGCATAAAATTCAGTCACACATTAAAGGCATTCTTATTTGCTTATTTTACAAGAATTCTATTTTGTAGCTGCTGGTTTGGCATATGAAAATTATTACAGTAAATATATTTGACAGCAGCCACTCTTGCTGGAGACATTTGCATAACATTTCAACAACTTACGAGTTATTCATTGGCATAACTGATTGTTTATGCAGTGATGAGGGTATAGTATAATTCTGAAGGGTGCTACAGTAGCATCACACAGGATTTAAGCCTTCACCTGCCTGGGTGTAACCACACCTCATTAATGCTCCTCTAAACTGTTATGCCCTAACGTTGCACTGTTTGGGTTAAACACATCTACAGTTTGGCACTAACTGCCCCGTTTTGCACTCGGATTGTGGCCGCCTCTGTATTGGGAATGAATATGAGCCAGTGCAGACAACACAAAAGTCGTCAAGGGAGAATCCTACATCACAGTTATATGAAAGAGTCACCGGTTTGACTGATGTTCATGGTAAAGGAGAGATGACGTTTTAATGCTGCAGACGTTTGCTTACCGTTGCAGAGCTCTTCTTTGCATGCCTTACGTATAAATCTCAGTGATTAAAGGTTTAATCTCCATGCTGATGCTTTTATCATGCACTGTCCTAGAAAGATGTCATTGTAATGGGGGGAAACTGTCAAATTTATTGACACGTGCAAAGTTTCCTCACACAAAGGCGGCCAAATGAATCTCCACTGATGTGATCTATAGTCATTTTAACACGCTGTGCTGTAGTTTTGGATTACTGTCCGCTGTGTGAGAATACCAATGGCAGCGAAATGCAGAGTTTATCTAATGAGATGACATAACATTCCAGTAATGTTTCAGAGATTCTTCTGGCAGGTTTTTGCATCATAGCTTCAGATTAATTTCCTTAGAGTGATCACTCTAGAGACTTTTGAAACTGACAGCATAACAACTGGTACAAAGAATCAATAAATGACAGTCGGATAAAAATGGATTTCAGGTAGATTTGGTAAACTTGAGAGCACTTGCCCCCACATTTAGTCACAAACACATTAATGACCTACCTGTAAAAACTCACACACTGTAGGTTGCAGAACTTTGCTTTGGTTATCTGTTTCAGTCACCAGACCTTCATCAAAACATGAGAAAAAGGGAAGAATGTTGAGTAATTAAGGAATTAATTATAGAACTGCAGTTATAATCTCCCTTTCAGTTCCATAATATATTTTGCAACTGAATAATACTGAAATACATTGTGTACAATGTATGTACTGCAGATTGTATGTACTGGATTATAGGTGAAAAAATTGTGTGAATTTTCAGATGTGTTAAGGTTGCTTTTAATTCCTGAATTACTTTTAACTGAGTAAAAATAAACTTAAGGTCGCACGTATTCTTGTGTCCTTATATGGCCATCCATCCACATACCATTTGTCTTGTACAATAGGAAGGAATCATGGTAAAATACCTATTTTGTATTGCGCAATCTGAAATATAATTCCGAGTTCAAATTGTGTTATTTACACATCCTACAATGAAAGTCTTTGTGAAGATCATTGCATAAAGTATAATGTTTATCGGCATTATTGCTTTATGAATCATTAGAATCAGCTTTGATCAACAACTCTGGCTTAGCCAATTTGAGGGCCAAATGGATTTTTCATATGACTGAGCCCTGATTAAATCAATTAGATGCTGTTAAGTTCAATGCTTATCCTTACTCTTGAAAAGTTTGGACATAAAGAGAAAATGAAGACTGCTAAATTACAATCCCTTAATCACTGGAGTTGAACAGCCCTGGTCTAACCCATGTGGGTGTAAAAATCACTTAAGAGGCACTTTTAGTCAAATGTATTCCTGTCTTGAAATGTATATTTCATGAATATTAAACATCTTATGCAATTAGTGGTCTTGAAGAGGGAAATAAAACAGACACCAACAAGACCATTGCTCTGCCTAAGAGAAAACTCCTCTAGGTATTATCAGATTAGTGCCAGAAAAGAGTCTTACATCGATTGATCCTTGCATGTAAGAACCTCTTCTCCCTTGATGTTTTTCATAATCCTTGACATAGGCATCATTGAAATGCAATATCAAAGTGCTCTGCAAGAAACAATTATTTACTTTAATGCAGTTTACACTCAGCTCACATTCTGTGGTGAAGCCTGTTAAAAGCTTGTTAGGAGTGAAGAGAGCTAGGAGAAGGAGGGAAGAGAAGAAGAAGAAATATAGAGAAACAGAGCAAAGCCTAGCCACTGAAAAAGTATGACATAAACATGGCTAAATAGGACTGGCTGTGACACTGCCAAACCAGAGAACCTGAGACAGACTTGTAGTTCGTGTTAAAATGTGAAAAAAATCTGCCAAAAATCTGACAATTATTTCCCTCAAATAATCATAATGTCCCACAATGCCTACTCTCCCTGACATTCAAATGTATAACCCTGCATGCCACCATCTGTAGGACAGTGAGTAGAAATGAGCCAAACATAGTTCTTCAATATTAATAGTGGTAGTATTAGTAGTAGCAGAAGTGTTAGTAGTAACAGTAGTATTATTATCAATAGTAGTAGCATTTTTTATTAGTATCCTCAGAGATGTAATAAAAGGAAGGTTACTTTGACATGTTCAAGGCCTAAAACTCTGACTCTTGACATGCAAACAGTTTGATTCCTTGAGCCCCTTCAGAGACAGTAAGAGGAAAGATAGGGATAGAGAGAGAGAGAGAGAGAGAGAGAGACCATTGTGGTGACCATTTGTGGAGCAACGTGGAAATGGAAAAACAGTGGGGGTGATGGCAGAGAAAAATGCACAGACAGAAATGTGAAAAGAATGATGGGATTTTAAGTGATGTACAGCGTGCACCACAGAGACTCCATAACTGGCCGGCCCTGTCGTGCTCACACCATCGCCCTGTGGGCGCTCCCCTTTGCCCCGGCTTCAAACACAGACACAAAATGAATATATAAATAAATAACAAGAAGAAGATGTATCAATATCAATAACAAATGGCCGAATAGTAACCAATAAAATGGATTGATATGGATTTTAATAAGATCAGAAAAAACTGCTGGCTGGCTATAACAAGAAGAGTTTTTTAAAGTATTTTCATTGCATTTGTACTCCAATTTCACATACCAATGTGTTCTGTACCACATCATATACACATCACATAATAGTGCACATTTTATAAATAGTCTATACATTATGAAAGGTTGATCAAATTGTACACTGCCAATTTATGAGGAAGTGAACAGAAGGATATGTCATGGTGGTTTTAGGTAAGAATCTGAGAGAAACTGAGGATTGTTTTAAACTCTGATAGTCCTCAGAACCTTGGAGATCAACCTGGTTTTGACTAGCAGTGAGGGGGGCTTGGATTAGCACCTTGGACAGTGTCCTGCTGCCAGGCTTCTGAAGCCAGCACAGTGCAGCAGACAGAAGCATTAGTGGCAGTGGACCAAAGCAGTGTACAGGAAACCAGGACTCTCTTAGGATTGTGAGTAAGTGCAACATCTCACTGCTGAAGGGCAGCAGAGTCTGTCATTTTCTGTCACAGACATTATGGCCTTGGGCACTCCTGATAAAAATATATATATATATATATATATATATATATATATATATATATATATATATATATATATATATATATATATATATATATATCTGATGATTCCTCTTAGGGGCTTCAATATTTTGTATTCAAATCAAACTGTTCTTGATTGAGGGATATCAATATGTATATTGAGGGATATCAATATGTATACAGACACACACACACACACACCGCAACATAAAACTTACTAGACTGTATTGAATATTCTCTAGGACACATCCCATACTACTTCAAGTTATTTTCTCCTGTCCTTCAGCAGTATTTCCAAGCAGCTCAGTTCCACAACATGCACTTCATATTCTCTCTGCAAATCACCAACCTAAAGGAAGCAGGAGTGGAAACTACAGAGGGACGGAGTGTGCAGTTGCATGTCACTGCAGCTTGGCGACTCGGCGTGTCCACCTCACCTGATGAGCAGATCCTCTCCGCCTCGCATGCTGCCGCTTTAATTGGAAAGTGGGCCATCGCACCTCTGCCGACACCATCTAATTCATTCCTTTTAAAGAGTTTGTGGAAAGTGACAAATGTGTGGGAGAGTTTTGCACAGGTGGGACTGTGTATTCTGCATCTCTTCTTGTGTCTTTTAAGGTTCAGAACCACTGCAGAATCTTGGTCACAGAGGGAGCTTCCACTTGTGGTGGCAACCATAAGGTATATCAGGATACGGCGGTGATCAGGGATGCTCAGAGATGGTCCTCACACCTACACACCAAACTCCTCCACAGGGAGTTGACGAATAATAATTAAGGTAATAAAAAAGGTTAACAAAATGTATAATCTGACTTGTATGTGATTGATCACAGGAGAAACCAGAACTACACAGGCAGCAAAATCACTTCACAGATGCCGCGCTTTACTTATCTTGAAGGTTGTCAACTCTCACATTTCATCAGTTGTGAGGGCAGTTCAGTGGAAGCCAGCTTTGAGAACAGCCTTTAATGATGATGAGCGGGAGTGGATATGATTGGGAAGCATCGCAAAGGTTGAAATCTAGCTAGCTTGTTGAAGCTTGGTGCCACAATTATAGGGGAAGATGCCTCATTCTCAGCCAATAAAACTTCAGTAAAAAGAGAACAGGATTTGCCACTGCATTCCCTGCTGAGCATTTCTGAAGAGGTGAAACGTATAATCAAAACTGTGCCACGTTTCACAGAAAAAAAAGCGATCGCTGGGCTGTGGCACGCTACGGATGCTCCTCGGTGAGCTGTTTCAAATATTCCTCAGTGATTTTGTTCAAAAATTCCAGCAGCGCCTCCATGAGAGAACCTATGGGAACGCCCCCTCAGCGCGTGCACACAAATTTGCACTGCACCAGCTTCTGTTTCATTTGGGCTGGGAATGCCATCTGCCAAAGCTATGCAATTTCAAAGGGAATGACATTAAAAAGTACATTTTAAGACAGAAACATTGCGCAGTAAGCCAGTTACTAAAGGATACATGTAAATGTTACCTTCACCACCACCCCCTTCTTGAGTCTTCTGTGTGTGCTTATTTTTCTCCTTTTCTCATTTAAAGTTTTTTCATAAGAAAGACACCAGTACAATGCACTTGCAGAGCACTACTGTTTATTAAACAAAAATGCTAATGTTTCTTTCTGCATGACCTTCATCAGAGCATGCACAAATCCTTTTAAGTTTTTAACAAGGCTGAGGCTTGCTGCACTCTTTTCACTCTTTTAAACACTGAAATATATCCATAGTAAAATGTATGCTACCTTTGGATGGTGAGGGAGCTAGTTTATATTATTTCCCTTATACTAGATGACAGCTGAATTTTATAAATTATTCATACATACAGTTATGGATTTACTGAGGCAATGTAGGCTAAGGCACTTTTCTTCAGGTGAGATTTACACAGACCTTTGTGGGAAGGTTATCTGTCTTTAGCCATGGTCCAGCAACCCTCATTGTGTAGCTGTAGATAAAAGGAAATGTCTGGGAGATATGAGTTAATTGCTATAATCCTCATTAGAAATTGGAGGTGTGCATAATTCAAATACGATTAAGCTGAATTATCAGATACAGAGGTTCTGTTCATGCTAAACCTAGAAAAAGTTCATCTTTATGGTTAATTTCCATGTTTGGCAGCCAGTTAGACCTCTTTACTTTCGACTCTACATTTGGAACATCCTCACGTTGTTTTAGATATTCGGGACATGCTGTGGGTAAGTAGATGGGAAACTGAGGTTATTACCAAGAAGCTGCTTGCTAAAATCCCAGACAGACTATTTCTGCGCCCCCAAAATAAGGAATTAACCTGGATTATTTAAAAAAATATATATCACACTGCATAAATGGACAATACATAAAATGTAACCTAGACAAGTTACCCTTCATTACGGCATCTGAAAAAAAAAAAAAAATTAATCATAATAATGAGCAGGCCACTTAATGAGATGAATTAACAAGGTACTGACCATTTGTTCATTTTGCAGCGGCACAAGTCTCCCACTAGTGGTGTTCAAAACGATTCTTTTTAGTGATTCGGTTCCTTTCGTTCAATTCAATAAAATGATTCGAATCTTTGACTCACTGATTCGTTCATTTCCATATCCGGTCGGGCGGCATACACAAATCTGTAAATAGTTTTATTGCATTTTAAAAGTTACTGTACATTGTTCCAAACATCATGTCCATTATTAGTCTACTCTGCGGCAAAACAGCACGTGTGAAACCAAATGTCAATGAAATTAATAATAATTAAATCGTAATATTCATTACGTGAAACTGCACCATGCTATTCAAACAATCATGCAGCCGCAAAAGGTAATAGAACCCCACATTTTATCGCGTATAATAGCCTAAGTACATGTCATTTGCTAAAACTAAAAAAAAAAACACAGAGGAAAAAAGAGCCACGCTTACATCCGAAGCGAATAACTTCGTTTTACAAGTTTTGAACTAACCCAGCCCAAACATTTTAATATACTTGTAGGCCTAGTCAGCGATGTCGTATTTTGTTAATGTAGACATAGTACGCTACAAATGTGATGCATAGGCTTATGCATCACATTTCTGTTTTGTTTTGCAGCCTACTATGTTGATTTGTCAGTATTTATTAATAAGGACTTTATTCACGT
The DNA here is from genome assembly GCA_019176425.1 of Megalops atlanticus. Taxonomy (NCBI): domain Eukaryota; kingdom Metazoa; phylum Chordata; class Actinopteri; order Elopiformes; family Megalopidae; genus Megalops; species Megalops atlanticus. The sequence continues at coordinate 33,260,248 of CM032886.1, read as the reverse complement.
TAAAAGGAAATGTGATGTCAACATTAAATACATCGTAGCCTACGTAAAATTGCAGTTGTGATAAACAAGGACTGCGATACATTGTGCGCACCTAGCACATACTACTGCTAAAATATAAATATAAAATAATATTCCAGGTAGATGAGCAAAATAATATTTAATAATATTTTTAATTCCTATAATAATGTCGTTCTAATTCCTTTTGCATCGTCACAGTCAATGGCGGATGTAGCCCAAACCTGCTATACTGAGAACTAGCGATCCTGGCAACACGTAGTCACCAGGTCTTCATAGTCAGTGAATCTTTCGAGTCCGAAGGAACTGGTGAACTGAGGAACTTGTCAGCATAGTCACCAGTTCCCTTGAGTCCGAACGAACTGGTGAACTGAGGAACTTGTCAACTATTCATCACATCAGTAGATGCATTTTTTTGCATTGTCCCACATCGCCAGCTGTGCCGAGATGGCCAGTGGGAGGTGCTTCGAGAGTTTTAGCATTTCAGCCATTGGCTACTTGATGTCATGAACGTACTGCTGATACAGTTTTGTGATAGGCTGCTTCGTGGACAGACCGCATATCTAATATTCACCGGAGGGAGAGTTATAGCTGCTATGCCAGCTAATCAGCGCGCATATTTGCAAAGAGGAAGGAACGAATCTTTTAGATTTGGGATTCAGTACACTCAGTTCACCTCAAAGATTCGTTCAAAAGGATTCGTTTTTTAACGAACTGCACATCACTATCTCCCACTCTATTATCAGTTCAGACATTCTTGGCATTACCTTCTCTTTCACAGTTTCAGTCAAGCTCACCACCTCTCCCCTATTCAGCTTATGTACAAATATCCTGCATATAACTACTCGCGATGTAGATACGCGGATACGTAAAGAAGAGATCTGGTCTCTGAAAAAAATCCCTTTTTTTTTTTTTTAAACCCTGCCACCACTTAACCACCTCTGCTCCACTCCACCAACCCCTATCTGTTGTGCATTCAAATTTGGGCTGCAAATGGGACCGTCATTGGCTGCTGCTGTATGTCGCCGCTATGCGTCTGCGTGGTCGCCATATTGGAGCGGTCAAGATCCGATAGTAAACAATGTGTATTGAGAGACGGAGACTTCTCTACAAAATCGACTGTAACTCGTTTAATTCTGAACCGGTTATCATGAAATTTGGTTTGTTATAAACGTGAGAAACATGATACTGGTTACTTATTGGAATTAAATTCAGTTACTGGGGGCGGATCTAATAAGCTCTATGCCAAAACATTAACCTTCTGAATAGCCACAACTTACTCTGGGACATGCAGGCTCCGATGTATGAATAAGCAACATCAAGTGTAAATTATTTAGAATTTCAGCTTTTGTGAGTTTCTCCACAAATGTAGATTTCTATATCTATTGTTATAAAGCCACTTGGTTGCTTGTTATTGTATCAATTCAAAAATTCAAAATTAAATTAAAAAAAAAAAAAAACAATTCAAACTTGATTTTTGATTGCAGTGCGAGAAAATTGCTCTTACAACTGTCTTTTATGCTTGCACTGCGAGAAATTTGCTCTCAAAACTGTCTTTTATGCTTGCGTTAAAAAGACACAAAAATAACTTAATAGCGTGGCTTTTATCTGCTCGTGTCAAAATATTTATTCCGAATGCATATAAACGCGCGTATCTATTCTCTTATTTTTTTAACGGTCATGTAAACGATACGTTCGGATTGAATGATCGGAATAAATTCATTTTCCACGTTCTCTCTCCTCAGATCTGTTAGGCGTGTTGCTTACCTGTGCTCTATTCCGCTTACAATGCGAGTCGCAGTTGTGCAGAATTACTCAATTACTCAGCTAATCACAGTTCCAAATGAAGAGGAGGCAGCGGAGATTGCCACTAGGTTCGAGGCCGCGTATCACATCTCTAACATAATGGGAATTATTGATGGGACGCACATTCCCATCCTTCCTCCTTCAGATGGCTACAAAGACTTTGTTAACCGGAAAGACTGGCCATCCTACGTGCTACAGGCCGTTGTGGACCATACATTTTGGTGAGGTATATCTTAAAACTTTATCTTCCTGTATGATTGGTTAATTTAATTGGTTTCCCTGGTATATAGGCTAAATATTTTCACATAAAATATCATGCAGGTTTTTGTAATCAATATCACTAAATCAATTAGTCTATTATGGAGGGAACATTGAATACTTTTCATGGAGTGTCTGAAATGTTTAGTCCTGAAACTTATGAAAACCAATGAAAATAATAAAATAATAAGCCTTTTTTCCAGCTTCTGGAGCATAAGTTGCAAAATGCCTGGAAGCGCACACGATGCTAGCATTCTGCGCCACCCTGACCTCTTTCAAAGAGGCCACCTGCTGCCTAAGGTGAGGCCTCTAAAAGCACTATTCATTACTTTAAATGGGATGCATGACTGACATCTGACATCATCAACTAGTAGCATTAGAAAACAATGAAGCAAGTCTGGGCTAATCCCACATGAAACAGGTTTGATTATTGCAAAATGGATTGCAACATACCCAGAAGTGTATAAAAGAGTGAAATCATAATTCATTTCATCATTAAGCAGTTTGATGTGACAGTGAGATCATGGAGCCCTGCTCTATTGGAAAAAGCCTAGAAGAAGAAACCAACTGTCACAAGACAGCCTACACAAATGGAAAAGTTGATCTTTCAAGTTTGGCTGAGTTGGGAACAGACAAGGAACTATTGAAGTTGAGAGGTGGATGTTCTGACTTGAAGTTTGAAATTGCGAAATAATATATGTGTATTGAGCTAAGGAACTAAGATTAATTTTTTGTCCAGACACACGGAACAAGATGACATCATCTAGTATGCAACAAAATAAGCCAATACAAGCTGTAACTTGCAAATTTCCTGAACCCAATGAAAAACAGGCTCAATAGGTATCACACAGAGATAGAAAACCTTGAAGTCAACATAGTACAAATATCTACCTATGAAATAAAACCACTGAATGTAATATTAAAGCCAGTGAAAAGTACAAAAAATTAGCTATTTTCAAAAAATTATTAAATGATGGAGTAATATAACATCAACAATATAACATTTTTTATATATCTGCAATGAATATTAACTTTCCCATAAGAAAGTTTCAAGGAAATTAAAATAATCCTTCTTGGGAAAATATACAGTCAAAATGTCTTAAAAAGTGGGTTTTTTAGCTCCGAAGCTATATTTAGCAAGATCTTTGGCACTCAGGTTTTATGCAGGGCCAAATAACTTCTAGATGTGATAGAACTATATTAATACTACACAGAATCAAAATTTGGTTGCAAGTCAGTGAAAACTAGTGGAGATATTAATTTTTGAAAATTGAAGATTCTTCGTTCAGGTAAATTTTTATTAATTTGATTAATGTAAAACATTCAGCACAACTATTTACATGAATACATGTTGCAAATTATCCTTAGGGTTTCTTTGATGTTCAGTACAAATTTCAACCCAGTCCAGTGAAAAATAAGCAATTGGTGAGGCTTATAATACACATACAAAGAATCGCAAAAATGATGAAATTTAGCTCTGAGGGCCAAACTTCAAAAATTCATAACTAAAAAAGTATTTGGAGTAGAGCTATAGGATTTTGCAAGGTCCCATGAATTTAATAGAGGTTTTAACATGATTTTTTTCAAGAAAATCCATGACACGAACTGGGAGGTCCTAGGTGAGTTGGCATGGAATGACCCCCTTGCTAGTACGCCTGCTTCCCATGTCCGAGGTTACGAGTTTGAGTCTGGTGTGGGACTGTGCTTGTCCACACAACACAAGTTATGTAACCAGGAACTTGTTCAGTTGTTGAAAAAAATAAAGTATACTGCCATACATAACTTGAACATCAGATACTCCCCCCCCCCCTTCTAACCAAGGTCATAAAGATGGCTGCTGTGGGTTGGTATAAGAATGGTGTGCGGAGCGTGGATTGAAGTGTAGAGCCATGTGAGTTGGCTGAGGTAATATGGCCCCGAGAAAATCAAACAGCTGCCCTAATAGGCATTCATTTGAACGAGTGTTTTCTTCAAGGAACCTAGAGAGAAGCCTCTCTTCTTGCTCTTGGTGTACGGGTTGTTGTTGCTCTATTCTGTCCAGGAAGGCCCTTAGTTCAGCTGACCAGTTTTGGATAAGTTTAACATGTCCAGATGAAGGCTTTGGTCCTACAAGAAAAGGAGTGAAATGCATCATTTAAGTTTGCCTTACGTCTTTATTGCATGTTTTAATCTTTTCCCACAGCACTGTTAATTTTGTAACGCATGTCTATTAATAAATTTAACCCTTAACCTAATAACCTCATATATACAAGCTGTATATGTGTAAATGTAAATATTAGAACTTTAATTTGAATGTACATAAATGTAGCTTACTCTTTTTTGTCCTTGGCACAGGGGTAACGCTAGAGCTGGTAGTATCGCCACACAGCACCACTTTTGTGGGTATCCGCCTTAGCTTTATAATAACTGCTTTTTAGTGCCTTCCAACGATTTTTTACTTGATCGACTGTATGGTTAATTCCAGCCTGGCCTAATCGTTCATAGACAATCCAAAACAAATCCTCATTCCGTTGTGTTCTCCCATCAACTCTACTGACAATTTTTTGATCTTTTAAAAATCGTTTCTTCTACTGTCCAGTTACTGGCCACCATAATTCTTCAAATATGCTGTGTGTAGTACCTCAGTCACCTCACGCAAAGACATTTGCCTCACGTCACGAGACGAGTAATGAGTATGTGCCTACGGGAAGCAGTCCGAATGAGTGTATACATGGCTGTTCTAATGGATTCTTAAAGGACTACACCACCCTGATTTAAATTGATTTAAATTCCAATTGGATCGCGCAGTTTAATTCCGACCAAGATCGGAATGAAACTGCACGATCCGATAATAAAAATGACTCATATAATATGACAATCGGATTATATCTGTCCATGTGAACGCACCTAATGTTCTCTCTAAATGCTGTAATGATGTAAACTACATTTAGTTGTGCTGTGCAAAGTGGCTGACACAAAGATTTTTATTTTTTTAAAACCAGCACACAGTCACTGCATTTGCCTCAGCCTTCACATAAGGAGCTGATGCCAGGTCCATATGTAGATAAATGAAATGTCTACACAGATGGATTGGGAGGCAGACTTAAGGTTATGTGAATGGATGGACACAGAAAGGCCATGGCATTCTGGAACATTTAGAACCTGTAATCCTCTATTCCTATATCATGTGTTATATGTAATAAACCCAGGTGATCTTGTGACTTACTCTGAAACTTCCCTTACAACAGAGGACATGCAGCATTACATTGGTTTTATATATTATTAGGTACACCTCTCTAATACTGGGTAGCCCCCCCCCCGTTCCCTCAGAACGGCCTGAATTCTTTGTGGCATGGATTCAACAAGGTGCTGGAAACATTCCTTAGAGATTCTGCTCCATGGCTCCATGCTGACATGATAGTGTCGGAAGTGGACAAAATGCCCAACCCAGCCAGACCAGTTCATTCCCTCCTAGGAGTCTGCCCGCCACAAGGACACCAGGACAAGGTGAGTAGGAACACAACGCTCTTTATTGCACTAATTAAAGAAAAAGAAAAGAAAAAAATTACACACAAATTCATAAAAACATAGAGACGCTGTTACGTTTTCCGCCTGCAGCTGTTCTCCTTCCCCCGCCCTACTACCCACTCTCGTCCTCCCCTCCCCAGACCCAGATGAGCAGGTACGCAACCCCACACACCAAAACCCACACACCACACAATATCCCCCTGCACGCGTGCCCCACTGCACTCCGTGATCTGGTGCCCCGCCACCCGGGCACGGGGAGAGAGAGGACCGCTCTTTCCTACGCCAGGGGAAGTCCTACCGCCGCGGGGGAGGCTCCACACACACGCGCATGCACACCACGCAAGACACACAACACAAAACGAAAATATAAGGGGGGACATAGCTCGGCCCGTGCCACCGTGCTGGGCCTTGCCTACGTCCCAAAATGAAAAATTAAAAAAACCCGAAAAGACAAAGCCCTCCGTGTCGCTCCTATGGACGGGCTGGTGGCTCCGGCGGCGACCCACGTCTTCTCCTCCCTAGCAGCTCACGCCGGCTCCGTGGGATCACTCTGAGGGAGACAGTTCAGCAGCCGGTCAGCCCTCTTTTCTTTCCACCCCGTGCCGGGGACTCACGCACACAGTTGCCGGTTTGTGGTGTCACCTCCCTCACAACTGGGGGATCCATCTCCCTGGCGCACACTTTAATGGGGTGGGGGCTCTCCTCGGTCCTGGCTGCGTCCTGGAACTGTTGACTGTATCCCTCCTCCCTCAGGGACTCGCCACGTAAGTTCCTCTGGTCGCCGCTTTTCCTGGAGCTGCCTAAAGTACACACAGACAACCTCTCATCCACGCACACCAAAAGAACGAAAAGAAAAAGAAATTAATCAACTAAATAAACTCCAAAAATCCACCCCGGGTCGCGACTCCCGGGGCTCAAATCAAAAGCAAAAAGAAAACAAAATAAACCGAAAATAACCAACTTAAATCCGGCCGTGCCGGCACGTTCATCGAAAAATAAATCAAACGATAATTCCCACTCAAAAAACCCTTTGTATTCGCCCTCCATCAGCGTCTCTGCCATGCTGTTCCCACTCACCTGCCTAAAAAGCCTTGGCATCCCCTTAACCAGATAGGTAGCAGGTGCGGAGCGCGCACCAGGCAGCGAACCCTGTCACAAGACTGATAATTCCATGGGCGTCAGTTTGTTTTGAAAAGTGCTGGGGACAACGACGGGTTCGACGTGTTCAACTAACTAAAGCCTTTCAAAAAGTGGTGGGGACATGTCCCCAGGGTCCCCAGCGTAAATGACGCCTATGGATAATTCAATAATTAAATTAGCCCTGCTGCACGCCCGAGGCCCCTCGCCCTCACAGGGAGTACACACGACCAATAACCGATCAGTAGTTTCTGAGATACTCAGCCCACCCTGTCTGGCACCAACAATCATCCCAGGGTCAAAGTCACTTAAATCAGATTTCCTACCCATTCTGATGTGTGGTCATTAATAGCAACTGAACCTCTTGACAATGTCTTCATGATTTTATGCATTGAGTTGCTGCCAGATAATTGGCTGATTAGATATTTGCATCAATGAGCATGTGTACAGGTGTACCTAATAAAGTGGTCACTGAGTGTGTGAGGTGTGATTGTATATATTTATTTATATATATATATATATATATATATATATATATATGTGTGTGTGTGTGTGTGTGTGTGTGTGTGTGTGTATATATATATATATATATATATATTACTGTGCACATATAGATTTACTTCCATGAAAAATGTACAATACATGTCTACAGTTTTCATGGCCCGAGCAGGCAGTAATCTCTCCATTACCTTCAGTTTGCTTCAGCTCTAATAATATTTCCCCTTGGCTTTTGTTCTCTGCTTTTTCCCGATGAAAGAGGATGTTTGTGTTCCAATCTTCTGCCCAGTGTATGGACAGCTTACAGATCTCAAATAGATCAAAGGCAGAGTCTTTGAAGTAAAAAGAACCCTTAGTTGACTTAAAGGATAGAAAACAACAGAGTGGAGAAAATGACCTTCGCTCATCTCAACTTTGTTAAGAGGGCTTTCCTCAGGTGAACAGCTCACCGGGGTCTGGAGTAAGGAAGCTGTATGCACAGTGGGAGCTTAATTACTGAGTTTGATTTTTTTTTTCTTTCAGACAACATCTATTTGTGTGTCTGGCAATGTAGGAAAACACTCAAGCCCTCCACTGCTTTTCCACAGCCTGTTGCCACGCCTGATTGCCAAATGACCTGTTCCGGGCCTGCACCAGCGGAAATGTCAGATTACGGAAAGATGAGGCTCCGGGAGAAGGGCACACAAATGGTGAGCTGATGAATTCATAAACACCTCTGTGCTCTCCCCACTGTTCTCCCACTGAACACAAGAGAAAGGAAGAGAAAGACATTAAATAAGTAATAATCAAATACAACAAAAAAAACAGGTCTCTGTTTTTTTCCCAAGCATCAAATCATCTTAGCAAAAAGTAGTAAAAAAAGTGTCATGACCATGTTCTTGAGCTTGCTTCTTTGTTTTGAATATCTGAGACAGACAGGCTTCCATTTTCAATGACCAGTATGTTTCTCTCAGCATTTTTATCCAGCATCCATTTTGACTTCCTATACATTGCTCCCAGTTTACATACTACAGCTAAATATATGCTGAGGCGATTCAGATTATGTGCTCAGTTTACAAGATGCCAAAGCAATCCCTTGACTGGGATTTAAACCTGAAACCTTCTGGCTGCAAGGCAGTTCCACAATCCCTACTCTCCACTGCCACCTTTGATCACAACCTGGATAATCAAAAGCATAGTTTTGATTATCTATCTGCGGGTGCCCAGTGCAGACATCCACAAATGTGAAAAATCAATACTAATTCTCATCTTCACCATAAAAGTATAGTGTTTTTCGGTATTTCATTCCAAAAGGACAATTACTGACAGACCGCCAATCATCAGAAGCCTCTTTACCATATATGTTCAATAGAATGCATGTTTCTAGAATAACAGTTGTTAGCAGCATCCTTGCCGCCCCTGACATTTCAATGACTGAGAAGTGGTTAAATCTGTTTGGAGGCAGGAAAAAAACACCCACTTGAGGTGGATTGCAGAGAAATGCAAAAAAAAAAAAAAAAACACAAATAAAACATTTACTTGATATTGTCAGTCGTGGCATTTTTAAAAGCTATATTTTTCTGCTTTAGTATTCAGAATGTATATCAGATTTAAATTTGATTCCCATGATAGCCCTGGAGTACATTTTGTAGTCTTTTCCAAGGCAATGGAAGTGTCCTGTTTGCAGTCCAATGCATTTGCCATCAAAGCACAAACACAGGAGCACATGCACAGACACAAACACGTGTACACCCATTTAGGATGTGTGCGTACCACCTTCACCCTTTTGGCATCTGACATTGGTGGAAAACTCACACAGCTGTATAAAAAAGAATAACAAAAAATTTGATTGGCAGACCAGGTCCACTGCACTCTGGGTACAACCAAACCCGCTTCTGTGTTGGATTTGAATTTTGAAGGAAGAAAGTTCTACAGCCGTCGGTCCCCGGAGTGTGGGAGGGATAAGGGCGGGATGAGGGTGGGGGCGATGACATAGTGGGTAGGTTGCTGTACCTTTCCAAAGCAGTGGTCACCTGGAATGTTAATCCAGTCAGCTGCACTCATTGATGTGCAGTAGCACAGCATGACAGGGCAGGCTACATCTGCGGTTGCGGTCATCCGTGTAAACCTCGCAAGCCACACTCAACGTGAGGCTGCTATCTGGGTCTCTGGGTCACACTGCATGGCACGGAGCAGAAATCTTTCTATTGCATTGTCCTGAGGAGAGCAATAGTTTTACAGCCCCTACCTTGATGCACCAAATAACGTAAGCCCTGTAAATAAACAAAAGCAGATATTACATTTGGAAAAGCATTATTTTTAGTCACAGAAATACAGGCTGTCCTCTCACTAATCTCTCAAATAATAATTTACTGTGAGGACAAATGTGCATGAGCAAAGGGAATAAAAATAACAAAAATGTTATTTTTTTGTTTGTCCACCCCCATCATGGTCTAACCTGTTTTTATCTAGTGTCACACCAAAAATAAACTGCAGATTTGCATTTAACAAACTTATTTGTTAATAAAAATTGTGTATCAATTGAAATGTCACGTCTCTGTCATCACTGCCAACCAGAGGTGGAAAACCCCGGCTTCAGAAAGTAAAAGTCCTACCATGTATTTGTTCTGGCCATTCACTAAACAAGGTGATTTCACTAATTAGCTCCTCTACCTGGCTGAAGAGTTGTGCTAATTAAATTCAACTGGTGTAGTGCATGGGTGGAACAAATATGTGGCAGGACTTTTACTTTCTCAAGCCGGGGTTTTCCACTTCTGCTGCTAACTTACCTGCATATGAGAACCCTCTTGTCTCCGCACAACATTTTAGGGGTATAAATTGAGAGCATTTCTTTTTGGTGAAAGTCCCCGGGTGGTGTAGTCGAGTGCCTTAGAGCCAAGACCTTTACTATACGTCCCACCAGGTAACACATGGGTTAGTTTTCTGTCTGTTGGGGTATTGCTGGTGGGGCACAGGTACTGCTGCTCATGCATGCATCTGGGTAGCTGGGCAGATATTTGGACCATCAAGTTAGTTCAGGATTTGTTCACTATTTGTGTTTTGGGAGCTTGTGTCTGAGTTTGATCACAGTGTTCATGGGTGGAGCTGCTGAGCGCCACTCACTTGAAACCAGTTTTGCTTTGTTGTAAACTTTAATTAACTATTTAAAAATTAACTTTCATATATAAGAAATAATTTGGTGTTAGAGCCAAAATGGAGATAAGTGGTTATTATTTTATTTTGTAATATTGCATTTTCAGTTTGATGTTGCATATGTGGAACGTAAGCATATGCCTGATGTCACACGATAAGTGCAATAAAACTCATGCTGTATGTGACTCAGAGAGCAACAGTCTTTGACCGTGACTACACGGATTTCTAGCGCAAATAGTATTTCCTCTGTAATGTTCATATTTTCTTTACATCAGTAAACAGTTTAAACTTTAAGAAGTCTCAAGTCAATTACTTCAGTCTCTCAAGAAGAACAAAAAAGCGAAAATAAAGGAATGGCCTTTACAACTGGAAAATGAATATACACATTTGCTGGGAGTACTACAGAATGACATTAGAACAGAAATATTAAACACACACACACACACACACACACACACACACACACACACACACTCACAAGTGCATGCCTGTACACACATACTCATACACTTACTTTTTTGAAAGGGTTAAAAAAGTGTGTAATTGGCAGTGAAATCTCTCACATCTCATGATAGTTTTGACCACAAGGACACTGGAGTTTGCAGTTTCACAGTAGATTTTTCCAGTCTAATTTTGGACTGCAGATAGGGGGCAGAGATATTTTAATGAACATTCAGCTGACAGCATATTACTTGTATGGTTCCAATATAGAGACACACTGTACAAACTACCTCAATGTATGGAAAACAGGGCAAATGACATTCCTGACAGTTTTCCATTAAATAGTGGATGTCTGGGCCAAAATGGTGGCAGGCCGAGGTGGGTAATTGCTGTCAATCAGCACATATAACCGTAATTTGCAAACAAACTCATTTGAATGCTGGAATCGAAGGTTAAAGTACAGTCAGGGATGCTGAGTCAGGTAATATGTAAACTTACCTGTGTGATGTGCACACAAACATGTTCTATTGAAAACTATTAATGTCACATGCGTTCAAACTACTGTTAATATTTCACCACCTCTTACGAATATCCTTGCATCCATATGGTGCATGTACCTAGAGGGCCTCACCACTGATCCAGGAGCACCTCACACAGCTCTCACAGCAAAGCCCCAAGCATTAAAGGCCTTTAACTGATACAGAATCAGTGCTTGGGAGGCACTGTTTATCAACACTACGCGCAAGGTGTACTGCAGTTCTGCAGGTGCGCTCCCCACACCTGGGGCACGCAGCAGGGATTTCCTGCCACCCACATCTCTGAAAAGGAGGAGAGGGGTTTGGACAGCGCGAGCAAGTAGGGTCTGGCCCTGTGCTTGCCAGTGCGTTGTGGACTCCCACAAGGTACTGATGCAAGCCCAGAGGCTGGTGTTCAAGAGAACCTCCTCAGCCAGGTACCCCAGGGTGGGACATGACTAGACATGAACATGAATTGTTTGCGGGCAAGTCAGGGCCTTGTTGCTATGGCGACTTTGGAGACTGCCAGGGTTAGCAGGGATCATTCCCGCAGATGCGCACGACTCCCCTGTTGAGCAGTGCTGCAGAGGGGGACGCTGCTGCATGCAGGACTCAAGCTGTGGACAGGTGAATATTTTCATTAATGCTGGACTCCATGATGCAGGTGTAGCTGGCCTTGTCCTGTTGGTTAGTCACTGCAAACTGTAAACTGGTACTCAGACTTGCTGTAATGAACATGTAAGGAGATGGACTGGAGGACTGGGGACTCCAGTGAATGCCTTCATTCCACTCATTTTGAAACGCTGCAGGTTCTAACAGTAGGTGCTCCAAAGAATTTTGATCTTGATCACTCAACCAGCCCAGTCATTGAGCCAACAGGAATATTTATTTTAAATAATTGACAGCAAAAGGTTGCATTTGTGCCCTTGACTCCAGCAATGTCTTACTGCACTGCATTCTAGGAAATGCATGAAAATGTATATATCTACTAGACAAAAGTAATTCTGTCCACGTAACAGATGTCCTAGGCCAGTGGCACGAAACGCAGAATGCGCTATACTATCGTCATTCCGTGCCATCGAATGTTCATTTTGTCCACTTAACTGTTTTGCTATATTACTGAAAGTATGATGTGCATGAAAGGGATTCAGCACGATATATTCCGTGACTCCGCAGTTACAGAAGGCATTCTGTCCACGAAAGCAAAGGCTGCTTGAACTTTCGTAGACATAGCAAAACAGTTAAGCGGACAAAATGAACATTCAATGGCACGGAATGATGATAGTATAGCGCATTTTGCATTTCGTGCCACAAAAGCATAAATGCTGGCCTAGGACATCTATTACGTGGACAGAATTACTTTTGTCTACAAAATGAATTTCTTTTATCCACATAGTGCGAAGTGCATTCTGCCTTTTGTCCACAAAATGAAAAGCACAATGGTCATTTCAGTGCACGAAAGGAATTATCCGTTTTGTTTTCTGTGCACAAAAGTATGCACTCTCTTCAATATTTCGTGGACACAATGCTAACGAGTTTGTGTTTTTTGTGGACAAAAGGCATTACTGAGTTATATGGTTTCGTAATGAATTTATGCGTTTCGTAGCACAGAAGCATCCGTTTCGTAGCACAGAAGGCATTCTGTCGACAAAAAAAGGTCTGTTACATTTGGCGCCCCATACAAACGGAGTTCCAGCATTTTACTCTCATTCTGTCTCACTCACACACAAACACACACACACACACCTGACTCAGTTTCACACACCATTTCACAATAAAATCAACAACATTTCTTGCAGGAGAGCATTGTTTTCTCACACGGAATGGAGTCAAGGGTGGGGTCATAATGTTATAAAGGTGCTGCATATGTCAACTGACATCCACCTGAGGCTACAGCCAGTGCAGGCAAAAGGAAGAGATTCCAATTCTATCCCCCAAAGAAGGACTGTAAAACAAACGCAATGTGCTGCAAATGTGAGAGATACATCTGTAAAGCTCATGCTTGCAAGCTTGCATACTGTCATACACGTGCTAAATAGAAAAATACACAGCCATGTGCTTGATGCTCATGCTTCCTAAAATCAAAGTTCAAGAAAGTTATTACTATGTTTCCCAAAAAGTTCAAGAATGTTATTGCTATATTTCCTTTCAGTAAAGTGCTTTGAAATCTTCATGGTTGACATGTGATAATTTCTTAGGGTATTCATGTGGGTATTCATGTGCTATCTCTTGCTGATAAAAGAATGCAGTCAATTTTTATCCTTATGCAGTACCTTTAGCCAAAATAATAATAATAATAATAATAATAATAATAATAATAATAAACACATAAATAAACACATCAATTACAGCAAAAAAATCAATTATTATGGATGATTTTTAGTAAAAACAAGTGATGTACACTGAATAGGTCTCTCTGCACTGTGAAGTAGGAAAACAGTTGTTGATGAGTGACAGGTTGTTTCTTCATGCAAAATAGATTTGGGGTTTAAAATTCAATTAAGAGCCTTTATCATGGGGGTGTGGCAAAGGTGGGTCATTTTTGACCCAAAGGGGACTATACAGAATATTCAGATTACATGAGGGTTAAGAGATAGCAACTGACTATAGTGAAACCAGACGAGTTTCTCACTTTTCTCTCATGCTTAAGAGAATCTGAGAAGTCTGGAATAGGTTTACCTTGTGTGAAAGGCCTCTAATTAAGCTGTGGGAGTACGCTGCAGCAGACACAAGCATATACGCTATACTTCAACATCTGTGTATTTGAACAGTTGTCCTCTATACTGGCCAGCTATACCCATCATTCTCCTCGCAGCTCAGGCAGTGGCGTCTCCCAGCATCTATGGTCCAAACCTGATAGGAATGGCAATGCTAAGAGGAGCCTCCCCCAAGCTTCTGCATGAACACTGTTTCCTGAATAAGGAGGTGGAATGGAGAGCTGTGTCATGAGAGCACACAATATATTCGGGGACCACCCACATATATATATATATAACTTCGCTCTGCTACATCCAGACACCTCACTCCTCCCACCAACAGAACGAAAGGCCCATGCTCCTCTCATTGTCTTTTTTCCATCATCGCCCCCAGTGGTGGAATGAACTCCCCACCCCCCTGAGAACAACTCCTTCAACCCAACCTTTCAGACGTGGGCTGAAGACACACCTCTTCAGATTATACCTGGACTGACACCATTGCCATTTGACCTTGTAAACTCTAAGATTCTTGGCCCATACTTGTAGCACTGTCTTTTATGTTGTATTTGTAGCACGCCTTTGCCTAGGTAGTATAGCAGCACTTTATTGTCCCAGTGACTTTATTTGATATATGTAACCTCAGATCAGATTAGCTCTGTCTTGCTACATTGACCTTGTGCTCAGCTTCAGCACTATCTGCATTGTATGATCTGTACACATCTTGCCCTTGTGCCTGTTGTTTGCCCACTATTTACATTTACATTTTACATTTAGGTCAGGGACGGATTTTGCGGATATTGTAAAGTGCAAAGCGGCACGACCGAGAGACTGAGGCAACATGGTCAGAGAAGGATAGTTGGTCATCAATCATGACGCCCAGGTTTCTTGCAACCTTAGAAGGTTTGAGAGTATTTGAGGCAAGTTTTAAATTGATGCTGTGATGTATGGATGGCTTGGCAGGGATGACCAAGAGTTCAGTCTTAGAGAGGTTTAGCTGAAGGTGGCGAACCTTCATCCATAGGGATATGTCTGCAAGACAATCTGTGATCCGCGCCGAGATTGTGGGGTCATCAGGCGGGAACGACATATAGCTGGGTATCATCTGCGTAGCAGTGATACGAGAAGCCATGCGAGCAGATAACCGGGCCCAGAGAGGTAGTATATATTGAAAAGAGGAAGGGCCCTAGCACTGAGCCTTGGGGTACCCCTGTAGCGAGGCGATGGGATGAGGACGCCTGTCCTTGCCATGACACGTTAAACGAGCACCCAGTGAGGTGGGATTCAAACCAAGACAGTGCTTTGCCCGAGATGCCCATTTCTGACAGTACTGATAGTAAAATGTTGTGGTTGACCGTATCAAAGGCAGCTGATAGGTCAAGTAGTATGAGGACTGAGGACTGAGCCGCAGCTCTAGCTGCTCTTAGTGCTTCTGTCACCGACAACAGAGCTGTTTCAGTGGAGTGACCACTTTTGAAACCGGATTGGTTTGGGTCAAGGAGGTCATTCCAAGAGAGGAAATCTGAGACCTGTTTAAATACCACCCTTTCAATGACCTTGGATAGGAATGGAAGTAATGAGACCGGTCAATAATTTTCAACATGAGCAGGGTTGAGAGAAGGCTTTTTGAGTGGAGGTGTTACTCTAGCCTGTTTGAAAAGAGTTGGGAACGCTCCGAAGGCAAGTGAAGCATTTATCACATGAGTGAATGCTGCCACGATTGTGGGAGAGATGGACTACCTTGGACTACCTCTATTTGCACTTTTGTATGTCGCAACGTTGATCATCTCCAAACAAGGGCGCATGTCAAGGTATAGGTAGATTAGATGGTAAGTGAACAATCAATTCTCGTAGTCAACGTGTTGGATGCAGGAGAAATGGGCAGGAGTAAAGACCTGAGCGACTTTGACGAGGGCCAAATTGCTATGGCCAGACGACTGGGTCAGAGCATCTCTGAAACGGCAAGGCTTGTGGGGTGCTCTAGTTCAGCAGTGGTGAGTACCTCCTGACAGTGGTCTGAGGAGGGACAAACCACAAACCGGCGACAAGGTGCTGGGTGCCCAAGGCTCATTGATGTGCGAGGGCAACAAAGGCTATCCCGTATGGTCTGAACCGACAGAAGGTCTACTGTGCACAAGTCACAGAAAATTTTAATGATGGTTACAGGAGGAATGTGTCACAACGCACAGTGCATCACACCCTGCTGTGTATGGGGCTGCGTAGCCGCAGACCGGTCAGAGTGCCCATGATGATCCATGTCCACCGTCGAAAGCGCCTACAATGGGCACGCAAGCATCGGAACTGGACCTTGGAGCAGTGGAAGAAGGTTTTCTGGTCCGATGAGTCCTGTTTTCTTTTAGATCACGTGGATGGCCGTGTATGTGTGTGCCGTTTACCTGGGGAACTGATGGCACCAGGATGCACTGTGGGAAGACGACAAGCCGATGGAGGGAGCGTGATGCACTGGGCAATGTTCTGCTGGGAAACCCTGGGTCCGGCCATTCAATTTGACACATGCCACCTACCTAAACATCGTTGCAGAACAGGTACACCCCTTCATGAAAATGGTATTCCCTGATGGCAGTGGCCTCTTTCAGCAGGATAATGCGCCCTGCCACACTGCACACATTGTTCGAGAATGGTTTGAGGAACATGATGAAGTGTTCAAGGTGTTGCCCTGGCCTCCAAATTCTCCAGATCACAATCTGGTTGAGCATCTGTGGGATGTGCTGGACCAACAAGTCCGATCCACAGCGGCTCCACCTTGCAACTTACAGGACTTTAAGGATGTGCTGCTAATGTTTTGGTGCCAGATACCACAGGACACCTTCAGGGGTCTTGTAGAGTCCATGCCTTGGTGGTTCGGCGCTGATTTAGCGGCACACGGAGGACCAACAGTATATTACGCAGGTGATCATAATGTTTTGGCTCATTGGTATATACACTATATGGAAAAAAGTATTCGGACGCCTGACCATTACACCAACAGGGACTGTAATGACATTGTATTCAAATACATATACTTTAATATGGAGTTGGTCCCCCTTTTGCAGCTATAACAGCTTCCACTCTTCTTGGAAGGCTTTCCACAAGATTTTGGAGTGTTTCTGTGGGAATTTGTGCCCATTCATTCTGTAGAGCATTTATGAGGTCAGGCACTGATGTTGGACGAGAAGGCCTGGCTCGCAATCTCCGTTCCAGTTCGTCCCAAAGGTGCTTGATGGGGTTGAGGTCAGGGCTCTGTGCGGGCCAGTCAAGTTCTTCCACACCAAACTCATCAAACCATGTCTTTATAGTCCTTGCTTTGTGCACTGGGGCACAGTCATGTTGGAATAGAAAAGGGCCTTCCCCAAACTGTTGCCACAAAGTTGGAAGCATAGCATTGTCCAAAATGTCTTGGTATGCTGAAGCATTAAGATTGCCCTTCACTGGAGATAAGGGGCCTAGCCCAAACCCTGAAAAACAGCCACATACCATTATCCCTCCTCCACCAAACTTCACAGTTGGCACAATGCAGTCAGGCAGGTAACGTTCTCCCGGCATCCGCCAAACCCAGGCTCGTCTGTCTGACTGCTAAACAGAGAAGCCCATTCCATGAAGCTCCCGCCGCACAGTTTTTGTGCTTACATTAATGCCAGTGGAAGCTCGGAACTCTTCAGCTAATCAGCAGAGCGTTGGCGACTTTTACGCACCATGCGCCTTAGCAGTCGTTGACCCCGCTCTGTGATTTTACATGGTCTTTCGCCTCGTGGCGCTTCGAGTTGCTGTTGTTCCTAAACGCTTCCACTTTCTAATAATATCACTTACAGTTGACCGTGGAATATCCAGCAGGGATGAAATTTCACGAACCGTCTTATTGCAAAGGTGGCATCCTATCACAGTACCACGCTTGAAGTCACTGAGCTCTTCAGAACGACCCATTTTGTATCACAAATGTTTGCAAATGGAGAGTGCATGGCTAGGTGCTTGATTTTATACACCTGTGGCAACGGGTATGACTGAAACACCTGAATTCAATAATGAGCAGGTGTGGCCAAATACTTTTGTCCATATAGTGTATATATTATTATTATTTTTTTAATACCTTTATACTGTTTTTTTTTTTTTTTTTAAATGGGGAATCACCATTGTGGTTCGTTTGGTGGGTGGGAATGGGATGTTTGGTTTGTACTGAACATTGTATTGATTTCTATTGATATTTGTCAAATAAAATAAAAACATTTCATCAAAAAAACAAGGTCAGGAGTGAGCTGACACAGCTGTTGTACATAGCAGACTGCAGAGCCATCAACACCACTGTGCCACTATGAACATGCAAGATACAGCTGTCTTTTTTCAATTCGAGTGCAGATGCCTTTTTAGCCACGTGAGCTGCCCTTCATTACCGCCATTATGCATTTTTTTCAGAGGCACGCAGACGATATTTGCTTGGCTGCGGCTCCACCGAGGAGGAGGAGGACATCTTGCTGTGCTTCCTCTCTCTGTCAGAACTCTGGACCGGCCCCGCTTCAGCCTGAGCAAGTGAGCCCGGCTCCTTTCAGTCCAGGCTGTTTGAAAAAATGACAAGTTGAGCTGATGAATCAGAGCCGGAAAGCCCTCGCTTGTCCTCTGTCTCTCTCGCTACAAGGAAAAAGCCAATTACGGTGAGCCCCACCACGTCAAATCTGTAGGTCGGGTGCAGGGGAAGCGGTAATTGCACCTTCAGGAGCATCAGTGGTGGGGTGGGGGTTGAAAATGCCTCAGAATTATGATGCAGTGTGAAAAAAATGAAGCTGTAATTTAGTAGAAAGTGATCGCCGGGTGGTGATCCTTATTCCCAACCACCAACACCATTATGGCTTTACAAAAAAGGGCATTTCCTCAATGGCCAGACGGTTACCTCACACGGCATGAAACCTCCTCCTCTTTGACGCAGGAGAACAATTTGCTCTCTTTACATTTTTAATCAGGCCTTCACTGTCATTCAATGGACATCTTCGCATTGAGGAGTCATTCCCTCTAACGATTATGCAATCACTCCCAAGCATTTCTGACATGTTCAGTGTCTTGTGATTATGAAACATGAGCAAATGAGGCCAGGCGAATCCAGCCCACCCATGTGCACCGCAAAGCATTCCAGCTCAAGGAACAGCCTCTCTGTGTTCTACATGTGTGCAGAAACCAAGCCAGTGCTCTCCCTTGCCATTAACTGCTTGCTGGTTTAATTGCACAGTTAAATGGTTCAACAAGTGTAAAATATGTATCGTGATATGAAACCCGCTTAAATGAAAAATGTACTTTAACATGGTCCGTAATCTGAATGTCAACCTCACCCCTTTCACCATGCCTTGTTTTGGAGAGGATTTTAAATGTGATAACCAAACAAGGCATAGTAAACTCATTCCTCTAGATGGGAATAATAATGATAATAATAAGAATAAACAAACAACTCACATCATAATAAACATACAAAAGGATTATGAATAACAGAGTGTACAGCATGACAGCAAGAGTAGGCTGGGGATTAGATTCAGGGGGGAAACAGGAGACTTGAAAGACGCTTGCAGTCTAAGGGGCGCTCCAGATGTCATGGGATGAAAAGGAGACACAGAGAGTCTGGAGTGGCCTTGCCCTCTGAGACTCAGCTCACAAAACCCTGACCTCTTATCTCCTTCCTCCAACATGTGTCAAATTTGGGGCCAGCAAGGGCAACTGCGCTAATAAGAAGAAAGTTCACAAGAAAATAAATCACCTTTATGGAGGGGCTGCAGGAGTAGTCCATTCATTCAACCTAACCACAGCTGTGATTTGTCCTTAATTTTGAATAATAACATTAAACAAAAGCTATTTTTGTGCACACTATCTTGAGAGCTTGACAGCCACAGAAATTAATGGAATGCATTATGTCAGTATGCGGTGCTTCTTGATTTTACCATTAAAAGTTAACAACTACATTCTGCTTAGAGAATCTATGTGGAGAACTGAATGGCTTCTATTCCAATGCGTTGTCTTAAAAGGGGAATCTGAATGATCATGCTCTTGGGATGATCTTCAACATGAACAGCATGATCACAGATGCCAGTAGTTACTCATTTTACTTGCCTGAGGGGGTTACCACAGATATTCTACTATGGTCAGATATTCAGCACCTACATTCCTTATGTCTGCTATCTAGGAAGTTACTGTTAGTAGCAAGAACAGGAAGTTTCTGTTGGTAACATAGCTGTCGCCAGTCCTATGCAGACTATGGACCATGCCCCTTCAGGAATGTTGAGAGCAAGCCAGTGAGCAGAGCTC
This sequence comes from Megalops atlanticus, assembly GCA_019176425.1. Taxonomy (NCBI): domain Eukaryota; kingdom Metazoa; phylum Chordata; class Actinopteri; order Elopiformes; family Megalopidae; genus Megalops; species Megalops atlanticus. Next base: position 33,239,970 of record CM032886.1, on the reverse strand, counting down.
TGCTAGCTTCAACAATGGCGGTGACACAGTTTTTGATGTGAGGTACACTGTGCTGACCATTTGTTCAGTATATGGAATGTCTGTGGTACTTTAGAGACATTGAATGGCAATACACTATCTGCTACTCATCTTAATTCCTCTGTGTGTGAGTGAAGGTGGGGTATCTATAAGTTGAGAGAAAACAAGCCAAACTGAGCTGTGTACAGTATTGCTAAAAGTTTTAATCACTTGGTGGGCTTATTTTATACTTATTTATTTGTCATTTTGTAAAACTGAGTAGAAGTTGTAGAGTAGACACATTTATGCCCCCAGTAGTAATGCCCCCAGGAGTAATCACTATATATTACATGCTTGGTGTCACATGTGAAATCGTAATTATAAGGAGACATTAGACTTTTTCAGTCACTAGACATTTTCAGTCTAGTGCCTTTTTAGAATTACTTGTCACTCTGAAATGGCTCTGGACTTTGCTTATTGATGTTGATCTTCCTCACAACTGATAGTGTATTTATGTGTATTTTCTCAGGACATAACAAGAATGAATCCTACCAAGGGCCAACTGAAGCTGTTGCTAACCCACACACAGGAAATGAACTGCAGTGACCTCGTCTCTCTCTGTATACATTCACTGTATTTGCTTAAAAGATGTGAACACACTCCAGCCTCCATCGCAGGGAATGTGAATCCAGAGCTTGCCACTTAAATGCTCATGGTGGAAGTCTGTGTGTCACAACAGGCTTCTTGCTTTCAATTTTGCCTCTTTAAAAAACAACCAAAAAAATAAATCATTAAACACAGAACAAATGTCTGAAGCAACCGGCACTGTGATCATCCACAGAATGCTGCTCCAATGGCATATCTCATTAATAAACTCAGGGGCGGATTATAAAAACAAAAAGAAGAAATAAAATCAGATGAGTGGCAAGCATGAAAGCCATAATCTCTTTTCCAGAGAATGAACATCTCACGCAGCATATTTAGCAGCCTTAAAATGATGGAAGCAGGGACAATTAGTCAGGATGTCTGCAATGGTACAGTTTGCATGTACTTAGTCTTACAAGTATCCAGAAGTTGCACTCTGTCACAGCCATGTTTTCAGTTCCTGTAGTCATCAGCATCAGCATTGTTTTAAATTTTCAATTGGACAGTAGTTTGTTTGAGTGCAGTGACCATTTTGTTGCATGGGGTGCATTATTACTGTGGTGTGCACATATTAAATATTGACAGAGTGGACACAATTTGCAAGCTTAAATCCCTGAAACTGTAGCACTGTTCATACTTCACCCAGTACTTGCAGCACACTCAAGGCCAGCAACCAGTGTGAGTAAGAATCTACCTATATCTTCTGTCAATACCAGAGGTAAACACAAAGCATACAGCCTGCAGTTCCACTGTCCTTCGATACACCAGTTGCAAAACTTTCACCAGTTCAAAATGAATGCAAAATATGTTTAGACAATGCTAGCTAATTCACAAATATCTTGTATTTTGTATCTTTCATTGTCTTCACTGTATACATTTTTAATGAAACCAAACGTTTGTAATTTTATTGGAGCTGTTGTTCAAGTTTATCTAGCAGTAATACTTTCACTCAGAGGAAAGGCTAAATATCCTGGATAAATGAATAAAATAATTATTCATATTTTGACAGTCTCGTATATTCTTCCAGGCAGTCACCACATTTACCATACCATGCATATTCTTCTTCTTCTTCTTCTTCTTCTTCTTATTATTATTATTATTATTATTATTATCATTATTATTATTATAATGAACTTAATATCTCAATAATTTGCTTGTGTTCCTCATGTTATACTTTATATATTTATGGGGACACTTCAGATATTTATATGCATGTCAGTCTAGCTGCATCCCTCTTGACCTCATTGCTGTCTCTTTAATATGGTTTTCACCAAATCGGTGATCAGTGTCTACTACTCCTTCAAAGTTCTGGCACGCATGAACACTTAATTAACAAGCCGAGCTTGAGTAAGCTGGATCATATTAATCTTACGAGGGTGTCGTGAAACAGAATAAGCCTGACTTGGATTATTATGATTAGTAAAGCCTGGAAGACTTGACATAAGCCTGTCAAACTACCTTTGTGAAAACCCCTGGAGTAACAAAAAAAAAAAAAAAAAAGAACAGAACCGGGATTCACAAAACTGCCATTGAATTCCACACAGCAGCTTTACTCTAACAGAAGAGAGGGCTTTTAAAGTTTTAAATGCACCTGTGTTATGCTGTGGCAATTGCATTAACCAAGAAGAGCTTCCTGTTCCTGTACATAAAGCGACAGTTGCAATTTAATGCTACTTTTAAATTCCATGCAACTTTATGCCATTTAACATTCATGCCACAATTAAACACTATCATTTTCTGAATATATTTATCACATTTAGTGCACATGAAGGCTTATAATGTAAATTTACTTGATTTTGATAAAGATGGGGCCTGCAGCTCACAAGCAATAGGTGCTGGCTCCAATTGCTTGAATAAAAATCCAAATAGGAAGCCTTGTCCTGCTGACCTGCCTCTTCAAATTGGGTTAGGTCTATAGTATTAGGTATGCCTCATGATTGGACGAGACCGCCTCGGTGAAACTGCTTTTGATAGGGGGAGGGGTGGCCATGGTGCCATGGGACACAGAGAGCTCTCATACTCCAGCTCAGCTCTGTCCCCAGCCAACTCTGCGTGCTCTGAAAGCTTTATTCAGAGCTGGAGCTGGCTGTCAGGGTACCAGCAGGGCAAGGGGAGGCTCCACTCCAGTGGATAATTCCACAGCTAACATTTCTCAGGAATTAATCCTGTCACTGTCTGACTGAGCTCCAGGGAGAGCCGGCTCCCCAACTTCCTTCTCTGCAAATATTTAAGCCATCAGTGTGGAGCAGTTAGTCACTCTATGAAGAGACCCAACTGACTGTTGGAGTTCTTTTTTTTTTGAAGGAAGGTTGAATTTTGAGTCACATTATGACTGATATATCTCAACAGACAGCTATTTCTGACTGTGTTTTTGCTGTATTTGTGGGTGTGAGAGGTTGCCATGAATTGAAGTACATCTCCCTTTTCCCTGAGACTTAGCCACATATGAACAAGTCATCTCATAGAACACATTATTTTTGCATAAAGTACATGACATGAAAGATAATAATAAAACTTTGTCACATTTAGTCAGCATCTACATGTATACAGCCCATCTTGTGGAGAATAAAACTTTGGTATGCAAACAAATTTCTGTGCAAAGATAAACACACAGTCCTATTTCTTCAGTGGGTATGTGCCGTTGTGAGATATTTATCTCCAGAACTGAGTGAAAGAGAGCTGTCACTACTCACTGGCAGACAATGGGGCATTTCCTGACTGACATCCTTGCAGTCTTTCAGTCAGCCCTGTATTCTCTGATCCATTGATGGGGTCATGAACTGCAGAGAGATGGCCATCATTTTTAGTGTGGATGCCATAAAAAACTCAAAAATTCTGAAAAAAATACAATGCTGCTGTGTGGATTCTCGACCTTCCTTTTCTGAGTTACTACAATCTAAAATGAAATGGCTTCGGGCACATTGATGTAATGGATGATTTGTCTACACTTCCATTTCCATAGAAATTTATCATTACTTCTCAGCTATATGAAATGCAGCAATATTCGTTTCAGCCATTGGCCCCCAGCTGCGATGAACAAGAAGAAATTGCAGGTCAAATCGATGAGGCTTAGAGACATTTTACACAACAGCTTTGGTGAAGGGTGTTTTTATAACATCTTTACCAGGGCTGGACCATTTAATCAATTAAAAGATCTTCTGTGAGGGGTTTTGTACAACTTCAGGGCTGCACCAATGAATTAACCGTAGATTAATCAGCTGATTTTTTTTTTTTTTTTTTTTTTTAACTCATCCTAAGTTCAAGTATGGTATTAATGCATTGTTTTTCACTGCTTGTTAATTGAAAATGAACCTCAACACAAGTCATTCTCTCTGAGATTTAGCTGAGGCACTGCATCAGTTACATTCATATCACTAAGAAATAGTTGGTCTGAATGAGAAAAAAATACTCTATGACTAACTGCTGCATTCAAATGAAATATCAGTAGATTTGCATTAATAATAAAGCCATACATTTTATTTCTGCACAAGATTTTAGAACAGTCTTTCATCTCCTCATTCTGTCCTCATTCTGATAAAAAAAAGTCTGACATGAAAAGTCTGACATGAAACTTTAAGAGCTCAGGTCTACAGTAACTCAGCGATGGACCAGACCTTGCCTAGTCTACAGACTAATGTAAGGAACTCCAACAGGACATTTACATTTACAATACAACACAAGGGAAAAGCCATACTGACACAATATTAGAACCACTGTATGACAAAGTTCCAAAGGTTGGCCAGGAAAGGTACAAACTAGCGGGTAAAGCTAACATCCCTCATTCATAGTGGTTATATGTATGTTTTGTTACAATATTTGCATGAAATGCCACTTATAAATCACTGTGATAAGCTATTTGTTATGGTGTACCCACGGGCAGACAGACAGGCAGGCAGAAAGACTGATAGATATACTGAATGATAAACATCCATAGGCGCTGTACAATAACACAGCTGTTCTCCTTTGTCTTTCAGAGCTATGTTTAAATCTTTTAAATTTTACATCATAATGTCCCCAGCTTAAAAGAGACTATGATGAAGCCAGTTACCCACGGATCTTAATGCGTGAAGCTGAAAATAAGTTTCAGGTTTCAGTTTTGCGTGGTTAAGCAAGGAACGGAAATTGCTTTCGCTGGAGTATAAAATTAGCTGGACGATATACTGTAACGTGGAGAGGATTTGATCTGCAAACTGTATTTTTAACACACTCTGGCTTGAAGAGACTTGCAATTAATGGCCTGCACATTAATGTTTCAGGGATTTATATATAACCTAATCCCTACAATAAGTGATTTGCTGCAATTTCTTTGCTGCCTAGTTGTAGAGCTCTTCTTTGAACAATGAGTATACATTTCTAAAATGGTATTTCACCAGGTATATGTAAAGCTTGCTGTGACATCTCATCCATGTAGCTTGTTTTCTCTGTTACAATTTGCTCTATTACATCCCACAGGTCATGTCAGAGCCACACCCATTTTACATTCAGGTGTTTCCAGAGCAAACTCATTAATGAACATAAAAAATCTATTAATTATTTAACAAATTGCTGTATTTTCAATACAATTATTGCTAAGATACCTTTTTTTACAAGTGTGAAATGAATTTGTTTCGCAGTGTTGCTTGCAACTGAAACTATGTTGCATGGTTTGTTTTGTGAGATTTGAATTGGCCTTGAAGTTATAACTTCACTCTAACTTGTTAAGCTGCACCATTCTCTGATAAAGTTCTTCTCAGTTCTTCTGATCTGTTATTCTTACCAAATAAGGTGCTTTATAACCTCGCTGTCTCTAAGTAATAGCCTCTACTCTGTAAAAAATGTTTTCAAATTACTCTTCCTGTCAGGAGTCTTCAGTGAAGCTTGCTAAGAAAAATGGGATAATGTGTCACACTCTGTTCCCCTCCTACTCACAAAACTTTTGCAAACTTTAAGTCTCTCACTTCCACTAAGGGGAGGAAGTGAAGCGGAATTGCAGGTCCTCTCCTGAGGAGAGAGAGACACTGCCATTAGAATGTGCAAACCTGTCCAAGAAGAGTTTACTAGAAACACCCTCAGCTTCCTCCCTGTGTCCATCTGTGCATGTCTTATATTTTATCGGTTAACAAGTCTAACATAAATGAATTTTCCCACCTTGAGGGGTGCAGCATCTCATTTCTGAGGGGGTCCTATGGGAGGGTGATAAAATGGTGCAGAAAACAATTTATTTATTGCAGCTTTGCTATTTTCATCAGGCTGTGCCCCTGTGCACAACCAGGGACTGACATTGGGGAAAGGAACAATGGCAGTACAAGGAGAAATGGTGGCGGTGCTGGAGTACGAAGTTCTGAAGCTTTTGTTCCAGCAGAGCTGTTGCTGTGTGATCAGTCCACCTTGGGACTAATGGGAAGGACTGTGCTGTTCTGGAGCTGTGCAGTTTTAGAGGTCATTACTTGGGTCCTTGGGAAGCAGGTGCTCACTGGCACTGAAAGCACCTGTTGAGCTGGAGAGAGCCATTTCTGTGTGCGCTGTTTGGTTCTGTGTCGTTGCCTGCAGCACTGTTTGTTTCTGTGCTGCTGTCATTTTCTGTACTGTTGAATTCTGCATCCATGTCGATTTGTGAGCTATTGCATTTTGCTTCCTTGTCAATCTGTGCGCTGTTTAATTCTTTGTTGGATTTACTGTTTCATGTGGCTGTCATTTTGCATGCTGTGCACTTCACTGGCTATGGTTTAATGTGCTGTTCTCTAGCTGGCCTTTTCTGTGCCATTTCATTCTTTGTTGGTGTTTTTGATGTTTCCTTCCCTGCTTGATTCTGCAGACTGAAACAACATACCCCTGTAATGGCTGCTTCCACATTATCAGGGGCCTAACCCCATAACAACAAACATAAGAGCTGGAGAAGATTCACACAGAAAGACTAGAAACAGAAAAAAATATATAATGTACACTAAACATGTAAATAATTGCAAAAAGTATGATCGCAACAAAGAACTGAATGGAACTGTATCTCAGTCCCCTCCAGTGGGGGCACACAGAAGAGGACTGAAGTGAGGCTGTAGAGTATGTGTGTACGTTGTGTGTGTACGTGTGTGTGTGTGTGTGTGTGTGTTTGTGTGTTTGTGTGTGAATGGGGGGATAGACAAACAAATGTTCTGAAACAAGAGAGATCGGTTGAGAAGATAATTCCTGCAAGCGGTGAGGGGGAAAATAGTGGCAAGTACCCAATCATGACCGGGGGATTAGAGAAATGAAGAGCACTCTGGAGGACAGATTGATGGCCTGGCAGGAGAATGACAAACGACCCCTGCATCAACCCAGATGTATACGACCTGCCATCAAGGATGATGGTAACACACTAGTCCCTCTGTATGTGGCTCTACCTCCTGTCATGTATGGTAAGTTATAGCCCAGGGGGCAAATAACCCAGCCTAGTGAGTGTACCCACAAACACTGTGCTGCACCTCCTCATTACAGCTATACACAGCAGCCTAGCTAGCCTGCTAGCCCACCACATACCGAGCAATGCTTGTTATCACACGAGCTTAACTTTTTAGGAGTTACGTAGTGGCATGATGGGAAATATAGCTCAGGATGTTAGTGGTTACAGCAAAGAGATCAGAAGCAGAGGTCCATATTTTCACGTCCATAATGTTGTGACAGTAGTGAGGCAAGAAAGGAGCCTACAGTACCACTTGTTGTTTTGATGTTGCCTCTTCCAATCGTCTTGGTCATGGCACCCTGGATGAAACTGATTTGAACCATTTGCGTTCCATTCACATAAACGTTCCAATGAGGCTTTGCATGTCAAATTGCTGGCAAGGAATGACAGCACTTTTCTCTCCTGTCACCTTGCCACAGAAGGAAACAGAACTAAATGCATATCGATTTCAATACGAAGGGAAGATGGTGACATAAATTCAGCTCCATTGTGGTATGGCAGCCCTGACAGGGGACTGATTATGTGAAATGCTCTCTGAAAGGTTGTGTGCGTAGGAGCTGTAGGCCTAACGGGATAAATAGACTGTTGACCCGAGAGACAAGAAAAGTTTCTCCAGTCCATTACTCAGAAAATCATTACTGGAAAAAAAGAGCTGGGTGTTTAGCCTAAGTCTGTGCCTCTGTCTTTACTGACTCAAACTGAGAGCTTAGCAATGAAGTGAAAGTTACCCAGAACCAAAAATATACATCAGAAAGGACAATGACACCTGTTGAAAGCCAGAGATCATGACTTTGGACCATATTTGTATCTATGACTTTAGGCCATATTGTAGCATTTTAGGAGTGAATTCTTCTGGTGAATTCTTAAATAAAAAGACAACCATTAAACAATACAGGAATGAGACAGAAAGACACCCAGCATGCACTGCAAGAGTAGAACTGCCCAGTATGCATGTAAATGCATTACCCAATGGCATCTGTCACTGGTTCTGAGTCTCCTATTTTTTAATGGACACCGGGAAGTGTAGCCACGGATGGACACATGATTAATTGAGTGTGGCAGGAGGAGTTTAATTATCTGGCAGTGCTGGATCTTTGGGATGGACACATACTGGCTTCCCCTCACAGGATCCTACATTTCATCCACATTAATGCCAAAATGGAGATGCTATGCTTTGGATTTTTAAAGTTTGAATAGTTAAGAGTTCTGTCAGATAATTAACTTTGTGATGATTAATGCAGGTTGTCATGGTACTTTAACACTAGCTGCTGAAATGTCTCGATTATTGCAGCACCTAGTTTCACCACTGTGTAAATGTTATAGTATAGCACTGTGTGATTGATTCACATTTGTTCAGATTTTTTTTCTTTTGGAATGTACTGTTGTCCATCAGGGCTTATGTTCAATTCTAATTTTCATAAAGTTTTTTTTTTTTTTTCAGAAAAAGAAAAATATGTTAATCTCTAAATAAAATCCTTTCTGGACTAACATTCACCATTGTTAAACATAGAACTTGTTATCTATTTGATTTCGCCAAATATCTAAAAACATATCTGCTTTACCATTTTTTCTGTGGGTATGTTATTCATAAGATCCAGCTTCTAGCTGGGCCATGTGCCATTCTATATATGTATGTGAATTTTTATCCTTCCAATGCCTTAAAATAATTTTTCTGACTGTGGATAGAGCCAGCTTTAGTCAGGGAGGTTGGGAGGCCCTCAAGCCACTGGTCTCTTCCATTTTGTTTAACAGACATAACATAGAGCTTCTCATCAGTGTAGTACTCTGTGTTTCTCCAGTCATTTTAAATAACTCCCGCCAAAGGTGTGCTTGACTGCAGTAATGATAAAAAGTGTATAAAATCTCCTTCGCCCTCCCAGCATCTGGACAGAAATGTTGGCCATGCTTCTACAGCTGCTCATAACAAGTGTCTTTTTTTTTTCATTTAAAGCAAGCAGAAAAATGTTCAGAAAATCAGATATGACTCGCCAATGAGGGTCTCATTCATCGGACAAAGAAGAAACTGGTAAAAACATCTCTCTGCTCCCTCAACAGTGCTGTTGCGGTGTCATGACCTTGTCGGGAGTGTAATCGGTGGACGTGGAGTCCTCTCCAAAGGCTGGGTGCTTAGGGGCTGTAAGGATAGCAGGACTAACAGAGGCACACCACAGAATGTTGACCTGAGAAACAAGAGCCTTGTTTATGCAGCAAACCATGTAAAATTAGCTCCAAATGAGAGCAGGAGCCAAGATTAACCAGTGCCATTGTCATGTAAGGGCTACTGTACGTTAGCATCATATATTTTTTTTAAATGTTAACAAGTGATTCATTTACTGTACCAAGAGTTGTCAAGTTTATTTATTAATTATCCACCCATGTAGTCATTAGTATGTGAAACTGACATGATGGGGAGGTGATGGAATGGCTTTTTTTCACAATGGATGTCTTTTTGTTTTGTTCACACTTTTGACACTGATGCATATGAAGCTCTGGGAGTCATATAACACTCTAGCACCAAGATTTGCCACTGCTGCAACAGGAAAAAAAGGAACTCTTATTTATACCATGGTAAAGATGAAAGTACATTTCATTCAGGTTTCACTTGGTCTCACATGCAGGGACCAGTTCGGTGAGTTCACGCCTGTGTTCCTTTCTATATTTTGACTTGTTTCTAAGCATCTGAAACCCTCAGGTACAGCTCATAAAGTGTTAATCAAATGGCAGACAGAATGCATCCATATCCACAGACTTATGTTATTTCAGTGTGCTGGAAAATAGCTTTCCTCCTTTTCAAGTGAAGCATTTGGTGGGAACATGACTGATGTGTCAGAAACTGACAACTTTCAAAAGACAATCTGTTCTGACATGGTGTGCGATTGATAGATTTTAGATTTTGGGTCAAACATGTTGGGTCTTACACTCAAAGGGGATTATTGGTGGAGGGGAGGTTATCAGAAATCTAATGGTGGTTTTATGGATGGAAACACCAAGGTTGATCAGCCTCAGAAAGGGTCCTGTACCAAGCTTTCATGGGTTTTGCTATCTTCTATTAAGGTAGGATGCTTCACAGTACAGAACAGATGACTGTGGTGATCTCAGGGAAGATAAGGAGGGAAAGCTCATACAAGCTCAGGGAAAACAGAACTGTATGGTTGTCTTTTACGAAGGGAAATTTGTGCTTAGTCCTTACATTTATGTCTCTTCTAGATTGCCACTGCTGTTATGATAAGCTCAGCAGAGCTGCAATGAATGCATTAAGTTTTTAGTACTGTGCCTGTTCATGCAGATAGGAGAACTTCAGTTCTATGCATCAGCAACCAGGACAGAGGAACTAAGAATCTTGCCCCCGTTTGGTAAATCTTTTTCTGCTCCTAGTCGGCACCTCAAGGAAATGGTAAAGACAGCCATGCAAGACAATTGCACCTATTGTCTGCCTCCTCCCCCAATCAGTTTGTGATGGTTGGCTTCCGCCCACTGTCCCCCACAGGCCAATGAGGACAGAACTGGGGGTGTAGTGGGAAGGAACGACTGGGGCAACTCTCTTTATAATGGACTCCTCCACACTCTCAGCCTGGAAATGGAAAATGTCATGCTTTTCCATAAACGATGAAGAAGACAGGCTCGGTCCCCGCAGAGATCCATAAAATGTTTATGAATGTACACACTGCCAAGTTCATGAAGAGGCTTTGTGATGCCGCAGAACAAGCACAGTCAATCATTTCTGGATGAGGCCGATCTCTGCTCGCACATGTTGCCATTAGGTGACTGTAGGGAAGAAGGGAAAGACAATGTTCTACATACAGTCATCATAATGACTGTGTCTATCTGTCCACCTGCCAGCCAGTCAAAATAGGTATTGACAAATATTGCTCTTGACCTTTTAAATCTGTGCTGTAGTAATTTCCTTGGCAATAATTGTACGGTACATATTTTAGCATATCCCTTGTTATTGAAAGATGAATACTCCCGGAGGAGCGAAATAAGTTATTTTCCAACAAAGAAGCAGATCCGATGTTTGCAGTAAAAGACAGGAAGGTTTATTTGCACAGCCGGCTGTGGGAACATCAGCATTGAGCAGAAGTTCGACAGGTACAATGTATGGTTCACATTTATACAGTTTTCAGGAGTTACATTTACATGTGATGGCCAGGAAACCCCTGGAAAGGAAGTCCATATATGGTCATGAGGAACCCCGCGTTCCCCAGACTGGAAGTAGTGGTAATTGTGAATTGGCACCTTTTGGCTCCGGTCGGATGTAGTGGCATCGCTTTGTATTCGAATACACATCGCTTGTCTCCGGCGTTTGTATTCTAATACACATTGCTTGCCTCTGGATCAAACGCTGTGCTGTTCCACAAAACTGTCTCCTAACAATATATACTTTTCCTGCTGTAACTTTTATTATACTGTTGTATATTTTACAATTGATCTCCTTACACATAGAAAGTCATTGTAAATTTGTTCACTAAATTATAGGGTTGATGGGGAGGTTGAAACCCTTTGTGTGTGAGGCACATACAGCTTATACACAAAAGCAATGAGACACCTGTACAGAGAAATCTTTCTCCCCTTGCTTTTTTTCATCACACCTGAACTGCTATAAGTACACTGATGACTTGAAGATTAAATTGGGTGAGAAGTGAGAAGTGTGCACACGTTCAGTTTGGAGGTATGGGGTTTTGTGTGTCTGTGTGTGTGTATGTGTGTGCGAGTGTGTGTTAATCTTCGTAGTGACCTTTTTTTGTCGTCTGTTCTGAGTGCTCGCCTCAGAGTCTGAACCAAGATGAGAGCAGTGACGGGACTTTGGAGTCGCCAAAACTAATCCATTATCACTTTTTTCATCTCTGGAGATCCGGATATAAGTCTGACTTTGATTGTGGGAAGAAATGATCTCTTCAACGTGATGCGTGCAATCTCTTCAGGAAGAAAAGAATCTATATTTGACCCATCCATTATTTTTGGTGGTTTCAGCAAAAAAAAATGTTTGAGTCTGACGTGTACTTTTGTCTGTTTGTGACAGCCATTTTTTTTCCATTATCATGAAACGTGAATAATTCGACCTCTCAATGTCTTAAACCTTTGTCCCACAATAGACAGAAGTTGGGGGGGGCAGGCCAGGGGAGAAAATTAAAGACTGCTTTACAGAGAACCCTTATGACAAACAGGCTGTTAACTCGGCTCGCGGTGTATAATTTCATTCATCCTCACTGGGGCCAGCAACCTGACAGTTGCTGCGGCGGAGGGAATTGCGTTAACGACTCAAGAAAGTGCTCCAATAAATGTTATTGGTCTGGCGCTGGAGGCATCAGTCTTCAGCAGTCGGCCGCTGGAAAAATGGCCATTAATCACGGAGGGAGGTGGCATTTTATAGAAAGAAAAGGAATTATGAAAGGCCGGGGGATTACCATTTCCATTCATCACTCACACCGTGCCTGTTTGATAAGGTGGAGTGAGACTCCCACTCCCACTCTGAAGGTTATCCCAGCCACCGACAGCAGGGATCATGTGGCTCATGTACCAGGGCTTGTGGACTCACATCTCAGGCGTAGCCTTGGGCAAGGTGCTTTGGGATTGCCCCAGTAAACACCAGGCTGAGCGAACATGCAACGTGGGAAGTGTAATCTGCATAAGGTGTCCCTCGTAAAACGAATGCATCATATAAAAATATACACTGCAACAAATGAAGATGTAACTGAAAAGGGAATGCGCACTCTTTGTTGAAAGGCCAACATGAATCCAGCAAAATCTTCCTGCCACGAAGGGCAACTTGCAATGCTGCTGCAGCCGAATTCCTGAAAGATTTAATGAATCGTTGACTGCTGTTTATTAGACACATTCATGTCAACTCAGTCTCTGATTTCGTTGAAAAAGTGCATTGAATTTCCTACATCTATTTTGATGTGGATAATGAAGCGGGTGTGGTGAGAGATACTAAATTCAGACGTCTCACCAGCCCTGGACTGTGGGAGTGGATCGGATGAAGGACAATTAATTAGAGCTTCAGTGAGGATCGATATTTGTCAACAGTCACATGATCCCTTGGCATGGGGGGAAGTTGCTGATGGCACATGTAGTCACAGAGGCACTCTTAGTCACACTGAAAGCAGTGAACTTAATGTCACAACACTGGGGGTGGGGTCTCCCCAAGGTGCAATGCACAACACCGCTGGTGTTGCGGAGCTCCATACAAAAAGATGAATAAGCGGTTTTGAAATGATCAGAAATGATATAAAGTACATTGCAATTCCAGGTGGCATAACCTATTAGTGGAATGTTGGGAGGGGGTGTAAAAAGTGATACTTGGCAGGGCCTTGTGTAAGCCTTGATGATATACAATTGTAATTTTATTTTTTATAAATGAAGTGATTTGCTCATGGATACAACTGTTATGTCTAACTCGGGATCCCCGACCGACTCACTCAGGACCACAACCCTAACCTCTGGAGTCCAACCTGCTCCACATTCTAAAGGGTCTTCTCAAGGACCTGGCCATTGATCCAATCTCACCACGTTCCTTCCACCATGTTGACATTACCGACAGCACCAGAGTGCTTTCCATTGCAAATCATTCTGAAACTTGTGTCTAAGGGGCTCCAAGCATTCAGTTATGGACAAATGCATTATGGGCTGGAGTAATGGTGGATGTTATTTAGGCAGACCGTTTTTGGAAAACAGCCAGGATTCCTTACAGTCAGTGCTTAATAGCCTACTAAGGAGCCATTGATTCTGAACGTCACTTGAGTATGACCTTATTTCCCGTGGCTCCGAAACACTTGAAAAGAACATAATTAAAAGTACATTTTAGATTAAAAAAAAGGTCTGCGCAGCACAGATTTGATTAGCCTGTGAAGACCTCTGAAGTTCTTGGCTCACTCTTGTGCAGGTCACAAATAAATAAGTTTGAGGTTTCGATCTAACACCCCAAGGACCACAATTAAGCATGCATGAAAAAACACCAATTAGACTGCTAGGAGAGTTAATAAGATGGGCCAAAAAGCATTGTCAGTCAGGGATAAACCGTATTTTTTGCATTTCTGACTCACTTCCCTGATGCTATTCAATTGCTTTGGCAGATCTGATTTAATCATATGCTTTTCTCATCTGGCCCCTCACTTTTTGAATGTAGTGAGCGAGGGGGCAGGGTGGCTCATGTTTTCGGTTGTCTGAACTCAGGAAAGGCTTGCGGATGTCTGCGCAGGCAATCCTGCCCAGTGAGTGCATGCCTTACCCACAATCCCCGGCCATGTCAGCATCCACAGCAGGGGGGTGCCAGGCGGGTGTGTTGGGTTGTGTAATTTAGCGAGTGGCACGGTGCCCTTGTTGGGATCGCACCATACCCTGCAGGGGCGGCGCAGAGGAAATGAATTCAGAGGGGGGAGTTCACGCTGACTTGCCATCTGCTTTGCTCCAATAATCGGGGTCACCCCCAAAACCGGCAGCATCTTTTTATTTCCTGCCCCTCCCCACACCCCGGCTCCATAGCACACACCCCAGATGCTGTGGTTGTCTCTAGAGTGGGGGCTCATGAGAGCCAATCAGCGCTGCGGGGGTATGGTGAACAGCGGGTGATCAGCCATGTGCTCTGTGCCACTCGGCTCCTCGTGCTGCACGCACTGTATGGGAAGCCACAGGGTGTCTGGTGCCTCCTCCCCACCCCCAGCTGTTTATAGCAGCACTTAAAGTTAAACAGTGATTGTGCTACGTCGGATCTTTCTGATGCGATGTGCTAGTGGGTCGGGGGTGGGAGGGGTACAATCTCTGTATTTCTCAGATAGGGACACGGCTTTTAATCAATACTTTAATAAGTCCCAAATAAGTCCCAAGTCCTGTGGAAGGAGCTATCAGCTGACAGTGGCTTGTGCTGCTCATAAAGCTGATTTCAAAGCCATCACGGTTTCACTCGACAAGCCAGGGCCACGTTGACTGGCGCAGTCAGCGCGATCTCTTTCGGCTATGGACTGCAAGCAGGGGCCAGGCCTGTGGTTTAGCCGCTGCACACTCAGGCCAAGGGTGTGATTCAGCCCGGGCTGATTTTATTTCCCTCCTGTCCATGCCAGACAGGGAAGAAATTGCTCCATCTAAATTCCAAGGGCGGGCGACGTTCAGGGGAAGAGGCTGTAATAACCGTGGCGAGGCACTCGCCCGAATCGGTTATCATGACAAATCTCCTCGGAATGGGGAAGTAAGGATCGTGTATTACATCCAGCAGAACACGAGTGAACCGGGGTCCTCTGTATGATTCATGCTCTGCATTCTTTCTTCATGCCCCCTTTCTTTTTCTCCAAAATGAGGAAATGTCAGATGCAACCTCGAAAAAAGAACACTTAACAGAGGGGAAAAAAGTCAAATAACCTTCCTGAGGTATGACAGAACTCGGCAATGCAAGATGTGTGCTGTGCTGTTTGATTGGTAGTGTAAGATTTTGGTCCAGATCCCTAAACCAGCTCACTCAGTGCGGCATAAGATAGCACAGATCCTCTCACTTAAGGTATGCAAATACCTGTATTCATTTGTCTAGATGGCCTTATTGTAACCACAGTTCTGCTCATAGACTTCAATTGTCACTTTGGCCGCAGCTAGCCATTGCGGCAACTGATACTTCTAAAGAAACCGATGATAGGTGATTGAGAACTGTTCTTGCTAGGGAAGATAATGTAATTATCAGACCTCCTGTATTTTACCACCTTTACGCTAATTATTGTCAATCCTGATCAAAGCTCTGTATCAGTATAAAGAATGCTTTTGCTGAGTGCTCGAGGTTCAGATTGACTACGTTTTCACGTAATTCTGACAACTGCCGTTCCTGTATATAAAGAAGTCTTTTCACATTTCAGAATTTGTATTTGCAAAGAATGTAACATGGCATTGGGGAATAATTAGCATTAATGAAATTAAATAAAGGTTTCATTTAATCTAACTCACTGCCAATATTAGAATTGTCAAATTCAGATACCGGAGGGATGGTCTATGTACATTACTTCTAATTTTGCTTGCTCTAATTAACCAAGCCAATCATTTATCCATCATCTCTCTCTATAAAATGCATGTTTTATGTTTTAGTTTTTTTGATGTTGATACAGTATGTATTGTACATGTCTCTGCACCTTTTCTGATACATCGATCCCAGTTTGCAATACACATTACAATTACAATACATAGGTACCACCTAGAAAAGAACTTGTAACTACTGTACCATTAACATAATTAAACAAGCCTCAAATTGAAGGTACTATACAGATACTAAGCTACAAAATACAGGTGCTGTGCAACAATGGGTGAGTACACAGTAGTAGGCATACAGTCTAAATGAAGGTCGGTATTAGGGTCATTTAATATAAAGCAGGAACACAAGGTCTTCCATATATTGCTTTGCTGGTGTGTTTGCTTGCTGTCACACTTATTATCAGTCATCAGAAGCCAAATTTACACAACTGGCAAACAGACCCTTTTTGGTGTCAGGGTCCTGCCAATGGCTGTACTTCCATGGCCCAGCAGACACAGACATGCTTTTCCTTTTCTTTTATTCCCTTGATAATTTTACAGCCTGAATGTCAGTCTTTTGCTGTGCGCTCAGTCGTAGTGGGGTGTCTCCCAAACGTGCATGTTCCTCCATCTTCCTCATTAGAGCTATGTTAGAGCCCGTATGCATTTTGCCTCCTCATCTGCCATTAATTGGAGACGGTCTGGGGTGCACCGTCGATGCATGCGGATGCATTGCTGCGCCGCCATTATTTCACAATGCCACCATTTAAATATCTCAGGACACAGCCCTGTTACTCTTTGACAGTGACAATCAAGGAATGAACACCATCTACTCTCTCCTTTTCAATGGAATATTCAGTGCCACGCAATGATGAAAATGATTTCTTCCTCTGGGGGAGACAGAAAAGCAGGGAGGGCTTGTAGACAGGGAGTGGCTTGTAGAATAATCCTTGAGGGACTCACTGACTCATTGGCTCCACACTCAAACCATAATGGCTTAATGGCTTTAAGACAGAATGGAACTGAGGATAATGACAGGCAACACAAATTCTGGAACAGACTTGGAAACTGTTGATTCATGGTTAGGATTCAGGTTCCTGGACTTTGGCTTGCTGGTTGGTTGACACAGACCAGAAGAAGTGAGTTAATACCGTACACCAGGTATTTTTTTACTTGCTTGTTTCTCCTCACACTCCATATATCCATACAAACAAACACAGCAATGTGTCCTTTGTGCTTCTGTGAACAGGTGGCTGAGAAGCAGCTGAGTTCTGTTCCCTGGACCCCAGGGATTGTCTTGAGTAACAATGTCTCTTATTGTAGGAGTTGGCTTGGTGTTGTGACGGACAATGCGCTGTGTCACTTAATCACAGCTCTTGACGAGTAATCCAGCCGCAGGAGCCGTGACATTAATTCTGGGGCCACTGGCGACGGAGCGGCCGATGCTGCCACCCCAAATGGTCGCGCGCCCTTAATGAAATCTGCCAATACGCAGAGCAGTTTAATAAGCCCCCGGACATCGCCCGGTGAGCGGGAGGGTGTCGTTATCTCGGTGAAAGCCGTTTGCACAGCCATGCACCGCATTGGCCGAGCAAATGGATTTGCTACCCTTGAGCAAAGCACTCCACCTGAATTGCTGCGGTTAATATCCGGCTGTGGAGAAGCAGATGAGACACAGTACCAAGAATGAGGTGTGTCAACGAGTGGACCGACAACAAAAACAAACAGCGTAATGTGATGATAATTGGAGCATGTACGCGGCAAAGCAAACCCTGGTAAACACTCAGTGGATTCAGAAGGCATTTAAATGGATTGTCTGTGCATCACGTGCATTGGCCTGTAAACTACCTGCTCACTTTGCACTACCTGTATATCC
Organism: Megalops atlanticus; assembly: GCA_019176425.1. Lineage (NCBI taxonomy): Eukaryota > Metazoa > Chordata > Actinopteri > Elopiformes > Megalopidae > Megalops > Megalops atlanticus. Next base: position 33,222,055 of record CM032886.1, on the reverse strand, counting down.
AAACCGGATTAAAGTGGAAACCTCTCAGCAGTAAAATGAACGAGTCCCTAGCTCTGGATTTGATTGAACTGCTTTTTTCTTTGTCTTTGGGAAACTGCCAATTTTTTGTGCATTGTTTTAAACTGTGGCAATGAGTTGAGGATGAAAGAAATGTTGTGTAACAAATTAATGTTTCTCTAAATTTGTACATCAGCCTTACACAAGACACATTACAGGCAGAATATAGGCTCTCTGGCTATTCTGTTTATGTATAATTACCAGTCAATGCCACATTTAACAATCATGTTTTTTGTTGATGTTTTTTAAATTTTCTGGAAATTTCCCCTGGTCTGAAAATGTTATCCAGGGAATGTTTTCAGCTGGTGGTAAAGTACTCACCAAAAAAAAAAAAAAAAGCCGGACAAAGGTGATCAATTTTAACTTGTCTAAACAGAACAAAACATGGATATGAATATAAACATACTAACATTATGGATGTATTTTTTATTTATTTTTTTTATTTTGAGGTAGTAGCCAGTCAGTAAATTGTTTTTGTGTCTGCTCCTGTGGTCTGGGGTTTTCATGTATTTTATCCTCCCTAAGAAACAATGCTCTTCATCTGAACAGGATGTGTGAATGCACTGTTGTTCATGTTCATGTTATTTTACTGCAGTCTTTAAATTATTGCCACTTTGGCAATCTTGGCTGATTATGGCTTATCCTCCATGGGATGAAGGAGGATAAATAAATAAATTTAGAATCAGTGGAAAGGATAACCTCTGGTCCTCAGAATTTATTGAATGAAGGGATGCTTGACGGGCTAAAGATATATTAATTCAACTGCAGATTGGACCACCTTCAGAGCTCTAAGAAACAAATGTACCAAGTTCATAAGGAAATCATTATCAGATGTTTTTTTTTTAATAAAATACAGAAAATCTCAATAATTCATCTACATTCTGGACATTAATCAAAGAATGATCCTGTCCAGTTTGTTCTGCCTTTCCTGAGAACATTTTAGTTGAGAAGTACATTTTTGTAAATGAGGTGATAATGCAGGTCTTTTTAACAGGCACGTTATATGAGCTTTTGTTATATCACTTCATATCAGGTCTGTTTTTGACAGTTGTAGTACTGGCACACATAACCCTTATAACACTTCTGATATTACATTCAGCATGAGCAACAAATGGTGACTGTACCAATTGTAATGCTGAGGTCAGTAAAGCCCTGAAAGACATTTACCAAAGAATGTCTGCAGGCCCACATAATTTAAATCTATATCTATGAAAGACAGCAGCTGAAATAATCGCAGAGCCTGTTACACATATTTTATTTCAAGTCTTTAGAATTTAAGAATACCAATTTCTCTACTTAAAATCTGGAAAGCTGCTTATGTTCTCCTCCTGTTAAAGGAAGGTGAGCCCCTAGAGCTAAACAAATACCAGCCCATTTCCAAACTCCTTATCCTTGCAGAGGTCCTTAAATCCCAAGTTAACTCCAGCTGAAACAGTTCTTACTTGAAAATAACATCCAAAGTGATATTCAATGTGGTTTTTGGATCGAGCATAGCCCCATAACAGCAGAGATGTAGGTAGCAAATGATATCATAAATGCCCTTGATTAAAAACAACACTGTGCTGCTCTGGGCTCGGGGTTGTGATAGGGCTACTAGTTGGCTCAGGATCCTAAAGGAAGAACCCTATGTTTTAATGTAGAGATCATAAATTAAGTTTCCATGAGATTACCAAAGGCATCCTTCAAGGCTCCATTCTGGCTGTTTTTTGTTCTCTGTTTTCATAGTTAGTTTAGGAAAAGTAAGCAATCAGCAAAACTACATTGCAATGGTGATGATACTGTCATTTATATGGTTACTCCTTCCCAGGCTTAGGCTGTTAAAGATCTCCAGACTGCATTTAGGTCATGACAGACCAGTCTACATGATCTTAAATTAGCCTTAAATTCACAAAAAAATTCCACTTTTACTAGGGCCTGACTTTAGCTAACTGACCTCATTCTTCTCACATCGAGGGGTACACCAATTGAAAGAGTGTCCTCTTACGAAACCTCAGGTATATGGTTAGACAACAAGATCACCTGCAGAACACACACTGACAATCTTGTAAGAAAACTTGAGGTGAAATTTAGCTTTTACTGCTGAAACAGTCTTGCTTTTCCTTTGAGGCCAGGAAAAATGACAAAACCAAGAGATTACAACTGGCTCTCCAAGCTGAAGGCCAAGGTAACCAGCCAGTAGAACCAGTCTCACTCCTGTTGTGGGCCTGGTTCGTGTGACACCATCTTGCGCAGCAAACAATGACTTGCTTCTTTAAGTCCAATAATTCAGCAGTGATCTGGCTGTAAATCTTTCTTGCTGTGTATTCTGCAGCCTGTACCTTTACCCCATTCTGCACGCCCCCCCCCCTCCAGATGCTCACAGCAGTCTTTTTTTATGTGTTGCTGTCATGTTCCATGTATCTTGTGTAATGGCCTTATTAATGAACTGTCCGGTTTGCCTTCCTGCTGTCCGGGTGGTTGGAGGTGTGGTTGACAGACTTTTGGTGGCCGTCACTTGGAAGTGGGCATGGCAGTCACTCATATTTCAGCCGTTTCCCATCTCGCCATTATGAGGGTTTGCCAGCCCAAAGGAGGCCCTGCAAAGTCAAGCGCTAAAAACAGCGGCTGCTTATGGCTCTTTGCAGTGCAAGACAAGGATTAAATGCACCTTTTACTGTAAATGAGTGCAGGCAAACTGTGTCATCAAGGTTTTTTTTTCTTTCTTCCTACTTTCTGGCTCGGAATGGTCTGAAAAGGTTTGTCTCATTTGTTTTCCAAAGTCCCCCTGCCATCTAAAATCCAATATGGAGTATCAAGTTATTTTTAAAAGGTGGAATGTCATGACTTCTTCCCAGAAGCTCGGAACTATTTTTTGTTGTTGTTTTGTTTTGACCAATGACCATTCAGCCATGCTCTTCGCCATAACAATGTGAACTCCCGAGTACTGGGGTGTGGATAACTAACCTATGTACATAGTCACTTTATGAGAAATGTCATGAGCTCTTCCCAGAACCTTGGAACTATTTTGTTGTTGTTTTGTTTTGAGCACTGACCATTCAGCCATGCTGTTTGTCATAACAAAGTGAACTCATGAGTTTGTGTGTGTGTGTGTATGTGTGTGGGAAAGGTGATTAGACTAACTGTTTTGAACAAGTTGCACAAACCATAGTGATTCAATGAATTCTCACCTTTCCTCTTCCAACGCATTTGCAGTTGCTATTATGCATGGTTACTTATAAGATGAGCAGAAAAATTACTGACCTTGTAAAATGGATCAATAGTGGCAGAATTCATTCCAGTTATTCCAGTTGAAAAGCTGGTGTCGGTTGAATGAGAACAGGTCACAGGGGAGACTCATTAAAGTCCAGACAGGGAGGCTTCATAAAGCTGGAGCTTATGATATTGATAAAGCCGTTATTAAACAAGTCGCCACTTGCATATTGATTGGTAATTATATGCACATCAGCAAACACTGAATATGATACACAGCCACTGGACTTACGGACTATATTATTTTTACTGCTTTCCGGTAAAATCCTGTGTGTGGGAGGGGGAAGGTGGTTGGGGGAGTGACAAAGGTTGCTAATAGGAGAAATATCTCAGGACAAAGAACAAAGATGAAGAAAATGGATGCTTTCCATCCAACAAAAAACACCTTCTGGATGTCATCCCATCCATTGAGTCACTGAGTCAAAGGCTGGTATAAGTGGCGTTTAGCGTCACACTGACAGACATCATTTTGATGCCTGCCAGAGAACTCCCAGCATGCACCACCTTGCACTTCATGTCACTTCCTCTACCACAATTAAAGCAGACTGTGAGAGTGCCTTGGGCAGATTGGAAATTCACATTGACGGGGTGATGTCATTATTTTAGCAGGGGTCACAATTTGTTGCCATTGTGCCGCTAACACTTTGACCTCTCTGTTACTGCACTGGGAGCAGCTCCACTCCTGTCCTTCTCCACTGCCTCAGAGCTGAGCAGGTAAATAATCAGCCTGGGGTCATTTTTGCACATTTGATTATCATAATATCCTGTTACTTTTCCTCATTACTTTCTCGATTGAGGGAGAGTGTACAACGCCGCGCTTCATGTTATCTCGAAAGCCAGTCCACTTCAGCACCTCTCAGTGCCTGTGGCCGCCCAAGCTGCACAGAGCTGGTTTAATTGGTCTCGAAATTAAATTTCTTCATTGTTATTCCCGTCTCGTTTCTAACTCTGCCGGGTATTAGTGGTTCTGAAACAGCTTTTTTTTTCTTTTTTTTGCAAACCCAGTGCAGAAGGGCTGGTGGCGCTGTCATATTTCACTTTAGTTCAGGTAAAGTTTTTTTGGGCAGGTCTGCTGGAACTCCTCACAAGCGAAACAAGGCAAATAGGGCAGTGTGAAGTTGTCTCTTCATGTACACATTTTATTTATCATTAAAACTGGCCTTTCCATGGTCATTGTAGCAAAGGGTGAGAGCAGTCACCCCACCTGGCCTTGAACCCGGGTCTACGGGGTACCAAACATGCAACTTTGACCACGACGCCAAAGAGCCAGGCTAGTTGGTATGGCAGTCAGAGCACATACTCAACCGTAGTGACGGCACTCCGTCACACTGCCCTCCCCTTCGGGAAGCGCACCCATGCGCTTCATGCACCATGGCGTCCCTCACGCATTCCCCCCATACTTCTCCCATCCCAGGGTGCCCCACTCACTCGTGCTTCACCCATCTCTGGGGTCCCTCACACTGTGCTTCACCCATCTCTGGGGTCCCTCACACCAGAGTCAACCTAACCTGGGGGTCCCCTCATACAGCTCACACACCGGGCACGCCTCCGACGGCCTCACAGCCAGTCATCCCACTTCTGACACCATTTGTAGCAAAGGGCGAGAGCAGTCACCCCACCCGGCCTTGAACCCGGGTCTACGGGGTACCAAACATGCGACTTTGACCACGACGCCAAAGAGCCAGGCTCTTTGGTATGGTAGTCAGAGCGCATACTCAACCGTAGTGATGGCACTCCGTCACAGTCATACTCATTACAACAGATGCTGTATAAATAATTCAGGAACGTCATCAGTAAACTAGTACTCTCTTCATCAATTCATTCATTCATCCATCAAATTTTCATTCATCCAGGCAGAATGAGAGCTAGGCGTATAGATAGATGTTTACAGTTTAAAATCACATACAGGGTATTCTTCTCATACCATTCCATGGTACCTAACTATGGGGCGCCGAATGTAACAGACCTTTTTTCGTAGACAGAATGCATAAATTTATTACGAAACCATGTAACACTATAATGCCTTTTGTCCATGAAAAACACAAACGCGTTAGCATTGTGTCCACGAAATATTGAAGAGAGTACATACTTTCGTGCACAGAAAACAAAACGGTTGATTCCTGCCGTGCACTCAGTTGACCGTTGTGCTTTTCATTTTGTGGACAAAAGACGGAATGCACTTCACACTATGTGGATGAAAGAAACTCATTTTGTAGACAAAAGTAATTCTGTCCACATAATAGATGTCCAAGGCCAGCATTTATGCTGTTGTGGCATGAAATGCAGAATGTGCTATACTATCATCATTCTGTGCCATTGAATGTTCATTTTGTCCACTTAACTGTTTTGCTATATTACTGAAAGTATGATACATGAAAAGAATTTAGCACAATATATTCTGTGACTCCGCAGTTACAGAAGGCATTCCGTCCACGAAAGGAAAGGCTGCTTGAACTTTCGTAGACATCAATATTTCGTGGACACACTGCTAACGCGTTTGTGTTTTTCGTGGACAAAATGCGTTACAGTGTTACATGGTTTCGTAATGAATTTATACGTTTCGTAGCACAGAAGGCATTTTGTCTACGAAAAAAGGTCTGTTACATTTGGCGCCCCATACCCCTAACCAGAATTGGTTCAGTAAATATTCAGATGCATAAATGGATGCATAAACATAAGCTTTGTATGCCCACCTGGAAAGTAATCAAAGGAATGGGAATATGAATCTCTGTGAGGGTTTCCAGCCCTTTGTTAAGGATTGAGGCAGCTCAGCATTGTTTTATCCAGACATCATTTTTTTTTCTTTGGGTACTTTTTTTCAGTTTCAGAGCAGAAAACAGTTGGAGTGAATTTAAATGCATCTGTCTGAATGTTGCTCAGATGAGCCAGGGCTGTGTGTGGGAGGCCACATCTCCTGCCTTCAAGTGAAGACGGTGTGTGGAACTGGACAGATTCTGTGACAGCTCGTGGACAGAAAGGTATTCTCTGACAGCATACGACTGGAATGCATTTCTGTGGGGAAGCCTGGTGGTGGGGAACATCAGAAAATGAAGGCATCTGTCTTTCGAAATCATAATTTACAGAAAATTCGGCCGCAGTTTACAAAAGCTATATATCCGTCTGAGCATTCTGTGCAATACACCCTGTGACAGGTCAAGTAAGTTGTTTGGAAAAAAGTGCAGTTCAGTAGGTTTTCTCCAGCTCTTTCAAAACTACCAATGTTCCCAAAACTGGGATGTATTGCTACATTAGTATAATCAATACAATTATTCTTTGAATAAGGTGGTTAAATGCCTGACTGTAAGTAAAGCCTGCAGGCACTGCGGCCCTCCAGGACTAGGGTAGAGTAGCCCTACAGACACTGCGGCCCTCCAGGTCCAGGGTTGACAGATCACTGAATTCTAGGGCTTTAGGGCTCACAGGGTTTTACTGATGCCCTGCAGGGGTTCCTAGGGCTATTGGTGCTACCATACTGACCTTAAACCACTACTTAAATCACGTTCAAAATTTCAATGTATTTGGCTGCTACATCCCCACTCCTCACTTGCCTTTTTGAAAGCCTAGATTACAGCCTAATGATGACATGCTTGTTTTGCTGTAGGCAGTTTGTCCAGTTTAAATATTTAACACTGGCAAACTGCAGTTACAGCGTTATTATGTTGGCTGGCCAACAGTGCTCCTTATACACATGGCACAACTGCACTGAGCTGCACAGCTGCATTGATCCAGGGTCTGGTGTTTAGTACATTTACAAGGGAGAGAGGACCACATCACAAGCTTTTTTTTTAGGGGGATCTTTAATGTGTTTCATGAGTATTTATTGCAATTTCTGTTACAGCTGTTTTTCTTTTCTTTATCCATGATCATTCTGATGAATCTAAATTGAATTTGAAACTTTATTCCCTCATCACTCATGCACCCCAGGAGGGGAGGAGCTTGCAATTTACGGACCTCCACAACAACCCCTGATGCTGGTGGTGAAATCTGAGACTCAGGCAATTACTCTGGCACAGAAAACTGGTTGCTGGTGTGTGTTATAGTGCTTACTGTGCTTGTTACCGTGAGATTGCAGGTTCAGTTCCCAGGTGGTGCACTGCCGATCCTTAACCATGGTACCTAACCTAGATTTACTCAGCACATGTCCAGATGAATGAATGGATTAACATGTAAAAAATGTAAGTGATGGAGGTTGCCCTGGATAAACATATGCTTTAGAGATAAATTATGCAAACAGAGCCAGCCTTGCTTCCCTGACAAAATGCTTAAAATAAGAGGAAATAGCAGGTTTGCACAATGTACACTACTTAAAAAAAAAAAAAAAAAGCACAGGGATAAGAAGACCAGTGCTCCCCTGTTGTTTCAGGTAAGGCCTTTCTCTGCTTCCCCCTTTTCCAAGGCAGAGAATGGACAGAGCAGAGGGGTACTGTGGGTGGCGTTTGGGGCTAGCTTGGAATTCAGCTCATGACATACATTATTAATACCAAGGGACCACAGCCTTCTATGGGACAAAAGGCATCACCTTCAAAGCTGACTTGCCAAATGATGCAAAAATGGCTGTCCTTTTGTACCGTTCATCACATACGTGGTGATTCAGTGCAAATGAAACAGTGTGGAAAGGTGTTCAATCCAAAAATTTGTGTTTGTGATCTTTAAAAACAAAAGAAACATCCTCTTAATGATACCACTTCATTAAATACCTAGTCAGCTTATATTATAGGCTATGCTAACATCAGTTAGGTTAAAGTTTTAATTCTATTAATCAAGAAAATCATAATGCATCTGTAATGGTGCACCCAATTGCCCACCATTGAGAACATTTACCATAAACGCTGCTTGGGCAGGGCAAAAAGCATTATCAAGGATGCATCCCACCCTAACCAGGGACTTTTTACTCTCCTCCCATCAGGCAGGAGTTACGGGAGCCTCCACTCCCACACCGGCAGGCTCAGGAAGAGCTTCTTCCTTAAGGCTGTGACCCTGCTGAACTCCACACCACAGTGCTAAGCATTATTGCACTCATTACTGCACTGTCTCAGTACTTTTATATTTGCACTGCTCGTTCTTGCACAGGCTGAACTTCTCAAGTTGTTCAGATTACTATTATTTATATTGTACATACAACCAACTGTACATATCTTGTCTATACTGTACATACAACCCTTATATACACTTCCCTTTCCAACTGTGTCCACTTCACTTCTGTGTATAACATATTTAATATATTATACATATATAATAATTTGTATATATGTTGCTCCCCACTGTCAATAACACTGTACATACTGTGTATATAGCATCACTTATGCTGTAGTAGTCGCTTTTACCTGCACTTATCTGTAAATAATACTATTCTTTGCACTGCATTTCATTGGCTTTGTATCTGTACTCTGCACAATGACAATAAAGTTGAATCTAAACTAATCTAAATGACTGTAATTGAAATGGGTAACCATTACAAACGTAATTAGGATTAATGTGATACATGATTAATGAGGATTTAGGCATAATGTGCCCAACAAGCTGTAAAAATGCAGCAGTGTATATACACTGCTGCTTGAAAGTTTGTGAACCCTTTAGAATTTTCTATATTTCTGCATAAATATGACAGAAAACATCATCAGATTTTCACACAAGTCCTAAAAGTAGATAAAGAGAACCCAATTAAACAAATGAGACAAAAATATTATACTTGGTCATTTATTTATTGAGGAAAATGATCCAATATTACATATCTGTGAGTGGCAAAAGTATGTGAACCTCTAGGATTAGCAGTTAATTTGAAGGTGAAATTAGAGTCATGTGTTTTCAATCAATGGGATGACAATCAGGTGTGAGTGGGTGCCCTGTTTTATTTAAAGAACAGGGATATATCAAAGTCTGATCTTCACAACACATGTTTGTGGAAGTGTGTCATGGCGCGAACAAAGGAGATTTCTGAGGACCTCAGAAAAAGAGTTGTTGATGCTCATCAGGCTGGAAAAGGTTACAAAACCATCTCTAAAGAGTTCAGACTCCACCAATCCACAGTCAGACAGATTGTGTACAAATGGAGGAAATTCAAGACCATTGTTACCCTCCCCAGGAGTGGTTGACCAACAAAGATTACTCCAACAGCAAGGCGTGTAATAGTCTGCGAGGTCACAAAGGAACCCAGGGTAACTTCTAAGCAACTAAAGGCCTCTCTCACATTGGCTAATGTTAATGTTCATGAGTCCACCATCAGGAGAACACTGAACAAAAATGGTGTGCATGGCAGGGTTGCAAGGAGAAAGCCACTGCTCTCCAAAAAGAATATTGCTGCCGTCTGCAGTTTGCTAAAGATCACGTGGACAAGCCAGAAAGCTATTGGAAAAATGTTTTGTGGACGGATGAGACCAAAATAGAACTTTTTGGTTTAAATGAGAAGCGTTATGTTTGGAGAAAGGAAAAAACTGCATTCCAGCATAAGAACCTTATCCCATCTGTGAAACATGGTGGTGGTAGTATCATGGTTTGGGCCTGTTTTGCTGCATCTGGGCCAGGACGGCTTGCCATCATTGATGGAACAATGAATTCTGAATTATACCAGCGAATTCTTAGGAAAATGTCATCTGCCCATGGACATCTGCCCATGAACTGAATCTCAAGAGAATGTGGGTCATGCAGCAAGACAATGACCCTAAGCACACAAATCGTTCTACCAAAGAATGGTTAAAGAAGAATAAAGTTAATGTTTTGGAATGGCCAAGTCAAAGTCCTGACCTCAATCCAATAGAAATGTTATGGAAGGACCTGAAGCGAGCAGTTCATGTGAGGAAACCCACCAACATCCCAGAGTTGAAGCTATTCTGTATGGAGGAATGGGCCAAAATTCCTCCAAGCCAATGTGCAGGACTGATCATCAGTTACCGGAAACGTTTAGCTGCAGTTATTGCTGCACAAGTGGGTCACACCAGATACTGAAAGCAAAGGTTAACATACTATTGCCACTCACAGATATGTAATATTGGATCATTTTCCTCAATAAATAAATGATCAAGTATAATATTTTTGTCTCATTTGTTTAATTGGGTTCTCTTTATCTACTTTTAGGACTTGTGTGAAAATCTGATGATGTTTTCTGTCATATTTATGCAGAAATATAGAAAATTCTAATGGGTTCACAAACTTTCAAGCACCACTGCAAATTTTTTCCAAAAAACAGAAGCCCACAAGAAAAATGTTGATGACACCGTACATGAAGCTGGAAAGAGGAAGCCTCGTTACTGGGGGGGAGCAAAGCCGGAGGAGCACCATGCCAAGATGAGACGCTAGCGGAGACAAGTCAGTGCAGAGGCAGTCCGGCAAACCTTCATTAGGCAAACCCACACTGTGAAAGAAATTGCTCCAGCAACAACAGTTTTTATGGCACACAGCTGAAGCCCAGGAGCCAGGAGACGCCCGCGAGACATGCTGTGGATACAATAGAAGTACACATGATGAGAGACATTTTCTCTGGGATGTCTAGACTGAGCAGTGATTTCGGAGAGAGAGTGCAGCGACACTCCTCCCAAGGGCTGTACCTCCCAGATCAATAAAATGTATATTCTGTACTACAGGTTGGGGGTATTTGCTGTTTCCTGTATGAGATGTTGGTTAAAACAATACACATTATATACATTATACTTATTATTTTTATACATTACAACTTATATATACAATTAAATAAAAATAAATTAAATAAATAATAAAATTATATTATATTTAAAATTATATTATATTTAAAATTATATTATATTTAAATTATATATTATATTATATATAATATAATATATAATATTATATTATATTATATTATATTTAAAACTTATTTTTTACTTGTATATACATTTTCCACAAAAGTGTAGAAGTGTAACAACCTCAACATAGTGACTGTAAGTGTGTCCACACATGCACAGCTGTGCCTCATAAATATTTGAAATACTGTAATGAGGTCTGCAAAAAGTAAGTCCTTTTTTTTTTTTTTTTTTTTTTTCATTTTTACACTTTATCTGAGACAATGTTTTGTTGGAAATTTGTCAAACTAATGGCAACTATCAACTGAGGATCAAGCTTTCACAAGTGATAGCTGCTGAATTCCCTGGAATGTCTGCTCTCTGTCCTGAGTGATAAATTGTCCAATGAAAACTAAAAGAGGTACACTAGAACCAAGCTGTCTGAATGTGTTCAGAAAAAAATACAGCTCAAGTGTACTGCCCGTCTTTCAGCATTAACCTAAAGTTAACAAAACTTAACCAATTCTTGATGAGATGAAATTTTCCTCACATTGTTCTGCCACAGAAATCTATGAAACGAAAAGAAATTGAAAACTTTTATCCAAGCAATTCTCATCTGATCGAAGCAGTACATTTTATCTCAATTTCTCTAGCCATATTGTCTGAAATAAATCCTTAACAATGACTCTCAATGTTTTTTGTACAGGTTATGTGATTTTACAAGATGTATTTTACATGGATTTTACAGTATGTATTTCAATGGTAACATTCATTTTGCTTATGCATTAAACATGAATTCTCTTTTGCTTGGCTTACGTTATTGATGTGATACATTTGGACAGTCTCAGGTAACCATAGACTGTGCTAAAAAAGAACTACTAACATCATACAATGGACGATGTGACCACTTGGTACACTCACTGAGTAGGCACCATGTTTTCTTGCCACACTTGATACCCAGGTAGGTGCATTACACACATGTTTCTCTGTGAGCATTCCCAGAGAGAAGGCACAGATATAAAAGATATTGAAATCCACATGACTTTCATTCTCTCTTGTTTTTTGTCTAGTGTTCATATGTTACCCATGATGGTTATCCTATCATCAGCCCTTCCTCTCATGAATATTTGCACAACTATATTGGAACACTGCAGCTTCATGTTATGTTAAATGGCAAGCACACATTAATATCTCAGTAAATAGACTATCTGCAGATACATTTGCCATTTATGACATCATTCTAGACCCTCAGCTAACTCAATCCAGATCTGTAGCTCAGGCTTTCTGAATTCACAGAATCCCACAGCTTCTTTTTCAAGGAGTTTAACAGGCCAGATGCTTCCACCAAACTCTACAGAGACAGTGATGAGCCTAAAACGAATGTTACTTCAGACAGATGACCTTTAATTCCCATTTGACTCCCAGAAATGAGATTCTATCAACAGTGGAATGAGAGGGGACTATATTTAAATCTAACAAGAGACCATGTAATGACGTAGAAGAAGGTGCCCATGTGATGCAGACAAGTGTACACCCTTTATTAACAGTCCTCACAATAACGGCTAGGAGATAACTTTTCAAGCTCTGAGGCAAACGGATCTAGGCCACAGTTTGCAGACATATTCTCATATGATAGTCCCATCACATGCTTTACTTCAAAATCTTCTCATTGATAAATAATACCAACCAAGCTGTGTTTTTACGCAACACATTGTTCACAGCACATTTGTGCTACTTACTTTCCAAAGGTAGTCTGTACATTTCCACTGTTGCTTTTGCTGATGCCCTGCTACAGACCCCAGAGGTACGTCCTAAAAACGACACAAAAATCCACCCGGCATCTGACCTCAGCTCAGTGATGTGACAAATAGCTTGCGCTCAACAGAAATAAGGGGGAGAACCAATTAAGATCACAAGTGGAAATGCCAAACACACTCTGTGCCTGAGAAAACACAGTGATGTGTCGGGCAGAGTTAGAGAGAGCCTGGAGGTACAAAGTAAGAGAAATGGATGAGGCCCTGGAAACATTATTAAAACACTACGCAAGTGCTGTGTCCTAGCAAGAGGCCTGCCAGAAAAAAAAAAAAAAAAAACTGGCTCTGTGTGGCCTATTAACAGCAACATGATCAATAGCACTGCAACAACCTGCTTAAGGTTTGTATTGTTTTTTATGTTATTATTTTCTCACCTAAAAAATTATGAAAGGCAGGCAAATAGCATTCTGAGGCCAGGTTTGGCCAGGTTTGGTCCTCTGAATGCCATAGTAACACCAGCAACAAGTTTGTGGATTTCTGAGGCACATCAACAAGCCACAGGAAGTCATTAATGAAAAGCAGAAGCAGAGGGCACAGCACTGGAAAACAGGAACTGAATTAGACAGAAATAATGAGATGCAGCAAACAGGACGTGCTTCAGGAAGTAACCAGAGGAGCCTGTTTGGTAAGGTTACCTGCAAGCTTACTCTGACGTTCTTTTTCCTCTGGATTACCCTACCACTGAGCACCAAAAAAAGTCTCTGCACACATGTATCTCCTCTATCATGTGGCCATCGATTTTTCAGATCCAATGGTGCCATTCCACTGAGACCCTCCCTAAACTTCTGTGGGTGCTGCACAACAGTGAAAGTTTACTTATCACAAGAGAAGAGCAATGCAGATTTTGATCCCCCATTATATTATTTGACAAAAGTTGCTAATTTATACTCAGTATCAAAGGGCTTTCATATATGGTGGCATCATAGATGTCACAAGCCATTATGAACATGAACAAATGCATCTTGAAAAGTGCCTTTCTCTTTTATGCCAGCATTGAATATCCATCAAAATTTCTACTAAAATAGTGTTACCAAATTAGCAAGTTGGATCATGTTCAACTGATTCATATATTTATGATCCATATCTAACTTTATGATAACACATTCTGAATTTGTATTTTGAGTAACATAGGTTTCCTCAAATAATGAATAAATCCTTATAATAATCTATAATGAAAAAGACTGTCTTTAATCTGAATCCACAGCTGCACATTTCTGACAGTCTCTTGTTCTTGCCTCCTTGTTGTGTATCCCTGCATATTTTGTATCTGAAGTTCTTGAAACATAGTGTGTCAGTTTGTCAGTTCCTATTGCTGGCTCCATCTTACTGTTTTCCTTGTGGCACAGTCCCTTTGGGCAGGAAGGAGTAGCTAAGACTCCATTAGGTACAAGACTCAAAAAGAAGAAAAAAAAAGCTTTTTTTTCTTACATGTCTGAAGCTATCCTTACACTACTAGCACATGAGATGAGATTGACCTCACCGGGGGAGCCAAACCTAAGCTTTCAAAGTCGTGTTTTAGGGGAACCAAGGCATCTGTGCATATTATGGGACACTTGACACTGGGGAATGTATTAAAAATGCGACATGCATGTTAAAGTCCATTTGGCAGTTTCAGATCCGTAGTTAGTACTGCCTTAAACAATGCCTTCTTATGGATGATATTACTTTACACAACATGCTTATTTTGAATATCGGGTGTCCTTTTTCAAAGCACCATACGTAGTTTGGATATCATCTATGTATATAGTTGAATATTACTGAAGTGATTTGGGTTGAGAAATGTCACTCAAGGGTACAACAGCAGTGCCCCAAACTGAATCAAACTAGCCTTTGAGTTACAAGTTGAGCACCTTACCACAACCCTGCACTGCTGCCCTGGGAGGGAATACATGATCCATCAGATTTATGTCTGTGAGTATGCCACAAAAGGAGCATGGGAACCACCCTCAATCAAACAACCAGATTGGCTGAGATGATGGGGTCAGTCCTCAAGACTGGAACTTGAAGTGGCATTGAAGCCACTTTCTAAAATCTCCAGGTGCAGCAACAGGTAGTTAGTAAAGGCCTTACATTCATAGACATTGGCATTACAGATGAAGGAAAGTGAACTGAGTCCTGAGTGGGGAGAAGAATTACAATAACAAAAAATGGTCACCCGGTGGGCAGTACCACTATGACTGGATATGGATACAGGTGCAATAAATTGTAACCTAGGTCTGCAATACCAAACCTGATTTTCAGTTGACTGGCCATATTTCCTGCATCTCTGTATCAAAGACTGATATGTTAAATCATGTGGTGAACCTAGGGTGGATCAAAGAAGGGGGTGTTTTTATGTGCAATGGTGCTGGCTGATGTACTGCCCATAAAAAAAATAATAGATTTTAAAAATACATATCTTAAAAAACAAACATAGAACAGGAACCAGTACACTGTCAGATCCACATACAAAATAACAAACACCTGAACTCAGCTGAATGACACACCTGTTACATTTCCATTTACATTTACATATATTCATTTGGCAGACGCTTTTATCCAAAGCGACTTACACGTGAGGTACAATACAACACAAGTGAAAAACCATACAGAGTCAACAATATTAGAAGTTACAAAGGTTGGCCAGGTGAGGTACCAACTAGCAGGTAAAGCTAGCAAGTGTGTTAAGCCATTACAACCAAACCATTACAACCAAACGTTTACGTTTAAACCATTGCAACCAAACCATTACACCAAATCAATACGTTAAAATATTACAGCCACACCATTACACCAAATCAATACGTAAGACTGTTACAGCCAAACCATACCCGTTCTTGACCCATGACTTATTAAACAAGTGGTTCTCATTAGCCAATGGCTTGTTTCCTTTAATCAATAAATATTATCACCTCTAAAATTAAAGCTGATGAAAAAAAAAAGTTGGGAAGACAGTGATGGTTATTGAACTGAGGAAACTCAGGTCTACAAATATTTTATATACCATGGCTCATGTACAAATAACTGACTACCTTGCCATTTTCAAATCAGCTCACTTAATATCAGGGAATAATCAATCACGCTACATTTTATTCCTATTTCTATTTTTCTGGTTCCTCCCATGTTATGTGTTTAACATCAGCATTACCACACTGCTAAAATGGACATGTAATTTTTTTTGATCACAAGTGTCAGCAAAAATAAATTTAAAGAGAGAGTATCTATACATTGTCAACATTTTGAAACACATCACACACAACGGCAATGTATTTTCAAATGCCATTTCAACCTGCTCCTCAACCTGCTTTCCTGGAAGTGGTATTTCTCTGGCATTTTTATGTTTCAAACCATGAACTCCAAAAGGTTCAGTCTCAATTTACAGCTGGGGTGTGAAGACAACATGTAGTCAAATTGATGTATTTAATTTGCAACTAATGAAAAGCTTGTCTGTGTTCCTGGGTGTACTTCAGTGGTTAAGACTCCTCAACAGAACACTCAGTGTGTTGTGAAATCATAATGTTCCCTATCCCAATTTTCTGTTTGTTAAAAAATTAAAAAAATTAAAATAGATAAATAAAATAAAAATAGAATGTGCAAATTAAAAGTAAAATGTGCAGTGTGCATTGCCACTCAGTGGAGGAGTCTCCTCTCCTGGCACAGAGGGGAGTCATTGTAGATGGCTATTGCGGTGGGCAGAAATTACCTCCTGTAACGGTCCTTATTGCAGCGGAGCTGAAGGAGCCTCCGACTGAAGACACTCTGTTGTCTGACCAGTAGGTTGTGTAGGGGGTGTGTAGTGTTGTCCATTATGTTGAGCAACTTGTGCAACATCCTTCTCTCCACAACCAACTCTAGGGGCTCCAGAGCAGTCCCCAGCACAGAGCTTTATCAGTTTGTTCAGTTTCTTAGAGTCACCAACTCTGATGCTGCTGCCCCAACAGATGGCTGCAAAGAAAATCACACTTGCCACAACAGACTGGTAAAAGATATGCAACATCTTGCTGCACACATTGAAGAACCTAAGCTTCCTCAAGAAGTAGAGTCTGCTCTGTCCCTGTAGTCAGCCTCAGTGTTACATTTCCAGTCCAGTCTGTTGTCCAGGTGAATGCCCAGGTATCTGTAGCCCTCCACCACCTCCACCTCTTCTCCCAGGATGGAAATAGTGTTCAGCCTAGTCCTAGTCCTCCTAAAATCCACAACCATCTCCCTCGTCTTGGTCACATTTAAGAGGAGGTGGTTGTTCCCACACCATGCCACAAAGCGGTCCACCAGTTCCCTGTACTCAGTCTCCTGTCCACCACTGACACACCCCACAACTGCAGAGTCATCTGAAAATTTCTGCAGATGACAGGACTCCGAGTTGTATTGGAAGTCTGAGGTATACAGAGTGAAGAGGAAAGGTGAGAGTACAGTTCCCTGCAGTGCTCTTGTGCTGCTAACCACCTGCTCAGACACGCATCTCCTCAGCCGCACAAACTGTGGTCTGTCCGTCAGGTTGTCAATAATCCAGGAGGTAGTGGAGGTGTCTACCTGCATCTTTTGGAGCTTCTCACACAGCAGTGTAGGCTGGATTGTGTTAAAGGCACTGGAGAAATCAAAGACCATGATCCTCACAGTGCTGCCTGCTTTGTCCAGGTGAGAGTGGGCTCGCTGAAGCAGGTGGATGATGGCGTCTTCAACTCCAACCTTGGGGCGGTAGGCAAACTGCAGTGGAGCATGAAAAATCCTACCATATTGTAGCGAAGGGAGAGAGCAGTCACCCCACCCGGCCTCGAACCCAGGTCTACGGTCAAGCTGCAGGTTTGGTACCCCATAGACCCGAGTTCGAGGCTGGATGGGGTGACTGCTCTCTCCCTTTCCTACACTTATACAGTGTTATGACCGAAAAAAGCGCAAATATAAACACAAGAAAATACAAAAAAACATGAGACGTTGACTGGAGCTACCATCTTTTAAAGAAAGTTCTGATGAATCAAAAAGGCAGTCCAAAATAAAAGCTAAACAGTGCCATACACCATTTTCAGGGCTTCTTCATGAAAGACTTGGGGTCTGTGTTTTTTATACAGGCCCTCTGATGAAGCCACAAGCAGCAGCTGCAGGGATCAGTGATGAGCTGCAGGTGCTGCCATTCCTGTGAGTAGGGCTGGTGCTCTTCCTGATCAGGTAGCAGTCCTGTGAGGTTGGTGCTGTCTGTGATCCAGCAGCACTCGAGTGAACACTTTCATTTTTGAGTTCCTGGGTGGGAAAACAAACAAAAAAGCAGAAGCTAATATATTAGCTGATCTTTAAACTTCCACATCTCTTTTGATGATGTTATAGGACGCATCACAGTGTAAGAAGCATGTAACAAGGATGCTTGTATTACTTTTTTTTCAACTTTGATATCAACAACCCTTGGCACCCTGTTAGCATGCGACTCACCACATCCCTCATCACCACATAAACTAAACAACTACTCACAGTTTTGCGACTGTGTGTGATTTAACAAGGACTGGAAAGCCATCACATAAACACCCATCTGGACCCCCTTCACTGAGGCACTCCATCATGTCCGCAACAGCACTGGCATCTTTTTTAAAGCCCTGCTTTTATGTTATTCGAGGGCCCCCTTAAAAACTCCCAGAGCGCAGCTGAAGGACCAGGACAGCAGCTGCAGCCGCTCATGGAAGGTGCTGGGGGTCAACAGGCCTCGCGTGTTTGCTGCGTTTCCACTCTGAGGCTCGTCCACGCTCCTGGCAGGATACGAAATGCATGGAGCTGTGGCAGAGCTGGTAAACCACAGCATGCTCCCATCCCCAAGAGGAGGCCATCTCTCAACCCCTGTTTACACCCCATTTTTGCATTTAAAGAACTGTCTCTTTTTTCCAGGCATGTATCTAGCAGTTAATATTTTATACTGAGATATACTGTATGAATCCATTATTAGCCTCAGAGCATAGAGAGGATTATGCTCACTACCCCACACCCCCCACCCCACCCCCTCTTTCACACACATACACACCACTCTCCCCCGCCCCTTCCTTCTTTGCATATATTACCACTTATCACTGCTGCTCTTAATGACATGGCTCCTTCTGGGGCACAGTGATGAAGTGACAGCACCCCTCTCTCAGCTCTCACTCCCAGCTGGAGGTAGTCAGACTGACTCCATCAACTGCAGACACAGACTGAATCATAAAGAAACGATGCATGCATGGATGGATGAATGTGTACATATATAAGCTCGTGCACATAGAGCAAGAGGAGAGGACAGAGGCAATTACTACAGTTTCTGCAACAGAGGTTCGGTCTTATCTTTAAGATACTGTGGACTGAAGTAGGAGATGCATCCGGGCTTTTCTTTTATCCCCAGTCCTTATAAAATCCAGAGGTAATCCTGCCATAGTGCACCTGTGGAAAATGACCTGCAAAGGACCCAAAAAGTCTCCCAGCACCTCATATTATACCTCTAATTTCGTGTTTGATGCCTTTGTTTGGATCCCATCTGTTATTTGCAGCCACCAGGGCCAAGGGGGGCTCCCGGCCACTGGAAGTTAGAGGGTCCCGGTGTCAGCAGATTCATTGTGGGAAGCCCTGATTCAGTGCTTGTTTTTCTCCAGGCAATGTCTTATACTCACTATTCCCAGGGGGGGAGGTTTGCTCAGGGGTTGTCATCCAGCCCACATCAAGGGGATCCTTTGCTACATCTGTCTCCTGTCTAATCCAAACTAATGTGTCAGATCTACCACTGGTATAGTAACACAGTGGATTAATTTATTCATTGTCAAATCAAATGTAACAATGTTCTTACATCATTATCTGATACTGAAGCGAAAATTTTCCAGTTATAACATATAAGAACCACAGTATTTGAAAATGAAATTGCCATGTATTGACATATTTGTTGAGCAGCACAGATAACAAGAAGTGATGTTACTGTGGAATAGTGCCCAGAGATAATGAGACGCTATGTGTTTCAATGTACCAAGGGCAGGTGAGACAGTCACAAGATGTAGTTTCCCAGTCTTCTGAACCCCTCCCCCCAACTCCCCTCCCCACTTCCCAGGGGTACTGTTCCTCTCCCTGTGGTTGGAAGGGACCTCTGGCTGGTGCGGTGGCACTGATGGCCCCCTTGGCACTAGGGCATCCTGCGGTCTGGACCACAAGCTAGCTTCCCCTCATCCCCGCCTGTCACCACGGCTACTGCCAAAGTGGTATCCAATCCCTGGGTAAAAGGAGACAAAGTGCCTCACGCAACCAGCGATGTGTCCAGCATGCAGGGAATAACACCAGCTCAGCACTGTTATGGGAGAAAAGGTGCTAAATTTCACAGCTTTACTGAAGGGCTCTGCAGGATGATTTTTTTTTCTCGTACTGTTTTTCTCATAACATTATTAGTTTAGAAATCTGCTTGTCAGGGATTTGCTGTGGATTTTGAATGCTTTTTTGTTTGTTTTTTCTTTGGTCCAGGCTGAAAATTGCAGAAGTGGAAGAAGATGACAGAGATAATATGTTGGCATTCTCTGGGGCCTTTGTTAATTTGAAAGTTTGACCCTCCTACAAAGAGTGGGCCATGGGACAAATCACCAATTTAACAGCCAAGAGAGTTTCAGCCGTGTAGGCCTCTGACAGCATGTATGGAGATTTTGTTTGCACAATCCACAGCAGCTGCTTGAATTTCCTGCCACAGGTCACAAAGAATTTTTCATTGTTTATTTATCTTTGCAGTAAATGTAATTTTTAACTGGGTAGACAAAGCCCACTCATTCGCACCGCATAGGACAGAAAGCTTGTTTGACTTGCCAATGTAAGCATGGGGCATCAATGAACTGGTTTGATAGGGTGCTTTGTTGGCTCCTCTGGAATGCCCTGCTGTGGTGAGGGGTCACTGCCCATGATTTGGCTACGGGGCCTTGCTCCCAGATGGGGGGAACTGAGGACAGAGTTGCAGGTGTTTTGCCTTTTGAGTGCCATGAATATTGCAGGTCGCCTGCATATGCTCTGTTTTTACAGCATTGTCATTTGCAAAATGCCCATCATGAGCCATGAATTTTTTATCTCTTTTATGTTACCTAATAATAAAAAAACAATGAAATACAGACACTAAGCTATAATGGCTATTGTTGACTTTTATTAAAGTAATACATTCTGGTTTAGATCGGAACCCAGGTCAACATTTGGTGTAAACAACATACATCTGTGAAATGTAAATGCAATAATAATAATAATAATAATAATAATAATAATAATAATAATAATAATAATAATAAACAATAACACTAAGAAAAAAGAACAGAAACATTAAAATTAACACTCCTGAGGCAAATATGGGAACTGAAGAATCAAAACGTACATTGAAATACTTCACCATGAGAGTTCAGGAAAGTCCACAGTAATGGAAGATTCATAACTCATAATGACATTTATCCTTAATTCATTCCACAGCTGACTATAAAAAGAATGTCAGACTCAGTAGTCAGATCAAATATTACAACCCAAGTAATTTTTTATCTTTTCCTCTGAGATCAATATACCGCATTTAACCTTAGTGTGTCTTTCATTAATCTGTGGTAGTTATAATTAATCATAACTCTTGCGTTCACAAGTATTCTAAGGACCATTCAGTTATGCTGGCAGCAGTATCTCAAACATTAAAGCAATCTACCTCTGCTGGTATAGTGGCATCTAAGGACTGCAGCTAAGTCGTCTGGATATGCAGAGATGTGGAAGCTCATTGTTAGACAACCCATGATTTTAAGCACCAAGGACAGAGAGAGTGAGGGAAAGAACAGGGAGAGATGGCACTGGCATGTGTCTGTGTTATCATCAATTAGAATGGCTCTGTCAATCAAAAGAACACCTAGGGTGGTGTTATGAGAATATAAAAAGCCAAGGAAAATGTGTAGTTTTGTCTACTTAGAGTGATTACTGTGTGACAGGCATTTTCAACAAAACAGTCACTGTGGTTCATTTTCATATTACGTACTGACTTTTGTCCCAGAAAATTAAAGTCAATTTCAAGCTCCAATTCAATTTTCATGTTAAAGGACAGCCCTCCGTGTGTTTTGAGAACATTTCACGTTAGCCGTAATGTGTTCTGTATGTGACCTTGTACGTGGTTGAGCTGAATTTCCACAGTGCTTGTCACTGAAAACATATTGCCGATGCCAGGCCTCCCTGAAGCACAGTCTCAAGAAAACTGAATACACTTTTCTCCATCTTTTTTTCTCCCCCACAGAAACAGGAGCGTAATATTGGGAGACTAACGGACTGCATACGGTTAGGAGTTTTTCTTGATCCCTGCACCCCACCCGCTGTATGCTGCAGAAAGCGAGGCTGCAAGGAGTAAGGGGTGTGTAACACTCCATTGCAAGCTTCATTGCTGCGGCAGCCGTCAGATGGTGTTGACATAGGGGAGAGCGCGCACTTTGAGGAACAGTTGAGACAGACAAAGCAGGGAGCAGTGCTTTGCAGAGTTAAAGTGAGTGTTGGGGGGGGGGCGCTTATTGCCAGGGGGTCGGAGATAACTCCCAATCTCCCGGGGAAGTCAGAGCGTGGATCCCCTTTCCTGAGGTAATTGGGCAAGCAGTCATCCCGCGGAGTCCTCCCCAAAGAGCGCCGAGCTGCAGGGCGCAAATTAATCACCTTGGAAACCCAGATAAATTGGCCGAATTAGCAGAGTTATGGGAAGCTGGGGTGGATATCGGAAGTATAAGTCAAATTACTTAAGGCAACAATGTATTGCACTCTGGCAATGACGACAGAATCGAATTTTGCCTGTCTCTTTCCGGACCGAATTAAAGAAATCCTCCAGGTAGGAGGAAGAAGAGGCAGCACAAATCTGCTGCCGCTTTTTTCCCCTCCCAGTCCATGGCAGTAATTGTGTCATTGTTCCGTGACATTTTCCTGGTGTTAATGAGACTGACGTGAGTAAGTCTCAATGTGAAAAGTCACACATTAGAAAGCCATTTGTCACTTCTGCTGATCGGAACATCTGCCAAATCCCTCAGCCCTATAAACACTGGGGCATCTGGGTCATTGTCATGCTATCACCATTATTGAGAGGGTTTGTGCCAAGAAAAGGATAAAATCCACCAACAAGCCCCTTTTAACACGATACAGAGGGAAACCCCATTAAAATAACGGACATTGCTGAAAGCTGTGAAGTATTGATTTTGCAGCGTTATAATATTGCTGGTCAAATTCTCTGGAAAAACACCTCTCTGGGGCGAGCAAGGCTAACAGATAATCTGCCCAACTTCCAACTGACTGGTGACCAGAATGGCCAATGGATGCTTAGGCCACTCTCAGCCTCTAGGAGCTGGTCGGAGGTGGGCGGGCACACCAAAGCCCCACTTCCGAGAGTGGGAACCCTCCTTCCATTCAAATACATTCTACATTCACACCTAAGGCTCCACTGACTGAAAGCAGCAGTGTATCGATGTACTGTGTAAATTCAACTTCCTGTGTTCAGATGAAATGAGCTCCACTCCCCTAAGCAGACTCAGCATTGCCAGCTGAAATCCACCCTTTTCAAGGCAACTATTCGGAGTATCAGTGATCTCCTAACCTGATGCTAGGGAGCTGACATTGATGCAACCCCTAAATGAGTTGTTTCTGGAGCAGTGAGACCATGTGACAACCACAAACAATGAAACCAGTTACTTGTAAAGGAGAGCCAAGGCTTACTGATGCCTGAACAGTATTGATGTGTGACTCACATGCATTCCATATTAAGACTATCTGTCTAGATGGGTGACGAGGGTGTCTAAACCAATCAGTGAAAAGCAACATGGTGTTAAATGTAATTCAGAGAAAGGACAATTTGAATTAGATTGTAGAGGTTGTTTTATAAATGTTGCAAAGTTGTTCTGGTTTCATCTTTCATTAACAGTATCTTTTTCCTTTAATGCTTTATCACTAAATTAGAAAATTGAATTGCCTTTAAGTTGTCATTTGTGGTTAAGGCTAAACCATTCTGTGATGAGATGATAATCCCTTTTCCCCAACTGGAAAATCTGAATCAATCACAGCACCAGAATGCCATCAAATTCCTCTTTCGCTGGTGACTGGTGTAATGTTCAGAAGGTAACTGGTGTCTGTATGGCTACAGAATCATCTGATCCAAGGCAATGTGAATCAGACTGGATGTTAGGACACCTGGGTTTTACATTACATTCCATTACATGACATTGCGTTACAGTTGCTTAGCGTACACTCTTATGCAGAGCAACCTATCTTACCAGATTTACATGTTATGCATTTTTACAGAACGATATTTACTGAGGCAATTTGGATTAAGTACCTTGCACAAGGGTACAACAGCAGCGCAGCACCAGGGAATCAAGCCAACAATACTTTGGGTTACAAGTCCAACCCTTCACCATTGTAGCACAATGCTCCCCAACTTAAACTGTAGCACAAAAAGGGGGGCACAAGATGGGGGGATGGGTGAATTGGCATTGAGTGTTTGAAGTTCCACTTTCACTGACTTTACATTACTGGCATTTAGCAGATGCTCTTATCCAGAGCAGTTTACACAGGTTACAATTTTACCATTTATACAACGTTATCCATTTATATAGCTGGATATTTACTAAGGGAATCAGCCCTCCTTCCAAAAGGTTTTCATTCCTTTGTGTTCTCAGGCAACTTTTTATTCGCTTTTTTTAGTTCTAATTCTATTTTGTTCCCACAAAGCTTTGAACTCACTGTCAGCCATCTCATAAAAGGCAATCGCTGTCAGTACCAGCCCAGTGCTTTGAGCTGGGCCGGGGGTGGAATTTGATTCCAAGTCCTGTGTGATTATTGTTTCATCTTCTTCTGAATTGTCAAAGCAGGGTCATACATCAAATTAAGTAACACTGTGTTCGCAGTATCCACTAAAATGCAATCTCTTTCTCCATTCCCAGAGAATGCAAGGGTTAAAAATGTCTTACTGTATGTCTTTCAGCAACCTCTAAATGCTTTTTTTAACAATCAATATTTGAAAAAGTGGCCAAGCTTACATTGAATTACAAGTTATAAAATACAACACTGCATTCTGGAAAAGAAATGCTACATGCTGTTCTTGTGGCTTATTTTTGGCAATGCACTGCAGTATTAGAAAGGGTGAGCAGATATAAGTAACTATAGCATAAGCTGCAGTTTGGCATAGAGGTCAAAGGGAAAGGCCTTGTAGCCAAAAGGCCACAGGTTTGAATTTCAGGTACAGCAATAGTGTTGTGCCTCTGTACAAATTTATATAAATGAATTTGGTTCAGGAGGAATACTGAGGAGTGTGAATGTATGCAATGCCCTTGATAAGTATGTCTACTGGGCAAATAATAAGAATTATCATTTCAAACAGAATGTAATAAAACACAAAGAGCGTTGCCAAGTCTTAGGGAACATGCTGAGAACACTCTGTATATGAACAATGCTGTTGTTAGATCAAATCCAGTCAATTATGTACAATGCTAGGATTATTGCTTGTTTGTATATTTTTTAAAAGATAGTTAAAAACCTATAATTCCTAAACCCACAATTTACTGAAATCCAGACACAGCTTGTAAAATGGGACTAAAGCTTTAAAATGGTTTACTGTTTCCTAGCAGAACAAAAAAAAAACATTTGGCACCCATCCCTTTGATATATGGGTTATGCAAATCAATCATTTCACCAGTATGTAACCTCACTTTACTTTAGTTAGCTTTCAGGCTCTGTGAAAACATACTGAAACACTAGCAAAGGAATGCTTTCTTCAAGACACCATTAGTGTAATTTTTGTGAAAGGCTATAAATCATTCTAAAAAATGGGGATTTTTTCCAATGAAAAACCCCTCTTGTGAAAGCGTCATGACAACCCTCACACACACACACACACACACACACACACACACACACACACACACACAAAAAACAACTTTCCTACAGAAAACCCAGCATCCAGTTTTATCACTTTCAGCCTTCATTTCACTTGATAAATTGTGCTTTGTGGAATCCATACATATGTATAATTGAGATTGCAACTGGAAGTTCTATGGTGGTGGCCTGATCTAGCTTCCCTAGTTTTGCTTTGATTGTAGGACTGTGATTTTCTTCCGTAAAATTAAATGCTTTAGCACGCATTATGCATCATAAAGCATTGCATTGCTAGCAACACTGAAATGAAGACTGCAAAGCACACAAGTTGGAATAATGGTTGTGATTGTTTCTGAATGTGGGTGAACAGCATTGGGATGCAGATATGTAGTCTTATAAATGGGCATGAGAGTTCAGAAAGCCTTTTCTGCAGATGGATTAAGTTTAATAAGGCCTTATAAATGTGTACATGAGGACTCTCATGTAGTGCTACCAAATGCATCACAGATAATATTAGTACTCATTTTTTGTGTCAGTTTTCAGTTATTTGCAACAGAGAAGTAATTTTGTTTGTGTGGCCAAAAATGAGAAGAGTTTTAACAGTGCGTCCTCCAGCCAGCTGTGGATGATCCTGTCCCCCCAATTGCACCAGCTCAGTGCAGTCATCTGTGTTCTTCTAAAGCAAGAAAGAGCATCAGCCCATGAGCTATGAAATTTTCTCCCCCTACTTCCTGATAGAAGGACGGTTTAGATCTCCCTCACAGTGGACAGTGATACTTCCTGTCCACTACCGATGACACTGGTCACACAAATGTGCTTCACAGTGTGTCGCAGCTGACCACCAACCACTTGATCAACACCTTTGGTATGCACATGAGGGTGTCAGGGGGGTGTCCACGTGTTCAAGCTCATAGAGATCTTCCTGTTCCCTGCATAGAATCATTCTGGAGTGGGGAGATGCGTAGGGAGTCAGATTCAAAATTTTAGAGTCAGAGTTCAAAAAGACCTGCACCAACATTCATACTTGCAGTAATGATCTTGAAGCTCTTGTCAGTTTTCTGCCTCTACCTGTAATTATTTAACTTTTTTTCTTACTTGCAAACTCTCACACATACACACACACACACACACACACACACACACACACACACACGCACACACAAGAAGATGTTATATTTAGTGAAGGTAGAATGAACCTTCATGAATATCACAAAAGGTGAAGTTCCCTTATGTTTGCATGGTCTCCATAGCAAAACAGTCATGATATTCAAACACTTGATGGTTCAAAACAGTTAGTCACTGACCACTCTCAAAGTTCTTCTGCATAATACGGTCTAGAACATAATAACATCCAGATCAAAATATTTTGTTTTATCCTACAATCATCTCCTGGGTGAATCTGGACCTTCACATTGTAGCAGTTTTGATTCAGCTTTCCATTTGCAACAAATATCCATCAATCAATCAGACATCATGAACACTGCTGACACAGGCAGCGTGACATTCACTCATGGGGTAAGTCCAGACAGATGATCAGCTGAACCTGTCTTCAAAGCTGTCCCCCTAGTGTCACGCAGAGATCAGTCAGAGCAGTGGAGCGCACATTTCTGGGGTAATGAAGCACTATTTCAATGCTGGCAGCATTCGACGGATACTATATTTCATTATGTGAGCGTCATTATTAGTGCCATAAATACAGTTGATGCCCATCAGTTTACATAATCTCTTTCTGCTCTCTTATTCGATACAAGATACACAATATTAGTAGCACAGATAAACTGGTACAAATGGATGCACTTGTTAAAGTTTGCAGATAATGAAACTATGGAAATATAGATTGCATGCTTTAATATTTGATGAGATGAAAGACTGAGGATGTGGGGGGGTAGAAGAAAAACTGCAGACACTAAACAGACAAAAGCTGAAATATTATCCTGAATAAATAATTAAGAGAGGATCATTATTAATTCATGGTTTTTGTCTTCCTTTGCTTTTTTGTCTTTGAGCAGCTTCTCCGCGGGCCAAAGCACCATTTCCAAGGGCACAATATATTTAACCACCTTTGTGGCAGATGTCCATCAACTGCCCACAGCTTTGTGGGCAATGTCATGGTTGCTTAATACAGAAGGGTTATGACACTGATCTGTGATCGATGTGTGTTTTTTTTTGCATTTTTGTCTCCTCGATCTGTTCCCATGATACCACTACAGAGCAGTCGATTGATGGTGGTCAAAATGAAGGCTGTCAGGTACCAAGGTTGGCTTATGATAAACAAGTCCCGCTGACCTGATGCCGAAACAGACAAAGAGGACAGCTGACTAGAAAGTTTTGGTCATAAGAGCCACGGCCTTCAGTAACAGGAAAATGGGGAGTGCCCGTAGCTTGGTGCATGATTGGTCTTTGTGTTCTTAGTCATATGTACTGACTTATACTGGTTACAGTTTTACTTCCTACACCTTTTTTACCCATTTCTGTAGCTTGGAATTTTGTACTGGAGTGAACATGGCAGACTCATTTGCTGAAGGAAACAACAGTGGAAGTTCTATCCAGTTGTAGTAGTGGATGGAAACATAGCCTTTGCATTGAGGATGCAGAGAGAGAGGAATCTGTCAACATCCAGAGTGTATGTGTACCGGTCATTAGTGAGTCAGCATTATAGCATGCCCGAATTCAGACTGTTGTTGAGAAGCTGAACCGGAGACTGCCAGTGGTGCATGTTTAGGAATTTGATATTTTGGAAAAAAATCTGAGACATTTCAAAGAAATTAATCCAGGGAACTTTTTAATATTGAGAAAGTTAATGCTAAAAGTCTCAATCTCATTGCATCTACTGTAAGTGCACCGTGGTCAGAATACTAAACAACTGTGTTGTGCTATTGTTGTCATCTCTTTATTTCTCAAATAATGATAACCACTTAAAACAGGCTCGAGTAGAATCTTTTTTGGCCAAAATTTACATTTACATTTATTCATTTAGCAGATGCTTCTATCCAAAGCGACATACAAAAGTGTTGAGCAAACTAAGTTCACTTTGTAACAGTATACAGATACTGCAGACAAATTAGCACATAATGCCCCCAAAAGTTTGTAAAAAAAAATCCTCCATCTTAAAACATTAACCTTTGGAGCTGTGATGTCAGAAATCCTCTAGAAGTGAGAAATCAGAAATCCACTGGGTCTGTGATGTCAGAACTCCTTACATGTTTAAATATTCATTAGTTAAGGTGGCTATAAGGTCATTTTCTGATGCTGGAGGTCCTGTTACCAGGGAAGTCATGACAACCGAGAATGACTCCAGAGACTGGGGAAAGCTAGCACAAGACAAACCCAGAAAGACAGATGCAAAGCCACGGAAATGTCAGTGTTTTACTCACTGTGGGTGAACCAGTGAGGACAAATTGCCAAAGACTTAACTTCTTTTGATTTAGATGTTAAAAAGAGAATTAATGTGTTGTGCAAAGACCCTGATAACTGTCCCTTCTGGTTTACCATCTAATCACTGCTGAGCCAACATGCTTATGGTACTTTTAAACATTTGAGTATTTATCTAAAATTAGTGTACCTAGTTCTGCTTAACACAGAATATTATTTTGTCAGGAGGTGGGGATTTTGCATCTTTAAACTGGCATTAGTATGGCGTTAAGTATGGGAATCTGCAGGTACCACTGTTTAAGCAATGTGACTGGCATTCATTACATCATATTACGTCATTTAGCAGACAGTCTTGCCCAGAACAGCTTCCAAATAAGTGCATCATAATGCTAAGAGTAGTTATCAAAAAGTACTACAAGAGGTCAGTACGATACTGAGTTAAGTGATAAACTAGTGTAGAGTGCTCTGATTCCTATGTTATTATGTGATATTATGATGTCTGTCACCTAACTGGCTCTCTGCAATTGAATATGAATTTGAATGAATATAAGGATATGCCCAAGAGCTAAATTAGGAGTAGTGCATGAATATGTCCTGGGGCGACCCGCCTTTGTTGATCTTTCACATTTTTTATACTTGAACATTGAGACATTGAGGTATGTCATAAATCAAACCAGTTGTTTCACACACTTGTGGATTGATCTGTTCTGTCACAGGTAGAAGTGGGCAAGGATGAAAAGAATGGCAGTCCTGGAAAACCAGGCAGGATAGCACAAGTTTGCCTCCCTTTGGACATCACAGGCCATCACGGGGGGACAGACATGCAGAGCAAACAGCACCAAGTCATCATCTTTACAGAATTATAAAAACTTATTATTATTTCACATACAAGCATGCATTGGAGCTTGAAATTAATTTTAGTACTCAGGGAAAAGTTCACAGTGGGGGATGTGGGTTTCCTCATGCTCTTGCAGAACCAGCCTATTGTAGGTCATCAAAAAATTATCCCCTTTTTACATTTATCAATCACAGCACAGTGCATTGCATTCAACTAATGAAAGACTTTTTTGGTATTCGAGTGAGAAAAAAAAAAATTACTGCAACCCAGCAAGAACCGTTAGTGAAAGAGCTCCTGCTAGAAGACAATGAGTTCCCTTGCATGATAAATTCAATAGAAATCCTGAAAACAGTATAATGGATGCCTTCTAGAGTCCCTCTCAGAGGCTCACATCTTCTCTTGTCCTCCTCAGACTTGGCCTCAGTGGAGGGACCAGAAAACAGAAAGCTTGACTCAAAGAGGTGATGGATGTGTCAGGGATTAAGGATGTAGAAAACATTTTTGGATCTGGGATGAGCGGTCACAGTAACGATGCCCCCCCCCACTGGCTTGCAGGAAACACACAGTAGCTCTGTTTTTGAGGTCATCTTGGGCGTGCCCTACCACTCAGTTGCGTTTTACCATTTATGTATAACAGAAGGATTTGATTGATTTGAAGAGCTCAGGGAAAAAAACAAATATGGGTAAATGTTCAGAGACAAACCCCAGGGAACATACTTGGTTTTACAAATGAAGTGCATGTTATGTAAAGATGGCCTATTTGAGGCAAATCAATAAATAGCTGTCTGAAAAACAAGCACTTCATCTTTGTTTAATGTCATTTATTTGGAAAAATCAACCTGAGGTGCCCCATAGAAAGCTAGGCCTGGGTGATGAAATCTACAAAAAATGTATGCCTTTCACAAAATACAGAACATTCTTCTGATTGATTATAATAATAATTATTACAATTACCAACCAGGGACGCTGAATGTGCATATAATGTATGTCTTGGACTACAAAATTGTTTGCTCACATTTGTAATGCAAGTTAAACATGACAGAGTAAACCAATGCAGAAAAAAATCTATATAAACCTCAAAATATATGCCCATGCGATTCAATAAAATCAACAATCAATTAGTAGGGCAGGATCCTCTGAAACACGCGATGCAAAGGGCTACTCCTTTTACACACTGCAGTCCTTGTGCTGAGCTGGGGCAGACATGAGTCGGAGGAAGAGGCTTCATGTGCAGCTTTTTACAGGCGGACTGCAGATGCCCTGACTGATCAGAAGGGGTTGCTAATGAGCAACAGGATGGACAGACCCCTGGCTGACCTACCGACCCCTATATCTTTGGTGAAACAATGCCAATTTGTTCCATCCTTATGGGCTCCCAGTCATCATCAGCTAATGATGAGGCCAGGGTCGAACCTGGGCCAGAGGGCTCAGCCTGCTCTTTAAACGGTTTTACTATATGAGGTACAAACAGCAAAATTATTTATCAAGGTTTGTCAAGGGGAACAGTGTAGACATTCATGCCAAGCAAGAAAAAACTGGAAAACAGGAAAGAGCAGCAGCAGTCACAAGTCGAAGCTCGCTGACAGACCCTTAACAGGAAAGTTGTTAAAAACCATAAAGTAACTCAAAAATTACCACAGAACTGAATTTACATCTCCATGACCCAGTCTGCCTATCATCAAGTTCAGAAAGCTGACACATATGGTAGGGCCGCTATTCAGAAACCACTTGTAACCGAGGCTAATTCACAACGACATATAACCTAGTGTAATGAACATAAAAACCTGGATTTTCTGAGCAGTGGAAAAAAGAAGTACAATCTGATTAGTTGTCTTTTACCATTTCTCCTACACCTGCGTGGGTTTATGTTTGGAGAGAGCCAAAGGAAGCCTTCAAACCACATTGCCTCTTCCCAACTGTTAAGCATTGAGGATCTACTGTTGTATGTACAGCCATCTCGAGAGAGTCATCGGGTCTGCTTATCACTATGCATGTTAGAATTGAGGCCAAGGAATACCTGGCCATTTTAGGCAATCGGGTGCACCCCATGGTGCAAATATTGTTTTTTCAACATGTTCCCATATTCCAAGATGTTAACAACACCATACACACTGCCAACTGAATTTAAGAGTGGTTTCATGGACATCGGGATGAAGTCAAACACCTTCAATGGCCTCTCCAGTTACCAGATCTAAACATCATTGAAGCTTTATGGGAAGTCGTGAAATATACAGTGCAGAGTAGATTTCTTCCTCCTTCATCCCTCAAAGAACCAGAGATTTTCATTTTTGAAGAAGAAACATGTATAACAATATTTCAAGAAGGACTGAAGCTGTTCTGATGATAAAGGGCAGCCCAACTCATTATTAATAATCATACATTATTTGGTGTTTCCATTATTTTGTCTGTCCCTTATATAATGCAATGTAGACAGGATGTGGTGTAAGCACAAATATAATATGTGCACATATATTGCCAGCACTGTGTCACTGCATTACCAGAGGATGTGAGCCTCAGACAATATCCCTTTACGTCTCCATGGAGTACTCTTCCTTTATCCCAATGAACAGTGTGAGCCTTCGGAGAGCAGATTTTTTCAATCCTGTCCTGCCTTTTTTATTGTCTGTGGTGCCTATCCTGTTTGCTAAGGTAACAAGGACACAAAGTGACAGTGCTTTTGATTGTGTTTCCATGGTCACCATTTTATCCAAACCTTTTATTACAGTGAGCTGGAGCCCAATTAACTTTCCAGTGAGATCCGTACTGACAGAGGGAGGTAACTCACTCTTGCTGATGTTCCATTGCTTCCAGTAGTACCATTTTGTGTTGTGTCACGACATGAATGATTAGCACTGGAAGCTTCCGCTCAACAGTCAGAGAGCTGGGTCCAAAACACAGCTAAAGGACTCTTGAACTCTCTCTCTCTGTTTCTCTCTCTCCCTCTCTCAATGTATAATGTATATTCTGTGAGCCCCTAATGGAATTACCATTGGTGCACACT
The DNA here is from genome assembly GCA_019176425.1 of Megalops atlanticus. Classification (NCBI taxonomy): domain Eukaryota; kingdom Metazoa; phylum Chordata; class Actinopteri; order Elopiformes; family Megalopidae; genus Megalops; species Megalops atlanticus. The sequence goes on along the minus strand of CM032886.1, from coordinate 33,189,190 downwards.
CCTGCCTGTCTGGCATGGCAGAAAGTTACAGCAGACTATCTAAATTCCTTCAAGGACTCATTTAGCTGTTCTTTTAACAACATTGGCAGCAGTATGGCATTTCAGCTAATGAACCATGCTCGTAATGAGTTTGCAGGTTCAAATCCCATGGAGTACCACTGCTGCTCCCTTGAGCGTGGCACTTCACCCAAATTGCTTCAAGTAAGGCAGAAATGGACAAAATAAGCAACCCATGCAATTGCCCTAGAAAATGGTGTCTGCCAAATATGTGATATATATGGAGTAAGAATTCATCACACATGAGGCTTCAAATATCTAAAGTCCTGGATCTCTGCAGATTGTTAAGGATTTACAAACATTCACAGTGTGGTCAAATCCCGTACTCGAGATGTCTCACTCAGGAAAGAGCTACACATTAGCAAACAGGGCCACTCGGCCTTTCTGCTGGCGAAAGAGCTAATCAAATGTGATTGCACAAATGATATCAGATCTCTCGCCTGTTTTAGAATCAATTTAGAAATCAAACTAAAATAGATGGAGGCCTTCTTGGAACATTTCATCGTTAGTGGTGGATCCAGTTACTGCCGTTTGGTGAAGGGCGGCAGAGAAAAATGAATGGGCTGAGCCCTATCCACTGTGCTGAGGGGGTGGAATTTTCTCATGCTTAGTGTATTATCCTAGACCCCACTCCGGTGCTACTGTTGTTTCATTTCAGACTGAGGACATGAGGACCCGCTGACTCCACCCACTGGTGTCAACATTAAACTCAGTCAACAACAATGTGCAAAAACTGCAAGAGAAAGCTGCAAGACATCTCACAAAATCCCCCCCCCCCGGTTCAGCTTTTTTGTATGACCATTTCCTCTGAAGGTATCATAGCATCCAACACTGTTTTTAAAGTTTTTATCTTTTGTTGTTTGTTTGTTTTCTAGCAGTGGTAGTTTTCCCTGTGGAAATGACTTGTGTAGGCTTTCAAAACAGATATGTCAAATATTTTCATTTTGCCCTTGTAGCACTCTTGTTTCTTCTCTCTAAATGTGATATATGCATGTTCCCTAAATCTGACATCAGAGATGCTGTTGGTTGTTTCTTTGTTTTCAACAGTTCTTCCGCTTATGTGTTGTAGTGTGTGTGTGTGTGTGTGTGTGTGTGTGTGTGTGTGTGTGTGTGTGTGTGTGTGTGTGTGTGTGTGTGTGTGTGTGTGTGTGAGTGTGTGTTTGCATTACTGCAGGCAAAGTTGAAAGAGTTTAACGGCCGTTCACAGTCATTTAGATCCATACATGATTTGCTTTGGCAGTGAGGAATATTGTTTGATTGGTTTGAACATTCATTCTTGAGCTGCATTCCTCATGCTGGCTGTTCACTGTTACCATTTATTTATCTGACAGTTGCGCTTATCCAGGGCACTGTGTGCAGAGCATGGAGAGGAACACAAGTTTGTCTTTTTCCCTTTCATCTGGCTTTCAGCTTGCCGATCTTGCACTAAGACATCATGCTATGTGTCTAAAAAATAGTCCTGCTTTTAAATCATGTTAAAAAATGATACTAATAAAAACAGCCAGCTTAAGGGGCCTACAGGTCTTCCTGATGCTCCATGGCCTGCAAGTGCACTGCATTGTGATGGCTGGTGCTGGCCATTGTTCTGAAGCAGCAGGGGAATGAATGCTGTTAATGGACCTGAAGCAGAGCAGTATCAGTGCTGTCCATGGTTCTGAAGCTCTAGTCAGATGAAATGTCCTTTGAGATAGACTGTCTTCAACTGTGGCCAGATTGGTAGAGGACCCCTACACACACAGAGACAGTGACACAGACAGACAGACAGACAGACAGACACACACACACACACACACACACACACACACCCACACACACTATTTTGTGCATGTGAACACATCTACACCATCTTCTGGATTTGTATGTGATTGAGCTATATTTTATCAGTTACAAAACAAAATATTTTCTTTACAACTCCTGGTTGTGTGAGAAGGGCATCACTGGCGAGTGGCACCTCATGGCAATTATGTTGAAATTTGTAATAAGCATTCAGATTATAGCCCCAGAAGAACACAGAAAACCTCATCAGTGTTTTTCACAGAATTGCATGTTGGGCAATATGCAAATGCATATCCCTCCAATTAAACACTTGAATGAATATTCATCCAGTTCTTCCAGGGAAAGCTTCCACTGGAGTTTCAAAACCAAAACTTTAGAAAACACAAAGTTTTCAGTAAGGAGTTTTCCATACCACTTCAACTTTGGAATTTCAAAGCCCTCAAATTGTTGTTAGCTTTCCTTAAATATAGCACATTTGTTTTTGAAGTCAAAACAAAGTGTGGAAAGGATATAGATATGGAAGATGAATTTAGAAGTGTCTCAGTGTAATGCATGTTAATGCATTGGATGTTAATCTAATGTACGCCGGCTTCAACAGCTGTGAATTGGTTTAAGCTATGCACTTTTTTGGCCGTCAGATTTCGAGCTGTCTACTTTTGAAAGGAGGGACAGCACCTTTCCACGGTTTTTTCACCGTAGCAACACCCGTTCTCATGATTACACCCCGCCCCCAGCTCCCCAAACAAGCAGGGTGCACCATACCTGTGGGATAATCAGAGTTCCCTTTTATGGAAGGTTTCACAGAGCCTACCTTGGGGGGTTCACGAGTTTGGCTGCTGGGCCAGCCAAGATCCTGGATTGTAAACTGTGCTTGTGTGTGTATGTTTTTTTTTGCTACTGGAACCACCATCTGCCCTCCTTGCATCTCCAAATGAGTGTGACGTCAAAAAGACAATCCTTCAAATCCTGGGGCACAAAATCCCAGAAGTGGACTTTGCGTCAGTGTGGGCATCTTCAAACATAATGAAAGCCCTGTGAGACACAGTTTAGACGTGTGTGTATATAATATTACTACTGCTGCTACTACTACTACTACTACTACTACTAATAATAATAATAATAATAACTTGTCATTCCAAAATAACAGGATGACAAAGACTGTATTTTTATGTACAGCACAGTACTGTGAGTCCTACATACATCCATATACATAGGATATAGGTGCAAATGCTAGAGAAGAAGGAAATTTGTGTACAGATAATCATGATAAATATACCTGATATATTTTTGCCAGCCTGGCGGGCAGCATGATTCCGTGCACGTGCAGCCACTTCAAATGGTTTGCGTTTGAAATGTCTTTATAGTTTCATTTTGCTCGATGGGTATGTAAGTTGAACCACCTTGCCATATTTAACACACATGGTGTAATTTGATGCTGTATTTACATGTCATGGTTTAATTTAATTTATCAGATTTTTATGTAAAGTGTGAGAGGGTGTTTGTATTTCCTTGCAAGAAAAAAATGATTATTGCTTGGAAAATTAAGTAAAACATGAAAATAATTTGTAGAGAATATGCCAACTAAGGATGATTTTATGCTAATGCCCAATAGATTATGGGGATCTGATGTGTAAGTGTTTCTCACAAAAAATCTAAATAGAAATTCAGTATGGCATCAATGCCCAATGGAATGTTGGGGCAAAAGCTGTTATTTGTGGTTAAGAACCTCTATGGCACAGCTATAACTAGAAGCATTAAATTAACTTTTTGAAGAATTTAAAGTTGGAATTTCACTTGACTTTTGTTGTGTCAGTTGACCAAGTACATTGCCGGTGCCTTATTATTTCAGACAAGGTTAACAACCTAGGCTCCTACTTTCCTGATAATTTTCATGACTATTTATTGAACAGTATAGATAATATAGCTGTGAATTTGGAAGTACCTGCAAGAAATAGGAACTAAACAAACCAAAGAAAATTCTATTGTATTATTAAATTAATAGTAATAAGTTTAAAAGTCCAGACAAAAACAATCCATACCTTCTGGGCACTCAATACGGTGTTGTCTGTTAGAAGAATATGTTTGCATATATGCTTGGCCTCAAGGCTTGCATGTTTAAAATATAAACAAGTTTCCTTTCTGATAATGCAGGTCTACATCTCTGCTTCCTCCCTAACTCTAATATAATGAGTACCGTTGTGTGTTTTGAAGACTAGATTCAGCAGCAGAAAACATTAAAGGGCATCCACAGTTACGGTTGCTATGTCGTCTGTTTCCCCTCCAATGGGATGAGTCACAGCCATTTCAGCCAGTGGAAGATGAGAGCTTGCCTTTATCAGACAATTATTCTAAACTTGCTCTGTTCTTATTTGAGTGCACCTAATGCCTTTGTTACACTTTTCATGAAATCATTTGAGTAACATAAAAACCTCTTTGCTGCAATCACCATTATGTAACATAATCCAAACTCTTTGCTATAATTAAAATGGTTTAAAGTGAAGTGCACAGAAAGATCAGACTGCCACATTAGACACGATTAAGTGGAAAGGAATAAGCTGCTGATGGGTAAACCTGGCTGAAACTGGAAAGCTGGTAATCATAAAACAACAGACTTTTGGTCCATTATCTATTTAGAATTAAAGGTAGATTATGCACCTCATGTATTTGTGGTTACCTGTTGTCTCTTTGTGACATATTTGTAAAGGTCTGTGCAGCGTAGTGTCAGCTCACAGCAGGTTGTCAGCTGAGACTGCGGAATGTGCATTTTTTCTTTCTTTTTCTTTCATGTGTCCAGTGTCAAATGGGGAACCTCAGAGGCCTACAGCATTGAACAATCTCCATGGATGTTGCCGACTGTGGACTTAGCTTACATCAACGCCTGCTCTTCCCACAATCCCACTTCATAAATAGTTCACACTTCACACCTCTAGAATATCTCTCTTAACCTTTGACCCATTGGTAGATTAGTCACAAAAAGAATAGCAGAAAAAACAGTCCTGGTTCTTATCTGTAGAAAATGCACATTTTCTGTGCTAGCAATTGACAGTTCTTATACATTAAGTTTTCAGTGCACCCTGCTCTGAGAGAATATAATTAATAAGTTATCCAGTTACAGACAAACTTTGAAGATGAAGCATGTTCCATTTTCTCCTTTTTCTGAGCCTGGAAAGGTGTTGAAAATAGCCCTGTATTTTAATAGCCATTCCTTGTAGGCTCCCAATCTTGACACATGGCAGAGACTCCTCAGAATAGCAGCTGAAGGATCTTCCTGAGGATGGCTTTCGATGAATGGAGATTGAGTGTGCTGGCCCTAATGGATGGGGTTGCAGTTTGACTCTAGGCAATGCAAGTGAGAAGGCAAGACAAAGAGCCTCTGATGAATGGTCAGGAGATTAAAAGAAAGCCAATTCACCTTCTCTATCAAAGACAAAATTTGAAAGTTATGGTTTAAAATGTGCCTCAATGAAACAGTGCAATTATTTAACTCTGACATGCCTCCTGTGAAAACAACAACAGTAACAACAACAAGAACATAGGACATCAATAAAATAAAAAAATAAATAATTAAAAAATAAAAAAAACACATGTAATCAGAAGTCATAATGATGTTATCCTCAAAATCTGAAAGCTGGTATCTTTAGAATTGTAAGAGGAAACAAGGTATTTCTGTGCAATATTGAAACAAGAAGAATTTGTGTTTGTGCTGATTTTTTTTAGCCATAACAACAATTTAGCTTCAGTTTTTCCCTGTTGTCATTTCTGATTCTGTTATGAGGCTTGCTTGTAAGGAAGTGTTACAGCTGTCCAGAGCTTACGCTGCATTTGTTGACATCATTGTACCACATGTATGTGGAAAGGCAAGATGGCAGATTAGTCTATTTCTGTAGAGTGTTAACTCTCTTTTAAAGGACTGAGAAATGAGCTCCAGTGTTATGTGCTTAAAAAATGCAGTCTTCAGGCTAACACTTAGGTGTGATGAAAGTGTTCAGGACCCACAAATTCAATGGAATTTTTTTAGAAATTGCTAGCTACTCTGCCATGCCCAATCAGGTCTCTGGGCTAAAATGTATGTTGTCTTAAAGCTTTTCCCCCCACCCAAACCACACACACACACACACACACACACTTTAACGCCCATTGTGATCGTTGAGACGTGTGACATTAACGACTAATATACAGTATCTGTAGCGTGGAAAACTCGGCGGTATATGCTGAGGATGTATGATCACGCGGCGCCCAGCGCCTGCCTGCATATGACACTGAGGAATGGGTCTGCAGAAAATCTGTGTTTTCCGTAACAAAGTCTCTGCAGTTTGAACAGGAACGATTTTAAACACACAGCCAGCGGCACGCTGTCTGCACGAACGATAACAAAGTTTACAAGAGCAATGTGTCATTATGAGAAAAAAAGACTAATAACCCCGTTGATTCCATTTTATAATATATGAGACTCTCAGAAGTTGATTATACGAATGTAAACTTCTATTTACACCATAAAATACATAAAGACTAAACTAAAATTGTGAACTGTTTTACCGATGCTATATATTGTCGTTAAAGGGGTTATTCTGTTATATTGAAAGGTAGATTTGGTTCGGTTCCCAGAATAATGGGAAATATTCCAACAAGAACCCGTGGGTCGTTTTCGACAAAATAATGTCATGAATTAACCACGGGCTTTTAAACTCCCCGAAGATAACCGTGTTTGACATTTTGCGAAGGATTACTTTTATATTTCCATTACACTTGTCTTGTAACCGTGATCAGCATTAATATGAACAGCTTTCACACTGACCATGAATGTTTCGAATCAAGCGTGCGAGTGCGTTCACCGAAGCGCTCGCAGATTTCCGCCGTTGTGGTTCTGAAACATTTCTAGAGGGACCGAAAGCCTACTTTAAAACGTGGTCAATTATTTACAAAATGTCGGACCACAGATATACGCCAACAAATCTGACAAATCTGATCAGCAAAACAGTTTGTTCACGCTCTCACTGTGACAGTATCACAATGTTTTAAAATTGTTCTAATACAAACACACATCATTTCCCTTCATCTGCGTGAACGCAGGTGGGACTGGACTCAACGCCAGATAAAATCGCATTAAGCAATATGATTGCAATGTGAAGAAATGTATTTGTTTTGATCTGTGCTTCTACAATTCAGATGAAGCCTATAATATATTGACAAGTACATGAGAGAGAGAGAGAGAGAGAGAGAGAGAGAGAGAGAGAGGGGGGGTCTTGTGTCGGAGTGCGCGTTGTTCCTGGATCACCGTACGTCTTTAAGGGGACCGGAGTTCGTGTCTCTGTCATTTCAACAGTGGCAACCCCGCGTGCATTGTAGAAGACAGGACCCACTGGAACTGAAGCAACTGGAGGCAACGCATATTGGAGATACATTCTTACGGATTGAGGATATAGCATCGCCAGCAGTTCTCTCGTTGCAGAGATGGAATCGCGAAGCTCGTGTTGGACCCTTAGTTTCATGATGTTAAGTGTATTTACTTCTGCGCTGGCTGCCAATAATTGTAAGTAACGTATTTATCTCAGCTATTATGAAGGTTGGTGTCGGATTTGGCTAAACACTTGTCAGAATTTTATAGGATATTTTTACAAGTCTAGCTCAAGTTGTGATTGATATGGAGAAGTGCATTTGTTTAATGTAATTTCAATGAAAAAAAAAAAAACATTGCGAGCCTGTTATAGATATATAGTGATACTCTTTAGTCATTCAGTTGTTATAGTTATTACTGTCTCTTTTATTATTTTAAATACGACAGATCAGTTGTACAAAAATACTACACATCTTTAAAATCGAAAGTTGAATTAAATATTTCTGTGGGGTGAGATCCAGAGAAAATTGGCACGGGCATAAGATTTGTGAAAGATGGCAACACATTTCTCATTATATGATAAGATGCTATTTTTTAACCCTCGTCTTTCATGTGCGAAAATTACGCGCACGGTGGGAATCTGTACCTTAGTCCATTGACTCGCATCACATTATCAATTGTATCAGCATTCGGAGGGACACCAGAAATGTGCATTTATAGTCATTTTAAAGATCAGCTCACAAGACTACGCTTGCATACCTTAGCACGCAGCCACTCGTCTTGCTTTTCGTATGTTGGATTTAACCTCTGAGTGTTTTGTTTGTTTTGTTTTCGGCATTAAGAGCAAATGGCAAACAACCAGTAATCATAAAGTTTTTTTTTTCGTCGACGAGATTGAATTGCAGTGTGGCGGGTCTGGTGTCGACAGATCACTTGTGACACGTCTTGGCTTGCAACTTGAAAGACAAAAATCTTTCATCCGATGACCGTCTTGTGTGACATCCTTGTACCGTTTCCCACTGTTGGAAAATGATGCGGCGTCATGAACTTGAACATGGCTGGGGATAATGCTGCGACCTGACTTTTGGTTGGACGCTGATAATAATATTGGTGATACTAGCAGCTCTTCGAGTCATAGAAATCCACTCCAATTCTCGGCTCGAAGTCAGCTTTGCCACTTGTGTATGATGTGTTTGGTCTGAATGATGACCGTGTGGACGTAAAATCAGCTTAGTCCACAGCAGTATCTCAAACGCGCACAAAAGCAACTCTCTTGAGGTTAAAGGAGTTAACTTTTGGCATTATCGTCAATAGGGGTCACCATTCCCTACTGCCTACCATCTGTAGTGCGATGTACCTGGTTAAAGCCATGAAATCATTGCGTTGGATCTCCAAACAAGTAGAGAAGATGTAAGAGACAAACTTGCGTCATGCTAATGCAAAATAGAGGTGATCGTAGGAGCAGATTTATGTTGTTCGTTTAATTCTCTAACAGTAACAAGATGTCCTGCTGTTGAAACTGTGATTTTATAACACTCTCTGGAAAATTGTGTGAAGTTCAGCAATTTTCAGATACAAAATTGGGTCATTAACTAGACTTATTGGGAGAAGAAGTCAATACGTGCTTTAGAACAAACCCCTAGGAAAGTCTTTAGCTGAAGGAATGAAGGAATAGACTTTAGGTTAATGGGCTTCAAAGGCTGACTTGTCAATGTCTGGTGCAAACAAACCCTTCATCAGCGACCTTGTTTGTTTATTTAGTTGGTTTTCCATTTTTTTTTTCTTGATGATGTGCATTCCACTGGCAGGCAATGGACTGGTCCTGTGTAAAAACAGTCTTTTTGAATGAATACATGAATGCGTATAGTTTCACACACTGACTTTCTATCCTGTCAGTAGAATTACAAAGGGATTTGTACAAACCATAAAGCATTTTGTCCTCTCATTTGAGCAACATACATATGCAAGAATCAAAAATACTTACTTTTTGGATGTAAAACTTCCAGTGGCCACCAACATTGTAATTCTTAGCATGAAAAGAAACATGCAATGCATGTAATTAAAATTGTTTCACAAACTTTAGTCCTCCTAATAAGCCTGGTCTGGTTTATGTATAGATTACACATTATCTAGCCCATCTCCACCCCAAAAAAACCCAAAACACATGCAATCTAAGACAGAATAAAACGTTGAACATATTTATATGTCCTACTCATTAAAATAAGTATAGCACTTTCAATGCTCCAGGACCATGGTCATGATTTTCTTTCATGCTTGGACAAAAAAGACAACCATTAAAGCAATGACAATAGCTTCACCATTTATGCTCAACTGTCTTCACAGGTACTCTACACTTCACATGCTATTTTAAACTGCATGCGAGAGCAGCACAACAGTTGGGCGTTGATTTGTGCCTGCCGTTTGGTCCCTGTGGCCAGTTGTAAGAGCGATGTGAGCAGGGGAGCAGTCGAAGGGTAGGCATTGGCCCCATCTCTATGGCTCAGAGAGCTTTTCAGATAACCCTGGGATTCTGCCAGTCACCTGCAGTTACTGTCTTCCTCTGGTCAGTGCGCCTAGCAGGGTCGCACACGATCCGTTATGCATGGCTTCTCCCGAAGGCCTTCGAGAGGCTCCAAGCGTCATTATTCACTGTCAGACGCTTCCCGTCAAAACCCACAATATTAGAACTTCCCTGTTCGCCTGTCTCCTCTTGCTGTGACACGGCCTGCCACTAATCAGATACAGAAGATCTGTTTCCTCGCATGCCTGTGTCTGTGTTAGATGTTGTGAACGAGTGCTGTTGAGTCCCATTTGTGCACTCAGTGCGTGGCCATCAGAATGACTTAGAAAAGGTCACTCCGCTCTGTGGAAGGAAACAAAGAGTGCATGTCATCTCTTGAGAAGCAACTTAAGAGTCAATGTGTTTTGCAAAAGGAGCAGGAGGAGCATGTAACCGGTGCCTCTGTTCATGTGTGGACAGGCTTGGCTGCCATCATCTATCAATGGCAGGGCAGCGCTATCACAAAGTAAAAACTTTCCTGTCAGCTGTTGTGACATCCGCAGTACTGTATTCAATTAATTGCTCAAATCAAGCATAATCAGTGGATTGAGAGCTCAGCTGGAACAGAACTATCCTCAGTCCTGGGTCTAACTGACAAGGGCCAAGGAACACTGTGGTAAGACACTTGCTGAGCAACAGCACATTGATGTAGGCTCAGCTCTAACAGAGGGCACACTGATATTGATCTTTTGGGGCAATTGTGGCATGTCATTTTCTTCCCATCCTGGTTTTCTTCTGGTGCTGGCAGAGCATTCAATAGGTTAAATCACCTCGGCTACACACTGCCACTTGTCTGGCTAATGAGGTGAGGCAACCAAAACACCCTGGAGTCTCACAATCAGTCAGAAAAGGTCAGTGGATCAAACTAATGCCAATAACATTTGCCAGCATCCAGATTTTAAGCATAAATATGAGGAGAATTTGTTAATATGTGAAAGTATGCATCATACCACAGAAAAAGTATATGCTTTCCTGACATTTAAGTCACATATTGCTAAGTATATATTAGAATATATGATATATTCTACTTTTGGCTACACTCTACACAGTTACTGTACATGTATTGTACACATACTGTACTGTATATGTACTAGAATATATGTATTAGCACATATTTCATGATTGATTTCTAAGGGAATGTTCAGTTCTCCCTGTATTATACATTTTCCACAATCTCCATAGAATCATATGTTGATTACATATTGTTATCTATACTTATACTGCTATACATACCTCCATGTCTCACTTGTTTGACAATGTTAAAACTATGGGAATTATATTATTTCACTGAAAAAGCAAAACAAAAAAAAACAGTTTAATTTGGTGCTTTGCACTTGATTAAATCGACACAAAGTGTAATACATTCAGACACATTATGAGCTTGGCCCTGATGTTCATTAATCAAGTCTAAATTAATGATATCAAGCTGAATCTCTTACCTTAATGAGAAAATAAGAATAATAAGTCAATGAGAAAATAAACCCATGAGAGTCCAATGCAAAATTTGAATCAATGAATTATCTCTTGGGTGGTAAAACAAAACAGTACAAAAGAAAAAGAACTGCTAATGTATTACAGTATGATAATCAGAGCTGCACTTGTGTCCACTTTTAATGCCATGCCAAGGTAATTAAGCCGATAATATTGTGTTGTGGGGCCAGTGGCTTGTTTTATCGTGCAATCAACACGTTATTCCTGCTGCCATCAGCACTGTCTGTTCGGGAGCCTGTAATTAGTTTTCTGTCCTCGTTTTAATTAACTGGGACAGAATTTGTCCTTGGGTGTAGCTCCTGCTGAAGAGAATGAAGAGGGAATCTTCAGGGCCCCAGACTTTTCTTTGTCCTCCCTGGAAAAAGAAAACAAACATTCTGTTGCCTTTGAAATTGATACACCTCTCTCTCTGTCTGACCCAGCACTGCATTGTAGCTACCCGGCAGTCATTTCTCTTCCTGCTTTGGGAAGGCATGGAGTGTCATCGTCCCAGTTATGCAGCAAGCACCAATCATGTCAGTTCTCCATGTCTACCTGCATAAACACTTTTCTTTTTTTACCTCTGGGGGTATGGGGCCGTGTTTCTTGCCTGCCTATCTGACATCATGTGTTAAGACACCTCTGTGTGACAAGGGCATGCTGTTTACTTTTCACTTCCCTCCCCCTTGCTTGTATTTTACACATATTGTCTGATTGGTTATTAGGCTGTCAGTCACACACTTCTCTGGGAAAGGGGAGAGGAAAAGGAGAAACAAAAAAAGTGTGCGCTCTGGGATTTTTTATTCTTATTTAGGAGTCCATGTATTTTATTCCAAATAAAGAAAAGTGTTTAGACAGGAAGCCAGTGTGATTGGGGGTGTGAGGAACATCATCCTGTCCTGCATAAGCAACAGCTCAAGGTTGAACAGAGAATATTATATGATGAACTTGGCCGAAGCGAAATAGCGTGACACTCTCAGGACTGACACAGGAGTGTCCTACATTAACAGTCTTCTGGGCAGCCTGGGGTTCCTTGACTTTCATTCTCAGTTCCTTTCCAGGCACTGCCTTCCTCTGAGCACAGCAGTCACACATGAAAGTACAACAAAGAAAAAATAGAATGTGTATTATTATTATTATTATTATTATTATTATTATTATTATTATTAGTAGTAGTAGTAGTAGTGGTAGTAGTACTGGTAGTAATGGTAGTAGTGGTAGTAATGGTAATAGCAGTAGTGTCTCATAGAGTGTGTTGTATGAAGCTATTGATGTATCCCACTCAGCATAAGTCTATACTATCGCAGTCTATCACTTTCAATTTTAAGTGGAAAACTGAGGATCAATATCCCTGCATTGCACGCGCACACACACACACACACACACACACACACACACACACAGTCCTTCCTGACAGAGAATTCTGACCTTTTCACAAAAGGCAGCTCTCCTACAACTCCTTTATTTCACACTTTACCTATTTATGGGTTTTTTTTCTTCTGAGTAAGGGCAAAAGCTCAGAGCCTTAAAAAGAAGGAGGGTGTGGCACTGGAAAGGAGAGCATGATTTTGAAGGCTGCCTCGGGGCAGAAATGACAGGGAGTTCATCAAAGGAAATCCCGTGGAAAGCAGGGCCGGTGACGCACTTCTGCGAGAAGGCCAGCGTCCAGCTGTGCGCTGCTCCCGATCCTGCCGTCACCAGGGCAAGGCAGCCCATTTTTGTCTTCCGCTTTCTGGGGGGCTGCGGTTTGGATTGCTCAGTTGCTGTGCGGCTCTCCAACAGACAAGTTTTCAGCCCGTGAGGGAAACGGTAACACTTTATCATCACAAAATGAAATCACAAAATGAAATCACAATAAGATGAATCGTCCAGGATAAAATGTGTAAGGCTGTTAGCCCTGAATTAGTCCATTTTTTTGTTTGGGGGGGGGGGGTGGGGCCTTCTTACAAAGTCAAACATGCAGGATGCATTTTGGGATTTGCTAAATGCTGGAATCAGAAGGATCAGAATGGCACTGGAAATGCACTTGTCAGCCAGGCAGGGCAGCCAAAGACAGCAGATGCTGCATTGAAATGGTCGGCTGGGGCAGAGGGAGGGTGGGGCTGTAGATTCCTTATTTCTCCACACAATGTGCCAACATCATTTTCTGTGGAGAAATGCAGATAATGAGCCATTAAGTTCATTACTTATTACCCTCAGACAAGAGCTCTTGGTGCCTATATTCCAACATTATTTCAGAGGCCTTTTTTCTTTACTTAAGGAGGTGTACATAACTCCATCTCCACATGCTATTTTAAAATGAATGCTTGGATGTCATCTTCTCTCTGACAGTTTGAATTTTTGAACGATTCTACACTGTGCAGTGGGGTGTGTCAGTCAAAGCAAGACTGTCATCATTATTCAAATCATTACAGCATCTTCAAGGTCAGAAATGATACAGATTATAAGATGCCCGAGGACTGTGTGACAGCGGAGACCATACAGATGTTAATAAAATTGTTTTAGTAAGACTGGAAGAAAATAATGCTTTGTATGCTGACATTTGCTTGATATATCTTTGAGGCAGTTCCCTTATTTATTTGCTTTTGACAGATGGCTTCATCACTCACATTTTCTTTTACACATTTCTACATTTTACCCATTATCCAGATAAATTTTTACTGAATAAATTAATGTTCTGTAGTGTGACCTAGGGGGCAACGGCATTACTCAATCCAGGGTATGAAATATGAACACACAACCTTCTGGTAAGACTGAGTCCATAACCAGCACACTGCCGATGGATGCTCAAAAACAAGTCAGAAGTCAAGAAATTTTCATTTAGTAGGTATGGATTTCCATACAGTCCAAGAGTGAAGATTGTGTTACTATATTTGGCTTGGAGCCTAACAAAAAGATCACACCTGACCGTGGGCCAAAGTTTTTGACCCCTCATTTGACTGTCATAAACAGTGAAAAGAAAGAGGAGAGAAGGGGTGATGTTCTGAATAGCTGAGATGAAAAGGAAATGGAAAGCGGGATGGACCTGGATTGTCGACATTTGCATATTTGCGTAGGGATTGTCTAAAATTCTCCTTCTAAATCATTGTTTTGAATTTCAATGTTTTTTTTTTGTTTGTTAATGGTGATTTTCTGTCCTCTTTCTTGGATTACTGGACTCAATCTGATCTCTTAACTCAGTCATATAACTGGAATCAGTTCTGAGTCCATCTAGTTCTGGTTCACTCTTGGTTGCATGTCATGCAGAAACACCGAGGCCACCAAGGTGTTGACACACAGCTGTACACACAGCTGTTGGCAGATGTTCATGTTCTTTTTCCTGAAAAGCTGGCACATAAGTGCATTTTACCTGGAAAACGTTTGAACCCTGAACTGCTAATTTTGCTGTGGCAAGATGTCCCATGCATGGAAATTTGGCAAACTTTGAGAAGTCAGTCAAAACTGGTTTGGACTGATTTACAAGTTCTGAATAAAAAAAAAAATTGCTGGATTCAATGAGGGAGCTGGTCTGATTACTGAATATCTTTATGGTGATATTCAGTAATACAGTGTGGGTGATGTAATAACCTTTTCATAATTAACAAAGCTACACACCTGTTTCAAAATCCAAATATTATTTTGTGGCATATTTTATATTTGGAAAGCCAGTTATGTTCAGAATAGAAATATAAAATAATATTAAAAAAATGTAGCACTCATTTAAATTGATCAACTACAGACAAAATGCTCCAGTGACAAGACTGAAAGCCAAAATTTATTGTGAGAGAAAACAAGGATTAAAAGTAGCAATTTTTATGTGATGGGCTAAAAGTAGCGTACAAACATTTTGTTATTTTGGATAGATTGTAAAGTATTCCAAGCAAAGTTACCTCCTCTTTTCAAATCCCTCAGAAGGCAATTCAAAAGTATACCCATAATAATTCAATGTTACAAAAATGGCTCTCAAAACAACAGCAACAAAAAATGTAAGCAATGCCCTGGAAATAAGTGACCCTTCGAAGATACATCCTCTCAAACTGGATTATGGGTATTATTTGATAAATACAGTGTCAGTAGTACCAAATGTCCTGTTTCTAATCTACTTATTCACATACAGGTAGCGCTTTGTCCACTTAATATAGTGTATATGCTTGAAATAGTCTATCCCACATCCCAGTATTCCCTCATGTTAAAAGCGGGCTAGCAAGAGCTGTTGCTGCACTGTGTAGCAGAACCAAGAGGAAACAATGCTAACTATTCACGACAAGGTAATGACAAATCTGTATTTTCTTCTTTCATTTTCTTGTGTTGCTTTCCAAACAAGGTTACACTTTTTGCATTAGATACAACAGTAAAAACTAAATGGGGACTTTTGACCTAATTTGATTCTTTCCCATTAGGCTGTGCAGTCTGTATCAGTCTGAATCCTTTGAAAAAAGATGAAAAAGACTGAGGAGCGGGCTCCGAGGGGAAGAAATATGGGAGGTTCTCTTTTCCTGTGGTCGCTGAGTGACGATGAATCGTCGTCTTGTTTCTGGTAATGAGAGGCGGATCACCCTCAGGTTTGTCTGGGTGACTGCACTTGCCTCCAGGACAGAGCTTTCCTTGACTCTCCAGTGCCCTCCTGCTGGAACATCTGGCACTAAACAGCAAGGCATGTAATTGCTTAGCAGTATCCCTTTAATGAGTGTTCTTGTTCAAGCAGACACCACTTGCTGAAACAACAGAGGTACAGTCCATAAGAGATTTGTCCAAAAGCAGCATTTTTGAAATGCATCATCATGAATGCATGCAAATGTAAGTCAGGCACTCGAACCCCACAACCTTTATAACGATGTGGCACCTCCAATGAGAGACACAATCAGAGCTCAAACTGCAGTGCACTCAGTGAGCTCTGCCTCATACACATTGGGCGCAATACATTTTGACCATGTGCATTTGATGAAGAGTTAGGTTTCAGCCTAATTTCAGTTACCTCCAAACTCACACAGTGTAGCAAAAGGAAAATTACACTCATTAGGCATTGGTGAAATCTGAAAGTTTGGAAATATCTAATGTGATATGTGAGAGGAAAGTCTGTGATCTTCTTAGTGACTTAAGAACCCCTGACACCCCCCCCTCTTTTTTGTCAGGTAATAAATTCATGAAATTATGAAACATTTCTGCTCTTCCTCTCCATGGCTTGAGTCTTGTTTTCCCCTATGGAGCACGTCACAGATGTCAACAATGAACCCAGTGCTGCCGTGCGTCTCTGGGCTGTCTGTCATTATTGTGCAGGCTGGCAGTGTGTGCCTCGTCCTGCTTTGTACGTCGGGGCAGCATGATATTTCGCAGGCAGGCAGGGGGTGCTGTGGCATTTGACCGCACCATCTGCTCATGTTAGCATCCTATATCGAGAGCCTTGCTCCTCTGATCCTGATTCTCACCGCGAGTAAAAGGCGAGTACCCTCTCTGGGTCACCAGGCTCCAGGCTGGGAGTGAGGACCAAAAAAGAAGGACTAAACAAGAGAGTCTCAGCTCAGCAACAAAACAACTATTCCAAAAAGTCTCAACACTGAGACCATTACAGTATAGAATGAGACCATATTGGCAATTTCAAAAATAATAGTGTTAAAAATTCTACTAGAACTTCTAATAATGATAATATTGTTTTTGTATATAATAATATATAAATAATATATGAAAATAACAGATCATTGATTTAAAAGGGCAAAGCATGGACCTGGGGCTTGATAGACATGCTCAAAAAAACCCCAGCTTCCTTGTCATGATCTTCTGCGGTAATCACAGCTTGGGTTTGGAGAAAAGAAGAACCCAATGGAGGCAAAACTTCACAGAGCTCTGCAGACTCCTGAGTGTGCCTGTGCCTGTATGCACTGCAGTGCCCTTCTGCCTGGGATTTCTCCAACTGTCTCTCCCCATTCTGGCTGGTGGAATAACCAATCCCAACCTCTCTGTTTCACCGACCTTAAGGATTAACACCATCGCAGCGGCTCATGGCCTCAGGCCTTGAAGTCAAGATCTTTTCCAATCTGTGACTGTGAAGCGACGCTCTGGATTTTTGCAGCAGATGGTATCATGACCTGAGGTCCTGCCTACTCCATTGGAGGAAAAACCTGCTGGTTTCTGTCAGTGCCTGGGGCAGGAATGCTTCGATCGCTGCTCCCCAAAGTTCACAGCGCAGTGGTTGTCACACCTGTTGGCAAACTGCGCCATTGTTTGGTGAAACATTTTCATGACCTCAAATTGATTTCATCTATTCTTTACAATGCAGAGCCAGATTACAGTGAAAATAAAGGAAGTTCACTGTTTAATGCATGCATTTGAGTTTATTCAAAATGTGCCAAATGCACAAAGTGACTTTTTGTAAAGTAGTGCATGTAGAATTTTTTTGACCATAGCCTCAATGACACTGCATAACGGCTGTTGTCTTGGCCATTGCTGTATTGCAATCTATTTATGTTAGACAGGAGAGAGAGAGACCTTACAGTTTCGTACTGCTAGTTTGACCCACTCTTTTTCAAAATCAGCCCATGCAAATGGACGGTAGCTAACAGTAGGTAACGGTAGCTAAGAGTAGCTAACCGTCAACCGCTGCTTGGTGATTCACCCATACCCTGCTTCCTCACAATAACCAGGCTGTGAGTAATTGACAAAAACACAGTGGAAAATGCAACATGAATCATCCTCTTTACTGTATTTTTCTCATTCTCTCCTTATTTCCTGGGAAGAGATTAAGGTCTGTGCCTCATTTGAAAGTTTTTGTGTTTCATCTGTCTTCAGCGGGCAGCGGCTCTCTGTCCAAGAGCATCCGCCTTAGCCGTCATGGTGGGGAGAGAGAGTGACAGGAAAGTCTAAAGATAACTCAGTGGGAAATCGCCTGCATTTGCACAGGCGAATCCGCTTTTTACCCTCCTCGTGCAGGGGAGCCATTTACTCATTAGGTAACCTCCTCTGAACTCAGAATGACAGGGAGTTGGGGCCACCAGGGGACAGGGTGGCCATTGGAGCCTGGCTCTGAGGGCTGGACGCCTCCCACAGATTAAGGTGAAGGCCAGGAAGGTGGAGTGACCAGATTTAATGAGACAAATGAGGTAGCCCAGCTTCTGAAGGAACCAAACAAACTGAAACAAAGCAACTACAAAGATGTAGACTCAAAGAGCGAGCTTAAAAGGCATTGATGGAGGTTTCATAAGGACCCATAATCCATATAAAGTGTTTGGCTGGATACAAAGAGAATGTGTAAATCTGCCTTGTGAGGATGACAGACCTGATGAGTGGTTAGTGCATAGAGCACATTTTCCTTTTTCAAATATTAGGGGTGAGGGAGGAGGGGGGGCTTTTCATACAAATAATTGACAGTGCAGTGGTCCCAGGAATTAATTAAAATATTGCAGAAGAGCTCATGCACACAATTACTTCAGTTTGTTTTATTATAAATATATGTGCAAACACACACACACATAGCTGCAGGCATCCATTGACATGATGCCCACTTTAGGCCAGTGTGTAGAGTTCCTTTTGAATATACACATTTGCTCTATGTTCAGACTAGGCTTTGACCATTAACTATAGCAGCATTCTGTGCGAGTCTGCCAGAGACTGCCATTCCCCCTTTGCTAAAGATACTTCTGCAAGACAGATTAGCAGAGGGCTCACTGGCTTGTGATGCATCAAAAAAGGTACCGTGAATGTGACCTTTGCACTGTTCACTCAGAGCTTTAAGAAGGTGGCTGAGGTTATCAGTGTTTGTGTGTGGGATGAGCAGGGGATGAAAAAACGCTGCTCTCAGTCATGTTCCCCAAGGACAGTTTTAAGGATGAACAGGATTGCTTTAGACTCTGACACATCACAAACTGACAGCCTTTTGATAACCTATTGACATTAGATACGTGCCATGAATTCCCTGTGGCTGATGCAGTTTATAGTTGGTGATTTGTAATTAACATCAAGTGTTAATGAAAAAAATGAGAGAAAAAAGAGAGAGAAAGAGTGGTCACTGCTTCCTGTGACTCATTTCAAAGCTTTAAGCAAAACTGAAGTTAGGCAGGCTCACTGGCTCATTAGCCTGAACTTAGAGTAATGCTTTTAAATACGTGTTATGATCTGTTTGGTCAGGCTTTTGCAGTTTCCATAAATAACATCATGACTGTGGCCTGAAAAACTGCTCCTTCTGAACCAAGGAGCGGAGGAGGCTTACGGGGAATGAGCAGACGGCTTAGGTATTCTGGAGCAGACACCGCTAATGCTAGGACCATACCAAACATGACTGCCATGTATGAATACTCAATTTCTGCTTAGTGTTTCTGAGAATGTGAGAATGCAGCATTCTCAATTAATTGACATTTGATTGACAATTTAAATAATTACTCCAGTGCTAAACATAATAATGGAGCATGCAGCTAAAATGCCTATCGCATACAATAATTAGTCATAGGTCTGTTAGATGTGCAGTCGATCAGGATTGATAGCCCTAACTCTAAGTAGTGCCCAAGTTCTTCAACTAATTCTAAACTTTTATAGGAGACAGTTTTCACAAATGAGGCACAATAGGTTGTGTCTATTTTTTTCCTCTTTTCCTTCACCTCAGTCAAAATCAGTTCTGTCTGTGTATTCTCAAGCTGCACATTTCCACTCATTCTGTCCATGCAAGGCAAATAATGACCTTCCAAGCAGTACTTCCTACCAGGTCCCACTCTGAAAAAGAAACTGAATGTCTGTCAGCATTGACTGCCACACCGCACTCATTACCAGAGGTACCTCACTATCCCTTTTTTTTCAGGGGGGTGAAATGGCCGGGATATTTAAAGACATGCAAATTTGCAAATTAACATTGACAGAGTGCTCCCGATCCAGTAAACGCGCTTTCCCCAAAGTGCTGATGCTGGCACAAACGTCCTCATGGGTTCACCTTCTGGCTCTGAGCTATCATTGCACCACGTGGCCTTGCCCTCCAGCCTGTCAGTCATGGTGGGAAGGGTCATTTTCGGCTCAGGGTAATCTGTGTGCCCCACGGAGAGAGAAGACCTGGTCGCAGTGAGAATGATACTGTTAAAAATTACAGTGAGCTAAAACCTGGGTGCCACTCTACAGTAAGCATATCTTCATAAGGAGTGCAGGCCACATTCGTAAGGAATGTGTAACAAGTGCACAGCAGCTACACAGAGCGTTAATAATGCTTCAATCAAAGTGGCATGGGGTGTTATTGAACTGTATGCATGATGAAGATGTGTTTTTAAATTTAACAACATTTGCAAAATCTGAGGGTGAAATGGACACAACCAGACAGAACTAGTTTCACCTCATATCATATAATTATGATATACTGTAATTACTGTAATTATAGCGATTGCTTTTATAGTTTTTTGTGTGTATGTTGTGCTAAACAGTTTTAACTCTGCAAGTCTAACCAGTCAGTGCTATTTACAATAACGCAGAGGTAAGGAAGGGATAGAGTGCAAAGAAGAATGAAAACTTACTGTGGCATGACTGCTAGCAAACGGCAGATCTCTGTCATTAAAATTTGTATTTATTGGTTTCAGCCTGATCAGGCCTTAGGCCTTGCAACCATGCAAACACTGTGCATGCAATATAATCATTCAAAAGAGAAATGTCCCGAATATGGACATGTTCACACTCATCCTTGTGCAACTTACTGTAGTCATGGATGAGCGCATCGTCTTATGAGTTAATGATGGGGTGATTTGAATGGCCATTCTTAAAGTTCTTGTGCTGGTATCAGCAGTAATGAGATGGGTGCTGCAGGGGTCACATTGATACAAACATGATCTTCTACGCTACTGAGTTTCCCTGGTTGCTTTTCAGGGAAAACTGAGATGACTGTGGTACGCCTGCTGGTACTCCATTTTACCTGGATCAATGCTGTGAAGATTCCTTGGCCTTTGGGTCATGTAGATCAGCTGATCCATTGAGCTCAACAATTAGGATGGGCCTTCCAGAGGATATGAAGACCAGGGCATATATGCACAATTCTTGCATAAAGGCAACCTTGTTTTCTGGTTTCAGTGCTCTCTTTGCCTGGAACTGCCATCCTTTTTACATTATATTATGGTATATATATATATATATATATATATATATATATATATATATATATATATATATATATAATCAATACCTTTTACTCCTTATGTATGCAACTGGATATTTACTACTGGATATATGCAATTTGGGTTATTTACCTTGCCCTGGAGCATGACAGCAATGCTCCACCAGGTATTTGAGCTGGCAAGCTTTGGATTATGAGGCCTGCTCCTTACCACTAGTCCACACTGCTGCTGCCTGTGTTACTACACTGCTGTGTTACTACACTGCTGCTATGAACACATGTTTGTGCTGTCTGTGCATGTGCTGTACTGATGTATGCTGTGTCCACGGTGTCGGCAGCTTGCGCACCTGTTGTACTTAGATGATTTTTGAGCTCCGTGCACTCCTCGTGCTCATGCAGCTGGAGCTCTCTGCGTACCCTCTGTGGACCACTGCGTCCATGGCTCCATATGCATGCTGTTGGCAGGAAGGTATTCTGTATTCTCGCCCTGGCTGGTTCACATCGACAGCGCCCGCGGGACTTTTCAAACAAACTCCAGGCAGGAGTGTGTGACCTCGCAAACAGACAATTCTCTGTCTGCAATTCTCATTCATTTGCATTCCAGTGCTCACACCCTTACCCCCACCCTGCATTCCCCCAAGCCTTTGTGTGGATTCTGAAGGCATGTGATTGCATTAAGTAATAAATACCAGTGTTGTTTTCCTGAACTGAAAATAACACAGCCTGTAATTGCCATGCTTCAGCCAGTGTAACTAATGGAGATTCTTTGTCTGTGTGCTGTGCATGGAGATTATGATTATGGAGTTTATTATATGTGATGTTCCGAAAGGAACGAGAAAGAAAAAAACAAAACAAAATAAAATTGAATCAATGTCAAAACAACTATTTGGTAAAAGAGACTATGAAAGTTTGTTTGTGTGTGTGTGTGTGTGTGTGTGTGTGTGTGTGTGTGTGTGTGTGTGACATAGAGAGGGATGTGTTTAGCTCTGATTACTGTGTTTAAGTATTACACTTTTCAGTCCTTACATGTCATGAAAAGTTAATTGGAATCCAAAATGAATGGAAAACAAAGTGCAATTATCAAAATGCAATAGCCGCTTAAACCACACACAAACAAATGTTATTGCAGTTGGGCTGACTGCCCTGCTGGGCTGAACTAAGTGACCATAAATCTCTGAGCAGCCCAAATCAGATCCAACGGATATCTGCTGTCAGTTGCTCTGGTCGCCAGTTGAATTGGGTCAGATAAATTGTTGCACACTACCACTGTGCTTAATAGTTTATCCTTAGAGGATGCAGATGAGGATATGGCTCAAGCTTAGAGTGGGCAACACCTAAACTGAAACTCCATTCGAAGACCTGGTTCCCTAAGTGGTAATGCACTGAAGAATCTCCGTCCCGTGGTTAATCTCCTCTGCGTTCCAGTAACGAGCTTTAGTACAGGGCTGGCGCTGGCTCGCAGTGGAGTCCTTCAATGCCATGACCCTCTTGAAAGGCTTACTGCTTGATTTGATATACTGAATAGTCTGCAGTGGAATCTGTCAATGTTACATCTCCTTTAAAAGGATGCCTGCTTGACTTGACACGCTGTATAGTCAATCCCACATGCAGCGAGCAGGCCACTTGCCAACCAGTAGCATCCACATTTAATGCCGAGACTTAGATGCTAAGCGCAGGGCACAAGAGGGTTCTGCTTTCTGCTTCATCCCGTGGTCCTTTTAAAAAATAGTAACTGTCAGTATCCATGCTGGTCTTAAACTGATAGTCCCTCAGAACACAAACTGGCATTCTGATACATGTAGTGATTGGAACAATAAATAGGTGGTAATGTGTCTTCCGTAAAGATTAATCCGTAAGAGGGAAAATGTGATCAGGAGAGGCAGTCCACATTCATCAACTGCTGTCATATCAGCTTCAGAAAATTAAAAGAAAAAACATTGAAAAGGGATTACTTTAAACCCCTCAGATTAATTGATCTAGGTTTTGTGTTGCTGATGTGTTCTGAATATCGATGGAAGACGGAGAGCAGCCAGAGGAAAGAGGTGCTCAGTGAGACTGGTCAACTGCACAGGGCAAGTGTCAAGGCCTGACCATCCATGGCAGCTGGCCTCCTGTCACTGGACTGATCTGAGATAAGCTTGACCCATCTACAGAAGTAGTCTACACACTACACTGCAGCTGATCTTCTGGAGGAAAACATGTTATGGGCCACCTGGGTAAGCGGACAGTTGCGAGACGGTTGCATGCAATTAGATAAGTGTAAATTACATCATTGCGATTTTCTCTAAGATGCCCCAGAGCTCAGAGCTACTTTCTGAAAGACCAGCCATTAAGACCATTCTCCTAGAGCAATTACATATCTACAGGGAATGGTGGCTGGTTCAGTGGTTACTACATGCCCTACAATGTAAATGATGAGCGTAACTCTTGGCACTGAGCAAAGTGATGGCAGATAATTACAAAGGAGTCAACTTATGCAATGCTGACATTGGCAACGTGCCCATCTATTAGGGGGACTCCTTTTCAAGCACTTATTGATCTGATGTCATGAGCATTCCTAGCTATTACTGTGCATTATAAAGTGGACAGGCTAAGCAATTGCGTGTAACTAGTTCTACATGAGCTCTTCTTGGTCTTGTCTGTGAGCTTAGTCATGTTGTTAGGTGTCAAGTCTGACTCTTTCTTAAAATGGTTGTTTGGCACAGAAGTTTGTAAATGTTTATAATGGCTGTTAACTGTTAACTGCATTGCAGTCTACCACGAAGTGTCACAGCACCAAACAGAAGCAACAGATGACATTTCACCACACATTTAACATCAATTAAATTAAAACAAATTAAATGCATTTTCTTATGAGAGGGGTGAGGGAGAGGGAAAAGGCTCGCAGAAAATGTGACTGCACATTTCATTTTTTTTTTTTCAATGTTGCCACCAAATGTGGCATCCATGCGATTGTCATATTGTCATTCTCTCACATTAAAGGCCGTTTATCAGGCTGTGAGAATCTGTGCTGTGACTCAATCCTGAAGGAATGCTCTCGAAAGGCTATTTAAATGTCAGCCATAATTACACATTCGTCATGTTCCACCAGCTTTGGCTCCACCAGGGACTTCCTGCGGCATATTATAAATATTTTTTCAGCATTGTTAAAGCCTTGCGAATCTGGGGCGAGCTCTCTTTTTGTCACACCGGCGGAAACACAGGCTAATAAGCTACATTCAATGAGGTCAGATTTCTGAAGCCCAAGGCACATGAGGAATATTCATGGGGCCTCATTCCTCCACGCCGGGACGCTCTTGCACTTTTGACTGATATGGGGATGCGGTGACTGTCTCTGAGGTTCCAAACCGGTTCAGCATGGTCAATTAATGGTGAATGTCACCCAGCTTATGTGAGGAATTTAGCCTGGAACCTTGTGTGTTCAAATTAAACTGTGTTTCGGTGCAAAACGGGGGGGGGGCATTACTGACTGATGTCTGAGTACCCCCCCCTCCATATGAATATTAATATTTAATTCTTTTTGGCAAGTAACCATGTTTGAGGATATGAAACATGCAACACAAACTGTTGTTCTGAACAGGGGCTGTTTTTCCCTTCCCATAAGGTAAAATGCAGTCAAGTGCTGAGTCACTCAAAAGGAAATTAGCCCTGGGAAGGCTACAAAGGTGATCCTGAAGTAATATGCTGCAGCTGACCTTTCCTTTCTAAGACCCCCATGGTGACCAGGGACATTAAGACACATCATTTTAAATAACATACATGTTGCACACTTCGTTATATATTTCCTGGCACATGGGGTCATTTAGAGTGACTTGCATTTCTATAATTTATCCACTTATACAGTCTGAAATATTTACTGAAGAACTACAGTATTTGTTAAGTACATTTCTCAAGCTTGCAAAGGCCAGCTGGGTCTAAAGCCTGTAGTCTCTGGGTTTAAAAGGCCAGTAGCTAAGCCACTATGCCAGAGAAGGGAACAGTGACAGAAGTGACAAACAAAAAATAAAAGGTTCCCCTTATCAGTTCCTTCATCACAGACTTCTCAGGGGACCAATGTAGATGGACCACATGAAAGGCTACCACCCCTCACTGTATTTTTCAGGGCAAATTAGGACCTTGAAAGAAGGTGGCACAGTCAGATTGGGCCCTCGGATTAAATATAGCTCAGCTTGCCCATGTCAACCCCTCTGGAGTCCAGCATCACACCACGCTCAAGAACACCTCTGTGTTTGCATGGTCCAAGATGTTCAGTGGACTGTACCAATGTGTTGGGATGGAGATGATTCCCCTATAGTATAACAGGGCTGCTTGACTCTAGTTCCCCCTTCCTGTCACCTTTATGTGTAAAGTCCGGTCTGACATTGTGCTGCTGCTGGTCTGCTTTTGTATCTCAGCTGTGGACTTTCACACCCCACCATCAATCCCCATGACGTCTTTACAACAGAATGATGCCAGGTAGAATTGAGCGGAGACCTCTCATAAAGTTTTAGGGTCTTAAAAGTACCGGCTCCCAGCTGAACATTTGTTTTTAAGAAGAAGTCAGGACACTTTTTTAGTCTGGAACTGAGGGACAACAAATCTACAAACTTTGATTCAGACCCCAGCCCTTACAGCCTAACCCTTTATTCGTTTTAAATGAATTGTTCAATTGTACAAAGGGTTCATGTCTGAGCAGGATTGCTGTGATTGATCAGGTATACTGTCCATCATTTACAGCACTTCAACTTAATAGTGTGATGTGTGGCAGCACTAAGCATAACTAGTGTGCACTGTTCCCAAATGATATGAGACAGACAATTGAATAGTTGCTAATACATTTATCAACAGAATTATATAGATTTTAAATCTGTTTTCAAGTTTTTTCTCTTGTTATCTTATCCTGAGTATGCCTTGTGTCACAGGAGGTCATGTCCATAGTAAGCCCTGGTTGTGAAAATACAGTATACGCATGTGACCTCAAAGCAAAGTGCCACAATACACCCAAGGAATGGAATGGCTTTTCAAAGGAAAGAACATGGACAGCGTTATGGCGTTTCAGATCAGGATGTGGGGATATTTGACTGAATCAGTTGTGATGTATTCATGGATTCTGTAAATTTCATGAGAAGGTCTTTTTAATTAACTCATTTCAAGTTTTGGAATGAATGACGCGTGTTACACGGTTCCTTTTTGTTTCCATGGCGATAATTGGGATTTCAAACTAAACACAGTGCAGATGACAACAGCATGTGCCAGGCAGCACTTCCCTTACCTCAGGGGCTGAGGGGAGGAAATGACTATGGTGAATATTGCACAATTAAAATAACAAAATGGAATATTTCATACGTCTTTTAAATAAGAATGCACTTTCCCACATTGCACACTGTCTGAATCACTGCTGTTCAGTGAACATTGTGATATAAAACTGTGCTATGTGTCTTAACATGAAGGCTTTTGCTCCACAAAAAAGACTTAAACTATATTCATTTCATGTTGACACCTTGACCCCATGGAAGCTGGGTTTGAATAAAGCAGTTTTCTAACCTCTATCAACTTCGGGCACTTTAGTCTTTTCTCCTAATAAAATGGTGTGTTCTTTCCAAAAAAATGTTATCTGCTTTGAGAGAACGTGTAACCCTGATACTTAGACCCATCTTGAGGAGGAAAGAAAAAATGGCTGTGGCTTTATGGCAGCCACAGAGCCTGGATCAGGGTTACGATCCAAAGGATCTGAGGGTGAGGAAAGGTTATTGCACTGAAACTGAAACCTAAAATGAAATGGAAAAAAAGAATAAAAACAAAGTGTTCCCTAACTGAAGGGAAAATTATGTCAAAAAGGAAGATATTGCAATTACACTCTTGTAACACACAATGGTAGTAACACACAATGGTAGTAACATTATATTACATTGTAAACAAACAAAAAATATGTTAAAAATGTGATTTCTTCTGTTTTCTGTGATGTCCTGTTCAGTGTGATTACCAAGTTGCCATTTGATTAGCATTCAATTAGATCAGCTTTTTTGGCCAATAAGCAATGTCTGAACAAATTGAAAAGAACAGGGCGTGATCAATAGTTATCTGGCTCAATACAGAGCCCTGGTATGTATCTGTCTGACAGGAAGTGGTGAAGCATCACAAGCAATTCTTTACACTGTCCTAAACAGATTGAGAGAACACAATGACTAGAGCAATATCTGCTTATCTGTTTCAGTGTAAATTAAGTAATATTCATGGGATTTAGTTTATAGCATTGCTCTCTAGGCAGGAGGGCAGGTGATACAATTCTCACAAAAACTTGCTGAAACCATTTCATGTTCAGGAACAAGAATGAAATCTACATTTTATGACAGACCTTATAAACTAAAATAGACAGTTGAGAGTCTTAAAAACTATATATGAACTATAAATGAAAAAGAACTGAAACCAAGTCCACCACCCCCTTTACCCCCAAAACACAGTCTGTACTCATCTTTAATGAAGACCTCACTGCAGGGTGAGCACTGGTTAATGAATAATACATAGTGCAGAAAATCAAGCATTAAAACTTTTTGATTTTTTTGAAGCCCTCCAAAGAGGTTTTTTTTTTTCATGAGTGAACCCAAAAAGGCCCCCAAAAAAAGCTCTGGTGGTTAAGTTGGGATGTGCCTGGCACATGCTGGCCTAGCAGCCATCTCTCCTACCCCCTCCCCTTTCCTCTTCTCTCCCTCCTTTCATCAACATTAGTCTGTTCCTTCTTTTGGTTGCTCCCTCCTTTCCCGTGGTTTGGAAAAGAACCTGCGCCTGAAAGTGAGCGCAACTCCTTTTGATGTGGTTCTTGTGGAGGCAGCCAGGGGAAGGTTAATTGACTGCATAATCATCTTAACACAAGCGAACTGGAACAAGGACTCTTGAGGGGGTGGGTGATGGGGGGGTTAGGCACAGTGCAGGCAGTGACAGTTTCATGTTTGCTATTCCACAGGGTGGGCATCGAAGGAAGGGGTTGTGTGGGGCCGGCTCTGTGAAAAGGTCACCTGCACATACCAGTCACCAAGTTTACAGTGGGGAAAAAAAAGGAAACTGTCACCCGTGATGCATCCAGAGAGGGCCCAAAGGCATGCTGGGAGAGGGGGAGGTGAAATGTGATCTAACGAGTCAGAAAGGAGACACGGGGAACTGCCGGCTCAGCCAGGCAGACTTCCAACGCTGTCTGCCTCACCTGTCAGTGCAGGAAAGGCGTGGCATGCTGCGCTACGCTAAGCTAAGCTGCATCCTGTGGTCAGCAGACACCTTTTTCCAGAACCACCAGTAGTCCATCACACACAGCGAGAGCAATTGAGGTTGCATAGCCAGAGCAAGGGCACAACAGCATCTTTCTGTCCAGAAAATAAAGGCCTGCAGTGGATATTCACACTTCTCTGACATAGCTACCACTACACGCACATCAGGGTTGCTACAAAAGTCTTGTTACACAAGCCACAATCAGAATTATTGAAAGTATTGATGTAAAACAGATTTTGGGGGGTTGGTACAATTAAACCCAGTACAGCAATTGGCCCTCAAACCTGGAACCTAGGAACCTAGAAACAGTGAAGAGGTTCTTCTTTTGGGCACAAAAACATTCTGGTTGTTACACAACTGTAATTACACAAGCTATAATCAGGCAACTGTAACTGCTGAATAATTGTACATAAAATGTTGTATTATTTTACTAGAACAATAAGCTTGATGCATTATGTTGTGACCTATTCAATGCTTTTGTGGTCTTCAATCTGTTTTTTTTTTTTTTTTTAGAGCTATACAGATCTTTTATGATGGAAATTGTCACAGAGCACTGAAAATAATACATTTTCCATGAGTGGTCAAAAAACAGAAAACCCAGGGCCAACTGCAAAAACAAAGGTGGTTAAGGGACTCCTGGAAAACAGTTAAACAGTATGAAAAATGTCTTGAGGTCAGTACATTCATCCTGACCATGACAGCTTACTCGGTCCAGCCGGGTCATACTAAGGACTTTCTTCCTGTTTGGCACTCAGCACTAAGAGAGATGAATTGTGGGTAAGCACCCTGCAACACACTGGTGTCCTGTCCAGGGGGGTGTGCTTGAGTATCAGGCTGCTTCATGGCAAAGTAATCAGAAATAAGCTACTGTAAGCTGGGAGTCTGTATTGGGACAAGGGCAGGCTGACAAGTATTTGCAGAGCTGTTCAGAACAAGGAGAAAATGACTTCCAGTGAGGTTTTCACTCCAAGCTTAACATTGCATTGTATCTAATAAAAGATTAAAGTGAGGCCTATATCCCTTTGGACTAGAACTTATTACTTCAACTCTTTCATCTCCATGGTGATGTAGAAAATTATGAACCTCCTAAATAATTGATACAGTTCAGAACAAAGTCAATAAAGCAGCCCAAAGACATGTCCTTAAGAAACTTTTCATGGTGCATACAGTGCTATGTGCAGTTGTTTGCAACTTACGTGGGTTTATATGTCTAACAGTGTAATATATCTAGCATGTTGAGCCATGCTGGCACATTATAACAGCAATATGACAGTACAGTTATATTGTAAATGCCAGTGTAATGAATTTTACTTAGGACCACACACTCACAGTTTAACCCTACCTCAGCCCCACCCCTTAAAATCAGTCTAACTGCACTGCAGTTTCAGCTTCAAGGAGGACAGCAAAGGAAACAATCACAGCTGACTGTTTATTCCACTGTTTCTCACGCAAGGCTAATTTGTTTGCTGTGTCATTAACATGGAATGCATCCTTTTCCTAAATCATCCAATGCTGTAGGCTAAGGTGGCATGCTACAGAAAAAAAAAAAAAAAAAAATTAACAAAGCGTGCCTCAAATGAATGATTATTGCCAGGAATGCTGCATTCCTCTCTATTAATAATGTAGATGAATGCTTTTTGGAAACATTATTCACATTTTATTTATTCATTCATTTATTTATTTTTCAATGACAGATTAAATTCATGTCATATACTCCATTTTTTTTTTCACTTACCGAAATACGCTTATATCATGGATCCTTTTCCTTTAGATATTTGTTTACAAGGAAATAATGTTATTCTGGTTCATGAGCATTTTCAGTTTCTGTGTTTGAAATAAACTTCTTCCTGATAGCAATTTTTTATTATTATTTTTAAGATTATAATCTGAAATCTCACAAAGGAATAATTACGAGGGAGGGATGTGTCTGACTAGAATGTGTCATCAGCTCTCTTGTTCCAGTAAATGACTGAGCAGCCTTACTTTTTCAATCACAGGTTTAACTTCAGTCCTGCTTCATCTTGACTGCATTTCTGGCTCAATCCTTGCCTGTTCAAAGGCAATGCAGACAATGCATCTTGTTTGTACACAAAATGTACATATTCCTTGCCTGCAACATCAATGGAAGCACTTCAAGATTCTTACATTACCGTAATATAGTTTCAGAGAAAAGCATAGGCATTCAACCCTTTAGCAGGGACTAGGCAAGCACAAATTAATTATGGAATAATGTGTAAGAGGTATAATGAGTTCTCTTGTTCAGAACCTTTCTCTCTTTCTATAACATAGTGAAACTGTTTGGTTCTGGAAAATTGCAATTCATCAGGATTTTCCTGTTCTCATTAAACATCCAATACACAAAAAAGGGGGAATAAGTGTGAATAAACTGGATCAATTACATCAATGTTCAGTTGAATGAGATGATAAGCAACACAGCTGAAAAAGCTGCAATTGCAGCTCATCCAGGACCAGGGTTTGACAATATAGATATATAGAAAATTTTGAAATAGAGTATTTGCTCATCAACACAGAAAACCAGAAGACACAGAAAGTGATGGTCACATTGCTTTTTGAATGGATCATCACTTAAACCATATCAGCTGCTGTAGCACAGTCTTCATTTACTTGATTGATATAAACAGATGGTCCTAATCTGAGGTTTGACAGTTGCATCATGGTAAAACCCATCCTGCGAGTCAAATGTTGCCCCCTGCTCTCCTACAGATAACTGCGATGACCCACTGGTGTCTGCATTGCCTTGGTCCTCCTTTGCGAGCTCCTCAAAGTCCTCTGACAATCACGCCCCTCATTTCGCCAAGCTCAACGGCGGAGACGGTAAGTCATGTCCCAGATCGTGGGGTAAGATCTCTCCTTGAGATCCCAGCAAGGAAGATTTCTGAGGTATTTTGCTCATTTATCGTACTGGAGGAATCTTTTCAGTAATTCTAAGGAGACTTGATAGGTTATGATAGGTTAGATATCTAGCATCTCCAGTACCTATGCTCCGAGCAGACGAGTGGGCTATGTCAGATGCTATTGCAAAGGAGCTTTGGAAAACTAATAGAGAATAGCTACCATGCTCTGTCTTTAAGTGACATATTATAAAAGCAAGGATTATATTTTTGCAGTTATCATGCACCTTGTTGTCAAAGTGAATTTGCTTAACTTTGTTACTTACATTTAAATACCAAAGAACCACAACTATTAGACTGAATGCCTGCATCGGTCCACACACATTCACCAATCCGCATTCATCCACATGAATAAATAAGTAAACCACTGCTTAGCATCTATAACAAAAACTACACTGGCAGACCGAAGATGACCTTTAGGATGGGCTGGTTTTAACACCAAAGTAGTTGATTACAGTCATGGGAATCAATGTGTGTGTGTGTTTTTTTTTTGACATTGCTTATAATTACCATGCATTGGAAAGTGGTGGTACCTCAGGAGACAGAGACTGCATTAATTTGTTCCACGCGTAAGCATGGCTTATGTTAAGTCTAGATGGAAGAAACCAGCCACATTAATGTAAAATCTGTTTGACTTAAGACCTGTGCTCTCAAACCATGGTCCTGGGGCCATGCTGTGCACGCTTGCTTTCGCTCTGACTGATTTTAATTAATTAGGTCTGATTGAGCCAGTAATTTAATAGTGAACTGTATTTAGCATCTCAATTAATTCATTTGCTTTAGGTCCTGTGTGAGAGATATGTGCTGTAGGTGTGTTTGAAGATGCAGGGCACTCCTGTTTAGAAGAATTAACCACACACAGAGATCAAAAACACTGTGACAGACACATCCCTGTACCAACAGTGCCTAAACAGTCAGCCTGTACGAATGAAGCAATCTACTTACCATTTCGTGCTCACTTGCAGCACATAAAACCATGCATCATTGAGGTTGATAGCACATACCAAACACAAAAAAGCCATTAAGAACATGAAGGTTGAATCCTGTATCTTGCATTACTTATACACACTTTGTACATATCAATTCATCCTGGTGAACTATGTAAGTAATATAGTAATAAATAAGTAATTAAATAACTCAAAATGATTGTGTTCATAGCTGCATCTTATATGTTGAATACAGTTGAAAGTAATTAGACTAGGTGTTCAAAACAATATCTCAAGTTGCTAAAATAGCTAAATGAACAGATATATAATCTGAAATCCATCATCTGAATTTAGGATCAACCCATTTAATTAAAGGGTAAAAATAAAAAATACCTTTAAAATACGCACCTTTCATTTTGCTTTATTTATGCAATAGGGGTTCACATTGCTTACTTTACTTCTTTTTGTTATATTGTTACATGTGCTTCTCTTTCACCATTATCGCCATCACCTGCCACCACCCGTCTGTGCAGATCTCTTCTTCAATAATTCTCTTTTTCCTCCCTCAGAGTACAAGCACTACTCAACACAAAAAGCTTGTACAAAACAAGCTAACGGAATGATAAATGCTGGTGTACAACAGCACGTTCTCAGTGTACAATATTCCCCTGGCTCGCCATCACTCATGTCTGAAAGGCCAAATATTATGCGACAGCCACGAACCCATAGAATTGCCTGACAATAAACCCGCCTGCACAATGTGAGCGGGAAGATGTCTTATTCAGCCCACGCTGAATGTTTGGCCCATGGGCTAAAGGTTATCTTGGCTAAACAGAGGCCTCAGATAAGATACACTCAGCAGAGGCATGATTCTAGCGGCCAGACCCCAGTCAAAAGTGTCCCTGCGTCTCTTTGTGTTCCATGTGAGGGCCCCATCGCCGTTTATCAAAGGAACAGCTCCCAGCACCACTGCCGAGCTATGAACTGAGCCGTCCCCTGCAGAGTGAAATCTCCTATCATGCCTCAGTGTTTATTGCAGAACATTCCATTCCACACACTCAGGCCCTAAAGCAAACTCTGCTCAATGCACCCACAACATGGCAAATAGCTCTCTGTTGTCATTTTTGATTTGTGTGGAATCAACTGATGAATGTTTATAATGAACACATAAAGTTTTCTCTGTATTTATTTATACCCCAGAAATAAATAAGAACAATAAATGAAAAGAGAAAATGCATGAATTGGATTTCTTTCCTGCTTAGAAAAGTTATATATTTAATATTAAAAGCATTTCATCTCAGTAATATATTCACATATACATACAAACATAAGATGGAAACAAACAGGCTGAAAAAACGTGGCCATCTCCTTCACAACACTGCCAATTCCTTGTAGGTTGTAAGGATTCTATAACTGGAGATGGGCTGTCAGTTGGGGGAAAGGGGGAAAAAAGGGGAGAACATGTTTTGGGAAGCTTGTTTTTTCTCATACGCGACAGAAATGTTGTAACTTCAGCCCGCGGGGTGCATCAAAGACCTCAGAAACGCTCGGGGGAACACGTGGCCTCTTTGTAAACCAGGCAGTGTCACAACATGTCGCTCAGGCATTGGCACAACTCATAGAACTGGAAGCCAGAATTCCCCATGACTCTGGTGGAAATGTTCACTGAAGCACTGAAAATGCCATCAAAATGTGACAAGGTAGCAAACCTACCCATGACTGACTCACAGACTTAACCCAAGTCAGTTTTCAGAGATGGTGTCTAATTTCCAGTCATTTGTCAATAAAAATTGACTGAGCAAATTTGTGTAGGCAGTCTGAAATTTTGTCTGACAAAGAAGAGTGATCATGTATGTTTCCTATCCCACCTGGACAGAATCCAGCAGGGTATTTTAAATCAACATGATAAAAATGCTGATACAAAACTTAAATACTCAGATCACAAGCAGCAGACAGGTGAGCATAAAGAAGAACAAGTAGAACATGCTGAATACTAGCTTCTTTTTAAAATGCCCAGTCTGCTTCCAAGTTACCACTGCAAAGTAAAAATGCAGCATTGTTTTGGATGAGTGCTTTTATCAATCCATTTATTGATCCAGTTTTAGTCATTTCAAACAGTACATGCTTTTTTCTCTGAGTTGGTTGAAATGCTGGGTGAAAATTGCTTATAAATGTTTCTAATATCCCAGTGCTCCACATATTGTATATTCCTTTTGGATAGGCAATAAGGTGAAAATCCATTATTCTCTCTAAGATCTAGTTTTTATGTCTCCCAGGTTGGAGTCAGGAATATTGTGAAATACTATTGTCACACGCTGTAGGCATGGTCTGGTTTGGGAGTCATCAGACGGGAAGTTAGAATATAAGTTGTCTGGATAAAACAAAAACAACACACCCTCACAGGGCTGCAAAATGAAAATACTGAACTAAAAATAACCAAAGCAACATAGAAAAATGACAAATAAGACCTTTCCTTTTTCAGTGGATCACTGGCTTCCAGACATTGATCTCGCTCTTGTTCTTGCTCTTGTCCTATCATTGCTTCTCTCGGTTCCTCACTGTAGACACAAAAAGTGCCGACATTGTTGTCAGAATTTGTTACCTTAATGGTACCCAGGTGTGCCAGCTCCTTCTGTGTCTTAGAGGGCATAGTTGTTTTCTCCTCACCCTTCCCCACAGGCAGATGCATGCCACAATTACATACAATTGTTGCTTGAAAAAGGCAGACATACTGCTGGGATGTGAATAAAAAGTATAGCTTATGTGAAAAAAAATTATACAGAAATTATACAGAAACTGCAGTTTATGATGCCTCAATGTTGAAGATTGTTTTCATTTTTGGTTTGTGTCTGATGAAAGGACAGTAAGGCAAAGAGAAGGACAATAAGACTAGTTCTAGGTCATGTCAGATTTTTTCTCAGTAAGGGGAGGCTGAGGGAGAGATATTTAACTAAAGTGTGCAAAATAATGGGATAAATAAAACATGCAGGGGGTGTTAATCCACATTAAATTCTGCAAACTGAGCCACTCTGTGCAGTTAAAAACCAATTACAAAAATATAAATTTAAAAATGCAAAAGAGACTTTATTCATTCATTGGGGTATCTTTTTAGTATTTATGGTGTAGTAGAAGGTTAATTTATTGACAAATGAGGTGTGTCAATGGGCTGAATGGCTTGTTTTCACCATAACTCATTAATGCCATATTGCCATAATGCCAGTTTATTTCAGAAACAGTGCATTAATTTCAAGTATTGTGGGTCTTGAAAAAAGTTTTTTTTTTTTTTTTCCACAATATGTTTTATTCATGACAAAATGGGCAATTAAACAATTACTTACAGTAAAAATGTGTTACAGTACCACTCAATCAAGTTTTTTAATAAGGATTACTTTCATGTGCATAATTAAGGGGAATAAAATTGTGTCATTCTTTGGTTGTTGTTTCACGGGGTTTTCAGTGGGTATTTCTCCTGGCCTTGCCTATCTTCCAGTCCCTACTTAACAGATCCAGTTCTTAAGGATGTTTTAATTCATTTGCAATACTTTGATCATGAGCTAGGCCTATTTTAACACAGGAAAAACAATTGTAAATCAAACTTTCTTTATTTAAATGTGAATAAGCAATTTAATAATCTGTACCTGTAGCATTACTAAATTATTTTATTGGAGGGATCTCCAAGATCTCACTGGATGTATCTAAAAAGATCCATTTCATTTGGGTGGCTGATATAATTAAGTGTAAACCATAGCTCCAAAAAAGGCACTACATCCTCCAAGTCTTGTTACTATCTGGTCACTACATAACAACATGTAGCCACAGATCAGTACCAAAAGTAATTAAAATGCAGTAACACTAATATATGGTCTACTTTATGGAAAATACTGGTTAGTTGAATGGCAATGTGGTGATACTGAAATGTTAAGTTAGTCACCTGGAATTCTCCCAGAATGTGTGGCATCCATATTTGCGTAGCAGATGCACTCACCCAAAACAACCTACACATCTTACATATAATCAGCTAGATGGCCATTCGGGTACTTTGATTAAGGGTACAGCCTCACATAGGAAACCGGTTTCTTCTAGGTTACAAGTCCTGCTTGTTTCCACTACGCCACACTTTTGTACCAGTGTTCTCTGTCCCTGGAGGTGTCCTGTTTACATTATTAATATTGCAATATTACACCAAGTTGTTGAGCAGACACTCCAGAGTGATTTCCACAGTTTATGATTTCATATGTTATACATTTATACAGCTAGGCATTTACTTAGGCAATGCAGATTAATTAAGTTGCCCAAGGGTATAACAGCAGTGGGTTAGAAGCCATACCTATTACCACTACACCACGCTGCTACCTGTTTGCAGGGTCCCATGGCTTGTGTTCTCTGTTCCCACCCCAGGAGGGGGAGGATGGGCCCCACAACGGGGCGACAGGCACCCCTGGCTCCAAGTAGACCTACGGGACAGGATGGAGGTCACAGCCATCGCCACCCAGGGGCTCCGGGACAGCTCAGACTGGGTGACAGCCTACATGCTGCTGTTCAGTGACATAGGCAGATCCTGGAAGCAGTACAGACCGGAGGAGGGCGCATGGGTGAGGTGAACACACACACATACACACACACACACACACACACACACACACACACACACACACACACACACACGCACACACACACACACACACACACACACGTATACATGTACACACACACGTACACACAAATAACATGATTGATGACAGCTCTTGCCTTTAAAAATTAAAATAAACTCAGTGAACATGGTGTCTGTGGGCCCTGCAATCACTGGCATGCAGACACCACGTTGACCATGTTTGTTACATTCATTTTGAATTTATTACCACCACTCCCTCTGCATGCCATCTCTTTGATTGGGCCACTCAAAGAATGTGTCAGTGAGTTCAGATCCAAGGATACAATACTTCTCTTACAGTGGGCATTCATGAGCAGTGCAGTGTTGAACGACTAAGCAACAGGTAGCTGAAAATGAGGATGCCTGAAGAAGATGCAATCAGCAGAAGTAGGGATGTATCAGTAAAAAAGTTCAACCCCACCGCCCCCCATCTGAGTGAAAATGAACATTACACTAAACAAAATGCCAAAAGAGCAAAGATGCTCACTCCACTAAATTTTGGTGATTTTACCTGTCTTAAGTGTTATGGAATCAGAACACTCTTAAACTTCCAAAGTTTCCCGTTTACCGATGCAGAGGCATTCTTGCCTCATTCCCATCAGTGCCTCCCACCCCTGCACAGCAGCAGTGAAATATGACACCTCCGTTGAGAACGCACCCTCCTACGCATGCTATTGGCTGCTCCAGCAATGCCTGACAGCAGAATATAATCATGGCTGATTTAACATGGAGTACCTCTCACTACCAAGCCCTTACAAAGGATCTCTTTGCATCTGTCTATTTTTATCACTGCAAAAGAAAGAAGGGTGTATGCAAGACAGCTGTTCTTATATAAAGAGTCACACCTCAATACAGTAGACTGCAGTTATAAAACCCCCCTGAATTTTTTTAATTCCATCTGCAAGTTGCCTTCAAAATGGGTTTACTGAACATGACATTGTGGTGCACGCCTGAAGACGCACAAGTATATGTCAAAGCATGTGTAAACATTTATGCATCATATAACTCTAAATATGCATATATAATGCAGGCCCCATGTGTATATGTAGGTATGGTATTGTGGAACTGTGTTGATAACCAGAGAGTTTAAGTCATAGGTGTGGTACTGCTGTTGAAGTGTAGAACAAAGCACTAAAGTTGAATTGCTTCAGTAAATAATATCCAGAGGTATAAATGCATACCTGCCTCTCCTAAGCAAATGCATTGCATACATAATCTGGTTCTAGCCATCTCTTCAGCACGTTTGGCAAAACTAACCTGAATGCATTTTGTCCCCAAATTGACGCGACATGTTTAAGCTGGAATTACTTTTTCTTGTTTAAATTGTAATGCACCTGTGATGGTACTGACCAATGTATTACCCACAAAACAGCTAAAGGAGCATACTACAAAAATATTGAAATTTATTCTCAAATCCAAGCACAAATCAGGTGTTCCATTCCAAAAGAAAAACTGTCTCCAGCAGCTACATACCTGTATTTTATTTTATTTAAGCAAGGTTAATTGGACAGGTATGGCTTGTTAGACAGTGGCTGGCTTCCTTCACACACACATTCCTCACACCCATACAATGACAGTCATTCAGTATGGAATGAGGCTGATGAAATACATTTGCTGTGGGTGCATTTGCACATGGAAATGAAATTTCCTTAGATCACACAATTAAAAAGGTATCCGGTACCACACAATACAATTCATATTTAATTGTACAGGTCTGACTTGTTTACACACTCCCAGTTTTCAGAGCACTTTAAGTTTTTCCAATACTATATGAGGACACATCCTTCACAGCTAAATTTTCCATTCAACTCGGTGTCGGCTACAGTCATAATGCTTTGTCAAATGGAAAAAAGTGCACTTGCTTAAATTTGGCACTCAAAGCCAAGGCCAGTACACTTTGTCAGGTTAGACAGCAGGTGTTAGAGGAAACGGTGCAGCAATGTAGATTTCCCTGATCTGACGGCCATTTTATTGGAAGGAGTTCACTTCTTCACTCTCCTTTGTCAGGCTTTAAATTTGACTCTGTGAGACAGTCATCTCCTGCCTAAAAGCACAAGACTCTCTGTGGGCAGTAAAAGCCTTTCAATCACTGGCCAGAACAAATGCAGTTAAAGCAAAGGGTGGAATGAGGTGTGCTCTTGGATTCGTTTCCCTGTGACCTCCCTATTGCCAGGACCCTCATACAGAGACTAAGGGTGCTTTCATACTTGACATATTTAGAGGGGATTTTTCTGGAGCCGAGTTCCTTCATCCCCAGAGTTTGGTTCATTTAGTCAGGTGTGTGAAAGCTGTTTTTGAACTTTAGGGGGGACCAAAAAAAAATAAAACTACAAGGTGGTCTGGGGTCCTCTTCAAACGAACTGGTGTATGGTTTGCCCTGAAATTTTGCCCACATGAAAGCATTCCGCTCTACTTACAACGACTGCCTACGGCACAAGTACAAAGTGAGCAACTGATGGAAATGTACATGTAATAACAGCCTGGATTTTACAAAATGGGGAATGGGAGTTTTGCATGGTCTCCAAAAGTGAGTTCACCTTGTGTGCAACAGGAATGAATCTAGCATTATTAATTCCCACAAAATCATCTTTCCCCATCATTTATTCTTTTGCTTCAGTCTCATGAATAAATCCATGAAATTACTTCTAAAGCTTAAAAATGTTTGATAAACAAAACAAAAAATACTAATGATAAAAGCCATATTACCCTGTAGAAATCATATATGTAGAAGTTCCAGATGAAGACTCAAGGGGAGAGTTTTCAGACAATCCCTAAACAGCTAATTGAAACCATATATACCCATTATCTCCACTAGTATAAAAATCT
The DNA here is from genome assembly GCA_019176425.1 of Megalops atlanticus. Classification (NCBI taxonomy): domain Eukaryota; kingdom Metazoa; phylum Chordata; class Actinopteri; order Elopiformes; family Megalopidae; genus Megalops; species Megalops atlanticus. Next base: position 33,149,390 of record CM032886.1, on the reverse strand, counting down.
CACTAACCACTTCTTTTTCACGTGAGCTGCTCACAGCATCCCACCTCCAACCCATCTCATTATATCTGTTTATGATGTCCAAATGTGGGGTAAACAACCTTGGCCTCATGGCCCGGTGCAATGTCTTCATCAGACCCTAAGCTAAAAATGATTTATACTGACATCAAAGGGAAAACCTCCGTGTTCTCCAATACATACATTTACATGCCATGGAAATTCATATCTACTGAATTGTTTAAAGGAAGGTATGTGTGTTTTCTGTTTGCTGGGGAATGTTGACACATAAAAAATACAAATGTTAATAGTGCCAACATTTTAAGACTCTAACTAGTCATGAACTTGCAAATGAACTCAGATTTGGACTTGAGCAGGCAGACCAAGCATGAGAAGAACCTAACTCACATAGAGGAAATTGAGGGGGACTTGAGAGAACAGACATGCCGAAGTGCAGGAGTAAGAGTGCTACGTGTTCTCAGATTAAACAGAGCTCTGCCCTGCCCTCAGAGGAGATGAGTTTCTGGTGAGCCGCGGAGAGCAGATGAGAGCTTGCAGTCACCACACATCTGTCCGCTGTTCTTATTTCAACCTCTCTCTTTTTGGAGATGGCTCAGCCTGTATGTAGAACTTGCTCCATTGCGTACAAAATTGTTACCAAGGAATGACAAAGAAAAGGATATTGCACAGAGCATTAAATTGATGAAATGAAAAAAAAACACAATTATCGTGGTGAATTTAATCTATAAATCCTGTGAAGTAATTGAATGTAGCAAAAGACACTTATGTGAGTAAGATATGTGCTTTCAACTTGTTTTGGCTAATCGCAATGATAAATTGGGTTACAGTTTATTTAACAGCTCAGGATGAATGGGTAACAATATAACAACAAAAAAAAAAATTAGGATAGCAAAGCTGCAATTACCCAAATGACCTCCACACCCTGCTGCTCCAGGGGGCACAGATTCTTACACAAGAGCAAAGCTCAAAGTGACAATTGCACTATAATTAATTGGCATCAGATTTTTAAGTGTGACTAGAACCCATCCACCCACAGTGGCGTGAACGTGACTGCCAGACGAACGTAGGGAGGGAGGGCGAGTGACAGGCATGGAGCGGCAGGGTTCACACGGTCCGGCGGGTCTGTGTTTTGTAGTTGGCAGATGGAGTGCTCGCAAGCGGAAGAAAAGCAGTGATGTTTTTGTTATTGCTTTCACACTGTGCTAAACTGGGTTGTTTCAACCTGGGGGGGCGGGGGTTCCCTGGCTGTCTGGCAGTTTCCGCCAAGATGCAGTGTGCTGCTGACGTCGGACTCCAAGGATCATCCCGTGTCATGATTCCAGTACGCACAACCCAGGCCCATAAATTCCATTAACGTTCCATCTGTTGATATTTTTTATTTTAATTTCATCTCTTCATCTCCATGTCTGATTGTCCCTTACCTCCCAGTCTTTTGTTGGGTTTCCTTTAAAGGTTATCATCTCCTCCTGGCAGTCTGTTCTGCTCCCTCTGTCAGTGAGACCATTGCTCTCCAGCACGCCATGGTCCGGATGGCGTGGAAGAAATCTTTGGAAAAACTTCCTGACTGCTTAGTTTTCAGTTCTCTGGTGGAACGCGAGCAGCCCACTTCTGTCAGCTCTCTTTCTTTTTTTTTTGGGTTGGTCCTTTAAATAGAACATTCCTCTTATTAAAAAAAAAAAGAAAACATAATTCCTTTAGGTCTCATTAGCTTACCGTGGCTCTGTCGTTGCTCAGATAAGCGATACCACAGCTGTGCTGCTGCTGTGCCACTGTGCCGAGGCATAAAAATCTATCACCTTTTTTCTATCATTTTTTTCTACAAATTTATCACTTTTTTGTAAAATATTTTTACACAAGCTTCACAGAGGTCTTAGATCATAAGACTGAATACAAATGCACGTGTGTCACCTTGCCAGAGAGCTGTTGTTAAGAGCTGGTGAGGACAAGTAACACTGCAAGGCCCTGTGGGACAGTTCCTCTCTTCAGACCCGGTCAGCGTGGCACCGGCGCGGGTTCAGTTCTTGCCAACTGCTCCTGCCTGTTAGGTCCGCTACATCACATGTAATGAGCTCTGGGCCTCAGCAATGGGAAAAGAGGCTAGGTAAAAGGGCTAAAAATATCGGGGAACCAAGAGGTCAATCTTGGCGTTCTGCTAATGATCCGATTAAGCCAGCCAAAGGCCCTGGGAGTTGCTGGTGTGAGTGAAACCTGTAGGCGGAGGTGTGGAGGTAACAGCGCGAGACTGTCTAATGTTCCACTCTGGTCCTTTCAAGATGTAATCACCGAAAATAATGAGTCACAGGGTGGTTGTGCCTGTGCATATGTATGTCTGCCATTGTGTATAAAAAAAAGGCATTACTGAGTGGTTTGACCAACAATGACTATCTGTGACCTTTGTTCATCAGGGGCTGAGGGTTTATGGTAAAGGCTTTGCGATGGATCTGCGAATCCTTCCCGCTCCATTTCACACTGGTGCTCTACTACTGATGCTAACTGTCAAGTCCCAGAACTCCTTGTTGTCAGCGTCGGCTTTATGCAGCGAGGTTACATGAAAGTCTTCATGGTTCAGAGTGCATGCTTTGAGTGAATTCTCACAGTCAACATTATGCTCATGCAGATCCCCTGTTTTAGCGACCCTAAAACCAGCACAGTGCAGAAACTCCCACTTCAGACATCTTAGCCTAATATCAATCTTGCGGGCAGCACTGCAGTGACAAACCGTCACCTTGGGTATGGAGCGTGCGTGCTTGGCTGATGAAACCTGAAACTAGGGAATCCCCCATAGGAGAGGAAGGGCTTAATTAATGAGGCAGAAATTGTGCTCAGAGGCAGCAGGAATAGAGACAGTGGTGCTGCTTTGGGCAAAGAGCTGTTTCCAAATCTAGCCTCTTTGATGTAATGGGAGATTAAGCTCTGCTGGCAGTTTGTACTGGTGAGTAGACTGGGCTTTTAACCTGAACATTGCAGGTTAGAGTACCAGGTGGACTATTGAGCAAGGCACTTAATTGGAGCCTCTGTAAGTATTTAGCTGCATAAATGGACAATATGCAAAATCCATTCTAACCTCTACATTACACCATATGAGATTTATATGTAAAGGGCAGGGGTTGGCAACCTTTACTATGTAAAGAGCCATTTTGGCTAGAAAGAAAAAAAAATATCTGTCTGGAGCTGCAAAAAATATTTGAGCCCTTTAAATGCAGGTACCACAGCCTATTAGTCTAAATTAGCCTATCAACATTACTAATAGGTCTAAATGAGCATTCACTCTTATGTTTTACCACAATGTGGCTGCAGTAGGCTATTTATGATCTGGTACTTTAACTTTGCATTTCCTATACAGTATTTACAAACATTGCGGTGCGTGAGCACTAGCTCGTGGCAGAGAGCCACGAGGATTTAACCAGTGCCAGCAGACGGACCATTCTCGACAATGTCTTTTATTGTGTTATCATCATGTAATCTTACATTTTATAATTTTTACATGATCTATCAGATGTATATTAAAAAATATCTGTCTACAGTAATGATTCTGTGCGCCTGCAATAAAAAAAAAATTGTAAAGGTAACATGTCCGATTTGGAGAAAACCATATGATTCTATGGGGAAACAGTAGGCCAGTAATGTTACCTAGCGTTAGCAGCAAGGTAGCAGTTTAACCACATATCAATGGATCCCCACCAATAGTAATAGTGAAGAGTTGTGCTGTCAGGTGTAATATTAATAAGAAACGAAATCCCAATGTGAAGTTTAATTTAATGACATTGAGTTTAAGTTGTGAATTTTGCATGTAAGTCCAAGGGAGCCAAAGCCGCTCTCTGCCACCAGCCCCCTGTGTGACGACATGGAAGCATTGGTCTATTGTGCGAGACTTCAGGAAACAAGCATATGGTTGTTGTTCTTTGTTTACCGTAGTGTGTGTTTGTGTGTTCACGCATTATTTTATCATTCTCAAAACGAATAGCATGCAATAAATTTTGAACATTGGATGTAAGGATGACTTTAGGCCTACAACAATGATAGCAAAATGTAAAAAAAAAAAAATCTTATTCTTTTTTTTTTTTTTTTTTTTGATAAAGCTAGCGAGCCACTAGACTAAAGAACTGCATGTGGCTCAGGAGCTGCAGATTGCCGACCCCTAGTATAGGGTGAAAGACAGTTGCTCATACCAGGGAAGCTAGTGAAGAGAAAGTGAGGCTTCATAACATTATTTTCATTCAGCAGATGCTCTTGTCCAGTGCAAATTGCATAGGTTACAATTTTGCATGTTGTCCATTTACTCAGCTGGATATTTACTGAGGCAATTCAAGATTAAGTACCTTGCCCAAGGGTACAACAAAAGTGATCCAGCAGGGAATCAGACCAGCCACCCTTTACTTCTGAGCCCTTCTCCTTACCACTACACCACACCGCTGCCTCTGTTAGTCACTGACCTGTGTGAACCAATCACATGACTAAACTTTAATGCACACTTTAATGCTATGATTGGTCCAAATCAGTGATATCATATGAGTGCTCCACCCATTTCATGGTCGATAAAGCCTCACTGTCCCCTCTCATTATCAACATGCATTGGGGTGCCTTTGTGGATCTCCCCAGACTAGGCCAGTACTAGGCCCACATAAACCATAGGGCATCCCAAGCACGTTATGTGCACATGTTATGTGAACACATGTTATGTGAACACATGTCTCTTCTGGTAGTTCCAGAATGTTGGAAGAGTCTGCTGAACCAGCAGCCAAAGTCATGACAGCCTTCATTTCCATCATTGCCATTCAATGGCTACCGAAGCAATTTCAGACGAATGTCCAACAATGTGGCCATTCCGTCGCAAACCTGATGATGTCTGTTTGTTCTCTTTTTTATTTCCTTTGACAATGGTCGCTGAATTCAGTTCTGTGCTGTAGGGAATGGTCTACACTGAAAACACCATCATCATCAGCTCACTAAGTAGAAAAGTCTAGGGTTAGGAATGCAATCAAAGCCTGCTAAATTGTCGCTGACAATAAATCCAGGAGCAATCAAGTATGAATGGCACTTGGTTCTAAATCACATTAAAAATACAGACCTCATTATGCAGCCCAACTGGCATTTATTATTTTATGAAACAGAAAAATGAAGTAAACGAGATTATTTAATATTTGATGTTTCCAAGAAGAGTTCTGATATCCTGTCAAGAGACACCTTGGGCTGTTCTGTGAAAAAAAAAAAAAGAATCAATAGTTTAAATTGTTTTGAACATGCTTCTGTGCTTGAAATTCATTTTGAGTTTGCTGGGAAAAAACAAAGTCAATTTCAAGCGTTTGAAAATGAACCCCAGGGGGAAGAAAAAAAAATGAAAAGTTAAGCTGCTACTGTATACAGAACAGCTTTCTTGTCGATGGCCTTTACAAGTCCGATTTGATAAATGTGAGGTGTGTCCAGCTAAGCACTTTCCCATAGGCTTTCTCACAGAACCCACCCTCCCCCCAGCTGTCTTTCAAGAGGTGCAAATAAATGGCCCCTAGAGCAACCTATTGGGGGCTTAACTGAGAGCTATTTATATATGCCCTCTGCTTCACAAGCCTCATGGCAAGACTCCCCAGCCAGTCTGACCTCCTTAGACAAAAATGCAGCCTCTTCTTTGCACACATTTACTGAAAAAGAGGAAATATGTCCACATGCCTTTTACTGATATTAACTTGTTTATTAATCAAAAGGACGATGTTTTCATTGGTAAAGCATCTTCAGCAGGAAAACATGAGACAAGCATGAGTTTGGTCAGACCCTCTGTGTTGTGGGACAAGCACATGATCACCTTTGGTCTGCTGGTTTTTGATCCCCATAGCCTTTGCTCCAAGCCGGGTGGGGTTCCCCCCTTGCGCTGGTGTGCTGTATGTCACTTCTATGCTCTGTTGCTCTGCCTGCTATGTGTGCTCCTCTGATTTGGGCTATGATTCATCTCTCCTGTTCACCTGTCACCTTCACTCCCTCGCCACAGAGACCGCTCCTTTCACTTCCACTTGAGTAGTTGAGAGGCCAGACCCCCTCCTCCCTAAACCATCATGACTGGCTCACTCATAAGAATACAACCAATTGAGAGTTTTTTTAGCCAGTCCAAATGCAAGTAAATTTTTAAGTGAGAAGTGAGAGGTGGGTGTAAGGAATGGACACAGTATTCAAGCTTCAGTCTGTACCCATCAAATGAAAGATTTTTGACAGGTAGTGGTTGTTGTAGCAAACCTCATGAATGAATTAATTTTCTGTACTATGGTCTTTGTGTTCTATTGCATGTTATTGTCAGAATGTCATGTTTCTTCAGCACACAACTCAGTACACAGTAACAGTCTCTGCAGAACAGGGATCATCCATCAAAGTGCAGAAAAGTAAGGCTACACTTTCCAGACTCTGCATCAGACGGTCCTTCTTGTTTCCACTCAACTGAAGTTGCTGTTTCTTTTCACTGTGTTTGTTTGGACAAGTTTGTAATGGATTATGGCCTCCACTCATCGCAAGTGAGGGCAGTTGCCATGCCTTCCTAACCCTGTGGAGTTAAACACACACTGGTCTCCTCCCCTCCTTGGCAGAATGGATAGGACACATCCTAGAATCCCCTTTTATAGCTTTCCCTTTCACTTTCTATATGAACAAGCCTGTTTTCTGTGGAATATTACCAAGAACTTTTTGTCTGATTTGAGTTTTTTATTCTTTCTTTTTTCATGAAAATGATGGGAGATCTGTGATCAGACTGAGCTGTGAACTTTCACCCACTCTTGTTTTTATCTCATTCTCTGCTTTGATCCATCTCAACAACCTTGCCAGCACATACTCTTTTATGTTTCTTCCTTAAAGTGTGAGATACAAGATTACACAGCCACCACCAAAACAAAACAAAAAAAAATAGACCTGTAATATGTGATTTGCAGATAAAGCAGTAATTATATTACAGAGTGTTCTGTTTCTCTGGGCGCAGGATTTTCTTCCTATCTTGGTTTTTGACAAAGATAAAAAAAAAAAAAAGGCTGGTTCTGATTCAAAATCATCTATAAGATGTATTCATTTATTTTGATATAATTTCCAGATTGTACTAACATGAACAAGTACAAACATGATACTTTTTGCAGTTTTTCACAAAACAAATAGGTTGGGAAGCAATGAGAACATGTTCTCACGAAGCTGACACCACATTCAAGGAAGCTTTCACAGCATTCATCGGTAGCCCTGGATATTTTTGCAGTCCAGTCCAGGTTAAAGTTAAGTACTCACAGGGTTACCAGAGTAGATCCCCCTCCAAGGATTCAATCCTGCAACCCTCTGGTTTCCAGGCCAGTTTCATAATTTTACTGCCACCCAGTTCAAGATCAAAGGAAAACAGACTGCATCAAAATAAATGAATTGATTTCATTTTCAGAGCTGCTCTCTCTTGTCCTTTGGTGACCAATATGGAGTGTTGTATTTGTTTCTGGCCTATGCCGGCATTGATCAAATTACACAGTTTAGAAGGCTATAGCTCAATTTAATAGCCGCAGGCAGGGTGTCTGGGTATTCGCATTGTGGTGGCTTTGTTATTTCTGCTGCCAATTTAGCGTTTTGCCTAAGGGAACACCCCCCGTTCCCTCATGTAATAAGATTTCAGTGTGTAGGTCAGTGACTGTCGAGATCGATGCCCATTGAATTTCTCGTCTCATCGTGAAATGAAATCATGGAAATATTGCAGGACACATTGCTCTCTAAAAGCCCTATTACGAATCATCAAAGGTCAACTGAATTAAAAAGAAAAAAATGCATATAGATGTCTCCCCTGACCTTTGGAAATGGGGAAGGTTTATCTGTCTCAATATAAAGATATTTCACAATCCATTATCCATGCTAAACATGCCTTTATATTATGACTTTTTAAAGAATGTTGACCATTTATAGATGGTCTGCTTTGTATATGTCCATAGTCAATATTGTGGAGGGTAAGAATGCAGGAATAATAAAGTGTTTATAACCTTTTACAATCATTCAATTCATGAATGCTCAACAAACTTTTAATAGCAGCATTATAAATATTGAATATTTAGCCCAACATGTGTGAAGAATTTAAGGAAGAGTTCAGCCTTGCTAGATTGAAAATATTCCACAAAAGTGTAAAATATATAAACATCCGCAGTGCATATTACACCCACAACCTTTGTTTTTTCAAGCTCTTAATGACACATTTGGTTATATTTAATCATGTTTGACTAAGCATCAACAATGCATTTTTTCATTTGTAATGCCACTCTTAATAATATAGTAAGCATTTACAGCCGGATGATACTATAAAGTGATTGTCGCTTTTTAGAGGCATCTGACAAATGTGTATTTCAGTGTGTTTTCCTATGATCAGAATATGTTGTATATTTATTTTGATATGAAAACAAATTAATCTTATCATAGGTGATGTGACAAGAGAGTTTTAATGGCATGGAAAAGACAGTCACAAATGCAGTGTGGCTGTGCGCAGTTTAGGGCCATTGTGCATGTGCCACACTCTGAGTCAGTCTGTGTTAATATCTATGCTATTGAAGGGCCGGCTTCATTTGATTTTATGCTTTATAAACACCAAGTGGCATAGTGTGTAGTTTACATATATTTTTTTTCCCCCGGTTTAGCAGAACAGTAACATTTTTTAATTCTTCCTGAGAAGAGCTGATGATTCCTAAGGAGCATTTCATTTTCATGTACATTCATGTAGCCACTGATGACTCACCAGAGTGCCTTCCATCTGCCACACAGTGTTTTCATAAGCAATACCACACTCAGTATAAGCAAAGTGCTGCATTAATTAAACTTTCAACATCTAGTATGTAAGTGCAGTAGTAAATAAGGTGGAGGGAGGTTGTGAGGAGCAGAACCTGCACCTGTAAAAAAAATACACCACGTCCCTGCTTTCTATTTAAGCAATTTTCACCTAAAGCAACAATAAAAATAACTTTGCACTACAGATTCATTGTGCCACAAAATATTTAAATATCTGTGGGACCTAGGACTAGGATGACCCCATGTTTTCAGCAGTTCCCTGGCTGAAATGTTGCAATTCACCTCTCCATCAATCTGAATACAGCTCTGTGGTTGTGCACAGTCTTGTACAGTTTTTTGTGTCTTTCTGTTAACCAGAACTGATTTAAGTCATCTGCTCATCACTGGCAATGACTTTTTAATCAAGCTATATCTTGATTTCATTTAAATTTTATTTGTCCTCTAATAACTTGCGATTTGACCACAATTCTCTGCTGCTTTTTTTCACCAGAACTGCTTTAAATTCTCTGCTTATCACTGCCGATTAATTTTTGAACATGACACATTACTATTTCAATTCAAATACAATATTTCATTTCAGGCCATGGATGGGATTGCGTTTAATGTTGTGGTATCATGTCAGGTCCCCCTGGATAAAGATGTCTATTGAATGATTTGATTAAAAAGAGCCTCTTTAACTGCAAGAAAAGGAGAGGGCTCCTTTTTTCCACCCGCATCAAAAAAAAAAATCTGATCTTTACATTAGCTCCTGTGGTAGTTATGATTCTCTGATGGAATTTATAGTTTATTGCCATGGGGGCAGACACTGTTATCAGTTCTTATTTGAGTTGCTGTTACTTTACCCAGACCATTGATAATGTCTTTGAAGTTAATGGAAGTCGGAGCCTTGAATTGAAAGCAGGAAAAAGAGGGAAAGTTGTTCAGAACTTCAAGATATAAAGCACTGTAGACTTTGTTCTCTGAGTGGATTAATACATTGGATGTTCAGCCGTGTATTAGAGGGAGAATTAATGCACATAAAAAAATCTGATTAGCTTTTTTGAAACTAATAAAAAAGGGGTATAAAGGGATTTGCATATTCCACTTGTGTTCATTAATCCTGAAAAATATGCATTTGAATTGTACAATGAAAGTGCTCCTTTTTATGGATGAGAATGTGCAGTGCTTTCTGGAATGCATTACTTTAATTCTGCAGTCTGTTCTGCTGAAGTCCATACTCTGTTGGCAAATTACTTGTGACTCAGGGCGGGAGTACATTCTAAGTGCTAAGTGTGGATGTGAGGCTCTGTGCAGCAAAGCCCTCAGAAAGTATTTGGACATAACAAACACGTAGCAGCACAGCTAATTTCTGACTGCAGGGTACAGCACCAAAACATTATAAATCAGCTTTCATCCATTTACTTTGTGAATGTTTATGACATCCAACCAATTTCTGAAAGTTTTAATAAAGAATTAAGGTAGCACCCCTACACACATGGACACACACACACACACACACACACACAGAAAATGCACTGCTCCCATTCATTTAACAAAGACATTCTGTGACCGCCCCCCAGATGTCCTCAAACCCCTTCAGTCCTCTGCATAAACTGTTGTGAGGGAGTGATTTGCACATGCTTTTGAAGTCACATTGAGTCAAACTCAGGTGAAAAGCTTTGGACTGTGTGTTCTACCATTCCATAAACCTCCTTGTGTCAATAAGTAAAACAGAACAGCAGAAAAAACTAAAAGGTTTTACCCCAGTGTGGCAATGTTCAGAATAGAAGTGCTGGAGCAGCCATCAGACTCTTAACAATGACCTGGCACACACAGAGCAGTCTCACAAAGCCCGTTTGAGCTCTCCCTTTCCTCCTTTTTTCCTGTTTTAGTCTGTGTCAATTTGTCTTACAGATTCTCTTCCTCTTTCTGTGTTCTTTCTCCTTCACTTTTTCAACCACATCTTTCTCTCCTTCTCCCCTCATCCATGCCTCTCTCATCAATAGCCCTTTCATGTGAGCGAGAGCTTAAGCCAGCTCCCTCAATGGGGCCGTATGTTGTCGAAAGTCTTAATTGCTGTGCACTGGGGGCTTTAAGGGACCACACTGGCCCCTGAATGAGTGAAAGGAGAACCCATATTGACTCAGTTTTAATCTCATTTTGAGAGCCCCTGCTAATCCTTCCTGTTTAGACCCATTTTCTTTGTGCCCCTTTCATGAGAACATTCCGGGTTGTCTTCTTCATCCCCCCCTCCCATTGGTTGTTAATCTATTCAATTGTTTCCTCTACTGGAACGACAAGCATCTGTTATTCCAACAGGTGGGCCATTTCTGCCCAGCTTGTTCTTCCTCTGTGAGGAGCAGATTGCCTTACATCCATTTAAGAAAAAAGACTGAGCATGCCATTATTTAGATATTCTGCCTTCAGAGAAGAAAGAGCCACCAAAATGGAAAAAGACAGCTTTATTCTCTTTCTTATCAGTGCTCATGAAGAAGTTTAGAGCCCTGTTTAGAGTAGCAGACAATTCATTGATGTTATTTGTCTCCCTGCCTTAAGTGCACGCGAATGCAGTCCTCTTTGGAGTGAGTCATTATTTGCACAGAAAAAGTTTTGTACAGTGACTGGGTGGGCAGTAGGGATTTGATGAGTTGAATATTCAATCTTGGGAGCTACAGAACACCTGAGTGTCAAATTTATTGTAATGCGCCTCCCCGCTGTGAAGAATGGGGGTTGGCATGGCTATCAATCAGAGATGTCTAACAAACAACGTCATTTTGCGTTGCAGGGCCTCATGGGCAATGCCTCTCCCTGGCATTTTGTGATTTTTCTCTCTCCATCAGTTTTTGTGTCAAAACATTTCAACGTGTCCAACTGTGTTCTTGCAAACTAATGTTACTGCAAATGTCAGCAAGGCACAGAATATTGCTTGCTGGTGCCATCTTGCTTGATGTATATAGCCACATAGTATCTCCCGCAAGAATTCTTGATTGCCTCAGGACATCACTTGGCTCAAGTCGGACAGAGATGGGAGACTGCTCATCTGGAGTCTATGAAGATTTATGAGTCAGGGACGCAGGAATGAAACTGCCAAAACAAACTGGCTGAAAGAGATTAATTAGCATAGAAAACAGCGAGAAAGATGAAAAGATGAAGTCTGTCAGGGTGAGTTTGCTTTAATCGCATCGTCATTAGGACTTTTAGCGAGCGGGGGGGCCCAACTGAATGTATGTTCACATATCCCCTTTGGGCTTCTCACGCGCCACCCCCATCCCCCACCCCTGCTCTGCTCAAAGCTGAATTTCCTCTCATCAGGCTTTTTCACTTTTGCTTTTTTGCTGCTGCTGTCTGTGATGCCATACTAAAGAATGCAGAATACATAGACGGAGGAACACCGAATTCCATTTTGCGATGACGATTATGATCTTAATCTGAGATTGCAGTGGTGAAACTTTTGAAGACTCGTGAGGAAAAAAAAACACAAATGCGTGCATGACTCAAACTTCAGGGAGTATCAGCCGTGATGAATAAGTGCCTGGAAGCTGTTGCAGATTGCATACAGGCCTGCCATATTTAAACCGGCCTCATGGACTTAGGATGCCCAAGGAAAAAGTGAATAGCTTTAATTACTGACTTAAACAGAATCCCGAGGATACTGTGTTAGCAATGGGACCAGTTTGCTGGTATGGGTGCTGTGGCACCATACTGGGACGGCGTGTTCAGCGACACTGTATACGAGGGCTAGCGTGCCAGTTCGGAGAGTGGATGTCTTGGCGCCCCATGACGATCCAGCCAAGCGACACAGGAGGTTGTTCCGTGCTGAGACTTTGCCACGGAGTGCCTCAAGGTGATGTCTGTAGGTTAACTGCTGGTCTAATTTCACCCCGAGGTATGTAGGGAATGCAGCTTGTCTTGATGAGAAGAGCTAACGTGTGTGCCAGAGCAATATTGCATAATTGCCAAAAAAACATTCTATGAAGCAACACAGCAGCTGGGCGGGAGTAAACAGAAGCCGTTAAAGTCATTATGCTCCTTTTCAGAATGCTATAATAGTGGCTGCGAGGAAGACGATGCACTTCAGGGGTTTCAAATGCATTTCTTGGAGGGCCGGGCGCATGCTTGATTTTTGTTCCAACATCTGCTCTTAATGACTAAATTAGGCCAATTATGCACTCAGTTTGACAAGTTTAACTTATGATGAATGCCAACAGAAGTTTTGCCCTTCTGCAGCTGAACCACGCAACAAGGTCCACGCTCAGATAAAATCCTGAAGTGAAATGTGTTTCTAAACTAACTCAGATCAAGGGTAGGTACAGAAAAAGAAAAGCAGACCCTGATCTAATCAAGTAGCAATGCATTACAAAATGTTGTAATATGTAGTGCCATCCTGAATATAGTCCTACAATAATTTTCGCCAACAAGTACAATTATACCTTGGAGCAATATGACAGAAATTGGGAATATTTCAGTTATGACTGGATAGGGGACCCAAGATTCAGTCTAAGAAGGTGGGTCTTCATTCTGCATTGGAAACTTCACAGTGCTTACCGTACAAATAATGTTGCAAATATAGACAAGTGTACAATGTGCAGTTTTTATTGAGCCATTGCGAAATAGAAACATAAACTCTGGTTTTGAAACATGCTGTGGCATTCTGCCAGTTTAAAATGAATGCTTCAGGCTGGGGGGCCTGGTTTCTGATTAGTATTCCTCATGTAGCATTGATTGACAGCTTGTAGGCACCCTCACAGATTGGCAGTTTGACAACGATTGTGGTGTCATGCTCAGAAACCTGAGAAGGGTTTCCTGTCATCCAAGCAGGATTGAAGACTGAGGCAAAAAACAGTGGATCAAATCCTCACTGCAGCTTTTGAGATTAAAGGCAGGTGAATTTTTCTAGCATTTCGAAGTGGAGATGCAGCATATCCCAGGTGATGCAGTTTATTGCATGCCTCTGTCACTCTTTCTCTCCAAATGGCTGTAGCTGAGTGGGGCTGGGATTGGTTAATGCTTAAATGATGGGAACGGAGGCGGTCCAGGGAGATGCAAGCTGCTCTTAAAAGCACCAGCGGTGGTCTAGAAGGAGCCCATTTTCCCTCTGGACCAATTATATGACCAATGGACCAGTGCAGCGATGGGAACACTGTACTATGAGAGAAATGTTGGGTGAAATGTTAAAATGAGGTCCTGACTCAGAGTGGTCATTAGAGATCCCATGGCACCTACTGCAAATTGGAGGTTTTCCCCTGTGTCCTGTTCACATTCTCAATATGGCCATCTAATCATCCCTTGAGTTGATTGGCTAAATAAATCCTTGTCTGTCCAGCTACACTGATGCGCGTGAGAACTCTGGCACAAAATGGGCACTGTGGCTCAGATAACAGCTTCTTGGTTCACCACCAAACACATGCTGTAATTTTATTTGAGTTCCTGCAATGTGGTTTAAATGCTCCTCAATCATTCATTCAGTCTTTTGGTTCATTCATTCATTCTGTTTGAGGCTGACACAGGTATCCAAACAATGAGGAGATTGTACATTAGAAAATAACTTCTGCCCATGGGAACTTTAGTATACAGTTAATTAATACAGATGACAACATCATTACTGAGGGCAGCAGTCGTCTGATAAAGACAGTTTAAAATCACAAAAAAGCAGCCAAAAATGTCTTTTTCCTGGTAATATAGTACAGCCAGGCTAATTATGGCATGATGCAAGTAACAATTCACTGTCTTACACTTGAGGATAAATGAATGGATAGAAAATAAACACAACTCAGAAACAGTGCACTAGGAGTTTCTTTCTGTACAAGCAGGATGGAGCTGGTATCTGACCAAGGCATTTAACAGGTCCGTCGAGAGTAATTGTGGAGATAACAAGTTCTTGAACAACTGCAATGGCTGGTTTTATGGGCCCATTAACACAAGCATATAAAATATGGATTTTTACATCCAATTTTTATGAGCATTTATGAATAAAATACTCCAGGACAGTACTTGTAATACCAATATACGTAATACCAATTATTATTTTTTGAAGAAAAATGACAAATTGTTGAAAGTATACAGTATGCTCACATATTCTCATAGAATACATTTGAACTACATTTTTTTTACAGTTTCTTAGTTCTGAATACCATTTTCCATGAAATTCAAGATATTTATTGTCATACAATTTCTTTAATCTGACTTAAGTGTGATCCAGTTTTTTGCAACACAATACAGAAGTCAGTTTTTTTGTTCAGAGTGGGAATATCATTTGGGTAATCATATTCAAATAATAACATTCATAACCATAATCATACTTGAATTCAGTGTGAGCCTATTTTTGCACAGTATGCAGCAACAAAATCCTTCCTATCACAGTCACACAACCAGGGAAAAAGGCCAATTTGTCATGCTTACAGTGCTATCATGACATTGTTGGCATATTCAGAGTTTTTTGGCTGCAGACAAAGAAAGCAAAGGCAATTTGGGACAAGAAGTAACAAAATATGTATATTAGTCTATGAGGGTGAAGGGTATATAAACCCTGGGGGTGAAGTGGGGGAGACACCACCTTGAAGAAGTGAATACCCAGAAGATCTGCCCGAATGCAGAGCAGGGGGCAGAATACCTGACACCCAACACCAAGGGAAGGCCAATGGTGGCAGAGATGAGGGAGGAGGAGTGAGTGGCAGTTAGAGTGGATAAAAGCACACTGTAGGAGAGAGGGGGGGCTTCAGTGTCCTCGTCACTGCATTGATTGGCAGCTGGGCGAAGCTGAGCCTGCAGCAGGGACTGGGGCATCTTGCAGCAGTTGAAGAGGTTTTTTTTTGTTTGTGTTTGTGTGTGTGTGTGTGTGTGTGTGTGTGTGTTTGTCTCACATATCTCTAATCTATTTGTGGAGGTAGACTCCAGGCACACATTTGTGGGTGTAAGTCAATATGCTACACACAGTATGAGAAACAAGCATGGGGATCAGTGTTAGTCACCATGAGAAGGTGTCACAGGCAAAATCGTAGTCAAAATCCAGTCCAAAATCAGTAACCATAAAAGACCTCAGGGGAAACACGGAACAGGCAGAGTCAAAAAACCAAACAGAGTAGAACAGACAAACAGCAAGAACGATACAGGAACAAGGCTGAGACAATCAGGCAAAGAACAAAGGAAACAGCAGGGTATATATACATGGGCTGGTGATGAGAGAACAGGGAACAGGTGCGCAGGATGGGCTTCAGGTGGTGGGCGTGGCAGCAGGGCAGGTAGGCAGGACAGGAGGAGGGGCGATGGCTGAAAACAAAACAAAAGCACATGCACGGGAAAAAACAAACAAAAGACACACCCACGCAGACAGACAGGGAGAAACCAGCAGCTCAGGCTGGAGTGCTGACAGAAGGTCAGTGTGATGCAAGGTTTTTGTCAGAACTCCATCAACACAGCAAGATCAGTAAAGTTATTATTATTATTACTGGCATACAGCAGATGGTCTTATCCAGAGCGACTTACAATGTTATCCATTTATACAGCTGGATATTTTTACTGAGGCAATTGGGGGTTAAGTACCTTGCCCAAGGGTACAGCAGCAGTGCCCCAGTGGGGAATGGAACCAGCAGCCTTTCAGTCACAAGTCCTGCTCCTTAACCACTATGCTACACTGCCGCCCAATGTCATTCACGTATTAAACACATTTTTACATCATCGCATTTCAAGTTTTTTGTTTAATATCATATCAAGCACCATTGTATATTTGCCATTGGGTTTGTTAGGGTGCTTTTGTTATCATGACTTTTTTTAAAGCTTGGATGCTTCTTTACTGATATATTTCTTGCTATTCTGATTCCATGTCCTTGTTCTTATCATCATTTTATGATGACAGCCTTGTAAGTCTCTGTGGATTAGAGTGTCTGCCAAATAAATACAAAACAATACTGCACAAACTTTTTACATCCAGCTTCACCAATCTTTTTACTTCAACATACTGTATTTTATATAATACAAATGGTTTTATAGTCACATAAAATAAATCTTATGCTTTATATTAAAATATATGTAGTTATTATATATTGATTATATTATATAGGTTTTGGGGTTATAGGAAAACAAATAATGTATTAAATTATATTTATAAGGGAAAAGACGAACAGTAATTGAAAAGATACTATTCTTAGTGATACAAGGCAGAATAGATTACAAATATTGTGTAAAATTCTTACCATGGTTAAATCAAAAAGAATGGACACAAGAGATCACTTATCATTTTAACCAATGTTAAACTTTACACATTTAAACAATTTGGCAAAGCCTCTGAATGCAGCATTTGACAGTTTGTATTACTGTAATTACTATCTTTGCATCTTTGTTTCATCTTTGTTTCAAATGGTACTGTAGAATTGAAATGTAAAACGAATGTACGTGTACAGTGAGACATGAATGTCTTGGGGATTGCAAGAGGTGAGACACATGTCCAGATGTTTCTGATGAGGAGTCACCAAAAGCTCGAGAATTGCTCTCCATCCCCTCAGCAGCAATGTGTTTGCTTCTCGTCCTCTCCATCTCCAGACGTTCCCAGGTAACACGGACTCAGACGGCGTGATGCACCACAGGTTCCCCCAGTCTATCAGGACCCGTTTCCTCCGCTTTGTCCCCCAGAACTGGAGCCCCAGTGGCTGGGTGGGGCTCAGGGTGGAGGTGTATGGCTGCACATACAGTAAGTTGGCAGCTGCCTGCCACTGCCGCCACCTTGACCCACAAAACCCACACAGAATTAAAAGGGCCACCACGTTTCCAGTCTCTGCTCTGTATGTGACAGAAGAGTGTTTGAACATAGTGCCATTTCCTTGTTTGGATTCGTTTCACTGATGTGCCAGTGACTTGGGCACTTGGTCTAATATAAATCAAGTCAGTGAGCTGTGGTATGAAAGTAGTTCCTCTCATCCATGCACAGTTCCTCATTAAACGCAGAAATGGCATCAGCCAAGACACAAAACTCCCTGAGTGCAAAATGCCACAGTTTTTAAAAGTTATCCTGCAGATAACTGTATAGTAGGTGCAAAGTAATGCTGTGTTTCACCATCTCATTCCACATAACATGAGTAGCCAAGTGGTTTATAAATTTTATAGTGTAAAAGCTGCATTTTAAAAATCACAACAGGTCCTAAAAAAGTCTCCTCCTCAGACAGCCACAGTGGAAGAGGTCTCCTTTCCTCCTATACCTTTTCACTGAGCTAGTTGCTAAGACAAATTACTCTAAATGCATCCCTCAGATGAGAGTCCATCACTACATTGAGCATCCTACAGTCAGTTGCACCCACTTAGCAATGACTCTTGACAACTCGCCAGACGCCATTTGATTCATAGGCGTAAAGCGATGTCTGCATTCTAAAACTGTACCCTGCTGAAACTGTTTGCGTCTGTCACTAGCACTTTGATTATTAATGTTTAGCTCATAAATGGTAACTCAAACTCAATGTACTTCCATAATACTGAAACTGCATTTGACAGAAACTACAGATTGCTTTGCTTTTATCAACCAGGCCATCTGGAGGTCTTTTATAATGAAAAAAAGAGTCTTATTTCTCTATCATGATTTGAGTAGCAGTAGAGTAGAATTCTGAGTAGCATTCTGAGTAGAATCCTAGCAAGCACTCCTTGTCCATTTTTTAATCAACTACGGGTATGCAGAACTGTAAATATAACTAATCTGCAATAATCTCCTAAAAAAATAATAGAATGCATTGTCCATATGAAATTAACAACATTAACATTGACAGTCCTAATTTAAATGTATTCATATGTGCAGAAAAGGCTCCATAGAATTTTTGTAGAATGTCATCCTGCATGGGAGTAGGAAACCATTGCCTTAAGGCCTTGATGAACCCAAAATTAAACCAATCACTGGTCAGTTCACCGGAAGGATCAATCTCATTTGCTGAAACTTGGCTGAAGGCAGACACTGCAGAACCCAGCAGGCCACAGAGAGAAACTCCCTTCCTGTAGATAAGCGCTCTGCGGGTTCCACTGAAAGAATTTAGGGTGTGTGAGAGGTAGAGGGCCCCAGCACTATGCTTCAACAACATGAGTCTGTGCACAGCCCACACACTTGCCTGTGCAGGAAGGCTAAGCTCTCTGAATGGAAAACACAGTGGTGTCTGTTTGTCTCATTGTGTGTCCCTGTGTGTGAGTGTGAACATCTGCTCTTATAAAGTGTATCCGTGTGTGTGTGTGTGTGTGTGTGTGTGTGTGTGTGTGTGTTTGATGGTCCCTGTGCTTCTGTTTTTTTATGTCTATGAGTGTGTGTCTCTAGTGTCTGTGTGTCTGATCTGTTTGCAACACTCCAAAGTAAATTAATAGATAACACCAAAAATAGCAAGCCCCACACATTCCCTGGCATGCAACTGCCCCTGCTTTTGATAAGCAAGAATGGAAGTAAAAACCAGTCAGAACAAATCTCACATGTCAGCTGTCCTTTCCCTGCAACGCTTATCCCACTCAGAATGCAGCTGCAAAATAGCACGTGAGGGTGTGAGATTGCGTCAGGATTAGTGTCTGAAAAAAGTCAGCTGAATGCACCTTGCCCCTCATTCACCCCCTGGGTTTAAACTCAAGATGGGCAAACGCATTTCGCTAGCACTTTGGCTTGGCTCTTAAGCACCTCCACTCCAGCTGGGCTTTGCGGGGTCAGCCAGAGCCACACTTAAAAAGAGGAGGGGGAAAAAACTGACAGGCGTGCAACAGGCACGCTAGAGGAACATGGAGAAGATTGGGAAGAGGCACCTGAATCCCACCGAGGGATACTGATAAAAGAGGGGTCCTGCAGCTCTCTCATGCAAGCATGACTTCCATGCTTCTCTCTTTTTTGCCCGTGGACAGAGTCGGATGTAGCGGACTTTGATGGCAGGAGCTCGCTGCTCTACCGGTTCAACCAGAAGTCCATGAGCACGGTGAAGGATGTGATCTCGCTCAGGTTCAAGAGCCAGCAGGGGGAGGGCGTGCTGGTGCATGGTGAGGGCCAGAGAGGAGATTACATCACCCTGGAGTTGCACCGGGGCAAGCTGGCCCTGCATCTCAACCTGGGTGAGTGGCAAGGGGTCAAAGGTCAGTGACAGCAAGGGGTTAAGGGTCAGTTATGGAAGGTGAATGGTGGAGGTTAATGGTGATTCAGTGATGTTCAGCAGGCAGGAGACATAGAAAGCCACGGAATGAGAAGTTAGATAATATCAGGTGTTATTATGCTGTCTGGTCAGTTCAATATCTGCATTTCATTTATGTCATTTATTGATATATATGTAAGTACAAAATCATTAGTGGTATGGTATGGTTTGTAATATAGCGCAATTGTGGGAAACATTGCAAACAGTGCTGTTGTGATTTCACCATGTTATATAGGTGTGTAAGAAGGTGAGGCTTACATACACATGACCCTCCAGGAACTGCAGTGAGATCTCCTAGTGGTAGATATGTAATGTGGGGGTAGTCATGAAAGGAATTTAAGATTTAGCATAGCAAGCCTACAGAGTTGTATGCAGGGGGTGGGTAGATATGTTTGACATATGACAGAGGGTAGTCATAGTGGCTGTGGACAGATATCCTGGAAGTACATACGGTAGTACTGGTATAGTATGGTATGGTAGGTACATATGGTATGTAGTCTGGGCCGTAGTTGTTTAGTCACCGCTGGAATGAATGTAAGTATGACAGTGTCAGCAGTTGACTGGAATTAGAACAGCTGTCTTCTGTACAGCGCTGCAGACATATGCTGACATCCGCATACACTTGTCCCCCTGGGAATTGTGGCTATATTTTGTCCTGACTTAATTGGCTCAGTTAGTTAATTAGCTGTATACATTTACACATGTGCTTTTTCCCAGGGTGCACGGCAGTGAGAGGGGTCTCACGAGTGGGGTGCAAACAGTCTTCAGCTGTGATTTATCATTAGTGAAAATGTGGGAGAGGTGGAGGGGTCTAAAAGAACAGGCTACTGATGAAACTAATGATGACATTAGTGGTGGAGACAGTGAAGGGAGTAAAGCTCAGCATGTGCGGGGGTTTTCCAGGAAGTAAGGCCTGCGATATTTCATCGGAAACCAAAGAGCTGACTGACAAGTGAACAGTGGATCGGTCGTGGCATGGTGCACTGACACGTATCACCAATGCCCACCCCCTGCCTCTCCTCCCCCTTCGCCTCCTCCCCCACCCTATGATTCCTCCCACCCCCCCAGACGATGCCAAGCTCCACTCCAGCAGCGGCCATGTGTCGGTGACCCTGGGCAGCCTGCTGGACGACCAGCACTGGCACTCTGTCCTCATTGAGCGCTTCAACAAGCTGGTGAACTTCACCGTGGACACGCACACACAGCACTTCCGCACCAAGGGCGAGGGTGACTCTCTGGAAGTGGACTACGAGGTGTGTCTTGTGTTTGATACTTCCCCAAAACACAAACACACACACACACACACACACACACACACACACACACACACACATACACACACACATATTCATTGCCCTTGGTTCTCTGTGTGCAGCCCACCCCTATGTCTGGCATGAATTTACTTTCAATTCAGTTCAAAGGTCAGTTTAGTTCAGATTTTTTTTCCCTTGATAAGATAAAGTTTTCAAAGTTTGCAAAAGCCAATTAAACTTCAAATGAATGTATATGTATATAAAATAATAATTATGTTCATAATCATGATCATAGTCATAAATTAATTCTGATTAAGAAGTTCATTAAAGTTAATAAATAAATATTAATCACTTAATTAAATTTCACTCCTTACACCCCGCCCAAACCCCCCGCACTAGCAGTACCTCTGCTGTTCCACCTCGTCTTAACAAGTAGGATGAGCCAATCAGATTATTAAAAGATCAGCGCTTCTGTTTGGCATTGATCCAATAAAAGGGGCCTGTTTCTGGGACCCTATGAACTCACATCCAGTTTCAGATGCTGCAGCAGACATTTAAATTGTAAAAGGAGCAAATGACTTAATTACCCGTACTAAAGCATTGTTCTGGTCCACCACTCAGCACATACCCATTTACTCCATCTAATAAGCTGACATTAATCAGACACTGCTCCTGTTCTTATAATTTTCACATCACCAAAGTATCCATTTCAGTTTCCTGCACATCAACAGAGGGACCGTGAGATAATAGTCTTTCAGGCTACAGCTTTTGCTCATTGAGATGCAGCTGATTTAATCTGAGTAACTCCTCACCGTGTCCAAATGGACAGAGATACACTGGCAAATGGCCCTAATTATACAGTTTTTCCAAGCCCTCTCCCAAATCACCATAATGACGCCATTTACAGCAGCACTCTGACTTCTGATTTCTGTCCTTTCATATCTGATCATTTTCCCTGGTGGTGCCACGGCGACATTGTGACCACCACGATACCTTTCTGAACAAAGATACCAAAACGCTACGTGCCCCCAGACATACTCCCATATGAATAGAGGCATGAACAATGCAGGCCAAACACAAAGCCCAGAAGCACAAAAAGCCAGGACCTCCGTTGTGGTTGTCTTAATGGAGTTATGGCCTTGTTCCAAAGATGAGATCCTACACGATCAAACGACCCAGGCAGCTGAAATCGTAAGCTGTTGAAATGCCATAGCACCCCTTTGGAGATGTGGCGGACATCTAAACAAACAAACAAATAAAAAGGAGTGAGAGAGAGAGAGGTTGAATTTTGAACCATGTAAAAAGAATAGGGAGTTACACAATTCCTTCACATGCTTATATTAAATAAAACAAAATGAAGGGCCAGATCTCTTCACAGTCAGTTGAGAAACCCTCAGCACAGTTTGGAAAGCACCTGCAGTGTGACAACTCCACAGTGTTGGTGTCTCACACACTTATCCCATCCTACAGGCTCTCAGTTCAAGATTAAAATATGTTCAACCTGAACAAGCTCAAGAGATTCCCCAAAACAGAATAAATTACATTAAACACCAGCAATCCAGGTCACTGTTCAGTTTAACAGTAATGTTCTGGACATGCAGCATACCTCAAGGTACACAGTAGATATACGTATATGGGTTGCAGCTCCCTTCAGCCCAAGGGATCCCTTATCTTTTTTTGTTTTTGTAAAGGTATCTCATATATCCTCAGGCATACTATATTGAAGACAGTTGTAGAACTACAGAACTGATGTAAAAAGGCTAGTGTGAGCTAGTGTAGTAGATAGCTAACAACAAAAAATGTGTTTGTTGGCTTATTTTTTCACTAATGTACAGCAATAGTAAGTTGTATTATAATGGAACAGGCTCAGAAACAGAGAGGACTGTTTGGATGGTGGATGGATGGATTTGTGAGGAAAGGACTGATCTTTGTGATGTCACCTAAGTTTTTCCATTTCTGCCTGTTAAGTCCATTCTGCCGAAATGGAGTCCCACCCCGGCCGCAGCACCCCAAGTCCACAAGATGCTGCACAGTTGGGGCGGTCCTCTGCACAGCCACGACTCCCTCCCCACCCCGGCTGCAATTTGTGATCTTGGTTTGGGTCTCTGTCTCTCTGCTTCCTTCACAAAGCTCAGCTTTGGGGGAATCCCACTGCCAGGAAAGCCCGGGACCTTCCTGCGGAAGAACTTCCGCGGCTGCATCGAGAACCTCTACTACAACGGGGTGAACATCATTGACCTGGCCAAGCGACGCAAGCCCCAGATCTACAGCGTGGTAGGTTTCCCCTGCTTGTGGCTCCCTCCACCAATACACTACGCCCATCGCTGTCTGCCAAGTGAGGTCCGATACAGCCAATCAGCTTCACTGCAACAGCTCCTGGAGGCGGGGTCTGCAGTCGCTGCGTAAACACTGACACACTGTTCTTTGGTAGTAGAGTTTGCAATTTTCATTCTTTACACAGCCAACAGAGTGAAAAGGAACAGATGTGATTAGAACCTAACTGGTGCGGGGGATGGCTTAGTGTTATGCGTCCTTCATTCCTCCAATGTATTATTGAATCTAATCCAGGCGTTTTAGAGAGGGACTGGAACAAGGGCTGATAAGGACAGATGGGAACAAAACGAATGCCTTAGAAGAATGATATGAGTGTAGCGGTCTTATCATTTATTATATACATTTTCACCATCTCTGTGATTAAACAAAAAATCTCATCTCTGAGATTTTTTTGTCTTAAAATGAGACAAATAACCTTTGGCTTTAAGACAATAATTCTCATCCAGCACAAGATTTATTTCCTATTTTAAGGAATGTCTTTATCGGGCAAACAAGGAAATATGTTCAGAAATGGGTGCCTCTGTTTTCTTTTGTTTCTTTTTGTAAAACTGAAAAAATGATGAAGAAATTAATGGCATTCTTATTTATGGATGAATGTACTCATTACTGGAGAGGCTTTGCAGCAATCTTCATTTTACAAAGATTTCTCCCGTCAAGTAAAAGGCGGGGGTTCAAGAAGTTTCAAATGTCAGCTCTGCCACAAATCAATCTGAATTGACCATGCACCAAAGCTGCCTCTGGGAGTTTTAGCACAGATATTCTGTTTACTGAACAGATACTCAGTATGGTGTGGTAAACACTGGAAGCTCTCTCTCTCTGCCATTGTTCTGAAAAGCTGCTACAATTTGCTGCGTCATGATGAATATTCATGGGCCATGAATTGTGACACGATATCCACAGCTAGCACAGCAACGCAAACAGCAATGGAGCACCCCTAGATGCAGAAGCATGGAGGAGCGGCTGGAACTGCTTAGTCTTGAACATCTGCTCAGTGAATAAAATATCTGCAGCTCTCGAAGCTGTGGAGAGCTGAGTCATAGAACTGGCATTGAGATGGAATCAATGCGTGCCCTCCTGGCCTGTCCCCCTGTCTCGTTTTCAGGAGATTTGCTTGAGAAAACAAATCACTGTCTAGACATGGCCTGCAGGGATGCCGTCAGCCCAAAGTGTTTTCATCAGAGCTGTCACCAGAGAGACACGGAGAGTAGCGTGCTGTTGACAGGGTAGGAGAGCGGAGGAAGTGACAACCCAGTTTGCATTTTGGGGAGGAAGTGATGCAATTTGGCAAGGAAATGGGATGCCAGGTTGGCATGCAAGCCATGGTGTGCAATGTGTCATTAGGAGACTCTTACCCCAGGAAGCCGCAAAACCTGACATCCTCTCAGCAGTTTGCCCTGCTGACAGTATGTGTCAAGACACCTCTATCTGGAAAGGGACACGTTGTTAACATTTAGCCCACCACATTCCCTGCTTATGACAATTTAAGGTGAAGTGTATGATTGGTTACTGTCCTGTCAGACACACACGTCTAGGCAAGGGAGGGAAAAGGCAGAAAAGGGCATGTTCTGTTCATTTTTTTATAGGGCTGTGCATAAACCCCAAGGATAAACAATGGATATCTCATCTGGGACACAGTATTTAAACAGCAGTATCCAACCCTTTCCAGACTATGACCTTGCAACTCATAGCCCATGATAAACACACACACACACAGATATGCGCACACACATACACACACATTCAGTGTGTAGTAATATCTCTCACAGCTTCTAATATGGTAAACCACAAGGAAATAAGTAGCTCATAGTTGCAGCTACAATTAACTGCCTGCAATTTCACATAAATGGGTGTTAACTAAAGGTGTAATATAATTTTATGTCACATTGCTGCAGACAAACAAGCAAGTCCAAGATGGAGTCATCACATAGAAAAAATTCAGCTGGGGTGGGATGTAATGTCACACTTTCACCAGTGCTGTGTGCCACTGTAGGCCCATTAGAAACACTTTTCAACCTTGCCTTAAATAATAATTTAGCCTTAAAGTCAGAGCACATCTGTTGGCCTTGGATTAAGTCACAGATGTGCGATAAACATGCCATGGTACCAAGCACCCTTTGGAACCTGTCTTTCAAAAGCAATTCCCTTGGACTGACTGAGGGCGCTCTTATACTTCAGTGAAATTGATCAACACACATCTCTCATTTGTGGGGTTTGGCGTTTGGGGGGGTGGGGGTCCTCTGTCTTAATTGCTGCCAGCCACCTCGGTCCAGGGAGACTGTTGTTACAGTCGCTTGTCGTTTCTTTCCCGTGCAATCACCACACCACTGGCGTCTCTTTTAAGTGGCATGACCCAGGAGAGCCCTTTCATGTCCAATTAGCAGCCAGCAGAGAAGTGCACCACGTCTGTTACAGGAACAGCAATATCAGGAGGACCGACAGAGGGGAAATGGGTGATGGGCAGAGGCTGACCAGGTCGGCCAGTGCTCCCTAACACCATGATGGCTCTCAGCAGGACCTCATTTGTGAAGGCAGCCTGCATCCTTCAAGCGGGAGTCATGGCAGGCCAACGAAGACAAGCGAGTCCATTTCCCTCTTAGCAATGGCATGAGAACAGGATCATCCCCTTCAAAACAAAAAATGAACAAGCAATCCCCCCTCAAAAGCCCCCTCCATCAATTTTTTTTTGTCCATCTATAAAGAGGGGACCCCATGCAAATACTTATCTGTAATCCATTGCAATACATATTACGTTCTTGCATAAAGCTCCCAGGTGAATTTTCCTAGACAGGTGTAAATTGCATTGCAATCAGTATAATTACCATAAGCGTTATTTTACACCTTTCCTGAAGCTTTTGAAATTCTGTAAGGAACTTTGACATCAAGGATATCACATCATAATTAGCATACATTTAATTTGATTACAGAATTTGTATGAGAATAGCTGAAAATGCAACTACCTTGCTTGTGTGTGTGTGTGTGTGTGTGTGTGTGTGTGTGTGTGTGTGTGTGTGCATGCATTGGCTGATGGACAAAATATTCAGTTGCTATAAAGCCCTGTAGTTTTAAAAAAGAGATTATAGTGCATACTATCATATCCAGAAAGGGGAAAAGTGAATCTTGTCTCAATCCTCTGACAAGGACAATAGATTTACAGCAAAGAAATTGAATACAGCCTGGTGAGATGTTGTTTTGCATGCTGTGGTTAGCCACTTCTGATATGCCCATTCCAAAACAAGCTGAACAGGGACAAAATCATTCCTTTAAGCCATCCATTTGTCATCATCAATAGCCAAGGCATAAATAAATACAATCCATCAGCACCCCCGATTCTGTCATCAGCCAGAGACACCGATGCAACACAAACCGCAGGGTACATCTGCTCATTCAGAGTCTCCCCCTAGTGGCCACTTCCTAGTTGATGATAGGACCTGGAGGGTCAGTGGACATGCTGATTTTTGTTCGAAACAGTTACTCCACCTTAAATGGTGCCATTAAGTCATTTATTCATTAGCCACCAATACATCTCCCAAAATACTCAGCAGTAAACTATTTGAATACCAGACATGCGCAATATTCAGCTGCCATGCGTAATTGAAACAAACTCAAAATGTTTGAGTATTTAAAACTGGAGGATATTGGGTATTTTAAGACTGGAGGTTAGAGCGGAAATTACCACAAGCACCAGTCCTTCCAGGATAGATGTATAGATTTACTGGGTTTGGAAGAAAAAGATTCTGTGCACAGATAGTAGTTAGCACGCACCATATCTTTGTTTTTACCAAACAATGTCCAATTTTGGGTACAGTGTAAGGAATTAACGGGGATTGACCCCGCACCCCACCCTAACATACCCCGCAGCACCAGGGACCATTACGCACGACCATCCCTCGCCCATCTGCCCCAAATAGAGGGAGAATCAGAAACAGACATCCCCTTGAAGCCATTCTACCTGTGGAAAGGCTACACACTGGAGGATCTGCACTTTAGCCATTCCTTCTCAGGGGGCATTCCTTGCCTCAGTTTTTCCCAAGCAAGGGCCTGACATCATTTTATAATAAAATATTTCTCTGTGGGGATATAGCTGCACATACTCTGATGCTGCCACCACCTTTTGAATTGTATTGAATGGTATTTGCTGTCTCTGTGTCCAATGAGCACATTTTGATGATTCTGCATCAAAATAAAAAACCCATGGAAGTCCCTTGGGCATATGGATCGGTCACGAATCAGACTTTTAGCTGGAGTGTGCTTAGTGACGTACGCCCAGCTAAACACTTCTAACCAGGTTCATTTTCAAATACTCACTGATATTTTACAGGATATTTAGCAATTAGTTGTGTATGTCACATTAATCCTTTACATCTAAACAATTTGAATTCTAAATATTCTGTAAAATATCATAGAACAGTCATGCTTGACTTGTGAAAGCCAAATAGAAAAACTCACAGTCTCATCAGAACCCAACATAGAGTTTAAATAAATCACTTCTGAGTTTTTCTTCTCAGATTTTTAATCTAGTCATTTTATACCTGGACTTTCTGGAACATAGGAGTGTGTATGTTATGCTGTTTCCTTTGACCTACAGATATGCCTTTATTTGGCCACCTGGTTTAATCTGATGAGAGCTGGGGCAGGGGAGGTCACTTCAAGGCACCGACACATCTTTTCATTGCCGGTAGTCATCACAGTGACATGAAAGGAAACAATTCTCCTTTTGTCATCCCTGCATGTGAATCTGAGAAGAATACAAAAGGATAAAAAGGTGCCACAGCACTTTTCCTTCCATGTAGTTTTCTGTCCTTTTGAAAATGCAGGAGGCAGGAGAAAAATAATAACTTCCTTTTTAAAATTATAGGCATTGCAAGAACAAATTTAAAAGAAGATGGCATAATCAGCCATGCCATGAAGCTCTTCTGGTTGCTATTCAAACCTCTGACAAAAAAGGAAATTTGAGCATATTGTGACGTCATAAAAAGGAATACAGAGACCACCCCATGGTAACAGCTGTGTTCCATTGTCTCCAGGGCAACGTGACCTTCTCCTGCTCTGAGCCCCAGACAGTGGCCACCACCTTCCTGAGTACAAGCAAGAGCTTCCTGTTGATTCCCACCGGGCCTGTGAAGGAGGGTCTGGCCGTGCGCTTCCAGTTCCGCACCTGGAACACAGACGGGCTGCTGGTCTTCGCCCCTCTGGCACAGGGCTCCGCCCACCTGCTCCTGAGGCTAAGCGGGGGCAAGCTCCGCCTTACCCATCGCAGCTCAGTGCTGGAGCAATCAGAGCTGTCCATGGGTGAGAAACCAGACAACGTACTGCGTTCTGCAACTGTAGCCCCGCTAAATTTGTTACAAATATTCCAACATTCACCTAAAGTCACCTCCACTTCACCCAGATATTATTGGTAATGTATTACATTATGAGATATTACAGATATTGCATCTGACCTGCGTGATATTTTGATTTAAACATTTTATTAGTCTCTGGTAATGGCATGAATGCTGAGAGTTGAAATCATATGTGGTGTGGTGGAACGCATATGCAAATACTCTCTCATGTCCTTGCTTTCAATTTATTACTCAGATAAAATGGCAAGGCATTTGCACTGTCATTTACACAGAAACACACACACAAACACACATGCACACAGACAAACACACAAACAAACAGACAGACAGACACACACACACACACACACACATTACTCAGTTTCATAAATCATTGTCATTCTTACTGTGTGAACCACGGAAAGATGACAGGAGGTGATGCTGCGGTTTCTGTCCTTGCAGGCCACAGTTTGAATGATGGGCTGTGGCACTCTGTGAGCCTCAGCTCCAGGGGCCCCCAGGTCACCTTGACACTGGACAATGACCCAGCCTCCTCCATGGAGCTTGGCAGCCATATTGTTGCAGGCGATGTGTTCTTCTTTGGAGGTAGGACGCCTGCCCCTGGATCTTGCAAACACCAACCCCGTCTATAAATTTAGTCTGCGGTCTTTTATGGGCCATAATTGGGCTGTCAGCTTTGAAATACACAGACCATAAAAGAGTTGTTTGTGTTGAACTCTTAGTCATGGCCCCTGAGGATTTCAAAAAGGGCCCTTCAGGGCATTCTAAAGTGATACACTCAGGGGTGCGTCATGGAGCTGAAGGAGTCAAATCCTAGCAGACCGTCCCCGTTTGCATGACATGACAAAATCTCCATTTTACAGCCATTTTCATAGTGGTTGATCTGAATCACACTTCTGATTGCCATGCTGGGTAGGGAAATAGGTTTCAACATGTAGGCTGATTGACACACAAGGAGTGGATGGAAACCGATGACAGCCCACCACTCCCCAGGTCATGCTTAAGGTGATGCCTGTAAGAATGGCATCCATTGATGAAGTGGGGCAGCCTCTGCATTTGAAGGGGAAAATGTTAAGAATGACACAAAGAGAGCAGACAGGAGAACAAAAGAGGTGACTTTCTGGAAGCAAAAAATCTAATCTGGTATCACCCCAGCTACAAATTGTTTGCAACCCTCAGATTACAGGGAACCAAAGGCAAGGTCACATAAACGGATAGGGACTGGTAAACCTGGGGTTGGCAAGGGGTGGGGGGAAATTAATAATCACTGTCTTTGGAGGAAAATAAATATCCTGTCAGGTTTACAGTAACTTGCACTCGCCACTGCACGGACACAGCTCGGGTCCCCTCTGGCCACTGCAGGAACACAGAGAGACGAATGTCAAGCTGGAAACCCAGTGTTCTGGCCAGTGCCAGCAGGGACATCTGCAGTGCGGGCCTCTGTTTTAGGAAGCTGCCTCTCGATTTGCGGCTTTCAGTTCCGCCATGCCCCGGCCGCGTGCTGCACCAGCAATTACCACCGCTAAACCAGCTCAGATAGGAGGCCTCTGGGTTTTTGTGTAGGAGGCCTGTCTTCTTTTAAAAGCTTATTATCTCTGATTTTAGAGGGCTTCCTGCCTCTGGAGCAAGGCTCGATGGAGCTCTCCACCGCATGCCAACAGCGCTTGGTATTATCAACCCACTTATAGCCAGGCTTCCCAAATGAGCAAACTAATAGGATTTCACTTTGGTAACATCGAAGCAACAAATTACAGGCACGGCCGCTGATGTGTGCAAAGCCTTGGTAGTCACGGGGACAGAAGTGTGAAAAAAAAGAAGAGGTTATGAAATATAAAATCCCCTAGACATTTTAAATGAGAAGAGCATTCAGCCATGAACACAATTATAAGTCAAACCATACATCTGTGCAAGTTAGGGAGATTGATTGCTACGTGACTTTCACATAATTTCTGACAGCTAGGGTTATTTTACCTTGTCAGTTACTGCATGTTACTGTCACGCAAATTTTGTACAGCTATTTGCTGTAGTCACCGCATAGATGGATTCTCACAAAGAACATTGCCTCTTGCCTTTTAGTGCTTGCTTCAGAAGAGACAGCTTTTAAACATTGACTTGTGTGCATTTACACTACTTTGTATTTTGCCAGGAATTTAAAAAATGCCCTTTTTTACAGGTTGCCCTGGGGCACAGAACAACTTTGAATGCGAGAATCCTACGTCAGCATTCCAAGGGTGCATGCAGATGATTTTCATCAACAACCAGCCCGTGGACCTGTTTCATTTGCAGCAAGGGCTGCTGGGAAACTACAGTGAGCTGCAAATTGACGTATGTGGCATCCGAGACAGGTAAGCCCCACTTCAGGTCATCACCACGCTCTTGATGTCCAACAGGGGGCAGCTTTATTCCAGGGTCCATGATGTAGTATATTTGTCCATTCGGGACTGCTGCCTTATATACTCTTTAAACCTGACTTGTACCAGTTGGTGTCATTTTGCATTGCTTGCATTGTCTTCTAGTTGTTGCAAAACCTGGAATGACCATTCTTTAAAGACCATTCTTTCCCTATGAAGTAGAGAGACACAGTCTACGGTGACACAGATCTGAGGGTAATTTGGCATGATTTAATTATGTTACTCCAACAAAAAAACTGCCTAAAAAGGGTTCCTCATTCTCTGAGGCACACACTGCCCTGTTGCTTCTGCTCTCTGCTAACTGTCTCTGTTATTCTAAAGTTGCGATGACCATTTTCCTGTGAAGGCGAAATACTTAGCTTTGATTGAAGCAAAACTTGGGGCAGTGTAATTGAATTGCTTTACTCCGACAACAGACTCTGTAAGTCCGAACGAAACTCAGTGTACCTCCAGCTCATACTGTAGGGTTATTTACATTTAGTGGAGAGAGAGTGGAGAGAGGGGAGATACCAACTGGGGAGGGAAATCAGGATGTTTACAGTTTTAAAATTGCACCAATGGAAGGATTCACAGAAGGTAAAGATGTGAATATGTTTTATGTGTGCATGTAAATACAGTATACTGCTCAGAATGCACCAGACTCTAAGAGCAGTAAGACATTTTTAATCATCCCCTAAAATACACGCATTTAGCTATGCTGAGCATCACTGGTATTGTAGTTTACATTAAACTACTTCCAATAGACCAGTGGCTTTACTTTACATTGATCAGCTTTTACATTTTACATTTCTTTATTTTTAGTCAGTTAGCAGAAGTTGTTATCCAGGGCGAATTACTAAAGTTCAGGCGACAAGGCTAGGCTAAGTCATAAGGGTCACAATCCAATTATAGGAGTCATTACATAACATGCCATATTCTGTTAAGTGCTCTAGTACATACAAGAATAAGTCTGGGAATATAGCATGAATGTTTAGACCAGGGCCGCCCAATTTGGGGCCTGCAGGCCACGTTTGGCCCACGCTCCCTTTGTTTTGGCCCGCCATGGCATTTGACAAGCTCATGCTTATTCTCCTCTTATTTTGAAAGTGCTGTAAAATCCTAACCGTAATGACTACGAAACGTAAATTTTGTGTAGCTAAAAAGTACATAATCTGAGTTTTACAGCAATGTACAGCACAGTGCTGTTAAGCTGCGTTTTAACTGAACACAGTTCGCTTCGCTTTCCTCGTGCGGGTTTGATCGCTTACCTGAAAAATGAACAAGTGAATTTCGTGCCACGTCACAGCAAGCATTTTGGATTACACCAATACTGCTAGCAAGTTTGCTAAACACAATAGAAGAGAGCTAAGTTATCTTGCGTTGCTAGCTAGCTAGTTAATTAGCATATATAAATACCGCACACAAGCAGTTTGTCACTTCTTGTCATCATGTCATGGATCAGCAACAGAGAGTCAGTGCTGTGGCTGTGCTTTACCTTCGCTGGAAGTCCCGCTGGACCCGGCGTTGGCGGACAGTTTGGGTGCACAGTATCAACCGGAGACATGCCTAGCTTGGCAAATTCCACCGGCTCGTTCAGGAGTTGCGTCTGTACGATTGCCGGTTTCACAGATGTAAAATTATTCTTATTTGTGTATAACAATTATAATTATATAAATTATGAAGCAGTTATGCAGGAATCTTTCTTCTTTCTCTTTGTGGGGGAAAGATACCACAAAATTGGCAGGTCTTTTCTGCTTTTGGTTAATAGAAGAAAAGGGAGGCAAAACCATAAAAATGTGGGGATATTAGTAGCCATTTCTGTATTATATTTTATTATATTATATAATATAAAATAATTTACAGCTGTTTTCAACTTAATTTTCTAAAGCACCTTGAGTTGCATGCTCTTTCTGTCAGAAAGGTGTAATTCCTTTTAAAAATGTTTATGCTCCCGAAAGAAGCATATGGATCTTTTATGTTTTTGACAATCATCTCTGCAAATTAATAAAATTACTGTTAATCAGATTAAAGAGTAGTGTTTTTATTATTTTGAAATTTTATTTTAGATTTAGAATGTTAATTTTCTATAAAATTTAATAAGCTACATTTTAATGGAATGTAATTTCACATAACATCAACATTTATTTTTGGCCTGCAGCCCTCCATCCAGATTAATTTTTGGCCCTTCATAGGAAAGAATTTGGGCACCTCTGGTTTAGACATTGGTGTTAGTTGAACCAAGCTGTTTTTTCAACAGATGACTTTTCAGTCTGCTGCAGAAGATGGTTAATGATTAGGCCATTCTGACTGTTGTAGAGAGCTCATCCCACTACTGGGGGGCAGAGTAGAGACTAGAAGATGCCTGACTGAGAAGATGGACCCTTTCGGAGAGGGATAGCAATGCCACCAGTAGCTGTAGAGCAGAGTGGTTTGACATCAGTCTATCATTCAGTTATAGGTTGAATGTAATGGATACAGTTCCACATGCTACCTCATAGGTTAGGACTAGAGATTTGTATTTATTCTGGCCACAGGAGGCGTGACATGCAAGTATTTTAGCTGGTTACAGACATTGCAGTTCCTTATATTGCATTAATGTTGCATGAATTATTTGCATTGCATATGTCCTCCAAAAAGCAGTGTCAGCACCCCTGCTTTAGTTACATAGATTTTGGTGAGTTTCAGGGTCTCTGAAAAGCTGCTGGTGCAAGGCTTGCTCTTTCCAACTGCACAAAACGCATCTCACACATAACTTCACAGTGTAAAGCAGTGGCAGCTCTTACCGATGTAAAATTTGATAGAGATCTTAAACACATAGTGCTGTCATTGCATGGTGTATTTTTGAGCACAGATGAAAATGCCTTACATGGTTCCGAATATTGATTTGTTTAAGCACATTTGTTTTTCAAATTGAACCTTTGTAGCTGATTATGATATACCATTGAAGAGAGGGATGTGGCTTGCTTTTGGCAGATAGGGGTCTTCTCGTTCAGTTGTGGTATTTATTCTGGGCTTTGTGGTAGATTACCTTAAGGTAGTGAAAAAAATGAAAAAAAAACCCTCAGAGCTGTAAGAGTTAATGAAGCTGAGAGCATTTCTCTCTTCTCTACACTCTGTGCAATTAATGCACGGTGTCTTCATCCGCTCAGTACTGTCTGTAGAGCACGCCCCTGCTCCTGCACTTTCATGTGAGGTGATTTGGAGCCTCTGACAGCTTGCCGATGTGTGGGAGGCTAAAAAAGTTTTTGAAAAGCCCCCTGAACCCCTTGGCGTTCCATTTTATTAAAATACCAGATTACTTTATTCTAATAAGACAGTGTGCTTTCTGCCTTTATGGTTTTCTGGAAAAGCTAGTTAAACAGTTTGTATTATCACAGAAAGCTTTGCATGAGCCCCCCAATCCCGTTGTGGTTGAATCTACACGCTATGCAGATAAAGTAGGTGCGTGTGTGCGTGCATGTGTCAAGCCTTCAAAATGGCTTATGTCTCATGTTGGTGGCTCTTAAGAGGGTGTTTCCCACTGCCTCCAGCTCTGTAAAGAGCAACATTTTGTTGGGAACACACTTTGTTGGATAATGCAGGACATCCCTAATAATTTTCAGGGCTTGGTTCCAGCACCACCAATGCCTGAGGTGATGGCCTCTGGTAATGTTTTCACAAGCATCTTTATCTGCTATTCTTTTGTAGGGCAGCAAGGCTTTGTGAGGCCCTGTAACAGGCAAACCTATGGCATGCATGAACTTTACATTCTATGGCAAAAACTAAGATTGGCTGAAAACCGGCAAATCATGTATGACATAGGATAGCTCCACCCTTTCTGGGATTCATAAGGCATCACTCACCCTTTACTGGTACATAGTGGGTATTTGTTTGAACAAATCAGACAACAGCAATGCTCAGATGAGCAACTGATTGAAAATGGTATGTTACACAGAGCTCTGTTCATTTTAGAGGTTAATGACGCACCTCTTGCCCACCCATCAGCAGCACCTCTACACAGCACAGGGGCTTTGGAGAAGTCATCTCCGGGGGTCTCCTAACAAGATGGGGGGGCAATTAAAAAAGAGGAAGCTCATTAACGGGGGTCTGGCCAGCGGCCAACTCGCAAGCTAGGTCTCGCGTCCCACCGTGCTGCTAATTAACAGCTGCGCAGGGTACAACGGCCACTGCAGAAAGAAATCGCAAGGCACCCCCCGACGCACCCAGCCCCCAACCCCCTGCCTTCTGCATCCAGGGACATGGCAATTAGCGCTGATGTTAGAGGAGTCATGGGAGCAGAGGCTTGCTCATTTCTGGCCTCATTTTCCTGTGAGTACCCCAATGGTGCAGAATAAACAAGACACATATGCGCACACAAAAAAGCTGAGAGACATGAAGAGGGTTTCGATTCTGTCTGTCTTTTTTTAACCCCTCTCACAGCTGGATCATGCGCTTGTCGTGACTTGCCGTGCATTAAACAGTAAACATAAGCTTAATCTCGCCCACTAAGACTCAATAAGCCGACCCATCCACACAAGCGTGATTAAATCCTTAGATGCTTCATTCTACACACTGATGAAGTGGTATCAGCATTTCAGCACTTTTATGATGTAAAGCATATGTCCATATCCAGGGTAACTTACAAAGCATAATTTTTCAGGTATTACACATTTATACGACTGGTTGCTTTTGTAGGGTACTTCAAGTGTCTTAACAGTTTGACAGG
This sequence comes from Megalops atlanticus, assembly GCA_019176425.1. Classification (NCBI taxonomy): domain Eukaryota; kingdom Metazoa; phylum Chordata; class Actinopteri; order Elopiformes; family Megalopidae; genus Megalops; species Megalops atlanticus. The sequence continues at coordinate 33,113,480 of CM032886.1, read as the reverse complement.
TTGACAGCAACATTCCATCTGGGAATTGAACCTGCAACCTTTTGTAACAAGTCATAGTCTTTGTATCCCCAACAGATCTAGAGCCCTTCTTTATTAAACAGAGACTAGCAACAGACTGCCTTGCTGAAGCAAAAATTTGCCACTGATGTGTTGCTTGCAGTTTTTTCTTCATAAGACAGAGAAGAAAAGCACCATGAAAGGCAGTTTTACAGAAATAAAACTCTTCAGAAAATTAAACACAACCCTAAACACTGTTCTTGGTTAAAGATGGATAATCTTAAAATCAGAAAAGACATAAATCAGAATAAAAATTTTATTTCTTTACTTTGCACAGCATGGTCCTCGCCCTTGTGCACACCCGCTGTTCAACCATTCCTGACCAGCTGCCACCATCCTGGCATCAGACTGTGCTCTACCATGCTGAGTTTTGCCAGTTTCCAGGCAATACCAGTTTGGGCAGTTTGCCAGAGAATGTATGCAAGCTGCCAGAAAGCACCCCACCCCACAACCCACACCAGGCCACCCTACCCCCACTCCTGTGAAGTCATGAGGCTCCCCTCTGCCTCTGGACGATACGAGCAGAGATCAAAGCATGGCTGTGCCAGGAGAGAATCCACATCCTGTTGTCTGGATTACCCATGTGCCTCGGTTACCCCAGGGGGTGTATTAAGGACTCGCGCTGTCTCTTCAAGGCTCTCAGGTTGCATAGTGAAACAGGGAACCCCCCCACCAAGGAAGAGGGAGAAATTTTTTTTGATTTTTTGATTTATCTTTTTTTTAATTGAAGGGAGCAGAAAGTGGGGCAAGGGAAGGGTGGGAGTGGTTACAGCTGTGGGTGAGTGGAAAACCTCACCTTGAGAAAGAGGAGATGCACCAGACTGTGCGACTGCGTCCGCTGCCTCGTGTGGCAAATCGCAGAACTAACAGCCCTTTGTACGGAGACTTCAGGCACTGCACTTCAAAGGAAAAGCTTATATAGGGCAACACAAGTGGCTCTAGTCCAGCATGTACACTTTAACAGCACACAATTATGGCACTGTTCAAATAGGTTTATGTCACTTTGGTCCTTGGTAATGAGTGTTGTCTTGTGAAGGAAAAAAAAAAAAATATATATATATATATATATATATATATATATATATATATATATATACATATTTGAATAAAAAAACACTTAAAAACATTTTTTTTTTTGTATCATTTGTTTTGTTATAATTGTTTTTACGAGACAGAGGGTTGAATATTGATATTAATCAATAGATTGCATCTGACTACATGAGGCAATAGATTCATTTTTGTGGACCATAAGCGGCCGGGTCAGGTCAACATATTTCCCTGATGATATACTTCCCAAGATCTATGCACATCTGTTGAGCCTGTTTGTGGTGTCAGTAGGAGGCTGAAGAAGACTGGGGGCAGTTTAGGATTTCACTAATCCCATGTCCCACGTCTTTTCCCTAAGTCTGAGCAATCTTATGTTATTTGCCTTTAGACATCCAGCTGTTTGCTTATTACTGTTCTATTACACATGTCATACTCGAAGCCAGTTTATTTAGTTGCAATTTACTGGAAAAACCTAATTCTGTGTTGGCTGTTTTTAGTTGACTTACGATTCCATTTGATGCCTGCCTTAATCAAAATGTTATAAACCATTATAATTTAAGATATGATTGTTTAATACTGTTATATTATACTCTGTATACATCAAGCTAATTATTTTAAATAGCATGACACACAATTCCATTTGATGCGTGCCCCAATCATAAGCCATTATGCATTCAGATATTGTCGCTTACTACTGTTGAATTACACACAGTATACTTTGAGCCAACTGTTTTAAAAAGCATCACAGTGGCAAATGCTTTGAGTATAGGCAGCTCTGTCCAGTGGACTCACAATTCTATTTGATGCCTCCCCCAATCCATTCCACAGCAGAGCTGAGATCTTTAAGAATTAAATTTCTGCCTCAGAAGAGGAGATCAAAACCACATTTTTCCTCTGGAGTTTGATTAATGAGAGACTTTAGGCCCAAATGAAACAGACAGAGATTTGGTTTGGTCCAATTATAGACTACTGAGAGCCCTGGCATGGCAGAGCATGAGATTAGGGCTTTAGGAAATGTATAACTCCACCCAGCCAAATTAGATATGCTTTTGAAAGGGGCTTTTTTCCTTCTACTTTGTGAGCTGAGTATTATTTCCCTTCATTGAGGGAATTCTAAAAACGGAAACAGAAGACCTTTGAGGGGGTTTATTCGTTGTTCACACACGGCTCCCTTAACCCGACCACAAATATATGTATATGTGTATATGTACATACATTTATAAATGTTAGTCCATGAAATAAAATTTTATGATCCTGTTTATTGTGGAGGCATTAATGCCACAGCTTGAGCCAAGTGGTTATTGTAATTTTATGATCCACAAGAGCTGTAAAAAATAACAGGGTGATAATTATTCTTACAATATTTGAAACATTGCTGTCAACTCACATTACAGCAATGAATCACTGGAAATATCAGCTGTTAGTATAGATTGTCATAAAAGAAGATATGGAGTCATATGGTATTCATGTGTGTTTTAACATGTATGATTAAGAGGTGGGTGATTATGATATTTAGGGTCTCTTGAAGTTTTCATTGTAAATAACAACTTGTCTGGTGGAAAGAAGTTGCCATGGGAATTTTTTTCTTTCCATGTAGATGTCACCATGTAGAATTGTGCTTTATTCACTAACAGCAATATTGCCAATAATCATAACCGGCATTGCTATAAGTAGAAATCGGACATGATGATACTTCCAGTGGGCTTCGCCCCCTTCTCTTCCACAATGACAATGGTCACAGTACATCTATTGGTGAGTTTTGCTCGCGGATGCATCTCCCTGCTGTGCTTTGCTGTGGTGACAGGTACTTCCCATTTCCATTGGTGAGAGAGCGGCGCTGAAACCATACCAATCCGCCAGGGATTAGTGCACCATGGCATTAGCGCTCACAGAGTTTTGATAACAGCTGAAAAACCAGAAGAATAAAAACCATGAATAAATAAATACATTTAAAAAATAAACAGGTAAACTAACACCTGGGCTGCTCGGGGGAAATGAGAGATTTAGGCAAACAAAACAGGGGGCAACCATTCATTATGACAGCCAGGAGGCAACACTCACAGCCTTTTTTCCCTCCAAAGATGTGAGAAAGCAACTAAGTTTATTGGAAATGTAATATTTTCCTTCAGCCATGTCCCAAGGTTTGCATGGACCCCCCCTTCCTTTCCTTCCCCTAGATGGCTTTGTCATTATCTTCCCTGGGAGACCTGTCGTGCAGAGAATGCATGTGTCTGTGGGTGTGAGGCTCTTTATGCAAGCAAACGGTAAGCACACGGGCCAACTGATGCTGTGGCGCTACTATCTGCACCATGCAGCCTAGTCATGCCACTGTCGCCACCCTCGCCCCCCCTCCACTTAAACACACCCACAACCCCGCCACATTGCTCCACACCCCCACCCCTACCCCCCATGTCCCCTAGCTCCATCAACAGAATTATTCCACCTCGCCTCTCTTCGTTCAAGAGGATTAATCCTTGTCCTCCTCGCCTACTGATGGCTCCTAGCAGGGATATACTCCCCCACCCCTCACTCACAATGTTTTATTAATAGGTAATCAAATTAATTCTGCTCTGCTGCATTTCCAGTCACCTTGATCATGTGTGATGGTGAGGTCCTTGGGCTGTATCCTCAAGAACCGGGGGAAACCAGCTGAGAGAGTACCGTCAGACACATTACTGCTGGTCAGCCAGCAGCAGAGCACAAGCCACATAAAATAGCTGTCAAACAGCATCCTCTAAATAGGCAGACTATGTGAACATATGTTACAACAAAAGGCATGCGTTTCCATAGAAATCGACATCAAACATATTTTGACAGAAAAGTGCCTGATACCTGGGTTACTGTGACTATGACCATGTGCAATCAGTACTGAGAAACAAGCCCTATTTTGTCCCTAGGAATCATTACCAGTATTCTGGATTTCATATACATATCTTCCATATTGCTTTGATATTATCAGGCTTTCTTTTTCCTTTAAGACTGTGTTGTCCATGCGGTTAATATATACCCCCTGCAGGAGAGAGCTTTTATTTTCTCCATGAGTTCCGAAGCATTTATTGGTTTCCTTGCCTTGTATTTGTGAGGAGACAAAGGGGCTCTGGAATGCTATGTGATTCCGCTATCCTTAGAAAGACAAAAAATAAAAAGGTGTTCATACAAACAGCTGATTATTATTATTATTATTATTATTATTATTATTATTATTATTATTATTATTATTATTATTATTGTTGTTGTTATTGGTAATTTGTTTACTAGGAAAGACAGACATGATATCTGTACATGCTAGCTGCAAACATGCAGGAGACTTTTATCATTCATAAGGGATATGTTCTAGAGACCTCTGACAATGGAGACAGCTTTCTGATCGATACTCTATTGGTTTCACCACACATGATGGTGATACAAACCCATCAATCAGGTTACTGGGCCTGTGTATTTGGCTATTTGAAATATGAGATTCAAAATGATATCCAATTGCATTTATGTTTTACGTCACAACCAAAATGACCTTGCAAACGGAATATTTCAGATACCTCTTTCAAATCTACAATCTATTTGCACTTTGTTCTTTCTCTTGTTCAGAAATGTGAAGCACTATCATGCACAGTTTATATGATTCATGGACAGTCGGCAGACCTCCCATTTGATTATTGTGTGAAAAGAAGCATATCAGAGCCAAATAGCATATCAGATTTCATCACTGCAAAAGCTCTATTAAAAAAAAAAAGAAAACAGGAGGCTGTATTACAGCATCAACCCTCATAATTCCAGAGCAAGCTTTACTGCCTTCAAGCAGTGAAATTGCCTACATTTTTGTTATGTTAGATTGTGAAAACTGAATTCATAAAAATTCAATAATTTCTCTCCTCCAATGGTGTCTCTGCATTCATGCTGATTCCTTAAACACAATCTTAATAAAAACTAAATTATACTAAAAATTATGTTGGAGTCTATTCATGATTTCTCAAATTTAGGCTATCATCATCCTCATTTAATTGTTTCACTTGTGTTTTGTGCTTGTGGACTATAGGAGAGCGTGATAGGGTGTTAGCTTTTAACGGAAATTGCTGTAGGTAGGTATAAATTGTACTCTGTGTGTGGATGTCTATGTGTTAACTCAATGAAAATATTCTGAACAAATGTATTCAGTTTGCCCCAAGCAAATATGCACCTTTTTCACACATTACTGAGATCATGACTGTGAGGCGCTAATGGCTCAATTTCGCACAAGAATGAAGATGGATTAAATGGACACTCAAAAAAAGTTGCAATCACCCTACTGCCCTGGGCTGAAACTGTACTTTCAACTGATTGCTTTCATGTCAAATCCATTTCTCTTTTCACATTACTAAATTATGTCAGGTATCCTGAACGTTAAGCCTCCACCCTGAACTTGGTTTGATATGTGAGCAGATTAGGGTTTCTTCTCTCCCTGTAGATGCTCATGTTGGTGTCCACTCCTCTTGATGTTCTGAAATGTCTCTTTCATCAGGTGCCTGCCAAATTTCTGTGAGCACGGAGGCCAGTGCTCTCAGTCATGGAGTACTTTCTACTGTAACTGTTCTGGGACAGGGTACATTGGAGCCACCTGCCACAACTGTGAGTCAGTCTGAGGGCTCCCACTGCATTTCTGGTCCACTCCACACCCACCACGCTCCCACCCATGATACATCTCCCCCTCTACACCCATCAGACATCCAGCACACATTCACTCCACCACCACCCCATGCTCGGCATGTATCAATTTTCATCCACCACATAGTAATAATAATAATCATATACTTTATTGATCCCTCATGGGGAAATTCATCCTCTGCGTTTGACCCATCCTACACACACAGTGAGCCGTGAGCACACACACACCAGCAGTGAGCACACACACACCAGGAGCCAGGAGCAGTGGGCAGCCACAGTGCAGCGCCCAGGGACCACCTCCAGTTCTTTTTGCCAGTGCCTTGGTCAAGGGCACTGACAGGAGTATTGACCCTTACATGCATGTCTTTTGATGGTGGGAGGAAACCGGAGCGCCCGGAGGAAACCCACGCAAACACGGGGAGAACATGCAAACTCCACACAGAAAGGACCTGGGACAGCCAGGATTCGAACCCAGGACCTTCTTGCTGTGAGGCAACAGTGCTAACCACTGAGCCACCGTGTTGCCCACACCTAAACTACCTACACCTAAACTACACTTTCTTCATTCATCCTGTTCATCTTGCACCTGCCTTTATCCCATATCCATCAACACAAACCAAACCTATGTCCATCCCACCTGCTCTATACCCACGTATTACAGAACCTAACTCACCACACCCTACCCATAACCACCCTACCTACATCCATCTCACACTTTACCATCAATCCTCCCCCTACACCTAACCTACACTTACTCCAGAGGCATCCTATACCAGTACCATCCGACCTACACCTTAACCCTAAACCCATCTCCCCAAATGCACACCCCTACACACAACCTACACCCATTGTGCATCCATCTCACCTCCCTCTACACCCCTCTTACCTGGATACAGGTAACCTACGTTCAGTTATTGTGCCCCATTTAAAGCTATGGCCACTGCTCTTGATATCATTTCAGTCTATATTCACACATTTCTGTGAGGGCTTTATTGGCTGACTATCCTGCATAAATACAGGAAAAAAAATATTTTTAACTAGCATTATATTTCATTCTTAGTATTTGTATCAGAGACACTGCATAAGACTATGCAAGTGCTAATGTACTGAGTGAACTGTAACTCCAGTTGATATTCACAGCAGAGTCTGACAAGGCTGAAAATATAAAATATATTTTTCTGAAATAAGCAAATGTATTAAGCTGTTTTCCTTGTCACAGTGTGTAAACTGTAATCCATTGGTTTTCTGATACATATACATTTCATCAGATAGCATAATTATTCTTGAGAAACCTGCACTACAGTGCATATTGGCTTTAGCTTTAATCGTCAAATGAAGCTCAGCGGTGCTGTCTGTAAACAAAGCAGTGTTTTCTCAGTGTAGACCAGCTTGAATAAACAGTAATTATAACTTTGTGCGCAACCATTGTCTGTTGCATACCACCAGTCTAATCAGCTTGAGCCTTGCTAATTGAATTAAACTGCAGAAAGTTTCGTTCTCCAAATGGCAGATCTGTTTGGATTGGGCTTGGCTCACACAGGACTGAGTTTTCTGTTTTGTGAGAAATGAGGTTAGGGGCATGAATTTCTCCCTCCCAACAACACAGTTTATGTTCTGTGTAAAAATGTCCTTGCGGGCCTCTCTCTCCTCCATGTGCTATATTCTTGCCCCCTCAGCCATATACGAGCCATCCTGTGAATCCTACAGACAAACTGGGAGCACCTCCGGCCACTTTTCCATAGATCCTGATGGGAGTGGCCCCCTGAGGCCAACTCTGGTGTACTGCAACATTACAGGTGAGTGCTCTGCCCCCGACCCCCTCCTTCAACCTTTCTTAGCTCTGAGCTTCTTGCTGTCAATCACAAGAGTGTCATAGTGACATTCAGGCAAGAGAGTGCTAGGTTCTCTCGTTGGCTCAGGGGACAGCCACACAGTAACACAACATTTACTGATGCTCTGGTTATTATTGGTATTGCTTTTATTCTAGGATATTTTTCTAGGTGTTTCAGGAATATGCACAGTTCTCATGCAAGTCACAGCAGTGCTCCCCTCTGCTGGACCAAAAATGTTTCTATGTTTGCTGTCTACATGTCTGTATTTTGGGACAGCTCTGTCCCTCTTACCCCTTTACCCAATAGCCCTATAAATGAACCCCCCTTTGTGCAGTCTGGCTTGTCACAGAGATAGATGGGGACAGCGTGTTGTCTCCCTGCAAATGGGACGCATTAGGTGGCACAGGGACAGCTGGGACCTAGCTATGCGCTGACACGGACATAGGCCAGTTAATCAGAGTGCGCTACCTTCAGGATAAGGATTGATAACCCCAGGCCAAGCAGGATGTGAGCAGGAGAGAGGGCCTCATTTAGCCCGAAATGCCCATTTTGGGCGTCTGCGGTCGGCCTCCTCCCAGTGTTGCATTGGAAGGGTGCCTACGGAGCGACTCGCCGATGATCACAGCTGTTTATTTCCTGTGCAAATCCTGGGGTGCCAGTGTGCACAGACGGCCGCCACTGACCTCAATTAAATGAGCTGCTCCACATGCAAATCCCGCCGGGCTCAGCATACAGAGGCTTAAATGATCACAAATCGGGATTTAATTTGCCAAGAGCTGGGGTAAACACGAAGGGGGGCCCTTCACACTGGCAGCACCTCCTCTTTATTTTCGGGATGATTGATAAGTAGCCCAGTGTTGTGAGGAGGAAATGAATTCGATTTTTTGTCTCAGTTTAATTACACCCTTCCTGCTTTGATGCATGCACACCCTGCTCCCAGCTTTGGAGGTGAGATTTTTGTTCAATCAGCTCAGAGTGAGTCAGTCTCTTTCTCTCTTTCCCTCTCTCTCTGTCTCACATGTTTTTTGACCTCAGAGGACCGAGTGTGGACCGTGGTCGCCCACAACGGCACAGATGCAGTCAGAGTGAGGGGCTCCACACTGCTCAGACCCTACATCACGAGCTTCAACTATAGCGCCACACCTGAGCAGTTGCACACCCTAGTGACCGCATCTGAACAGTGCCAACAGGAAGTGGTCTACCGCTGTAGAAAGTCTCGCCTCTTCAACACTTGGGGTAAGCCTGTGCTCTTTAGGCCTATTTTTGTGTCATGAATGGATGCAAACAGTGTGTTTTAGAGTTTTTTTACTCATTTTGGCTCCTAATTGGATCACATTAAATCAGTATTGACTGGGGATGGACTCAGAGACCTGTAACCTGTACACTGGGGATCTTACTGCCAGCCAAGAACTACTAGTCTGGCTTCCTGACTGTATGTAGAAAAGAAGACTTAATGGTTTGGACCAATCAGAGCAAAATACATTGGACCATAGCAATATGGCCATGCACAGTGTTGGGCTGGGCCACACTCCCTCAGTTACATATGTCATAACCAGTGTTGGGAAGGATACTTTTGAAATGTAATAGGTTACAGATTACTAGTTACCCTATTAAAAATGTAATAAGTAATGTAACTATTTTAATTACTTCATCAAAGTAATGTAACTTATTACATTTGATTAGTTTTCTAACAAATGTTTTAAACTGGACAATAAAGCTGAAAAGTCCTAAAACATAAATTTAAACCAGGCAGTGTAAACCTCACAACAGTGCTCAACACTGGTTACTGTCAAACCTTTATTAAAAGTTCTTCAATATAACTTGAATTAACATTGGAATGTTTTGATTTGAAAGCACAACCACCAAAACCAATCACAAGTATTTAGATCACAAACAAACAGGGCAAACAGGCAACTACCATTGTGTGCCCAACAAAAAGCACAGTATGCACAGTTAGGACCATTAATTTAGTCTGTTGGTGCCCTGTAGAAATGTCATGACTTAATGACTTCTCCAAGTTAATATTTAATGAAAACACAATGCTGAATTAAGTTAGTGAGTGTTATTAGATCTCACATAGGCTACCTACATCACTCTTCAAGAAGGACGTTAGCTAAGATTTTCTATCAAAGGGTTCATAAATGGAGGAGTGCAAAAAGCGTCTGTTAGCTAGCTAGCAAACATGAATATGTAGCCTACAGGACGGTCACCGAGCAAAATATAGAGCAAAATTACGTCTTGAACACACATAAATAACATGGTGGGGCGGGAGGTACTTTATTTTATGTGACTGATTGCGGTTACATTAAATTACCTGTATATATATGTTTCCTCAGGTTTGACATCGAGCATGTCGATGTTAACAGCATTTTCACCACTGGTAAACAAGCTTTACACTGTACAGTAATGTTAGAGCCCTTTTATGATTTCAGAAGGAAAATATTGTTGAATTTCCAGCACTGAAAGACGTTCTTGTCCGAGGATATAGCCACCCATCTTGGCGTGATCAGCTGGTCGTAGGCATGGCAGACTCAGGTTGCTTAGAGCGGTGCGCATTGATTTGATTGGCAGACGAGAGGCGGTGCAAATTCAAACAAGAGAACCAAACAAAAACAGCATATTGCCAAATGAATGGAGCCTGTCTAGACGTAGAGACAGCTCCTTGTAAGCCATCCTACCCTTGATGGTTTTGCACTCAAATTTGTCCCAACAGCTTTGCCGACCCACGTTTGTCCAGAAATATGCCAAAAGGTGTGTTTTAACCGAATGCGATGCGAAATGTATGAGCGACGCGAAACGGGTGAAAAGACTATTCGCTGGAGTTAAAAAATGTTCAACTCGAGCAAAAACTTCATCTTGCGAATGCCAATCACCTTCAAGTAGGGCTAGAAGCCACGCCCCCTTTCCACTTTGCCTTTTCCAACTTGCTAGCAGCGTTGGTGTAATCAAAACTGCTTGTTCTGATGTAGCGCGAAATTCATTTGTTCATTTTTCAGGCAAACCCACACGAGGTTAAAACACACCTAAACAAAGGCATTTCTGCGCGGCAAAAAGATGCAAAGCAACAGAATGAATGTTATATTCTACATAAGCTTTTTACCAAAAAGAATATATTCAGATGTAACCCCTTTGTAATCACCAACATTTTGATTAGTAACTGTAATTTAATTACATATTTTTTCTCAGTAACTGTAACGGATTACATTTATTTTGTAATTTAATTACGTAACGCCGTTACATGTAACTAGTTACTCCCCAACACTGGTCATAAGCAGCTGTTCAATGAACAGCAAAGCAATACTCTCAGAAATCCTGCTTCTCTATATGGGCAATAGGTCATGACAAGATTGTAGGAGTAGGGAATGGAGCATGTAACCAGAGAGCTGCAGGTCCAGATCCCAGGTGGGGTACTGCTTCTGAGCATTTGAGCAAGGCACATAAGCTGAAATCGCTTTGTGAATATCTACATGTCTAAATGAATAGTATGTGAGGAAGCCTGCTGTGAGCAATTAATATAAACTATGATTTTCTCCTCAGCAGCCAAGCGTTTATTGAATATAAATAAAGGTAAATGTAAGTAAGCCGGTCGGGCTAAGGCTTTTTATCAGTAACCAAACCTTGTTTCCGTGATCATCATGTTAAGACTCACTGGCAATCTGATGTAATTGTAAAGGTTACATGTTCAGTTCAGATCTCACCATCAGTCTCACCAACAGATGGTTTGACATTTCTTAAATGTCTATTAATTACACTGGATGCATTTCATTTATGAGCATGTCAAATACTAGCCTTGAAACAGTATTGATTTGCCTGGTATTTTTCACACGTTTCCTAATCCAGTTGAGTGCAACATAGTTTGTTAATGAATACGAGATGTTTCTGACTACTTCTGAAGGTATCATTGTCGTGTTTGTTTTTTTAATAAGTTAATTTAAATTGGATACTCAACAATCTGATGTCTCACTCATGCTTGGCCAAATATTGCTGCAGGCTCAAATTATTTAGAGGCAAAATATCTCCCAAGTTGTAGTTTTAATCCGGTATAATTAAACACGACATTGTTTGACTAAACTGAAACTGTTGTTTTGTATACTATCAAATTTCCAATTATGAATCTGGTTATGAAGTTTTATGGACGTGCACGCTTAAATGACACTGCTGGTAATGAAATTTATGTTACCTCATCACAGCTTCAATAGGATGGGTATGCCTGTGCAGTGTCTGGGTGCAGGCAACAGTAGAAAAGTACCACCCCTCATTGAGTCTGTTGGTTTAATGGGACCGGGAGACATTAAATGGCTGAAGGTGTTCCCATTGTTAATGTCTCATTTTGAAAATGTTTCACTCAAATGGAGGAGAAATTTGCTGTGAACACTGAATTGATGATGTCACTTACAAGGGGACAACACTCTTTGCTTCGGATTGAGTCAACGCAGAGTTCAACAAGGATTGTTTTTGCAGATTTTTTTAGAAATTCCTTTATCCTGTAGGATACTCATTGGAGAAGTTCATGGATAGGGTGCAAAGGAACACATGGCACGATATGGAAAGGAAACACTGGTTCAGAAGAGTAAGTCCACAGCCTCTGCAGACAGCGGAGCTCCATTCAAAGGCCCTTTGAAATGTGTTAGCTGCAGAGTGTTTCTCTGCAGAAAAGTGAAAAAGTGAGACAAGACCATGGCAAAATGACACCACACACATCCTCAGCATGTACCAGGTTTCTTATGAAACGGATCGGAAAACGTAATACCAGATGTCTCTCTCCTTTTCACACCTGAAGAAAAAAGACAAAAACAGTATGCGTGTATGCCGTCATGCAGGGCGTTAAAGGGAATCCGACTCCTCACGCTTTCCATAGACTGAGACCGAGTGACATTCACATCACTGCTTACCAAAAGCTTGCAATCTGCAACGAGTCATCACCACATGCTTCTCTTGAGATGCATGCTGTGTGAGCACTGGCAAACAAGCAAGTCTGCTAGCACCTTCATTAGCTCAGATTCTGTAAATAGTACTTTCAATTAAAATGCACAACCAAAAAAAATGCATGAAGCACTTTTGGCTACACTGAATATATGAAAAGTGCTGTACACAAATTTTATTATTATTATTATTATTATTATTATTATTAATAATAATAATAAGTACTTCTAATATTGTAGAACCTTCAGAGTTTCACAGATGGAGATAAATATCCTGGTCGTCACTGCATACAGGTAAAGACAATGATAATAAAAATGAAAAGCTTTAAACTGACACCCATTTAAAAACTAGTCTTACATGCTGATTTATTATTTTTTTTAATCAAATAGTCTTTAAGAAGAACATAGAAGACCTTCTATAGTGGAGCTTTTTACCAGTTTTTTTTTTTTTTTCTGGTGTAAGCACACCTCCTAAACCTTGCTTTCAGGTAAATGCCCAAAAGGCTCTCTATATGTTATATATATATATATATATATATATATATATATATATATATATATATATATATATATATATATACAGTATATATATGTATATACACAACAGGTAGACAAAATAGTGGAAACGCCAAACAATACACGAATATTTATTAAATAATCAGGAGTTTGGCTACCCTTTGCCTTCAGAACTGCTTCAGTCCCTCTCAAAATCCTGTTAAACAAGTCTTGAAAAGTTTCAAATGGGACATTGGACCATTCTTCAAGAAGGAATTCTCCAGTTCTTTGAGAAATGAAAGCAGTGGAAATCTACTCTAAACACAGTGTTCCCGAACTTCCCATAAAGGTGCAATGATATTTAGATCTTGTGATTGAGGAGGCAATGGTGTTCATGAAACCACTCTTGTATCTGTTTAGCAGTATGTATGGGGGCATTACCATCTTGCAATATGGGAAGATGTTGAGGGAACAATGTTTGCATGATGAGATGTCCCTCATCACCTAAAATAGCTTTGTGTTCCCTGGCCATAATTCTACCATGCAGGGTAATAAGTATTTGTGTTTCAGATTCATGTCTGTTGTTTTGTTGGCTTTAGCAATTATCCTAAGTGTCTGTCTATCCCTGACGATGAGCACTGTTTGGTGCAGTTTTTTTTTGACATCATGCTTTTCTCCTTGATGCTTTACATAATTTTGCCATGTCTGTGACTGCCACACCTGCAATTTGGAGACCAACTATTTGACTCCTTTTCAAAGTCAATGTCTCATGTTGTGTGAGAAAGTCACACAAGAGCTCTTTTCCAAATCGCTATAAATCCATTTCAGCTGTTTTAAGAAAAAACACTTTTTTTGCCCAGACCGACAAATTCCAACAACATTTATTTTTCCTGTTTTAAACAGTTTATTAGAACAGTCTGAACATGTTTAAAAATAAAATTCAAATCTACCAAAAATTTTGTTGATTACACAACCAAAGTTATGTATTGTTTTTTTTCAAAATGCTATATATCCATAAATTCTGTTTTTCCCCAAAATGGTATAAATCAAGATATTCATTTTTTTCTGATTTTTCAATTCATATGCAATATCAACAGTTCATATTGAATATAAAACTAAATAAATAATGAAATAAATAATAAAAATAAAAACAAATAATGAAATGAATAATACAAAATAAAATAAATAATACAGTAAAATAAATTAAATAAAGTAAATCAGTTTGTGTTTAACCTCAAAATCAGGACCACTCACTGGGAGTCCTGCCTAAGAAGGATCAGAAAAAGGCACATAAAATATAAATTAAATAATGACAAAAAGGCACATAAAATATAAATAAAATAATAAAAATACATTCTTAATAAAATATGGCATCTTGCGTCCAACTTCAAAAGTAGGACCACTCTTCTGAGTGGGCCACTAATTTACTGCTTTAATGAACTGAAAGTGAGGAACTGATTTTCCATGTCAAGAACACTGTCTTTATGTAAATCTGCGGGTGTCAATTTATCTGCATGGCAAAACTTTGTATGTGCAGTATGTGTACACCCCAATGCTGGAATCGGTCCGCCACCAGAATGGCAAAGTTTCTTAATTTGTTCACATTTATGATTATCTTTGTTTAATTTACGCTTTCTACCACCTGCTGAGCATGGTACTGCTTCAGAGATACCCAGCTGAATATCTACCGAAAGGTCCAGTAAGTGGAGACAAGGTATAACCAGTGCTGCAGGTCTAATTAGAGGTAGTTTTAAAGGACATTGCTGGGTGCATAGGAACATTAATAAAGCTAGAAACCTACAGCTGGCAAGATCTCTAATTCCTTTATTGGTACCTTGAAGAAATGACCCCTAGACAATCTTTATTGCTCAATAATGGATTCAGCCAGCTGTCTCAACCCACCTATTGGCAGAGCTGTATCCAAGCGGCAGCACAGTCTAATTCAGGAAACACCTTGTATAAAACAAGCCATCGGCCTGTTCAAAGCTTGATGGAGCCAAAAGCAAACCCTGAGTAAATATCATATTCGGAGGAGTCGTCCTCAGTTCCAGGCTGCAATTTGCTGTAATTGCTACGTGTTCGTGGGCTATGTCGTTAATTTTGGTCCCTGCGCAAGCACTTGAATGTTGAATGATGTTTCATTTCAGAGGGACACCTCCCACGAATAATTGTTCCATAGGGGTGGTGGATAATTTTCAATTTAAGAAAGCGGCTTTTGAAATTAATTTCATAACTTGCAACAAATGTGCCACTCGCCATAGCAATTACCTTAATTTATACAGAGGCTTTCTGTCAGTCAAAACGCCTCGGATGGAAGAGCATGTGGGTGCACAGTTTATTTTTATTCATCACTCACCCAGGCCGACAACAAACTCAAGCTGATTTTAAAAGCCTTAATAAGTCGTTTGCTTTTAATTTCTGTAGGCTAATTTTCACAGAATTTCAAACACCCTCACAATCCTTGTGAATATCAAATGTTTCTCACTGCAAGCAGCGCAGTGAAGAAGTTTCATTCCCCTCACACACACACAGTGTGACAAAGAATGTGCTCTATAAGCAGGTACCTATAGAGGTGACACACCCTGGACCCGGACACCTGCTATGAAAACAAGCACAAATATAAAGGAGACAACTTCCTGTTTGTTTATTTGTTGAAAAAGTTGGATGGTCTGTGTACCCTTTCTCATTGCTCATACTGTAGCCAGTGTGAACCCAATGCAAAAGGCCTACTCTGCTGATCACTGAAAGGCTCAGCAATGCCACACTAACACAAGTGTATTGGTGCCATTTCTTCACCCCATGGTAACAACAGTGACAAGCTGCCCCCCATGCTGTGTTTCAGATGGGACCCCCCTGTCCTGGTGGACAGACAGGAGCGGGGAGAGACATACTTACTGGGGGGGCTACCTGCCCGGGGTTCAGCAGTGCTCCTGCAGTCTTGATGGAAACTGCATTGACATGAACTACTTCTGCAACTGTGACGCTGACAGGGACTCCTGGTAAGTGGACTTTCTCTCTCCCTTCCTGTTTCGCACGTCTTCCTTCCTGTTTCGACATCTTCTCTCCCGTTTGCCTGCCCTTTGCCTCCCAACAGGTAGCACAGTGCTTACACTGATCTGAGAGTTCACAAATAATAAAAAACTTGTTTGGCTTCAATATGGTTACTGTTGCTATGGTAACTGCAGTTCCCCTATACATTGTAAATAGCAAATTCCCTCTTCTTTTGCCTGTGATTCTTAAAAAAGTGATATGTTATAACCTGAAACCACGGCTTTTCCTGTTGTATTAAGACTGCCAGTTTCCACATGTGTGCAGTAATGGTCAGAGTTAACTAACAATCAGGAAAATGTTTTGCACACAATTCATATGCATGTACATGTGAGTTCCACAGACTGTCAGATGGGCCAGTGTTCAACTAATGTCATCTGTTGGTAAACAATGCTTCCATCCTGTTTGTAAGGCCTACTTCCTGTTTGATGTCTTCCTTTCTGTGTGCACATCTTTCCTTCCTGCTTGCATATTTGCCCTCTAATTTGCTCACCTTCCTGTTTGCATACCCTCTCTGCTAACCTGCCTTTATTTGCCTCTCTCTTCTGTGCCCCTACCAGCCTCTCAACCACTTTTACCATGCAGCCTTTTGACCTTTTTGAGAAGCTTCAATGCCTACCCTATATTAGATGAGGGTAGTTTGGTACACCTACATAAGCTTATTCTTTTGTAACAGCACAGTTAGCTTAGCCTGATTTAACCTGTCAAGTTTACTTGTGCATTTTAGTTACTTTCTTTTTTAAAAATAAACATTTCTGAAGAGCCCCATTTCCTCTGAAAGTTAAAACAGATATGGAAATGCTTGTTGTGACTGCAAGGTTTGGCTCCAGGGTTATCTACAGGGTGTTTGCAATGATCTGTATAATAACTGCAGGGGTACTCCTGTGGGAAATATGTACTAAGTAAAGAGCCATTCAAGTTTACCCACAGAGCACATCATCCATCTCATACAGACACTGCAGAAGAGACATGGGTAAAACACCAGAAAACCTGTGTTTAAAATTTTATTAGTGATTTTGTGCTAAAATGCATGCTGTATATATCAGGGTGCTGTGTTATGCTTTGCTAAGCACTCTGTGGAAGCTGTACTGTGCAGCGTTGCCATGGGAAATGGAGAGATGCCCGGTAATTTCTGAAGGATGGATGAGGGGGAAACGATCGATACATCAGTCAGATGCTTTCTGTTTGCAGGTTGAATGACACTGGGCTTCTCTCTTACAAAGACCACTTGCCACTGAGTGAAATTGCTATTGGGGACACAAACAGGACAGGCTCTGAAGCCATCTACAGAATTGGACCCCTCCGTTGCTATGGGGACAGTAGGTGGATTATTAGTTTTTGATGGAGAAATGATTGAGACCACAAAGATTTGTCTCCATCCATTTAAGCTGCTGATTCAATCCTTTCAATTAATACAAGAAAATGTCAACATTTATCACCAACTATGGAAAGGGTATTCTCTGTTTGGAAATGTTTCATCTGATGGCACTGATGTATTTTGAAAATTAAGTATAAACAAGTGAAATATAAATGCAATCATTAATATGAAATCAGTTAGTATGTGGTGTCATCATTCATGTAAGAAGAAGGCCTCATAAAGCCTCATAAGGCCTCATAAGATGAGTTTTCAATTTCACCCCTGCAGGGTTTTTATGGAATGCTGCATCCTTCTACCTGGCTTCCTCGTACCTACACTTCCCCACTCTCCAAGGAGAGCTCAGTGCTGACATCTCATTCTACTTCAAGACCACCACACCCTCAGGAGTCTTTCTAGAAAACCTGGGAGCCAGGGACTACATTCGGGTGGAGCTGAGCTGTGAGTCAGTGCTGAAGCTGGACTGTCAGTCAGCGCTGAGTCTCTGTGTTAGACAACATAGGCAAAATATAATTAATAGCAGTGCTGGAATCAGAACAGATCAGTGCTCAAGTCAGCAATGACCAGACACTTAGTCCATGGTTTATAATAATAATAATAATAATAATAATAATAATAATACATTTACATGTACATACACATACATATTATATGTAACAGTCAGTAGCAAACAGTATCTAATGAGAATACTTTAGTATCATCACATTAGCTCCCCTTATGCCTTTCTACATGTGCAAAATGAGATAAACCAGTGTAAACAGCAGTGGGGGTCCCAGACAGGGGTTTGAGTGTGACTCTTCATGTCTGTATCCCCTCAGCACCACTGTCTGTAACGTTCACTTTTGATGTGGGGGATGGGCCCATGGTGCTCGTGGTGAAGTCCCATGTTCCCCTGAACGACAAGCAGTGGCACTATGTACGGGCAGAGCGCAACGTGAAGGAAGCCTCCCTGCAGGTGGACCGACTGCCCCTGCGCTTCCTGGAGGCCCCACCTGATGGCCACTTCCGCCTGCAGCTCAACGGCCAACTGTTCGTAGGTAGAGTTGGGCTTTTTTTTTCTTATTGGTGCATGCCATGTGTTTCTGTTGGTCAGCTGTGATTGTAGACCTGTTCCCATTGGTTGTTGGGAGTGGCAAAAATCGTCTTTGAGGATATGTCCCTTACCTTATTCAACCATTTTATTAACAGCAACAAAAAGGGCACAGCTGGCTTGTGTCATGTTTTTAACCAATAAAGGATTTTAAAACTTTAACATATTGTATAATTTCTGGAATTTTTCACTAATATACCATAGCTTCAAATAAAACGGCACTGTACAGCTTGCACCATAACTATAGGCACAGACTATTTCAATTTAACTTTTCAAATGATTAAATAGCTACACGTTTCTCAGGAATTTTCAATAAATAGACTTCGCCCATGTTGCATGCTTCTTGCATTTCTTCAGAATCTAGAGTGGGTGAGCCAATCATTCACCACCAACAACCTCTGATTTTGAACTAATTAATGTTCCTCTATGGTGAGAAAATTGTTCTAATTGGTCCACATGGGTCAGTGGCTGAGAAGAACAGTAGTTCATGGTCGCTAACCATGGGGTTCCTGCAGCCTTATTTTCCTACTGTCACTGAGCACTGTAGTTCTGTGCAGCCTGAGCTGGACGTTTTATGGTTCTCCTTCCTCTCTGGCCCGGGGGGGGCAACCTTGTTGCAGGAGGGACGGCGTCCCGGCAGAGTGGGTTTCTGGGCTGCATCCGGGCCCTGAAGCTGAACGGGCTGACTCTGGACCTGGAGGAGCGGGCCAGGACAGCGCCTGGGGTCAGCTCGGGCTGCCCGGGCCACTGCGGCAGCGACAGCCTCTGCCACAACGGTGGCCGCTGCGTGGAGAAGAGAGGGGGCTATGCCTGCGATTGCACCAACTCCGCCTACGGGGGACCCCACTGCAAGAAAGGTGTGCCGCCCATTTGGTGGACAACAGCGACCTCCTGCATGCGAGAACCTAGCCATACCTCAGACTCTGATTTATCAAGGGTATTACAGAATAGGCACTAAATTAGCTTTATTAATTTATTAGGTTTATTTCTTGCACAGTCCTTTGAAAATCACCTGGTAATAGCCGGTCAGACAGGATGAAGTTTAAACACTGAATCAGAGGGTATAATCTGTACATAACCATGCCCATGACTAAAAAATAATTGGAAAAAGAATCACTAACAACTGCCTGTCACAGACTATAACATCTTCATGTAAACATGAGTCACTTCAGTTTGGCCTTTTGTAAGTATTTGTAAGATTGTTAGTTTAGCAATTAGCAGAATGCTAACATATTATGGAACAGAACAGATTAGCACCCCCCCCAGATTTCACTTATACATATGGATATGTAGCATGCAAAAAGGCACACTATGCCGCTGTCCACCCATAATGACCGGTTTGTGCTTTCTCTACCAACAATGCAAAGCCAATCCTCTGGTAAAGCCCTGGCCCCTTCATTTCGATCATTTATTTTAATGACCCATTAATCTGATAAATTTGCATACTATCTGGAAACTATCTGTATATATATATTTATCTTTTATTTATCAGAAGAATTCATTTTCATGTGTCTTAATCATTACTGAACAGAATATAAATGTTTCACTACATTTGTACAAACTTTATAACTTCTTTATAAATGTTATGTGAAGCGCAAGCTTATTGTGTGTGCTGAGGAATGCTTTCAGATGTCATGGAATGTACACTGTGCTGCCATTAAATTACTACATCATAAATTTCTCATTGAAATCTTTCAAGGCTGTGACATTTTTTCCAAAATGTTTAACCTTAACTCCAGTAGTGTGGAGAAGACATGCATCGAGTAGTAACTGTGTGGATTGGAACTTTGGTATTTAAAGTGTAATGAAATAAATTTGTGCAGATTTTTAAACAACTCCAATATACTTTCCTATTACTTTACTCTTGCATAACTAAGATGATGAATAGACATTTTACAAAAACTTCCATTAATGTTAACAAAAGGGTGAAGACAGAGTTTTAAAAATGCTGAAATTCACAATGCACTGTTTTCAACGGACCTATATCAAGCTACCTAAGTTGAATATTGGACTATCACTTTAACAAGTATGGCATCTGCAGCCTCTGGCACTGGGAGGAGACAAAGTTTATTTTTAGCTTCGTTAGCAATGCGTGAAGCATAGCTATAGCCATAGCCGTAAGTAATGCTGACCAGTTACAATAGTCTGGGAGAGATTCACATGCCAGCAAAAAAAGCTCAGGGTTTAACAGCTCTGTTCAGGAATCAGAAATGGCGTGAATTTGTCTCCTTCCTATTCTCATCATTGGCACTGGAAGAAGGATTTGAGGTCACCAGCTTTACCCAGCACTGATTGGATTGCACCAGTGAGTGATCAAAGCCCCAAAGCACACAGCACAGCTGTGGTGGGCCCTCTCTGCTTCGGTGGCTAAGGCTCATCTCCCAAGAACCGCTCAGCCACAATCACACAGCGCTGGTAGTCATTTATCCTGAGTCAGCGCTGCCTTCTGTATGTCAGGAAGAATAGCACCGCTATGACTCCACTGCTCTGGCATCCCTCTCCTCCCAGCCTCTCTGCATTCTAATGAGATGACTCAATGCTGTCAATTTATCTGCTCAATTCGGAGAGGAACCCATCCACCGCTCTCTGATTAAAACACAGGATAGTTCTATGTTTTATGCATGTGGGCTGCAGGGATAGGCTGTTTTCAGCCTAAGAATACGCTGTATGTGAGTCCGCCGCTGGATGACATTAATTAAATCAAATCCCTGTCTCATTTGCTTGCATAAACGCATTGTTATCAGATTTGTTATGATTGTGATTAGTGTTTGCTTTGATCAATCAGTACATTTGTTACACCTTTCATCTGCATGCAGATAAAAGGAGCCCAAACTGGTAGCATATCCCAGAAGTCCCTGGAAAAAGGAAATGGCATTCCTGAGCTGACTCTCCCCTTTGATATGTTTGCCTCATCTCTCAGAGGTCTCAGCATTCTTCGAGAGGGGATCCTCCGTCACCTACACATTCCGGGAGCCGTTTTCCTTCCTTCGGAACGATAGCAGCCCATCCTCCGGGACCCGTGGAGAGGACAGGAAGTCACGGGCGAACGTGGCATTCAGCTTCCTGACCTCACATTCCCCTGCCATGCTGCTGGCCGCCAGCTCCTACCCTCAACAGTACATGGCTGTCACCCTGGCACATAACGGTACTGCACTCTCCTCTTTTCCATACAAATATATTCATCTTTAATATCAGCACTAGCAAGCAGCTTTTACCTGCTGTATTAAAGTTGTGGTTTTCCCCCTAACCCCCACCCTGATTTCTGCATAAGCATTCCTTGATAGCCACCTGCAGTTCAGCTCTTGCTAGTTCTGTCGACTCAGGAATATTTGTAAGCACATTAGCTGGCTTGGTCCAGGTTGTTAGTTGTGTGTGCAGAGAGAGGACAGGACAGGAACGAGAGAACTGCTCTGCAGGAATGCTCAGAAGCTGATGGGTCTGCAATATTTACATTCATGCATTCCGTATACATGGGGTGGTAACTCCATTGTTAAGTCCCACACAGTTCTATAATGTTCTGTTAGTGTTATAATTTGCGCAGAACCTTACACTGCATCATTGCAGCACTGAGGTCTATGACTGAAGGCCACTGCAGGGGACATGTGGCACCCATTCATCACAGCCATGGCTCTTCAAATAACAGAAAATGGAAAATAACTTGTAAACCCTTCAGCTGCATGTTCAGATCCCTCCCAGGTGAGCAGGGGGGGAGCTTTTTACCCTTGGGAGAGATGGTCGACCTGACGTTGGACCCAGATCTGCCAGGTGCATACATAAAAGCCATGTGATGTCACAAAGCTGTCAGCCCAGAGAAGGCATCCGCGCTACAGATGTTGCCTCTCACCCGTCCCTCTACCATGCTGCATCACACCTCCACCTCCCTAGCCTTCCCATGTTTACATCACCCCTGCTTGCTCATCCACAAAACCCAGCCATCCTCAGAGCTGTCCTCAGAGCTGTCCTCAGAACCATCTTCGGTGCCAAAGACATCCCTGGGATTTCTCAACTACAAAGCCTAATTATTTTCACAGAGAGAGGGGGATTGTAACATTGACAAAGGCCCACATGATAATGCCAAGCCATCTGCCTCTGCTTCACTGGCCATGAATATTGCATATAGGGTGGCTAAATATTTTATGCTTCTGTGCGTGTTTAAAATGCTCCATCCAAAATGGAAAAGATTAAGGGGAAGAATTTTAAGCAGTTGAAAGCCTTACCATGGTAAATGACAATATTAAAATAGCTACAGGAAGGAGGAGGATAATTTAGAATGTGGGAAATCACTTAAGACAGGAAAAGTATGGGTCCTCAAATGTACCTGCGGATGTTCTGTGAAATATTACTGTTAGCTTAGTAGATGCACATCTAAGTGGAGCTTGATTTAGACTGATTAAGATATATGGAAGACAGAAAGTTAGTACTTTTTTGATGCTGAAACTCCAAGCCTCCAAGTGTTTAAAAGGATGCTCCAAGCGCACATGAGGTCTGTGGTACTTACAGTGTTGACATACTGATTGTGGTACAACCAGTCACTTTCCCTGGGCTTTTCTCTCACATAGGATCACCAGAGGTGCCTTTCTATTCACTCTGTGACTAAAGCATGGGCCTCTTACTCTGGAGAGGGGGTGAGGGCGTGGTGCCACTAGTCATCGAGAGGACATGTGTTTCCACTGTGTCCTTCTCTTCATCCCCTCATGAACAAGGAGTTTAGCCAGGGCTGCAAACTTTGCCACTTTCTGATATTACCTTCTGATCCACCAGCCAGGATGGCTGGTAATGAACAAATTCACCACCCAATTGGATTATTCACCAGCCAAAATAAGTCCTGTGGGGCACTGTGAAGGAGCAGCCCTTCACCCCACCCCAACAGACTGAATGTTAATTGTTTAATTGTTTGGTTAATTGGTTAAATTGAGGATCCTCTTATTGTCCATTTTCCATCTCGTAAAATAAGTGCTTTGATCAATCAATTACAACTGAAACAGGTTTCATGTTTGTCTTGATTATTTAATAATTGTTTAATTGTTTTGTTAATTGTCTTGTCTGTCTGAGAACCAGTTAAGTGGTCACACCTGTACTAATTAGGCTTCTTATATACAGGTGTGTGTCCAGGTTCAGATTGCTGGAAGCCATTTTGTGTGCTGGTAGCTGTAGACTGGTTCTCCTGTGTTTGTGAATGGTTTTTAAATAAATTAGTTTTTTTTGTAAGTTTTTATTCCTTCTGTTGATATATGTGTAGAGCATCGGCCAGCTTTGTCACAGGCACACATCTGTCATGGTAATGTAGTATATTGCTAATGATAGCTAAACCACAGCATGTATAAGTATTTTATTATTTTTATGCAAAAAGCACCCACCGGAGTGGCCTGTGACCCTGCAATGTTAACCCGCCAAAGAGAAAATCTACCTGCATTTGACAGGTGTTAGTTTCAGACAACAAAGTTGTGTCCATTGGCCCCAGTTCCATTTTCAAACACTCCCCAAAAACACACACGTATCTCCGACACTGTTGCAGTATGCCTCGTTGAAATGTGAAGCAGCAGTGAAATCACGGTTTGCATTCCCCTCACTCCCTCGCTTGCAGCGCCTCTAAATTCCCGATTCACTGGAACACTTTGTCAACAACTCGAGTAGCTCTAATTGCAGTTGGCAAAGCTGTTGTTGGGGTGTTGAGGGATGGCAGGGGAGGAGAGGGGGCAGAGGAAGAGGGGAGGCTGCCATAGCTGCAACCGCACTTAGTGACTGCAGCGTTTTCACAACGGCAGCATCTGCGTCTGTTAGGAGGAGGGTTCTAACATCTCATCAATAGAAACATATCTGTCAGCCACCGTGCTGCTGGGGATGAAGCCTGTTCTATTTCAGGGTGTGATCTGACAAGGAAAGAATGCCATGGAGGAGTGCAGAAGCACGTCTACCACCTCATGCACCGTAGTCAGAGTTTATCTTGTCTGCAGATTGTGTCAATAAAGAAAAGCATATTTTAGGAAATGACATACTGGGCCACCATCTTAAGCTTTAGCTTATTCCTTACTGTCCTATGGGAATATCATTTATCAATTAATAGTGAAGTAAAGAAGTCGATTAAAAAAGGTTGATTTTTGTTCATTTTCCCAACACTGAACCAGCAGATTGTTTTGTAATACTCCCTCAGATTTTTGAATTACAGTCATCTGAGCATATAATGATTTTGATTTTAAAATTGAATAGGAATGGGTTTGGAATGGAGGGTTACGTTTTGGCATTTGGGGCACCTCTTGTTCTTCAGGCAGCTTGCAGATCTGGTACCGGCTCAGGAAGGATGGAGCGCCGGATTTGTTCACCCCAAAATCCACCAGCCTGGCAGACGGGCAGCTCCACTGGGTCCGAATCCATCGTGAGGGGAAAGATGTCTACGTCCAGGTGAATGTCGCAAGCTGTTTCTGACAGCAATCCCTGTGTCTTTCCTGCCCCCCAGGTCTGAGGGAACAGGGGCAGACAGGTCTTAGAGAGCCCCATATGTGTTCCCATATTATGCCAAGAAATTCAAATACTTAATGTTGCCATTTGCAAACTGCCACATAAAAGATTCAGTTTTGCCCAGATTTGTCATATTTTCAGCTCTAATGCTGGTAAGGTAAATAATCAAATGAATATGTACAACAGAAGACTGCTGGTTTTCCTCCAGATGTGGGTGGCATACTTTTAAGAGGCCATTTGTGTAGTTTTTAAATGCAATTATGCCAGGCACCCAACAGCATTGTGTAACACTCATACACAGTTCTACACACATTTTAGAACATAAGACAAGCATTACAGGACTGTGTGCTGTAATTTGTCAGTAGAATGCAGTACTACTGTATATAACTCAACTTAGATGCTGAATTAGTTCATTCATATAGCTTTGAAGGTTTGCATGTGGGGTTACAACATTTTAATCGCGGTGTGCCTCATTTTATTTTAAAATAAATTTTAGGTGTTGCATGACCCTGATAGCATAGCATGATGGAATCCTTGATTACATACCATCAAGGAAAACTGTATCAGAATGAATGTGGTGTATTTGTATTGAATTTAACAGTTTAAGCCTTGCGAAGAATAAGAAAGTCACCTTAGATAATGCACGTAGTAATACATTCATCTATGACTGAGTCTTATTTGATCCTTTACATATCTGTTTGGAACTATAACAATAACTTCAGAATTGGCCCAGCTTTAAGTAACTTGTGAATTGATCTAATAATTTGCATATGTGGTCTTAAATTGCTTTCCCTCAGAGCACAAGGAGAGGCTTGTTAAGTCAGTCCTAAAAACCATCAATATGAGCAAAACATCTTACTTTTTTGGGATATGGGGAAAAAATACAATTTCAATTTATTTTCTTTTGATTTCCCCTGACAGATTGACAAGGACATTAACCAAAAATACAGCCTTTCATCTGACACCGAGCTGAACACAATAAAGTCCCTCACATTGGGTAAAGTCACAGGTAAGCCTGTTTATAAAAAAGAAATTGCCCTTGAGTGAACTGAAAAGGTGCTTATTTCTTTAAGACAAACAGAGCATTGGCCATTAATCCAGAGGGCTGCTGCTTTATCCAGCACAGCTGAACAGCTTCACCTTTGTGGCCAATTTCAATTCACATCTCAAGCTTTGAAAAGGCAGGCCACGTGATTGCATGGGGGTCATCCACAATGTCCTGTGTGTGCACGTCGATTCACAGTCAGGATGACCAGCAAACAAAAATGATGGCATCCGATCATCTATCAGCTTTCATTATGTCATTATGTCCGTTTTTCTTTCCTCCATTTTTTTCTTTTTAACCAGTCATAATTTGCAGAATTTGTTTATCGGAGCCCTGCTGGTAGAATCAAATCTCCTCATCCCGAGACTGGCACCCTCATGAATTTCATTAACAGATATCTGATTGTGTCTCCATTCACAGATCAGAGGGACTTATTGAGTTTTGAAGGAGATAGCCACTCAGGTGTAAGTGCCAAGAGGAGATGGGAAACGTGGAGTAAACAGTGTTTGTTCGGTGTCACTGCCCATTGCCATGGAGACTCTCCCCTCCATTCTGTAAACTATTGGAGGTTGGTCAGCCCAGGAGATGAGTGATCCATTGAGCGTGCTTTTAGAAATCATTATGGACAATCCCACGTATAAATATCACCATGCTCTTTAAATCTTCGTTAGACATGTCATGGAGAGAGGTGGATTGAAATAGAAGAAGGCTTGTCAGCCTGTAAGCAGTGATAAATGGTGAGTGTAAGTGTGGCGGGCCTGCTTCAGCCAGACCTGAGGCTCATTTTGCATTAATGAGGGAATTATCGTGGTGTCTTGTTTGGAGTGGGAGTTTTTTTCATGGTTAATCATAGGTGTCTCGCTGTAACAGAGAACATCATTTGTGTCCTCACCATGAGATGTTGTTCATTTGTTATAACAAGCCATTTACGCTACAAATGACTTAATTTGAACCATGGCACTGACCATGAAAGAGGTCATTTTCTTTGATCCTTAAAAGAAAATCCACATTATGAACTTTGAAGGGGTTACAAAAGATGAATTTTAACTTTTGAAGTTTGAAGAGGGATCCTTCTGTATAACATCAGAGTTATTCAAGTTAACCATGAACTTTAAGACACAGAGATAAAATAATTGTTGCATATGAGCAGATAAATGTTAAAGTTATGATAGACTCACTCCTTGGTGAGTGAGACAGGGAAAAATGCAGTGACATAAACTGTAACTGAGCCAGTTACAACTGTTTCATATGTGCCTGAAAAGATGTGGTATTTGAATCTTCACCACATATATCTATCATCAATGGAAGTCACTCAGGTTATGCAAGTTATATAGACAGTATGAGAGGGACTATTTCTTTGACAAAGGATTTATTCGACAATTATACTGCCAACATGAACAGGAAAAAGTAAACGGAAATTTAATGATGAGTGCAAAAGATGTACACAAACACACTGACATGCACTCTCTTTCTCTCTCTCACATACTCACACACAAACACACACTCACAGACACACGCGCACACACACACACACACACACACACACACACACACACACACACACACAGCGTATGCTCAATTAACAGAAACCCATCTTATTTGCCAGCCCTTATTTACCAGTACTTATTTACACACAGGAGCCTTACTGAGCCATGGACATAACATTCTGTGGTAGCAAGCGGTGCCCTCAGCTATGTGGGCCAGCCTCTCCAGCCATCTGACATACGCTCTGACCCCAAAACACAATGGTCCATTGCCATAGTGACTGTCCCTGCCGGGCCCTGTCTGAGAGGGAGTGTTATTTAAGAGTTAATAACATTTTAAACTTTAAGAGTTTAAAATGTTATTTAAGAGGCTAATGGCTTCATTGACTCGCTCCCGGTCCACCATCTTCTCATATCAATCATGATTGAGAGGGTGGGCCATGTCTGTGAAATCCCGCTTCTTCTATCGTCATCAAAGATAACCAGTCAGGAACTGAGAATTTAGTACTATCAAATCAAATCAATCAAACTTGCTTCCCTTTCAATCAAACTCTCTCACACAAACAACTATTCTCATTCACATATCCTTTCATTCTGTTTTACATTCACTGTCATTTTGTTCCTTACATATGACTATTTGCATTCACATGTACTATTTATTTCTCTTACATATGCTATTATTCTGTTTCAAATATAATATTATTCTGTCATTCATACATATATTAGACCTTTGTTTCACATCCACTATTAACTTCATTTACATATACAACCATACTTACATACATATACTATTATCCTCTGTTACACAGAATATCATGCAAGCATATAATGTGTGTATATTTAGCTATAGTTCTCTGTGCAAGAGAGAACAGTGCTGTGTGTATGAGAGTATGATAGTAAATAAAAGAGAGTATGATTGTGCATGTAAGAGGGTATAGTAGTGTTTGTGTAAGAGTATAGTAGTGTACATGTGAGATTATGATGCTGTGTGTGAGACCAAGTATGAATTATCTCTCAAGGGGCCTCACACACAGACACACACACAGACACACACACACACACACACACACACACACACACACACACACACACACACACACATACTTAAGGCTAATTCAGAATTTTCAGTCATGCCTAATAGCTATCTGGATTGCTCTGAGATTAATGTAACACTAATGTATAGCTGTGTTAATGGTAATTCACTCTAATTCCATGTATGTAATTAGAAACAGACATATTAAGAAGCAATTAAAATGCCATGTCTTTAAGCAGATTGATTGCTTTCTATTCATACACATGTAACATGGTGAGACTAATCTGCATTTCACTGTGATTCCTTTCACCTCTGCGTATTCAGGAGGGTTTGCATTCGTGCATGCCGTTCTGTACACATGCAGTGAGCAACATATCAAAAGCCCTGCTCATTAAAGCTGATGAAACGCTCCCCTGCATATTCCAAAATTTCCAGGAGAAAGGCCAACAACCTTGACTTTTTTCCTTCTTGTATCCCCCAGACCAAAGTGAATGAGCCAAAGCATTTTCTGGACCTAGCAGTGTATGCTCAATTAACAGAAACCCATCTTATTTGCCAGCCCTTATTTACCAGTACTTATTTACACACAGGAGTCTTACTGAGCCATGGACATAACATTCTGTGGTAGCAAGCGGTGCCCTCAGCTATGTGGGCCAGCCTCTCCAGCCATCTGACATACGCTCTGACCCCAAAACACAATGGTCCATTGCCATAGTGACTGCCAGGCCCTGTCTGAGAGGGAGTGTTCTGATGCTTAGCAACCCACTCACACAGAGCAAGGAGAGATGGAGTTGACCCTTTCTGCAGTACAGTGCACTTTGTTGAGGCACAAAGCCCAAAAAACATTCCTGATTGTCTTGCCCCCCAAAGTGGGCCAACTGTTACCCTTATGTAAAGTAAAATCTGTTGAAATATAAAATGCAAGGTTTTAGGAATGTATTCCATGTAATTCAATGCGTGATTGAATGCATTTTGAAGTGTACAGCACATATTAGACTTTTGCCACTGTAAGATGTACGGTATGCATACATTGCATTATAATATATTTGTAAAGTACACTCATGAGATGGAGTAATACATATAATTATATGCAATAAAATAAACTTTGCTAATTTCAGTGGAGCAGAGCACCACAAAGTGTTTAATTAGCATATCTCCAGCTCTTTTTGGATGGATTGTCATAATGGTACTGCTGGGAACTGTTCATAGACAGATTGAGAGCCTGTGCAATGATCCAAAAAATGATTAAATTTTAATCAGTGTTTTAATAAAATAATCACAGATTTTGTAATTGAATTCATGTTAGCTTCTTAGATTTTAAAAAGTCCATATCTGGTTAGCTGTCAAACTCTCTAAAAATGTAGCTTGCATATATGAAGTACTGGCAAACTGTGTATG
The DNA here is from genome assembly GCA_019176425.1 of Megalops atlanticus. Classification (NCBI taxonomy): domain Eukaryota; kingdom Metazoa; phylum Chordata; class Actinopteri; order Elopiformes; family Megalopidae; genus Megalops; species Megalops atlanticus. The sequence goes on along the minus strand of CM032886.1, from coordinate 33,083,560 downwards.
TTGACAGCATTACAGTCCCTCTGACACATAGTTTAAATACCTTTCCTTGACACATACAGGAAGTGATGTCATGGATGAACAAATGCTTCAGGCGGGATCCAGAGGTTTCATTGGCTGCCTGTCCTCAGTGCAGTTCAATCAAGCAGCTCCACTGAAGGCAGCACTGCGGAATCGTGGTAGCTCATTGGTTACTGTACGCGGACAGGTGGCGGAGTCCAACTGTGGGGCATCAACCAGCGTGAACACATTCACCACCTCATACTCCCTCTCAGGTGAGCGTGACTGCTCACATCACCACCCACTTGGCGCAAAGACCAATAATAAAACATCTACTTCTGCCTGTACTGATGTTGAATGGTTTTAGCTGTTGTGAACCTATCCCTGTGGCCTTCACATTAATCAATAAAAAACAAGAGCATCAGGACCAGACTGGGTACACATTGTGGCCTGCAAAAATCTGTGTGGGATTGACTAACCAGTCTGAATAACTAACATTCTAAATGAATAATAGTTTGTCAAGGACACTGACTGCCTGTTCTGTTGACCCAGATACATATGTAGATCTAGGTAAAAACAGTATGGATAGCTAGGGTAAATGCACTAAAACTGTGAGGGGATTGAACAAATTCCATGACATTTTTAAGTTGGTCAGTTTTAGGCCAAATATTGTTGCAGTGTACTCACAGCACTCCCACTCCTTTCCAAGTTAATTTCACAGTATAACCCAGAGACACAAACAAATATGAGAGATGACCTCTCACAGTTGCTTGACAACAAGAAATTTGTATTCTTGATGTAGAATATTGAACACATGTAATGTGCACTGTGACAATAGAATGTTTTGTTAGGGAACACGCATGGAACATTGTGTCCATCGCCTCAGTAAATCTAACTGTCAGTCTCAGGCATACAGTACCAGTCAAAAGTTTGGACACACCTGATTAAGATAATGGGAAACATGCATTCAAAGACATTTTGATCTAAAGACTTATGCTTCAAGGCTTGAAATGTGTTCCTTAGACAAATATAAATAGTGAAGTTGATGCCTATTTATGAATTTCTTTCCAGAAATTAAAAAAATGGCTAATTTTAAGAATCGAAAATATACGACAGTTTTGATTTCTTTATAACACTTTGTGGTAACTGCACAATTCCATCTGTGTTGTTTCATAATTTAAAAAATAAAGAAACAAAAGTGCGTCCAAATTTTTTGACAGTTACTGTATTTTTATTGTTACTCTTCATCTGTTCCTCAATATTCTTTCTGCCTGTAGATCATTCAGAGAACTTTGACAGAGGGAAAGAACCGCTGAAGAATGCAGGCCAGAGTGATTCTGTGGTAATCGGAGGTGAGCGTTCCCATTTTCTTAAGTGATTCTGTCATGAAACTGTCGTGATGTTGTCCAATTGTAAAATGCCTATTTTGTTGTGAAAGAAAGCAAACAAAAATCCCTGGGTGTCTTTCTCTGTAACTCTGTTCAAACTGAAATTGGGATAGCATTTCACAGGATAATAGTTGCTCAATTAGACATATTTCCATAGCAATCAGCCTGAAGTGCTGTGTTCTGGAAAGCGCTGTACACTGAAATATGCAGCACATTGCAAAGAAGAAATGGGTGACTGACACTTCACAAACCCCAAAATGGGTAACCCACTGACATGAATTACTCACAGATTTTTGCTGTGAAGTGTAACAAGGCAATGATTGACAGCATATGGTGACTCCACCCACTATGGCTTTCATGAAGCCTCTCTTTGATAACATCGCTGAAAAGGAATGTAAATTGGTACGTGATCAAAAGTTCATTTTCAAAGCAGTTTTGATTGCCTGCAGTGGGGGTAAGTGCAGAATCTTGTGTGTTAACATGAAGAGGAACTTCATGTTAAATTGAGAGACTACAGATTAAGTTGCTTAATAAGTTGCATGATGATGCTGGTGTGTTCCCCTAATTGCTCTGTTTCCCCAGGTGTGATCGCAGTGGTGGTCTTTGTCACACTCTGTGTGGTGGCGGCGATGACCCGCTTTCTGTACCAGCACCGGCAGTCAGCGCGGGTGCCCGTCGTCAAGGAGAAGGACCGGCAGCACAGCCTGGAACCCGCCTGCTGCCCAGAGATGGACCTGCAGAACTCAGCGCGGGACAGGAAGGAGTACTTCATCTGAAAGCCCCCTTCCCCAACCCCGCCGCTGCCGCTGCACCAATGATACCGCCCCCAGGCCTTGATGCCTCTCGCCCACCGCCTCAACCATTCTGACCGCCTGGGTGGGGAGTGGGCTTGGCTGTGGCTTCCTACAGACTTCCTATCCTCTCACCATGGGCATTCTGGGAAGAGTGACTGCCCCAACCCCCAGTCCCCCAAGAACCCTAACCCCCCACCTCTCTGACTGCTGCAATCCTTTACGACAAGAGGGACTCAAGTCTTTAGCATTGTGGAGGACAGGAATGGGAGGAGGGGACAGGGTTAGCACATATGTCTATAGAGCTCTTATAGTGTGCGTGTTCAAAACTATAGTCATCTGAGCAATGTCAACTGAGAGCTCAAAGTTCAATGGTCGAATGCCAAGGGCAAAGGTGAAAATGCCACAGCACTCAAAACTGGCTTTTGATAGGAATGTAGACTCCAAGGTTTCGATTGCAATACAGAAGCCCAAGTGTTTGCGCAGTTTTAATTAGCATTAAATGCTTTCTGGTGCACCAGCTGCTTATAAGTGATACTGTCAAAACTATCTGCCAAGTCCTAAATACAACTGGCACCCGTGAATTTTTCATAAATACAGTCCATTTACCCCCATATGTCTCCTGTTATGCTGTTTGGGGGAAGAAGTTGTAATGTCTCCCAGCAAACTCCAATTCCTGAACGTTAAAAAGCACATCATGTTCAAGCCCCTGTGCAGAAGAGCCTGTCAAAGCCTGAGGATGGCATCATCTCCCTAAGATCTTTGAGAAGCCTTCAGAGTGTTTTCACACCAAGTCTGTTTTCCAGTTTTCACTCTTACAGTCTAGTGCTGGCATCTGTGTTTGTTCATTTGCTGTTTATTTTCTTCCTTACTCTGTAAGTTCACATCAGTTACCTGTGAGTGCATGCCATTCTGAGTTGACTAAAAACAACTTTAGGGTCTGTTATGTTAACATAACAGTCTCGGTCTTTGATCTGAATCCCACAGATCTGAGTTTAACCCTCCTATTGTCTTAAGAAATACTAACACCTATTACCTTTGGGTCACTATGACCCGGGGTCCAATTTATCTCATAACTCAACTAAACCTTTGAATACAAATGTGAAATTTGGCACAATGTTACAGCTATATGTGTAGAATACAACCAAATAGTCATAAACAATATCAGCTGTTTTGTTAACTCTCTAGCGCCCCCCAAAGGTCCCATGCACTGCAAAAGCATGAAAAATGTTTTGGAGATAGGTAAAATTGTCATAAAATTGCCCAAAATACAACTCTTAGCCTTTTAAGATGTAATTGATTCTGATATTTATGAATTGAAACTATCTCAACATAAATTAAGTCTATAGGGCTGCCTTTTGAAGTAGCCGACTATAACATCTGAATGTTCAAATTTTGTAAGAGAAAGAAGATAAAGCTATAAACTTATGAATGTCAATGAAACTATCTACAGACATCAAGGAGTCAAGGAGGTTGTGGTTCTGTAATATTACCATGAACACATCTAAACTGCCCAATGGAAGTGTGTGAATTGGAATTTTCTCTTTATTTTGCTTCAACCAAGACAAGTTGATTTCAAGACTGATTACAAAATCTCTGAGTTACTGCTCTTTCCAACATCCATATAATCCAAACATACACTAATTCAAATGAATAACAGACAAAAAAGAGCTGGTCTTAGTCTAATCTCTCACCTTTGGCCTTCCTGTTATGGTTGGACCTCACTGGGATTGGTACAGCCCCTATCAGTATAGCTCAAATGATCACTGAGACATTCAATCTACCCAACCTTGACAAGGTGCCTGCTCTGTATTGGGGTATATATGGGTAGGTAGGGTAAAGGGATAGTTTGGTAAAGTTTGGGGGGGACAGGGTGGTTTTTTATTGTATTTTTTATAGTTTTTTTTTACATGCAGTCCCTCTTATTATATAGTGTGTTGACAGTGTGTAGAAAAATCATGAGGTGTTATCTCAAACACATGACTGGCAAAAGTTGTAAGCATGTGTTTGCATGTCGCTTGCATCTCTGGCAGATCATTTAGGTTTTATTATCAGACCCTGTGCAAATATGACGTCGCACACGTTTTGGGGCTAGTGTCCACACAAGCTTTGGTGTTTGGGCACATCTTTTTCTTGCCTGAATCACCATGCGCTCCCTCTGTGCCATGACAGGTGCCACAAGATCTTTCCCTTACTGTTCAAAGAAAAGTCTACGCTTGTGCAAGGTCAACTTCTGTGCTGCTAATAGCTGAGCATGTGTAAAATGTCAAGTCAATCATTAGAGGTCAGGGGGCATCAGTGGTTTTGATACAGTATTGAATACAGTATGGAAAAACATGGAAATTGTGTACTGCTACCAACCTAGCATGCTAAACTAGCATGCATGCTAATATCTTTGAAATGGGCCAAGTACCTAGTATGAGGAAATACTTGATGAGTTTGTGGCAGCTGTGGAGTTAGACAGAGCTGCTCATAAAGTTATCTCAGGTCATATTACCCTAAGACAATAGGCGTTACTTTTTTGTGGCAGCTACACTGAAAATGATTTTTTTAAAAATTCACCACATTTCCATTTTTGGGGTCATTTTAGGAAGCTACATAGGAGGCCATGTGCTTAGATTAATGTTTTATATCATTTTCTTAGGTTTGAATATGATTTTTGGTCATTATGACCCCAGGACAATAGGAGGGTTAAGGAGCGGATGGGGTTCAAGCAAACCAGTAGATATATTAAGTTGTGGCAAGACGGCTAATTACAATTTCACCCTGTTTTTCTACTGTTTTAGCTGGCAGGAAGTAAACTGACTGCAGCTTTACACATTGGATTTTTCCCCTCTATGCACAACTCTGACTCATCTCTGATTGGTCCAGACTTGTCACATGAACAGTTTAGGAAGAAGAGGATGCATGTTGGCACTGGGTGCAGAAAAGGAAAAGCAAAAAGTCCTGTCATTGTCCAGTGTTGTATTTCTTGACAGCGCCCAACCGTTAATTGTGGTGTGCTTACCTATATCGTTCTCTTTATGACCACAAGGGTACAATACTTAGATTGCAGTGCTTTTCTGAATGTATGGATTCCCATGTGCGCTTCTATGCCAACTTCACTATTACCTGTAAGATGAAACTTAGTTCTTTTTTTTTTGCAAAGGAACTTCCACAATAGCCACACACACAAATCCATTTCTGTTCCAATGGTAGAGGTTTGATGTCTGGGTAATGTGTACGAGTCAGTGTCCGTGTGATCAGTGAAAGACCTCTGCTCTGAATGTACTGCACAGAACATCATAGTAGCCTTTAGTTTTTCAAAACTTGGTTCTTTTGCTGTGTAATAGCAGACTTAAGATCCAGTCCAGTGGCGATACCCTTAATTGTAAAGGAACATCTACCTACTTCTACTACTCTGTTGTACCTGCCCAATTGAACTGTTGTTGAATAGTGTCAATTCATTTGCCACTGAAGTTAGCAAAACGTGTCAACATGAAATAGACTTAGTAGGTAAGTGCAGCTAATTGGGCAAAAAAATTAAACATACTCTTTTTCTCTTATGCAAAGTCAAGGACTGTATTTTGTAGTTTGATTGAATCTAGGCTGTTTTTTTGTGTTCAGATGCTTCCCAGGGATCCTTACATTTACAAGATATAAGGAGTCACATTTTCATGCAACTGTTCCTTACATTTAAATTCTAGAAAAAAAGACCCCGTTTTTTCAATATATTTCCAAAGGACTGCAACTAACTTGAAATCTGAAAGTGGCCACAGTTTTGAAAGGTGAAAGTTGTGATTTCAGGGGAAAACACAATTGTCCCCTGGAATGTTTCAGTCCTTTTTATGGCCACTAGTGTGGTTTAAGGGCATGTGTGTGAGTTGTTGAAGCCTTATGGTAGAACGCATCCTACAGGCAGCGTGTCCTCTGATAGTTCCTGTTTATGTTACAACTGAGGACTGACAGAGTTTCCTCTCCTCATCGTGGTGGCTGAACGTTTCTTGCCGAACCATGAGTGCTGTCCTGACCACAAGGCTGCGATGCGACCCATGTGGCCTTCAGAACAGGTGGAGACTGCCACCGCCTCGAAAACAGGAACAGGAATGATGACAGCAGTAGCAGCAGCTCACATAATGAGGAAACGTAGCCCATGGTGTCGTGTCATTGGCCAATCCCGTTTCATAAAGACCATGTGCGAGACCGATCAGCGGCCTGCCAACCCCGAACAAGTTCTTTTTGAAGTGCATTATGTCTTTATGAACGAGTCGTACCTCTCAGACTTGCTCATTTGTACTGATATTGATATTCTGGTTATTTTCTGGGTTTGTTTTCTATGGCTGTAATTGTACATGTACCTTGTACATAATTTTAATAATTATATTTAATAAAGAAGCATTTTTACAGCTTTATGTGCAGAAATCCTGTGTGCTGTGTCTTGACTGCGCTGCATGCTAGTTGAACAAACCAGTGAAACTGAGCACAGATGTTTGCTGTACCTGCAGTTTTAGTTTTTTGTGTGTAGGTTTGGATAGGGGATTTTTGTCTACATGCATGTGAGTGGGTGTGCCTGTGTGTGGATGCAATTCTGCATGTGTGTGTGTGTGTGTGCGTGTGTGTGTATTGGAATAAGATCAATTTAATTACTAGAGGTGTCAGTGAATCATGAACCCCCTTCAAACTTCATAACTTGGTTCATAATTGGAATTACAATAGCAGCAAAATAATCACTTTCATTTAGTTACAAACAATGTCATGTTTAATTATGCTGGATCTAAACCTCGGCTGAGGAAATATTTTGCCAGTGAAGGATTTGGCCTGCAGCAGTATCTGTGGGTAGCAGTACTGTGAGTGATATTTGATTCCTGTGCATCCAATTAAAATACATTTATTGTGGAAAGAAAAAAGAATATAACAATGCAATTTCAGGAATTTATCCTTGTATATGAAAAAAATAATATTAATTGACTGATGAAAAAGTTGGCTATCCCTGCTGTGGAAGTATCAGGCAAACATCATGTTTCAGAAAAAATGAAATAAATGAAAAGCCAATAGTAGGATTAGTAACTGGTAATCAATAAATATTTAGGGAAAGTCCTAAGCCATATGTTACAGAGAAGTAGTGGAACTGGATTAAACATGATTTGCTGATTATAATGTTCATCTTTTGCCCTTTACTGATTGGCACACACAGCATACATTCTGTTCTTCATGCCTAGCAACACCCAGTTTTTATTTGTTATCTGATCACCTCTGCAATTGGGTACTGTAGTTAGGTATGTGTAACCCCCAATGTGTCATCTGATAGGCTCATACAAGATGTTCACTGCGAAGGCATGGTAGCTTCAGCCCATTATAATGCTCAGAAGGGCTCCCTCTCCTATCACTTGTGCTTTCTGCTATGGAGCCAATCAATCACTTGTGTGACATCACCGTCACCATGTGTGAGGGCCCCTAAAGCCACTGTATCAGCCCTCACAGTGCTTCCTCTGACACTTTCATCACCAGCTACCAAGTGATCCCTCCGCCCCACATCTGAATACCCTCTGAGGAGGATACTTCCTTTTTCATGTTAAAGGTGCTGGCTGTATAATGTGTTTTCCATGTTATGGAGAAGCTGGACAACAGTCATCACAAAAAGCCAAACTAAAGGAGGAAAACTTAAAGAAACATACAATTTATTTTAACTATCCACAAACAAAAGGAACCTTGCACCACACAGCCAAAAACCAATTCAAGCAGCCTCCATGCTCTTAACTGTCTTTGTCTGTGTAAGAGTCAGCCATTAGTTAATTGGCAGATGAGGCTAATTAACCAATGGCTGACTTACTGCTGCTATGGACTTCCGGTGTTGCAGCAGCGTGCTGATGGAGCTGTGAAATTGTCTCTTGCAATCCCCAAAATTTAGGTAGTAAAAGTATAATTTAGTTGTATTTATATATTGAACATATTACCCAATATGTATCTACGGTCAGGTGTTAGTACAGAAGTAACAAAACATATTGGAAATCAAGGAAAACATAGCCCGAAAAGGAGAAGTAGGTACGAGAGAGATGGCAGAAAGTGATATGGTGGAAATTTTAATGGCATTGAAGCAGGAGATTGGTGAATTTAGAAAAGATTTTAAAGATTTCAGAGACGTTGTTAAACATGACATGTCGACATTGAAGGAAAAAGAAAGAAACCTTAAAGACAGTGTAAAAAAAACTCAAGAAAGAGTCAAAGAAATGGAATGTAGAACAAACTTTGTTGAAGAGAGAGAGGGCTTTGCGACAAAGACTTTGATACATCTTTTGCAACAACAAAGATTAATGTGGGATAAGACTGACTATTTAGAAAATAAATCAAGACAAAACAATATTCGCATATACCAAATCAAGGAAGGGAGTGAGGGAGAGGACACGGTCGAATTTGTGGCAAAGCTGATGGCCGAAGTATTGGAAATACCAAACAAGCAACTCAATTTTTAAATTGGGATATGAAACAGAAAATTCTCAAAGCTGCCTGAGCAAAAAGAGAACTCACCTTTGGAGGTAATCGGATATATATGAATCATGATTTCTCAAATCGAGTGCAGCAACAACGCAATTCATATAAATTAATCCAGAAGAAACTTCAGGAAAAACGGTGAAGTCCCATGTCATCTTCCCAGCCAAGGTGTTTGGAAAAGATGGGATAACAATTCATGAAGACTCACCAGCAGCAGCAAAAGCTCTTACTGATGGAGGGATGATCGAGGGATTGGAGGAGAGGTACTGTTTCGTTTCTTTGTTGCTCTTAAAGTATTTGGGTTAAAAAACTGGGACTTTAATCGCCCTGTGATTAAAATGTTTACAAATAAGAGCGGAAGAGACTTGGATTTAAAGAAAGTGATGTATAAAGAAAGTGGCATAAAGAAAGTGATGTAAAGGTAAATGCTGAATAGTGGGATTAGAGTTTTGTATCTTGTATAAACACCAGTAGTCTTGCTGGGGCAATTTAAGTTGGTATGACACCACATGTGAATGAAGAACCTTACTTTTATTACTAATATTATATCATATGTCCACCTGGCCATAAAAAGTTGTTTGATGACTGTAGATGAGTAACATATATGTTAATGGGAATCAGGCTTTTTTTTCTTTCAAAGTAATGATTGATGAAGTATATTGAGATAATAAGGCCACATGTGTATATCTTTGAAGTACAGAAGAAGGAATAAAGTTTGAATTTAATAAGTTATATATTATAAGTTATAAAAAAGGGAAGCATTTAACAGGGAAAATGATGATTTAGTGATGATTCACCATACCACCATCTTAAATGATATTAAGTTAAAGAGTACTTAAGTAACTGTGTATGTGGGAATATGCAAAATACGATGTGATCATCGCAACTGGCCCACCTTTACAGGTACTCTGCCCTGTACCATCTGTGAGCCAGTGGCATCGCTCTCTCCTCTCCTTCTCTCCTCCTTCAAGCACCATCCTTCTCCCTGAGCCCGGTCTGGGCTTGGCTACATCTCTCAGCTGGACAAGAGTCTGGTGGCTACAGCTGGTCATCAGGTGGGCACCCCCGTTCCTTGGTGTTTCGTCGATTTAAGCCCACGACACCTCAGGAGGGCTCGACAGCAGATCCAGCATCCTGGCTCTACCCCCGCTGACCACCACCCAACTCTATGCTGTTGCTACTCCTTCAACAGGTTGGCTCTGCCACCGCACCTCCCGCTGCAACCAGATCCAACGAGATGCTGTTTCTGCCTGCTTGGTGACATTGCCTACCAGCCGTTTCCTGGCCATCCCTTCAATCCCCAGCAGCCCAAGGATTCTCCAGAGCGACTGTCCAGCAAAGCCTCTGCAGCTGACCTCTATTGGTAGATTCCAGGCCTTCCATCCATTTTGTTGGGTCTCGAGGATGAGGGCTTGATATTTTTTGAGCTTGTGCTCATGTGCCTCCTCCATCCTCTCTTCCCAGGGTACTGTTAGCTCTATGAGCACCACCTGCTTGGTACCTCTAGACCAGAGGACAATATCTGGTCTGAGGCTAGTGTGTGCTATCTCCCCTGGGAATTTGAGCTGCTTCTTCAGGTCTGCCTGCATCTCCCAGTCATTTGCTGAGGCCAGGACCCCTCTGCTCCTCCGTCCTGCTGCAGCGTTCTCTCCTGACCTGATGAATTGGATAAAGTGGTGCCCATCAGAAGGTTGTTTAACCTTCTTCCTTGCCTGTTCCACACCATCCGCCAACTGAGACAGGATCTTGTCGTGACGCCACCAGAATTTCCCATCTGCCAAGCTTGACTCTCATGCTGAGAGGACATGCTCAAGATTGGCTGTCTTTCCACAGAGCATGCAGCTGGGGCTCTCTGCCATCCCCCATGTGTGGAGGTTTGATGGAGTAGGCAGGACATCGTAGACAGAACAAATCAAGAACTTTACCCGGCATCCTTCCATGGTCCAGATGTCTTGCCAGGTCAGGGCCCTCTCTCGTACACCCTCCCACCTTGTCCAGCTGCCCTGTTTTTTCATGCCAACTGCCTTGATATGCCGGGTTTCCTCCTCTGCCTTGCGGACCTCTCTCTGCACCATGCTGCAACGTTCCTTTGGGCCAGCTTTGTTCCAGCTCGTCCTGGTGGAGCAACCTAGTCCAAGCCTGCCCTGGGCTACTGTCCCAACGATGTCAGCATGATGCAGTCGATCCTCAGCCTCCGTCAGTGCTCTGCTGGCTGACCATTTGCGACCTGTCCTGACCACAATACCTGCCTGGCGTACTCTTTCATCCTTACTGTCACGCAGCATCATGGCCTGGTGTGTCTTTGTCGCTTTGTACTCCTCGACCACTGATGTCATTGGCAGCTGCAGCTTGCTTCCTGTGCTGCACTTGGGAACAAGTATATGCCTGTTTATGTGTATGAGCTTATATGTAAGTTTGTGAATGTAAGGGTATATATGTATGAGTGTATGTCCGGGTATGTACATGTGTTCATGTATATAGGTATAATCCATATCTGTATAGGTATAAATGAATATGTAGGTATATTTATGTATATGAATATATGTGGATGTGAGTATGTATGTACACACACAAAAAAAATCTGTGGATTTTATGGAAAAAAACTGGCAGCTGTGGTTGCCAGAATAATTCTGTAAAAAATACAGTAAAAATGTAAACAACTCTACAAAACAACCTGTTGTAATTTACAAAAATAAACATTCTAAATTAGAGACATACACCTTCTGATGCTACTTGGACACATCTTCAGTGATGAACCCGGGGTCATAGGGTGTTTTGAGTCTTTAATCATCATACACCCTCGCCCAGGCGACCCAGCCGGGGGTGATCAGCCCCCGACTTGTGTCCAAGTGGCGCACTGAGCCACGGATCCCCCCTCTGGATCCACAGCCACCGCAAGGCCTTTTCAGCAGCCTCCAGGATGTTGTTGGTGGCTCTTCTGAGCTGCAGTCCTTTAACACCAAGGATTTTGAGAGTTTGCTGTCGTGATTTGCCAGCAAAGCCCTGGCACCCAACTTCGACTGGCTCACAGCAGGCTCTCCAGCCATTGCTCCAGCACTCTGTGACGAGGTCTGTGTATTTAGCCCTTTTGCGCTTGTTGGCTTCTTAAATCCGGTCTTTCCAGAAGACAGTAAGTTCTAGCAGGACCACTTGCTTTGTAGACTCTGATGTTAACACCATGTCTGGGCGGAGCGGAGTGGTTGCAATGTTTTCTGGGAACTTGAGCTGCCTTCCTAGGTCGACCTGGAGCTGCTAGTCCCGTGCAATGGCAAGAAGCCCTCCCGTGGAGCTAGGCCGATGGTGAGCCTTCTCCCCAGCTCTGATGAAGGTGATGTACTGTTTGGGGGCATGTTGATTCTTGCTGTCTTGAATTGTTGTGCTGATTGTATCCAACAAAGACCTTAGGACTCATGGCACCAGCGGTATCGCCCTTCCCCCAATGCCTTTGGACAGCAACTGAGGATGTGCTCCAAGGTTAGGGAGGGCTAGGGAGAACATCATAGACTGATCGGATGAGAAACTTAATGCGTAACGGTTTGGCTCTCCAGAGCTCTGTCCAGGTGATCTTGCGAGGTTCCGCATGCTCCCATCTGGTCCAGTCTCCTTGTTTGTACATGCTGCAGCGTTCTTCCTTCACCTCTGCTCGTATCTCATCCTATACCAATTGACGCTCCTCCTTTCCATGGGTTTTGTCATAGCGTGGTTTGGAAAAACTGCCCAGTCCTGCCCGCCCCACTGCCACAGTGCCCACCAAGATGTTGTGCCGCAGCTGTGCCTCCGCTCTGTCGACAGCTTCCTGAGCCTGCCACTTCCTTCCGGTCTTTATGAGGATTCCTGTGGTCACGACTTTAACGTCAGAGGAGTCTCGGTACATCATAACCTCCCTGGCTCGAGTGACCTTGAACTCCTCTGCTAGGCCGCTGATGGGGAGCTGCAGCTTGGTGGAATCTCCATACAGGGCAATGCTGCTTAAAGACCGAGGGACCCCCAACCACATCCGGAGAAACTGACTAATGGTTTTCTCTAGAGCCTCCACTGTTGTCATTTGCACCTCGTACACTAGAAGGGGCCAGAGTAGCCTTGGCAGAACTGCATGTTGGTACATTCAGGCTTTGAACTTTCCTGGAAGTCCCAATTTGTCAATCGCAGTGAGCCAGGCTGTCAAGTCACTCCTGGTTTGCTAACTATAGTTAACTATAATGTTAATTTGGTAGCTAGCTAACAGTACTAAAGTTGTCAGAACAGGTTGCTTACAGTGTCTGTGGAAAAATTAACTATGTGGTCAGAAGAGACACGATGAGGCTTTATTAGTTTGATAGCTAGCTAGCTCTTAATAATATGACAGCTGAGCAAAGTGCGTGAAAGCCAAATTAGGTAGCAAGCTATCTAGCTTTCTACGTTGTTTTTATTGTAGCTAGCCAGCTATGTTTGTTTGCAAGGTGATATTTGTGTTTGTCAGTGGTATGTGATAGTAACTAGCTAGTTATGTTTATTGTTTTGTTTGTATTCTAGCTAGCTAGCTAGATTTGTCTTTGTAAGGTGGTATTTGTACTTTTCAGCTGAATGTGCAAGTAGCTAGATAGCTAATTTGACTTTCACGCACTTTTCTAGCTATCAAACCAATACAGCTTCATGATGTATCTTTTAACATACATACTACAAGCCAAGGCATTGACTTCTGATCTTAAGTACTGTTTGCTAGCTAGCTAGCAACTTAACGTTAGTTAGCTAACTAGCTAGCGTTAAGTGCGCCAGGTCATTTATTCATTAGTGGATATAACTTTAAATCCAGCAACTGTATCTCTTTTGAATTCTTTTAGGGATCTTTGCAGACCCGTCTGGCCATTTTTGTTTTATTTCTTCAAAAGGTTGATACAGACACACGTCAAACTTTTGGTCCGCTTTGCCATAGATGACAGACTCATTATCATTGTTAGAAACATTGTTTTTATTGTACTATGAATTAGACATATATATTATTAAATATATTTATATAAACCTGGTGGTCGTTCGTAGCCCAACCACAAAGTAGGATGTGGGTTTGCCTCCATTGGTTTCTTGTCAACAAAGTGACATGAACATATATAAGGTGTTTTCGGTGGTCTCTTTAAGTTTAGGTTCGTCATCCAATATCGTCTCGATTCATCATCTTTTGGCAGGCAATGGAAAGTCTACAACTGATGACAGCTACAGTCCCTCTTTGTTTCTGGCACATGATCAAAGCATTGTTGTTGAAGCCACACATTTAGCTTATAGCCTGGTTATTAGTACAGCCGTGAATGACGCAACCTGTACCTGAGCTCCGTAATGCCATTTCAGGCAACGCTAATGACACAGAAAGAAATATATTCCCCCAAAAAGCAATATATGTAACACTATATACCGTACACCTTCCAATAATAGCCGAGTCTCCAATAAACACAATAACACAAATAATTTTTACATTAGGCTAAATGAGGTTCTTTTAGTGAATTCAATTTGCCTTATGCGTTTCATTTGTTCACAAATTAGATTAAACATAAACGAACAAAACAAGCTGTCTTTCAGATCACGGTAGCCTAAATTCACAGTGATACTGCTCTTCTTACAGACTATGCTCTCCCATCATAGGTTGCAATGACAATGTTTAACTTACTTTATTAGTGATTCCTGTTTGAGTTGCTACCAAAGAGCGCTGTATAATATTTGTTAAGTAGGCTACTTGGGGGAAAAAAAAAAAAACATTGTGAATTTTCCTGGTCAGTTCACCTACCAGTAACTTGCAGAAGCCGGAGGGCTTTAGGTGAAATAAACGCAGGTCTCTTATTATCGCCGAGTCTCCAATAAACGCTGGTAAAGTTAAGTAATTAAAGCAAATAAACTCCTCGGCGTTTATTGGAAGTTTTACGGTATGTTACACGCGTTTGAACGGACCGCAGTGGGTTGCTAGCACAATAAGTTGTTGCCGTTTATGGCTACTTCCACTGCTTCACCGGAAGTTCCACCCATAATCGTTTCCACAGTAGCCCCCCCCAGGAATAAGGTGGATAATAGTCCAGAATGATGTTTCTGATCATTTCTGGAACATGGTGTCTTGTCAGTGCTGTTTCAACAAGCTTGTGTGGAATGGAACCACAGGCATTGCTTAGGTCTAGCCAGGGTGCAACAAGGTCTCCTCTGCTTTCCCTTGCCTCTCGGATCAGCTGGGTCACTACTCCTGTGTGCTCTAGGCATCCAGGCACTCCTGGGACTCCCCCCTTCTGTACTGAGGTGTCTATGTATGCATTCTTCAAGAGAAACTCAGTTAGACGTTGGGCAACAATCTTGAAGAAGATCTTCCCTTCGATGCTGAGCAGCGAGATGATACAAAACTGCTCGATGTTGCTTGAATCCTCTTCTTTCAGTATCCATACACCCTCTGCATGCCTCCACTGAGCAGCAACCTTTCCTCTCTGCCAGATCACCTTCAAGATCTTCCAGAGTCGCACTAGGAGCCTTGGGCACTGCTTGTAGGCCTTATAGGGTACTCCACTGGGGCCAGGGACGGAACTTGGTCTTCCAGCTTTGACTGCTTCTTTGACCTCCTTCAGAGTGGGCTCAGAGATGTTATATTGGGTCACTGGTTCTGGAGGTGTCACCAGTGCCTCACATGGGCCGAGGTCTTGTTCTTTCGAGGTGTCACTGAAGGTGAGACTGAGATGGTGATTGACTTCCTCTACCAAACAAGTGAGGTGGCCGCTTTGCTTCTGTCCCAGTAGTCTCTTGGCGAAGCCAGAGGTATTGGCAATGAAAGCACTGTGCGTTCGGGCCCTCTCCTTGACCTTCCTTCAATGCTACTCAGCCCACATGAGTGTGATGATGTCTGTGAGGTCTGACAGGGCAGTATTCTCCTCTTCCTTAGCCAACTTGAATTGACGCTTAAGGGATCTGAGTTCTTGTCTCAGCTGGCTGATCTTGTGCTCTCGCCAGTTCGGTCTTGCCGGATTACTTGTTCCACACTTTTGCATGAGGCCAAACCGTTCTGAGCCTATGCTTATTATGAGGGTGCACATAGAGTTTCTGGCCAGCATTGCCCTTTGATGTCGCTTCCAGGATCTTGTCGACGTCCTCGTGCAACTGGAGCCACTCCTTCTTATTAGCGGCAGGCCACTTCACCCAACGCTGTTCCGACTTCCTGCTTTGTGGGGGGACTTGTGTTGCTTGGAGGTTCCGGGCACTGTGGGGTGACTCCGGGCCTGGCTCCTCCTCTGTCTGACCAGGTTCTGTAGTCAGCACTACAGAACTTGTAGTACTGGCTACTGCTCCCGTGCGTTGCTTCACTTGTTCCCTCCTCAAGCAGGCCATCTTTGTCTGGTGGATCTTCAGACTTCTGAGGTTTTTGCATACCTTGCTGCAGATACAGACTGTGCTCGTGGTCGATGTTCCGTTTGCTTGGATCATTGCCAATAAGTCCGCCCGATTGGGATGCTCGGCTTTTTAGGCACTCTATTCTGTCTATGGTAAATGGACTGCATTTATATAGTGCTTTTTTACTCATCTGAGTACTCAAAGCACTTTACAAATTTATGCCTCACATCTACCTACCAGTGACAGAGTCTACCATACAAAGCACCACCTAGCCACTGGGAGCAGTTTGGGGTTCAAAGTCTTGCTCAAGGATACTTTGACATGTTGCCAGGAGAAAGCAGATTCAAACCAGGGATCTTCCAATCCTCAGTCAACTACTCTACCTCCTGAGTAACTGTTGCCCCGATCAGCACATAAGCAAACATTTACAATTTCACTTAACAAAGGGAAAAGGGGAAGGGAAGTCAACAAACAGGAACACAAACCACTTAACGGTGGCATCCTGCCGAACCCAAACAAACATGGACAATGAAAGTGAAGGACTTAACTAAGATAACCAATATAAACGATAATTAAACAAACACATAACTAAGCAGTTATTCAACAACAAAACTGTAAATGGCGCAAGTTAGGCATTATGGGTAATGCTGTGCGGGTAACATTATTTTAACACTGTCATGCTGTAATTTTAACGGTATTGTATTGCTTTTTGTATTACAGTTATTCTATGTTTAAACTACAGTAATCTGTAAATTCTACAAAGAAATATGATATTTTAACATATTCATACTTTAAAATTAACAGTTGTGTTTGTTTCAGTATTTTACTATAGTATACTGTAAATTGTTTTTGTATTTACAGTTTTTTGATGTCACGATTATACAGCACTTCACTGTTAATTCACTGCACCCCGCCCTCACTTTGGACTCTCAGACCACATTTCTCTGTTCCTGTACCGGGCCTACAGACAAAGACTGAAACAAACAAACCCAGTCACCAAACAGGTTGGACCACAGAGACTGAGGGCATCTTGCAGGACTGTTTTGCACAGACGGATTGGGATGTGTTTAAAGCTGCAGCCACCCTGGAGGACTCTTCTGGTAGCATACAGGACTATGCTGAGTATGTGACTGGGTACATTAGCACCTGTATCAACAACATTGTGCCCACCATACAAATCAGGACGTTTCCTAACCAGAAGCCCTGGGTCAACAGCCATGTATGACACATGCTGCGTGTTCGATCTCTTGCATTTAGATCAGGTGAAGAGACAGAGTATAAGGCAGCAAAGTACGGACTGAGGAAAGCCATCACAGAAGCCAAAAAGGCAGTACAGAGAGAAGCTGGACAGCTTCTACTCTACTGCGGACGCCGGGCAGATGTGGCAAGGCCTACAGCACATCACCGACTACAAGATGAACACCTGCTACGCCTTCAGCTCTTCAGACACCCTGCTGGATGACCTCAACGAATTTTATGCTCGCTTTGAGACCTCCAGCATCAGCACAGAGAAAAGGCACACACATACCTGGACCACCCAACCACCCCCCGCCAACAGTCTCATCGGCCGAGGTACACAAAGCCCTGAGGAGGATCAATCTCCGCAAAGCAGCAGGACCAGACAACATCACTGGGCGGGCCCTTAGAGTATGTGCCACCAAGCTGGCTGACGTCCTCACTTCCATTTTCAACTTGTCCCTGTTACAGACCACCATTCCAACCTGCTTCAAGACCACAACCATCATCCCAGTCCCCAAGAGGAGCCCACCGACCTGTCTGAATGACTACAGACCAGTAGCACTCACTCCAATCATCATGAAGTTCTTCGAGAGAGTGGTGCTGGCCCACATTCAGGACAGCATACCGGATACCCTTGACCCTTGCAGTATGCCTACCGGCCCAACAGGTCCACCTCAGACACCATTGCTGCTGCCCTCCATATTTCCCTCTCCCACCTGGAAAACAAGAACACCTACATCAGAATGCTCTTCATAGATTACAGCTCTGCCTTCAACACGGTCATTCCCCACAAACTCACCCACAAACTGTTCAAGCTTGGGCTGCACCCCACACTCACACTCTGTGACTGGCTCCTAGACTTCCTGACTGGCAGGCTGCAGTCTGTCAGGATCGGAAATAGGATCTCAGCCAGCACCATAACGAACATTGGCACCCCACAGGGATGTGTTCTCAGCCCCATCCTCTACACACTGTTCACACATGACTGTGTCGCCTCCCACAAGGACAACATCATCCTGAAGTTTGCAGACAACACCACAGTGATAGGACGCATCACTGGCGGAGACGAAGCGGCCTACAGGAGGGAGGTGGCCAGTCTGGTGACATGGTGTGAGGAGAACAACCTCACCCTCAACACGGACAAGACAAAGGAGATGATAGTGGACGTGAGGAAGGAGAGGGGAACTCATCGGCCACTGTTCATCCGAGAGCTTGAAGTGGAGAGGGTGAGAAGCTTCAAATACCTGGGCGTTCACATCAGTGAGGACCTCACCTGGGCATTCAACACCACCCAGCTGGTCAAGAAGGCGCAACAGTGGCTATACTTCCTGAGGAGGCTGAGGAAGTTTGGCATGTCGCCTTGGATCCTCAGCAACTTCTACAGCTGCACTGTGGAGAGCATCTTGACCAGCTGCATCACCGTGTGGTACGGCAGCACCACTGCAATGGACCGCAAAAGCCTGCAGAGAGTGGTGAAGACTGCTGAGAAGATCATCAGGAGTCCTCTGCCCTCTCTGAAGGCCATCTACCACCACAAAGTCCACAGGAGAGCTGCCTCCATTCTCAAGGACTCCACCCACCCTCAACATGAACTGTTCACACTTCTACCCTCAGGACGGAGACACAGAAGTGTGAAATGCAGGACCTCCAGACTGAGGAACTCTTTCTTCCCCTCAGCCATCAGACTTTTAAACGGCCAAACGGAACACAGACTTAACTACCTCATGTAGTACTTGGACTCATTGTTTACTCCAGTTGCACATATCCTACTGTTACCACCGCACCTTGCAATCTGTTGCACATTCCAAGCTATATTGCACACTTACTTTGCACACTAATGTACATGGCTGCTATTACTACATAGTTTATATATTTTTTATTTCTGTATTCCTATAGTTTTTTTATTCTATTCTATTTATTCTATTTACTTTATCTTTTATTCTTATATTATTGTTATGGCATCCATTGTGGACAGCAAAGGAAGAATTTCATTGGACAGGGAACATGTTTCTTACTGTGCATATGACAATAAACGCTTTGATTGATTAATTTGACGCACATTTATTACAGTGTAAACTATATGGCCAAAAGTATGTGGACACCCCTCCTAATTATTGAGTTCAGGTGTTTCAGCCACACCGATTGTCAACAGGTGCATAAAAGCAAGCACATAGCCATGCAATCTCCATAGACAAACCT
Organism: Megalops atlanticus; assembly: GCA_019176425.1. NCBI lineage: Eukaryota > Metazoa > Chordata > Actinopteri > Elopiformes > Megalopidae > Megalops > Megalops atlanticus. The sequence goes on along the minus strand of CM032886.1, from coordinate 33,064,152 downwards.
GGGAAGTAGAATGGGTCGTACTGGGGAGCTCAGTGACTTTAAATGTGGCACTGTCATAGGATGCCATCTTTGCCACAAGTCTGCCCTGCTAGATCTGCCCCGATCAACTGTAAGTGCTATTATTGTCAAGTGGAAGCGTCTATGACCAACAACAGCTCAGCCACGAAGCGGTAGGCCACGCAAACTTACAGAGCAGTGCTGAAGCGCATAGCACGTAAAAACCACCTATCTTCTGTTGAATCACTCACTACAGAGTTCCAAACTGTCTCTGGCTGCAACATCAGCACAAGAACTGTACGTTGGGAGCTTCATGAAATGGGTTTCCATGGCCGAGCAGCTGCACGCAAGCCCAACATCACTATGCGCAATGCCAACCGATGGCTGGAGTGGTGCAAAGCACTCCGCCACTGGACTCTGGAGCAGTGGAAATGCGTTCTCTGGAGTGATGAATCACTCTTCACTATCTGGCAGTCTGATGGACGAATCTGGGTTTGGTAGATGCCAGGAGAGCGCTACCTACCGGAATGCACAGTGCCTACTGTAAAGTTTAGTGGAGGAGGGATAATGGTCTGGGGCTGTTTTTCAGGGTTTGGCCTAGGCCCCTTAGTTCCAGTGAAGGGTAACATTAATGATACAGCATACAAAGATATTTTAGGCAATTGTTTGCTTCCAACTTTGTGGCAACAGTTTGGGGAAGGCCCTTTCCTGTTCCAGCATGACTGTGCCCCTGTGCAAAAAGCAACATCCATAAAGACATGGTTTGACGAGTTTGGTGTGGAGGAACTCCAGTGGCCTGCACAGAGCGCTGATCTCATCCCTATTGAACACCTTTGGAATGCAGATTGCAAGCCAGGCCGTCTCGTCCAACATCAGTGCCTCACCTCACAAATGCTCTTTTGGCTGAGTGGGCACAAATTCCCACAGACACACTAAAATCTTATGGAAAGCCTTCCCAAAAGAGTCTAAGCTGTTATAGCTGAAAGGGGGGGGGGACCCATATTAATGCACATGGTTTTGGAATGGGATGTCCGATAAGCTCATATAGGTGTGATGGTCAGGTGTCCACATACTTTTGGCCATATAGTGTATGTGAGTAATGTTGTAAAAATAGAAAAATGGCAGAATGTTAACCCATTGGTTCGATGCATGATCAAGATATATGAAACAACAGAAAAAAGAAAGATTGTCTCCAAAATTATTAAAGCATTACAAGCAGGTGAGATGGATGTATATCCAAAGGCAAAGGGTAAATGGGAAAAGTAATTACAAGTACATATTGCAAAGACAGAATGGGAAAAAATGTGTCAGAATATAAGATTTCAAATTCAAAACATTGGAAGGAATTTGCATGGAAGACACTTATGCAATATTTTAGGACACCTCAAATACAATCTAAATATAACATAAATATTACCTTGGAGTGTTGGAGAAAATGTGGAGAGAAAATGGCAAACTATACTCATATATTTTGGTCATGCCCCTCACTTAATAGATACTGGCATAACACTATTAAAGAAGTCTCTCTCATCTTGAAGAAGAATATAAGTAAAGACGCTTGTTTTTTTTTGATGGGTGAAATATTGGTAGGTCTTGATAAACAAGATATTTATTTGTTTAGAATAATTAGAATAGTAGTTTTGAAACAAATAACTACAAAGTGGCTTACAAACATTATAGCTACAATAAAACAATGGAAGGATCTACTTGATGATATTCGTATTACAGAACAAATTAATTTAAGAATAGGTGGGTTTTCATGTGGTATGGATGATAGATGGATGAAGTGGAAAGAATACAGAGAAATATGTAAGAATATGACTGGTGAGAATAGGGTGGAAAATGCTTCCTGATGAGAAGATTTCTGAAGAGTTATGATGTAAGAATCTTAATGATTAGAGTTATGGTAGTATTAATGAAATTTATAATTGTAATAAGAATATTAAGGTAATTGTTATAAATTCAAGGCTCAGATATATGTGTGTGTGTGCATACAGTATGTGTATGTAGATGGAGTATATCTATATACATCTATACGTATATGTGTGTATACCTTTTTCTTTTTTCTTCTTTGGGAGATTGATTTGTAGATGAGGAAATGGGCGTGACCATAGGGCTGAAATTACTGAATTTTGTATTGAATTATATGTGTTAATGTACATATGTATATGTGTGTGTGCATATGTATATGTGTATGTATCTGTATGTGTGTGTGTGTGTGTGTGTGTGTGTGTGTGTGTATGTATATGTATGTATGTAGACAGTATATGTATATATATATATATATATATATATATATATATATATATATATATATATATATATATATATATATATATAAAATATGCATATTGCTTAGGCATTTATTTATATGATGTATACATGTATGGTTATCCTTCACTATGCCCTTTAAAGTATCAAGTATTATGTTGTCAACCTCTTTGGATCTTTTTTTGTTTTTTTTTATTCTAGTTTTCTGTTCTGTTCTCTTTTCTGTTTTGTATTACTGGTATTGTCTTATGATTTGATTATGAAAATAAACAGTATGAAAAAAATAAACAAAAAAAGGAAGGGCTTGTGTGGGCACAGACTCCACTGTGTGCAAGACTTGCTCTCTCGTTGCCATGGCACAAAGTTTGTACTGCAGTCAATCCAAGCGTGAGGTCACAATGGTGAATCTTTGGAGCGTGACAGGTAAATAAAACAGAGCTCACACAGAAACTTTGAATTAGGGACATGCACAGAGCCTAGCTATGTAGCTGTATACCATTTGTTTTAGATGTTTATTTTAGGCATTTGCAAGATGCCTTTCCAAGATGCCTCAGGAAAGTAAAATTTATCATTATGATCAGAGAGCAAATCAAATCTCATCTTTTGGAGAACTTCAGAAGTCAAGAAATTAGAATCTGAACAACACACAAAACGTCCTTCAATGCCTAAATGTCAATTCAATACCTAGTTTTAACAGTTTTGTTATTATTATTATTATTATGTTATCGTTGCATGTTATTATGCATATCATAGTAGAAGTAGTAGTAATACTAGAATTATATACAGCAAAATCTTAAAAGTAGTCATGATCCAGCACTTATGTGATGTAATGCTATTGTAGGGGATCAAGCCTACGATTAGTCTTCCTTACGTGGGGCACCAATTATGTAAGGAATAATTAAATTAAACACACGGAGGCGCCATACAGAATATGGCATCTACCATAGTGGTTAAAATAAAATAGCAGTCTCAGTTTTGTATATCAGTCTCATAAAATATACTAAACTATCAATTTCAATTAATAATTAAATTAATAATCATAATCAAAATTACCACATCAATAGTTAATCTTAATCAAATCACAATATTATCTATTTAGCTAACTAAACAAATAACACTGATAATTCAACTAAGAGGTGAAGGCATTTAGAATTCTGATCAGTAGAGGTTGGCGATATTCATTGCACGTGTAACATTACAACACACACAACCTTGGAAAAATAATGCATTTATTGAGATATAAAATCAAAGTAGCAAGGCACATGTGTCATATGTACAATGAGTGAAACGCGTATGTATTTACACTTATGTGTATATATGAGTGAATGTCTTATGCTAGTGTGTGTGCGTGTCATAGGGTGTGTGTTCCTTTGTTCTGAGTCGTGCGTGTGCTGCGCGTGCATGTGTGCTACGCGTGCTTGCTGAACACACGTGTTCAAAGAGAACAAAGGAACATGTGTGTGGCGGCGAGTTTGAGTTGGTTATGTGCATGTGTGAGCGAACATAACGTCTGTCTGGTACAGGATATGTTCGCACGATTGATAACGGCGGGGTTATTTTGTGCGGATTAAAGCAGGTACCGGGGTTAGCAAGAGGATACGCATGCAAAGACCCTATGTCTCTGTGTGGTATCTTAACTAACGCTGCGCGGTGAATAGTGTGTGTGACAAATCAGTTCGGAACAACGAAACGTGGCTAGTTACATTACTCGTAATGATCTGGAACACACACAAGGTACAACATTCATCAATGTAGCTAACAATTGGTTGTTTAGCTATGCATTGTCCTATGCCCAGAGATGATAGCCTACTGTAGCTCATGAAATGAGGTCCAAATCTTGCGGTTCCGTGGGTGGTTTCGCTGGCGGTTCCGTCGTCTGGGAGCCAGGGCTGGTCTGGTTCGGTCTGGATGAGTGTTTCCTTCGGGAGACACGCTGGGGTGGATCTGGTCGCACCTTTGTCTCCAGCTGGTAGCGAGTTTGTGCTGCTCTGCTTGCGGGCGCTGAAACTCGGCTCTTACTTTATTGATCTCCGCTAGCAATGTGTCGCTAGCTCGGAGAATCTATGCCAGGACAGGGCCTTCGGCTCGACTGTCCGTGTCCCGTCCGCGTGGTGCGGCCTCCGGGAACGAGAGGGATACGTCCGTCTTGTTCGGACGTGTGAAGCAAGAGAGATACGTCCGTCTCCTTCGGACGTATGGGGCGAGAGAAGACAGAAAAGTAAAAGGAATGCACCCAGTTTTTAGTGGCATCGCTGCAGGGGGCATTTCCTGTTTACTGTACTGGTCCTTGGTTGGGTGAGAGGTCGTAAAACTGCAACATCACTTCCCGTGAGATCGCGTTTCACATTAAAAGCAGTTTATGCGTTATTGTCCGTAAAAGTTGAACAAATAAAATGAACAAAAATGACCACTCCAGCCAACCCCAGGACGGCAACCTGAAGAGGACGTAGAAGAGGACACAGAGGAGCGTGAGGAGGAGGCCCCATGCCTGACCCCAGCGTACCACCATGCGGACGTCGCGCTTCAGACGCTGATGATGGTGAATAGGTTTACGCCGGCGGTGCACCCCACCATGCTGACCAGCAGGGATTTTAGTGGCTGCCTCACTCGTTCACCCGTGCCGGGGACAGGAAACACAAGGCAGGACACCATGAAAGCGCCAACCAAGGTCCCAAACCCACCCACCGTGCCACACAGAGCATTTAAAATTGAGCTGGTCATGGCTGATGGCCCAATGCGTTGGAAGCACGCTCAAAACAAAAATAACCACAAGCAGCTGTGGGACTTCACGGCCACAGCATTTCACAGAAAGCATATGCAAAATCAACTCACTGTTTCAACAAACTTTGATAAGCTCAGGGATTGTTTTTTTTTTTGGACTGGAAGGGTGGTGGTTATTTGCCTGTCAGTATCATTTGTTCTTGTTCAGATATTTACATTGGCATACTGATGGTTGATGACTGGTAGCTGGTGGATGAACTTCACTGTCAGTTTCTCTGAAAGAAAGAGACATCTGACCAAGGTCAAAGGGTCCAAAAATACCCAAAAAAGAGCTCCTCTGTTACTGCCAAGTAACTACTGTTTCTTCCATTTTGATAAAATATTAAGCCACCAATTCACCTTTTCTCCATAAGCAACCACTTCTGCTTTTACTACTATCAGATATATATTGTCCATGTATCATTTCTTTAATATTAGTGATATTTACTGATGTGATCATTTACAAGTAGATTTTGGGGGTAGCAAGGACTTTTATTATTTTTCTCAAAATGGTTTGCAAGTCCCAGCGCTATAGAAGTACATTCAGCTTTCATTATGTTCTACCATTGTTGCACTACAGATGGGTGAGTGAAGCTTCATGAATCTCAAAGTACATGGAGCCATTACGTGTCCTAGAGTGTTCTTGCTGAGAACAAATATTTTGATTGGTTCAGACACATCAGTGATTGACAGCATATAGTAACTCTATCCATTATGGCATTCATGAAGGCTGTCATTAGACAAGCATTGGCATTGGTCTGTCTGTGTTCAAAGAGCAGCCATCAGTGAAAAGGACAGGGCTTAGGGTGACAAGGTAGGTGCAGTCCTGCTGCAGACTAAGACTGGAGCAGATCAACATTTTCAAAACCTCAACTTCACAGCGCAGGAAAGTTGACTTTGTGGGTCTGACCAGGCAAAATCAGCCTGGTCTTCAGTTGAGCAGTTGATGTAAATAGAGCTAGAATACAATAAACCAATATTGTGTCACAAGGCCATACATACAGCAGTCAAAATAACTCCACCCAATAAATGACACTACAATTAATAGACACAATATTTTATACACAACACTGAAGCAACCAATAAGAATAAATAAGCCTTTGTGTTCCTAGCCATTTATATTTACCCACATTGTATATTTGTGTTTGTATATAATTGCATGGCTTTCCTTTTTCTCTTCAGTCTCCTGCACTTCAAATCAGTCCATTTGGGAAGTTAAACTGAACCTTCTCAAAGTTAATTCATAATAACTGTTCCCTGCAGCACTGCATTTAGTAGGTGTGCTAGTTTAAAAAGTTGTGCTTTTGAATATGTCTTTCTCATGAAGCCAATTGAAGGACGGTTACTTTATGTAACATTTTAGTAAACATCAAAGTACATTTTTCTGCTTCTTTTTGCAAGTTGGTGTAACAGCTTCTCTTTTTGTTGTGTTCTCAGCCGATAAATTAACTGCACATATCTCCTGCAAAAGGCATCAGTGAAGCAAATTAGATGCTCATCCTCATTATTAAAACATAGAGCATTTGGAGAGCCATCAACCAGCAAGGACCCAGGCAGGGACACAAAGCAAACTCCATTTAGATGTTTCTCTCCTCTGCTAGCCAAGATTTCAATTAGCACAAATCTACTGCCACTCTAATTTAGGCCAAACAACCTCCTTGATACTGTGAACCAGTGGTCTGCCTGTAACACTAAGGATAACACTAAACAGAGACTTGTTTCACATCCTATAACTACTATATTTGAAATATTGGCCCCTACAAGGCTTACACATGGCTCTTTGATGCATAAGACGAAAAAACAAACATTACAGTGTAGGACTGTAAAGTTGTGATAACAGGCAACAGTCATTTACTGACATAATCTACATCATCTGTGGGTAATCACTGTCTTGTTTCAATTTCCTACATCCTACCTTTTGCAGGGTCTGGATAGCCAGTAGGCTTGGTTTTCACACATTAATAGAAAGAAACTCTGAACTATAGTTCTGAATGAAAAAATAATGCTTCATTACCTGCCACACATCTGACTCATATCAATAATGTATGACACAACCATATACAAACAAAATACATTTTTAATTTTTTGATCACCAAAATTATTTCTGCAGCTTCTGTCATCTTGTTGCCCATGTGAATCAATCCTCAAGGACACAGGATGTGCAGGTAATTCAAAGCCTCTGAAAAAAAGATCACATCTGGCTTTGTTTGCACTCATATTCAATACCCATCAGTGCATCTGATTGGTCCATGATGGATACCACTGATCATCAAGGGGACAAAGATGGTCTCATGTCTGTTGTGGTTCATGTTCTACAAAAGACTTCAGTAGTGCATGGTTGTAAACCCTCTTGCTGCTTAAAAGAGAGCATTCCTCCCCTTGTACAACCTGATCCTCAGTGTGGCAGTCTTAGCACGACAAAGCACAGCAGCTATGGGGAAAACTGTAAATAATAACTTAAATGGAAAGTCACTGTAACAAAACATATCACACCACAACATCTGCCTTATTGGTTACTTTGAGCAGCATAATTGTTCATAATCTTGTTCATAAGCATCATTTTGGAGCAGACAAAGTATAAATCCAATAATCCACTTCAATAATGAGAGTATATTAATCTTACTATCTGTGTCCCCTGTAAAACCATTTAGATGACATAAGTCAGAAGTCCTCTAAGTCAGAGGATTCCCATGGAACAAATCCAGTTAACAGAGTAAATTAAAAGAGCAATAAATTACTTTCTGAGTTAAAATTTTATTCAGATTTTTATGTTATTTTGTTCTGTGATTTGTACTTTTATGTTTTGTTGACCCAATCTGCAAAGAATCCAACAACTGTGTCAACACCGTGCTAATCAAAATTTGACAAAATTGAGGTGGTGGGAAACACAGAGACTAAAATTCCAGTTCAATACTAGTAAAACCACAAACCAATTCTGATATGAAAAATTTACATGTTATATGTTAAAATTGGCTTTATGGCTGTTATTAAATTGGGTAAAACTGCAGAAACACCATTTGTACAAGTTATTGTTTCAATCTAGACTAACCATTTGGAAGTCATCATTACCATTATTGAGCAAAGGGCCATCTTCATTTAACAGGCAAATCAGACATTGGACAGATCAGATTAATGTGAACAGAGGGATTTGATTAGCATTGACCGCAAGGTGATAGCCACTGTTTATTTAGACCCACTTCCTTCTCTCTTGCAGCACCAACGTGCACATGTATCACCAAATACAAATACTTTCTTGCCATGCATACGAAACATTTGAACACAAGTTTGGAGTGGAAAAGGAAGCAATGAGACTTGTGCCGAATACCACCAATGTATCCATCAGAAATGTCAGCACCATGATATATCATTAATTTGAACTATTCTTTTTGTTTATTCGTTGGCATATCAAGCTATTTCACTGGCAGTCTAGGTCCATAAGGATATTTTGTCAGGGAGTTTGAAATGAATATGTGGGATGTACAAGGGATATATAACACCAAATGGAAAAAGGACTCTTGAAGGACTGATTTGGAAGTAACTAAATCCATCTGTGCCCCACAGCAGCCCCTTACCGTCACTTGCTCTAGTTTATCAGTTTGCAAACTGCAAAGCACAAAGGAATGTGGCCTGAATGGCGGATTGTTTCTCATCCCTTTGATTGCTGAGAGGTGCACTTCAAGCTCCCAGGCATAGGGGATGACACTGTTGTGTCATAGAGTTGCCTTCTTTTGTCACAGAGCTGTAATGAATTATGTCAAACAAGGTACACTCCTAGAATTTTCAAGTGTCTGTTATATTGTGGCCAGATGAACTAACAAAAAAAAAATCAGGCTATAAAAGAGATACATTAGTGTCAGTGGTTTTATAGCAAATATCATAGTTTACTTTTTTTAGGCTACAGTATATGTGCAATGTGAGGGCAGCAGAAAGGTAAGCAATGTCATATTCAATTTAGTTTTCTTTTCTAGAAGATGACTTTTTCGAAGGCAAAATTCAAGGCAAAATTAAAGACACTTAAACGGAGCGATGGGGCCTCTCATGCTATCCTTGAGTTTCAAGACTGCTTGAGACCCAATTGCAAATAGCCCGGCTCAACCTATGGAGTCAGTATAGCTCAATAGCTTCCCAATTGCATTACCCCCGCTTGAAGCTGTGGCATTTATATTGTTTAGCAGGAAGCTTGTATTCAGATTGACATGCAAAAGTACATATAAAGGTTTTAGTCAAAGAGCAGAGACAATACCAAGTCACATGCATGCAGCACGTTCAGTCATTCCAATTTACAATGACTGTTTTCTACCACTGTAAAACTCATGTAAAAACTCATGTTGGACATCCATGCACAGACCTGACAGTAAGCTCTTTTGTTGCTAAATGTTGATTCCAACAGCTGGCTGCTAGCCAAATCAAGGCGACACCCTGGATTTCCGCAGCAAACCAGCGCCGAGGCTTTCCAAAAATACTTCACTCCCATTACTTTCTACTTTTTTCATATGTTCATTTCTGTTTCCCTCAGTCAGAGCCTGTCGATTGTGTGCTGTCATCAGTAATAGGGATGGGGCATTTGCTTTCTACTTTTAGCACCGATAGAGGAAGTGTAAAACATTAGCTCTATCTTTACTTAAATTGACAAGCATGTTGCAGGCAGTCATAAAATAACAGCCCAAACCAGGGTCAGGATGATTATAATTTTATATTTCATCAGCTTAAAGTGCTCTACTGTCTACTTTTCTTGCTCAGAGACCACCACTTGAATTATAAAGTTTCAGCCAATCAAATCTCACTCCATCACTGCTAACTTCAAAAGGTACTAGGCATTAATTTAAACCCGCACACAGCGAGACTAGATAAATTAGGGCATCCATTAGGTTAATGACGGAATGACTGATCTACATTCTAGCACTGAATTTTGAAAAGAGAGCCAGTTATTCCACTAGAGCTGGCAGACACCACAGCTCTGATTCAAGTCCCTCAAGACCACAGGCAGTCACAGCATCACTCTACAACAGAATGATACACTGCCTCCCCTACTGCTGTGTGCAGTTGCACCTCTGCCACCTTATCATTGTTTAGCAGAGTGCTGTTGTCTGCAATTATTAAACCAAGTTTTGATCTAACTGCAGTGGCTTTTGTTTAAAAGAAAGTTTAAGAAAGATTTTATTTATTTTATTATTTTATTGACAGCTGAGCAACATTGTTCCATCCTTTTTGCTCATCGACTGTTCTTTTATTTTGAAAATGGTCACACTTTATTTATTGGTAAATGTTGAAGGGTGAAATTCATTGTGGTTAAACTGAATTTCACCTTCCTGTGTGTTTATGGAAATTGCTATTATCAAATGTTAAGCTTTAGGATGCATCAATTAAGACAAATGAAAATCGGATCGTCTGCTGACAACCTTAAATTACACCAAAACCTGCCTCGAGGTGGAAGCAGGTCACCAGTTCCATTCAGTATCATGAGCAGAATACTTCTGTGAAATAGTCCTGGCATCATTTACACAGCAAGATTCTTTTTCTCTAGTGCTGGAAAGAACTCTACCACTTTCTTAGTAAGGCTGTGCCTGTGTAGCTAGACCCAAGGAAAAAAGGGAAAAAAATTCTGTCAATGTAAAAATATATTTTGGTTCCATGCTTTGCTAGAAAAAAAAAAATGCTGTGTGAGAAAATTACCTTGTGTCAATATGCACAGATGCAAATGGTCTAAATAAATAACACCCAGCCTGTGTGAATGTTGGTAATGGACTGAAACATAGATTAATTGCATACATGAAATGTGTAAATTCTGCAGTACAGAGAATCAAGGACATTAGTTTCTTCAGCAGAAATTATTATGACAAATAGACTGAAGTTTAATTATTGTGTCTTGGATGAGATTCCATACTAAATGTTGATCTTGTTGCACATTAGTGTTGTTCTTGTTGCAAAATTAGTGTCATGTGATTTATCCTACAGCCAGCTGGCCAATTACAATGTTTCAGATGTCTGCTGCGCCTCACTGTGTTCTGGGACTGAACAGAGCGGGTGATTCAACATAAATGTACACAGACAAGCAAGAAGGCAGTACCCTGTCATATCTACTTTGGAAAAGAGATTGTCAGAAAAATAAAACAGAAATAAAAATTAGATCACAAATATACATCCATACATACATACAAACATACATCCATACACACTATATACATGACAATGAAGAGCAAAGGCATGTTAATTCTTTCTTGTTTGACTTGTGCATTTGGTGGTTTTAAAAACCAAGTAAAGTCAGATGTTTTCCATTTACTTTTTTGTATGCTTCTTGTTTGTTTGTTTGCAAGGATAGGTGCACACACACAAACTCTCTCTCTCTCTCTCTCTCTCTCTCTCTCTCTCTCTCTCTCTCTCTCTCTCTCTCTTTCTCACACATACACACAAACACACACACACTCTAACTGTAGAACAGTTTCCTGCAACAAAACTACACTGTATGTTTCAGTTTTTAGTGTAGTGTGGGACAAGGTCAGAGTGTTGACTTAATTGACTCTTACTCTTTACAGAGCTACAGTAAACCCCTTCCAGTATTTTTCTGACCTCAAAAAATAAAACAAAAAATGCGCTCTGTGCATGACTTGTGCTCTGTGCAGTCTGTAAATCCCTACCACTCTATTGAAAGCTTCTTTTCTCACTCAGACTTAAAGGAAAAAGATTTACACCGTGATAACCATGGTATTAGAATCATCTCTAACCTACCTATTCTAGCAAGGTTGTTGGCCATGTTGTGTCATTCCAACTCCAAAATGAGCTTAGAATGATATTCATGAGCTTTTTCAGACTGGGTCTCATGCATGTCACAGTACTGAAACAGCTTTTTTCAGACCTCATTCTGTTGGACCAGAGCACAACAACTGATACTGTCCTTCATAACATACCACTAAGCAGACTGGAAATCATTCTTTGTTTGTTCTCACTATCAAAGAAAGATTGTAAGAGATTGTGGCCCTTGTAAAATTGTAAATCCAGCCCTCCTTTTGTAACTCAAGACATGCCACACGGATCTGTCCTTGGTCCGCTGTTGTTCTATATATGCTTTTCCTTGGCGACATTATCCACAATTTGGGCTGAGATTTTATTGATCAGTTTTTCACACATCCTCTGATGCACAAACCTGGACACATCATCAGTGTTGTATCCTGGAGTCCTCAGGTGTTTTGGGTCTCACAACAGACACCCTCGTCCAAGTGACCCGACCGAGGTTGATCAAGCCTCGGCCTGTGTCCAAGTGGTGTTCTACTGACCCCACTGGTCACCCCTTCTCAGCCAGAGCCATCTAGACGCTTTCTCTGCTGCCTCCACGCTGTTGCTGATGGCTCTTCTCCGGCTTGCTCCCGTAATGCCCAGGGTTCTGTAGGCCTTGCTGAGGGCATGACCTGTGAACCCCTGGCTGCCCACCTCCACTGGCAAGCACCTGGTCCTCCACCCATTCCTGTGGCAGTCCTCCACCAGCTCCTGGTACTTCGCCCTCTTCCTTTCATGTGCCTCCTCCATCCTCTCCTCCCAGGGCACTGTTATCTCCAGGAAGATGAGCTGTCAGGTGGCCTCAGAGACCAAGATGATGTCTGGTCTCAATGAGGACTGGACGATGTGTGATGGAATTTTCAGCTGCCTCTCCAGTTCAACAGCCATCACCCAGTCTCGTGCCATGAAGAGCAAACCAACAGAGCATTCCTTAGGTCTTTTCTTTGGCCGCTCTCCCTCCTTGACAAACATGATTATCCTGGCTGTGGCGTGGGCATATCTGCTGTTGCTGATCCCCTTGCTGATTGCCTCAGCGATGGTCTTGAGGACCTGGTCGTGTCTACAGCGATAGCGCCCCTCGCCCCAGTGCCTTGGAGCAGCTGCTCAGGATGTGTTCGAGGGTCCCTGTCTTGGAACACAGGGGGCATGCGTGTGTTCCTACTTTGCCCCATGTGAACAGGTTGGATGGGCTGGGGAGGACATCATAGACCCCCTGAATCAAGAACTTGACCCTTTGGGGGTTCCACTTCCAGATGTCCTGCCAGGTGACATTCCTCTCCATCATCTGTTCCCACTTCCCCCAGGCACCCTGTTGTCGCATTGCCACTGATCTGCTTGCTCGCTCTTCCTCCACTGAAGTGCGCACCTCCTCCTGCACCAGCTTCTGCCTCTCCTTCCTGCTGGCAGTGTTGTATCGGGTCGATGTTGAGCTCCCGAGTCTGGCCCTGCCCTGAGCAGGGGCCAGAGGATTCTTGAGAGGATCCCGTGCTGGCAGACCCAGGCCCTGAATCTTCCGGGGAGCCCAGACTTGTCCACAGCTCTCAACCAGCCCTCCAGGTCGGCACTAGTAGCTTTGATGAAGTCTGGGTCCTTCAGGCTGCAATTGAAGACCTTCCCGAGGCTCTTCACTGGTCCCAACCTGAAGCGGAACTTGTCAGTGATCTTCCCTCTCTTCAGAACCAAAGACCGGGACTTTGCAGGATTGAAACTCATGCGAGCCCACATCATGAGCCTCTCTAACCCCTGGAGGATCCACCTGGCTTCTGGTACAGTTGTTGTTGTCACTGTGAGATCGTCCATGCCTTACTCCAGACTTGCTGAGGGGGCCCCAGCACTCTGTTTCTGCTGCCTTGACCAGCATGTTCATTGCCAGCGTGAAGAGAGTCACCAAAATGGTACACCCGGTGATTATCCCCACTTCTAGCTGGTGCCAGTCAGATGTCAGCAGGCCAGAGGAGACCCTCTAGCTGAACTTGCTGTAATAGTCCAGGATGAGCTCTTTCACCTTCAGGGGTACGTGGTGTCTCTCCAGTGCAACCTTGACCAGCTTGCGGGGTACTGAGCCATATGCGTTCGTAAGATCTAGCCACAGTACAGCCAGGTCCCGTCTGCCTTCTCTTGCCTCTCTGATGAGCTGGGTCACCACGGCTGTATGTTCGAGGTACCCAGGGATTCCCGGTATGCCTCCCTTCTGTACAGAGTCTCTTGCCCACAACACTGAAGAAGATCTTGCTCTCCACGCTGAGCAAGGAGATGATCCTAAATTAGTCTATGTTCTTGGATATCTCCTCTTTTGGTATGTACACTCCTTCAGCGTATCTCCATGACTGGGCAATCTTCCCTCTCCTCCAGATCACCTTCAGGGCCCTCCAAAGCCGATGCAGTGGCTTTAGGCAGTTCTTACAGACCTTATAAGGCACTCCACTTGGGCCTGGTGCTGAGCTAGATCTCGCCCTCCTCACCACTTCCTCCACTTCACTCAGGCAGGACTCCTTCAGATTGAAGTCTGCTGTTGGCTCTGGTGGTGTTATCAGTGCACTACATGAGCCCAGTGGCTGGTCTCTTCTGATGTCGCTGTAGGTGCACTTGAGGTGGTTGTTGATGGCACCTCTGGAGCAGGTCAAGCGGCCAGACCTTTTCTGGCCAAGGAGCTGTTTGGTCAACTTGAAGGGGTTGGCCAGGAATGCTGCTCTCTTTCTTGCCCTCTCTGTCCACCTCCTTCTGTGACTATCCGCAGGGTTAGTAGCTTCTTTCTGAGGATTGTCTGCAGGTCTCCTAGTCCTGCCTTCTCGGCTTCCCCTGCCCTCTTGTACTGCCTCTTGAGCGACTTCAGTTCTTCCCTGAGGCACTGGATTTTCTTTGCTCAGTGGTTTGGGGCATAGGCCACTGGTGCGGGCTTAGCTGCTTCTGTTCCAAATTGCTCCACTGTGATGTTCACTATGATGGTGGTCATAGATGTAGATGTACTTTATTCTTGGTGTCGTCAGTCCGTTATCCTGTGTCATTAACCTTGGGTCCGTCTGATTGGGGTGCTCATCCTCCCCCCCTCTTGGGCACCCCCGGGGGTGTCTTCTCTTTTTCTACCCTAATAGAGAAAAACAAGGACAATCCCAGGTATTTGTTCAGCTCCATCTCCAGACTAGTTAAGAGCCCTGCATCAGCCAACCCCTACACTCCAGCAATTCATAGTAGCGATGATTACATGAATTTTTTGACAGCAAAATCATAAAGATACGTGACACAATTCAAAATATCTCCTCTAATTCTGCCTCCAGCCTGGCTTGTCCAACCTCAGATAACGTAGAGATGTCCAATAGGCCAGCCACATGCCTAGACTCTTTCTCACCCATTGAATTTAGCGATTTCTCCTCCCTAATAAATTCATCTAAAAATGCTACCTGCCTACTAGACCCCATTCCAACAAGATTCTTAAAACAGCTGCTACCTGAAATTGGCACTCCATTATTAAGTCTTATCAACGCCTCCCTTACGGCCGGACATGTGCCTCAGTCCTTCAAATTAGCAGTCATTAAGCCTATCCTGAAGAAGCCCACTCTTGACCCGAATGACTTGTCGAACTACAGGCCCATCTCAAATCTCCCATTCCTTTCGAAAATCTTTGTTGTAACTTTGCTCCTTCTTACAGTGCTATAATATTCTGGATGTCTTTTAATCCGGG
Organism: Megalops atlanticus; assembly: GCA_019176425.1. Classification (NCBI taxonomy): domain Eukaryota; kingdom Metazoa; phylum Chordata; class Actinopteri; order Elopiformes; family Megalopidae; genus Megalops; species Megalops atlanticus. The sequence goes on along the minus strand of CM032886.1, from coordinate 33,048,674 downwards.
TTTAGACAGAAACGGCTCTCCTAAAAGTACTTAATGACATACTTCTCTCCTCTGACAATGGCTGTATCTCCCTACTTGTGCTCCTAGACCTAAGTGCAGCCTTTGATACCATTGATCATCTTATTCTATTAGACCGACTTGAGAACCTGATTGGCATAAGCGGAAAGGCTCTATCCTGGTTCAGGTCTTATCTCTCAGAGCGACATCACTTTGTCTTCATTAACAATGAGTCTTCCAAACTCTCCAGAGTAACACATGGGATACCACAAGGATCCGTGCTTGGACCTTTGCTCTTTTTGTTATACATGGTCCCTCTTGGAAATATCATTCGTAAACATGGAATTAATTTCCACTGCTATGCAGATGATACCCAGTTATACAAATATCGGCCAAAACTGATGTCTCCTTAGAAATATCAAACATGGAAGCCTGCCTCAAAGACATAAAGACATGGATGGCTCATAATTTCCTCCTTCTAAATTCGGACAAAACAGAAATATTGGTTATCGGTGCAAAGTCTATCAGGAGCAAACTCTCCAATATTACATTACGTCTTGATGGTGTCTCTCTGGCCTCAAGTGCAACCATCATAGACCTTGGTGTCACGATTGATCCTGAGCTCTCTTTTGACACACATATAAAAAACACCTCCAGGACTGCTTTCTTTCATTTGAGGAATATTGCTAAAATCAGGAAAATTCTATTGATACACGATGCTGAAAAGCTAATCCACGCTTTTGTTACATCCAGATTGGACTACTGTAATGCCCTCTTGTCAGGATGTGCATATGCCTCCCTAAAGCCCCTTCAGCTGGTTCAAAATGCAGCTGCTCGTATGCTAAGGAGAACAAAGCGCTTTGAGCACACCACCCCAGTATTAGCCTCTCTTCACTAGCTACCTATCAAATACCGCATTGATTTCAAAATACTTCTCCTTACATTTAAAGCTTTAAATGGGCTTGCCCTTCCCTATCTTAAGGACCGTCTTCACCCATATTCTCCAAAACGAATTCTACGTTCCCAAAGCGCGGGATTTCTCATTGTTCCAAGAGTGAGTAAAAGTACTATAGGCGGTAGAGCCTTTTCGTACCGAGCCCCTCTTTTGTGGAACAATCTACCCACTGAGGTTTGGGGAGCAGACTCTCTCTCCACCTTTAAGTCTAGGCTAAAAACTTATCTTTACTTCAAATCCTTTAGTTGAGGGACATGGTTGCTGACATCGTAGAGTCTCTGGTGGACTAAGTGGTCATTGCTGTCACTACATCATGGCCTGGGTACTCTGTGTTCAGCTGATCCAGCTGTGATCTGGTGTTGACTGCCTTAGGGTCACCCTCATGATCGTGCTGGCCCCTTGCCTCTCGTCCCCTAGGTATTCTGCCATAGTGCTTATCTGCCGGGATTTTTTACACACTTGCATCCCTCTTCCCCCCCTCTGCCTTCATGCCTTTATGTTTCCATTCCTGCAATAAACAACCACAACCACAACCACTAATCGCTGTTTTCTTTTTGTCCCCTATCCTTGCTCCGGGCTCCTGCTTGGAGCTGTAGCCCAAGCGTCACTTCCGGATTCCCAGTTCTGCTCCCCCACTGCCCTGCCTATCAAGTCACATCCTGTTTTCCAGTCCTGCTACCCCACTGCCCTGCCTATCAAGTGAACTGCCTGCCAAGAACCGGACATTTTAGGATACATTTCATAATCACCTTGTTGCTAATTACTACTGTCTATCAGACTCGATCGTCTTGAAAGTACATTGTACAACTTTGGTTTTTCTTTTTTTCTCTCAAATTCTATCTGCCCAGCGCCGGCCAGAAGCAGATGGGCTCCCCCTCTGAGCCGGGTTCTGCTCAAGGTTTCTTCCTGTTAATTAGGGAGTTTTTCCTTGCCACTATTGCTTTAGGCTTGCTCTCAGGGGGTATCAGACCTGGGAACAATGTAAAGCTGCTTTGTGACAACTTGTGTTGTAAAAAGCGCTATACAAATAAAATTGAATTGAATTGAATTCTCTTTGTGGGTTTTGTAGCTTCCTTGGGTTCTTCCTTTCAGAAGATGCTCAGCCATATGCCAGAACAAAATCTGATGTCACTGTAGCTGGTTTTCCAACCGACAAATTGAAAACCTGCATAAAACACATCTCTTGGAACTGAATTGTGAAACTCTAGTTTATGAGTTCATTCTCATTGGCTCAAAGGCACCTGTCCAGAAGGTAGACTAACATGCAGTAGGTGCCCTCTGGGAACAATTGTGATATTACCCCATATATTTTAGGAATGCCCAATCATTTTGCAGCTTTGAAAATATGATGTATTGGTCTTTTCCAGGCTCCTGGATATGGAGTTACTATGATGTCCAGCCTAAACATTCAGGAAGTGTCAAATTGTGGCAGCCTTAACTGCACCTAAAAAGCTGTTTTCAGTGGGCTTGGTTGATTCAGGGATATACCTGAACATAATGTGGCTACACTTGCCAAGATATTTTCATTCTTGAGAGCTCTACAGCCAGGATCCATAGCCCAGCTTGAAAACACTGACCAGTTGCTCTTCCTTTCTCAAAGACTTGTGGCATGTATTACCGCTGACTGCATGTATTGATGTTTCACATTCCTCAGATGGCACCTGTAAATCTCTTCCATTGTCAGCATTATTTGTACTGTGAAATGTGAGGGTGACTTTAAGATGGACTCATAAGTCAGTACTGTGGGTGTTTTGCACTTGATGAACACCTTGATTTGATCTTCACTGTAATCTTACATTACCACTCAGCACATTACTTAATCACTTCATATTTTCATTTACATTTTCATTCATTCATTTGTCAGATACTTTTACCCAAGGCGCCTTACAAGTGAGGCAGAGTGTGTCACTTCAATGTGATTCAGTGCAGTACAGTATATCTTAATTATTTAATCTGCACTTTTCAATCATGTAAAAGATAATTCTGAATTATATTATCTGCAATATTTTTTTCATGATGGATTTATGTGGAATATGCTCTTGGTAGATCATTCCTTGTTTTAATTAATCTTATTTTAACTTTGCATTTATAAATGATGTAGTTCACTCTATTTTATCTTGTACTGTACAGCACCTTTGGAACCACAAGTGGGTAGAACCCTGACTGCACTCTATGTAGTCCCAACTCATTGAAATAACATTTGAGGCTATGGAGGTGAAATTAATGGAGAAAAAAAGTATGTCAAACCTGCAGTGTAGGTAGAGTGGATGCTCACCATGGTGGTGAACCTTCTTCATGGATGCATGCTATCCCAGCCCACTCCCTGTTTATCACTTGGAAACTGACAGCATCTGTTGCTTATTATTATTTTGTTTATTATTTATTTATGTTGTTTTTGTTTCACCAGAAAAAAGCCTGATGATCTCATCATTAATTTTCCTTGGGCAAAATTCACACATAATTCATTGCCTGCTACAATAGCCTTCTGCAATTAATGGAAAATGAAAGATATAGATGGTGACTGACTATCCAGAGAATTTTCACATGATGTCTTTTGTGAAAGACAGCTTTGCAATACTTCATCTAAGGAGTTTGGAATTTGGACATGCTGGATGTGCCTGATTACTAATCATCAAGTGTATCAATCTCTGTGTATTTCTTCACTGGAGCAAGTATTGAACAGTATATCTTTTCTTCTGTCCACCGTTATGGCTTTGACTAGATGAGGATTGTGCTGTTACAGTTGTAACAAAGCTTTTTTTGTCTCTTTAGCACCCCTAGTGGCGTTTTTTGATAAACATTTATAAACAAATATGTAATGATGTCACAGGAAATCAGATCCAGGAAGTAAAGATAACCAGGAAGTAAGATAACCAGGAAGTTTGTTCAGTCAGCACAGTGTGACATGTGATGAAAGTTACTACAATCCACTCGCATCTGTTCTCATCCTCCGTCTTTAGTGGCATCGTCTGTATGTATATTGTTTATCTCTTACTTACTCATGTACTTTTGTTGACATTTCGTAAGATTTGTGAAGTTTGTGATGTTGTGGCAAATAGCTTACACATGTGTCAGACTAGTAATGACAGTTCTTCAGACCATTGATATTGAGTTTTATCTTTTATTGTAGTTTCACACTTTCTACATTAATAAACCTGTGGACAACGAACCACCATCCTCAGAGTGTTAATGGAAGAAAGGTGTTGACACTTGCTGCCCGCTCCCCTTCTTATGCGAGGGAAAGACAGTACAAGGATTTTCAAAAAGACTGTCAGCTCATCTTGGTACATAATATCCAAGCACTTAAGAGTGATACAGCATTTACAGCCATAAATGCTGTATCTAAATGGTCAGTTGCCTACCTATAGAACACAGTGCAATTTTACCTCTAATTTTGAGGTAGTGTTTTAGTGAAGGGATGCTGGGGGTGGGGGTGGGCATGGTGGTGAGTGGTGGAGAACCACCATAGCTTATTTGACGATGTTATCTGACAGTGCATCCAGTGTAACCTTTAGGGGAGTTTAAATCTGGAGGTATTATTCACAAAGCATACCATAAGACCCTTAGTTTCTATCTGCAAAAAATGAACACATTAACATGTAGTGGTTGTGGGCCTTTAATTTAATACCTGGCTGGTATTCAAAATCCACATAAAACAGGTGGGGGAGAGAGGGTGGATACATAGCTGATTTCATAGTGGGAAATTGATTTCAGTCAAACTGTTGCTTGCTGCTCTGTAGCAGCGAAAGAGTGGCGAAATTAAAGTGAACCCTAGTTGGACATGATGAATGGTCCCCATCAAGGAAAGGCCATGGGGAACGGCTCCAATATTAACGCTGCTCCCCGAAAACAAGCTGCTAGAGAACGAGGGCTGTGAGCTGACGACGGCAAAACCAAACCTGCCGTACCGGGCTCACTGATCGGCCTGTTTCAGCAGCCATCTCTGCAGAGGATTATATCAGAGTGTAAAGAGTCTGGGGGGGACATACATAAGATCTATGATTGGATGTCTGACCGATCTAAACCTAGCCTGACCTAGCCTAAACCTTAGCTTTGTAGTCAAAGTCTGGATGTGTGACTAAATGTGGCTTTCATGTGTGACTGCATAATGCTGCGCATAGAATCTGTACACCTGTGGGTGCTTTACGCCACATCAGCCAATCCGCTGACAGTAAAGGTTCTGCACATCATTTTGGGCAGAGCAATGTACTCCAATGCAACCTTCATCTAGCCACAGCAGACCTGCAAGTCACTCTGTATCAGTCAATTTGTCAAACACATAAGGAACACATTGGGGTTTTTTGGGAGCTCTGCCCTACTGTTTCTTTTCCACATTCTACTACATTCTATATTCTACACTCCACTCAAGCCTTCTCTTCACTCTTTTGGCATCTTTTCTTGACATTGTGTGTAGTTAAGCATTATATGCTCAATAAAATGACACTTGATGCTTCAGTTGTGTCATGGACAATCTTTGTATGTGTATTACTTTTCTCCTTTCCCTATTATAAGCACTACTATGTGAGTTGCTTTAGGTAGGAGCTAAAATTAATAAAGAAACGTCAGTTTGTTTTCCTTAGTTTTGTTGCTTCTTAAATAAAGTTCCATAGGGCACATCTGTTCATCTTCACTCTTATTCCCAGTCATCAATAATGAGATCAATAGAGGGGGGGTGCTGTCAAGTAATTAAGAAAAACAAAGACAAAATAATGGCTGATGAGCAGGTTCTCATCTTCTTTATGCAGGTAATGGTCAAGAATCTCTCTTTTAAAATAAAACTATTATAAACATAAACAAAAAAACTACCATATATATCATCAGTCCACCTTCAGCCTGGGTCTCCAGTTTGGCTGGTGCTGATCTCAATTGCTATCAACCAGGCTACACTCCAAGTTCAGCCACGGTGGAACAAACGGAAACACTCCATCAAGAGGAGCAAGACCAGATGGTGGTGATGTACCTGCAGAAAGGGAAGAGCAGGTGAAAGGCTAGCAATACTTCAAAGAGACATAACACTGCTTGAGAAACAGAAAATTAAGAAGCAGCACAGTAATCAGTGAGTACTGCTGGTAAATCATAATTCAACAGGCCCATACAAAAATGAAATATATTTTAATATTTTCAGTATTTTGAGAACTATGTTGTTCAGCCCAGGAATATATTGCAAATATGTTTTTCATATTTAAAAATATATTAAAATACATTAATGTGAAGCAGACATATATTGCAATATACCAAAACAGCAATAATATTTTTACATATTTACATATTTTCACTATATCGATTGAGCTAAAAATATACATTCTCTACAATATATTCTCAATATACATTTTTGGTATGAGGGGATGCACACAGTATTCATTTGTCCCACAGGTGGTTTCATGCAGGGAGGCTTACTCTGCTTACTTCTCTCACTGCATCCATGTATACTGCTGGATACTTAATGAGCTGATCTAAATCAAGAACCTGCTAGGAACTACTCAGTTCACCAGATTTCCCCAGAGGGGTACTATGATAAATAGTACACACAATAAATATGTGTTATGTGTGAAAAGCCAATGCAGTATTTAACACCTAAGTTGCCATTTTACAGCAACAAAAGAAAGTAACCTCATATTAGAAGAGCACACTGCCAACCCAGATAATGGAGAGGTGGTTTTAAGAACACATTTTAAGAATAGTTTTGCAACAAAAAGCACCATGACCATAAAATGTATATCAATGCACGAGGCCAGACAGGATTGACATCAGCAATGCCCATCCAGGGACTTGAACCTGCAGACTCCTTGACAAATTCACTTCTACTAACTCTTAATTACACCCTCTTGGTAGTGCTTAGTGACCAGACTGAAGGCTTACTTGAAGAGTGCATTAGAAGGGAATGCAATATCATGCCTTCTTTTTTTCAGTAATAGTTGATCTATGCAACATCCTGTAGCAACAACTGAAGAGCATTCCTAACAAAGACTGTTTGTGTTGCAGCCTTAACAAAAACTGAATGATCAAATGTCCTGCTTCACCAATTAGATAACTGCATCCTTCACCTCTTCTTGATTCCTGTTAGAACAAAAAAAAGTTCTCACAGTTTTTAAATGAAACGAAAACACAACTTGTTTCATATAACTACGCAGTATAAGGAATACAGAGGTTGGCATGAATATGAGCTAAGAGCTGAGATGAGCTAAGGTTACCCGAGCCTGAACTGATGTATGTAGCCAGGACCAGACTGTGGGCATCCCTAGGAACAATCAACACACCAGTGGGTATCTATCACTGAAATCCACTGTCCCGAAAAATACTCAGCCCTGGGCCCAGAACACCCTGCTTCTTTTAAGCATGTCACACACTTCTGGATTCAATCACAACTGCCAAGTCATCTTTAGGGAGGCTGCCATTAAGTCAAGAGGAAAAAAAAACTTGTGAATTAAGCCTGTAATTAAGTGATTTTTCTCCCTTAAGACAGTTTGGTGTTTTTCCAACTAAAGTACCCTGGTGATTACTTTAGTTTTATAGTAATCTGAAACTGAATAGCACTTTTGACTGAATACCACTTTTGCTTCAGAGGATTTGGCATCCTTAATTGAATCCAGGGATGAATTATAGCTGTTAGATTGTGCTTGGGCTTGTCACATCAATTTATCCTTTCTTCTTTTGGTGTGTGAATAACGTGTGGAAAGGGTTTAGTTTTTGCTGAGGTAATTTGCCCCCTCTTAATCCTTTTTATTCACTAATCACAGTTATTATCATATTAATCATGATTACTGTTATATTAACCATAGTTATTGACATATTAACTGAAGTTATTGATATATCAGCGATTTACTCTATCTCTACTATGCATGTGGAGGTCTGGAAATCTATAAGGGAACCAGACAATCCAATCTGTTAGCCTTAAACAAGCAATATATATACATCCTTTTATACTTTGTATGCATGTGAGCAGAGACTAAAAAAGAAAGGTCAGAAGTGTACAGGAGACAGTGGGAAGGTATGCAGCTGTGAGATATCACAAAGTAGAACTGAGAGGGAGTAGAGAAGAAAATAATTCTACATGTATGCCGTAAGTTACAAGGTAAGGCCTGTTGTTGGGGAGGAAAATGAGAGTTAGACACTGTCCAGACATTGCCCAGAAGATGGACCTTGAGTCTATGATAAAAATGATCGGACTCTGTGAGGAGGGGATTGCAAATATTGGGCTCTTTGTTCAATGCTATACAAAAGACTGCTTAGTGTCTTATGTTTTTTGAGATACTCTCCCTGATGCTGCTGAGTGTGCATCTATGAGACTGTCTCCTGCAGATCTGCAATAAAAGTTTTTGGCCTCTATCATTATTGTGTAGTGTTATTTTTCGTCGGCCTAATTTATGAACCCACTGTGATTTATTAACTGGTATTGATCTTATAGGTGAAGTAGAAGAGGGGGGACAAGACGAAATTTACTCCTTGATTATCAGCAGTGGAAAAAGAAAAAAACATTTTGCTGGCATCTGTTATGTCCGTTACCACATTCTACAGCAGTAAATTGTTTATATTACAAGTGCAATTGTTGAGTTGTTATTTTTTCTGTAAACACATTTCTTTTACAGTTATTCCACCAATTAGATCGATTTTGCCCATGGCTCTGAAGCTCACAGCTCAGTATAGTAAAATGCAGACGAGGGTTTATTTCTATTTTCATCAACCCACAGTAGTGATCTGCCTGCTGCCTCCTGCTGGCCATTCTTTGCAGGATTGCAGGACCCACATCACTAATTTTGAATTGATTTCTACTAAACTGTCTCAGGCAGTAAAGATTGATGTTAATGATGCTTCTGGGCCTTTCACCACCTATTGAGAATACCAAAAACCACACTAGCCAGGGATGTGAATTTTAAGACTGCAAGCAATGTGTCTTGGGTTAGAAGATGTTTCAGTGAGGACTGTAATCACACATGCATTGGAGCTAACACTTAAGCATGCCAAGGAGAAGAAAGATAATAATCAAAGATAATAAAAAAGGTATGCTCTAGGAATATTACTTTGCTTTAAGAATGTTAAGGGAGATATGTGCTTCATTATCCTGTTTGTCATCACCTGGTTTCCTCCTTTCAGAGCCTATTGGCAGTAGTCCCTATGAGCTCTCTGCAATGCACATTCAGGTTGGCTGTTTGCTCACTTTAAGGAGCAATAAAAAGCGGCACTTTAGTCCAAATTAGTTTTATATTTTTAATACGGTTTTTTGTTTGTTTGTTTCCCCCTCTTGTAATGTGTGTAAGTGCCCTCCCTCAAAGACCCAGTTTACTTTCTTTCCTGCAGTTGATGCTGTCAGAATTCTCAGTGGGCCATCTGTGAAACACAGTGAGCTTGTTGTTTGAGCCGGTGTCATCTTGACTTGATTGCTGCCATGCAACAGTAGAGCCATGACTTTCCCCGGTAAACACTTACAATACCTGCCGGAAACAAATTTGGGAGGTAACATTTGACAATGACAGTCACGGTGACATTCGGGAAAGGGGCAGTGCATCACCTGCTAGGAGAACTATGTATTTAAAAGACGTTTACTGTGATGGACTCTGTGTCCAAACATCCAACCGTGTGATATGTGGTCTTCCATTAATTCCAACATCAGAGAATCTACTGGGAAACTTTGGAGATATGGCTTCTAATGACAAGCATACACTCTCTCTCTGACGTCTGATAACTGAGGGATTGCATTGTCGCCAGCATCCTATTGTCACCAAGTCACCTCCTGTCCACTTATTGGAATCTGCTGGCTGCTGTTGTAATAAAAAAAAAGAAAAAGAAAAAAATATGCTTTTTCAAATAGGAAATATCTCATACTGTAGAGATGGAAGTCTTTATCAAGAGTTATATACAGGGTAAACAGGGGTGGCCATCTTGAGTCCCTTCTTATTTTCATCTGAGGTCCCTGAAGTGAGTAGAGGGGACAAAATCACAGAAAGGAGAAATAAATCACAAAAGGCATGATTTCCAATGTTGCCTGTAATCCACAAATCACATCTCTTTATTTAAAAGGGCTCCTATTTCTGCTTCTCCGTCACCCACCAAATCCTAGTATCATCACTGTCAAATTATGTTCTCTGCAATCTAATGTTTCCATTCCTGTTATTGACAGGACTGGTATCATAATCACAGTTTGCTGAGATAAGCATCTTAATTGGACCACCAAGAGACTGTGGTCCTCGTAGCTAGGGCCCGTCAGATGAAAGGCAGCTTTGCAATCGATACCTGACTCTATCACGGCCATGCTCTTCTGCATTACCCAGCACCCCCAGCTGCTTTCAATACATTCAAAGAATTACCTAGGATTCCCCCTGTGTGAGATGAGACTATACCTGTCCATGAAAGAAATCCCCTGAGCCATAGAATTCCAGTTTTTTTTCCTCTGTAGTGCAATAACACCACTAAGGATTCTTACCCCTTACATTCTTACACCTTTTCCAGTGTCCCATGGTACCGTTCAGATGAGAAGTAGGAAATCCATCCTATATGATTAAAGGTCAGTGATTTTATAGATTATATCTTTTATTTTTTGGAGCAGGTGGGCATTGGTATGCACATTGTCCTCTGTGCATCTGTGCCTCTTTGAGGACAGCAATACGTTGGTAGTAACATGGGAATCAGCAGATTGGCTACATTAGAAGTGCTCTCGTTTCTTCCGAGCAAACATGGCCGTTGCTCACAAAATGCATGCCCATTCAACCACCTACCACAGCTATGGGCCAAAACCCTCAATTTGCCTCCCCAACTCATTCTGAGGCTGTGGTTTTGCTCCACTCCTGTTTTCCATGGGGTGAAACAGGGAAAAAATGATTACTCCTAGTGGGCGGATTGTGGGTGTTCATCTCTCAGACCTGCGCCTCTGTACAAGCGCCCGCCAATTCATCTTCATTTGAGTCAGATCAGGTTCTCCTCTGGCCGCTCCTGTCCTCTGTTCTTCATTTCACAGTGATTGAACTCTATTATCATTCGAAATCAATGCCCTTGCCTGGCGAATCGCGCCCCGGGACTTCTTTTGTGTTGTCATCCATTAATTACCGGCGCTGTAAAAGCAGAGGTAATTGAATGTGTTTGAAGGTCATTAAATTGCAGTAAACACAGGGGAAAAAAACAGTCATGCTCCTGAGGCTTTGGAAACCTTGGTAATAAACTACAAAATAAAAGTCACAGGTCTGAAAAAATGCAAGAGGCTGAGGACACTCAATGGTGTATCAGCACAATGGATCACCACACACTGTGGCTCCAGCTGCACCTGTTAGAGCATCCATCAGGTTTTCATCTTTGTCAGAACTGTAAAATTCACAAGCTGGTTATATATCCAAATCATACCAGCTGTCGACCACCTATTAAGACTTTGACTACCACTTAATAAATATCAAATTGACCAGGGTAGCCCTTGAAATGTACTTCTGCCTTATTACCTCACTGTCATTGACCAGGATAAGCATATGGGTTAGTGGTTTGAGCGGAGCCGCACAAGCATGGTTCTGGAAGTGTCTTCCATCGGCTAGTCTCTTGATCAGTTAGGGTTATCAAAAGCATCTGTTTAAGCGCTTCCATGATGTCATCCTGATATTAATAGGCAGCTGTTTGGTTTCAGGCACAAGATGTCCACTCTTTTGCATGATTTAGGTTCCAAACATGATTTAACCTGCGATACAATAAAGGAATTAATCAAGAAGAGTCAACTTCTTTCTACAGGTATCATTTACTGCTGAGCATAATGAAGATACACAGAAAATGAATGCATAAGTTGCCTGAGAACAGACCTATTATTTATCTGTATTATTATTTATTGTAGCAATGAAAACTGAATAGGGATCAAGTGCCCCCCTTGTAACACCTTGTGGTGTCACAGCTTCCATCACATAGACAGGCCTCAGGGCTGAATTTAGAAAGCCCTGGATTAGAGCAACAGGAGCGGGACACTGTTGTCATACCCTTGAGCAAGGAAACAAACCCCAGTCACTGAAGTTAAAATCCACTGGAAAAGAAAAAGAAAATGGATGGGTGAGGTGCATTAGGTGTGAAACTGCAAGCTGCCCTAAGTAAGGCCGTCTGTTCAGCAAACAATTTAACCTCTAGCTGCTAATCTTAGGAGCTCTCGCTCCAACCCTCAACATGTACCAAATGTCAGACATCCATGACCATCTGGGCACCAGCAGCCTCGAGGAGATTAGAAGACATCAGGGTTCAGCTGTTAGTTCTCTCTCTTGTTTATGAAGGAATTGCAGTTCGGAAGAACTTGCCCCAGCACAATCCAAAAGTCACTGGAGCTGTAAGTGTCAGACTGAGGCATGAGTATTGATATTGGAAAGAAACCTTTTTCATTGCTGGCAGACAAGGCCCTGAATTTGAGGCCCAAGTATTCGCAGAATAGTGTTACTTACGTTGCAGTAGGATTTCAGTCCTGAAAAACAAGGACTTTCATTTAGAATCCTACCAGCTGTGAAGATTAACAAATGTGCTACTGTGGCATTGGATGCAGAGAAAACTAAATAATACCCATAATTCAGGTCCTAGATCATGTTTGAGTATAACAAAGTTATACTCTGTAAATTTAACCACAGAGGTGCAATAGCTTACAGTTCTTCATTTCCTCTCTCTCTCTCTCTCTCTCTCTCTCTCTCTCTCTCTCTCTCTCTCTCTCTCTCTCACTCACACTCTCTCTCCCTCTGAAATTCAAATGCTTCATTGGCATGACTTTCAGTACTGACAGTATGGCCCCCAGCAACCATTATATAATCAGGTGTATAACAAGTACAGACAGGTCAATGCTGTCAAACAAGCAAAAAAATTAAAAATAATACTATATAACATTACTATGACATTTATTACATGATATTACATGACAGACAATAATACTAATAACAGTGACTTTGACAGTGTATATATTGGTCAGCTGCTGTCCCTGGGTTATGGCAGGCTGACACAAATTACAGCAAATACTCTCTCTCTTCGTCGTTTTCACCCTCTGTCTTAATCTCTGTCTCTGTCTGTGTCAGGCTCTGTTTGAATCTCTCCATCTGTCTCTCTTGGAATGTCTGTCTATCTCGGTCTGCTGATGTCTATCTGTCTTTTTTTCAGTCTGTTGTCTCTCAATCTGTTTCTATTGGTGTCTGTCTGTCTGTTTGTCTACTGATGTCTGTCTGTCCATGTCTCTGTCTGTCATGTGAAGTCATCCTTTCCTGTGACAATGGCAAACTTTCAGTGCTCTGTATATAAAGACACCCATTGTCTGCCTCTCTCTCGATCATTACCAGTACCAAGACAGTCTTGCAGTGGAGTCTTCGGGGTTAAGAGAGAGTCTGTCAAATGGACCTCTCCTCTACCCTCTCTCAGAAGCAACGTTCAACAGCGGCACTCCATCATTCAAAGCAAGTGCTCCAACCAGATGAAGAATCGACTACTCTGTGAGAAATGCCACAAGACCTGATCGAACTCTGCGACGTGAGGAATGGTGCTATAATGATCTGTCGACTCCTGTTTATTTTCATGTTCTCTGGATTTTTCTTTCCCCTCCCCTGTGAAACTGATTTAATTGCCGGGGCGGACGACAAGCCGCGGGTGAGCTTTCACCCTGCTGGGCTGAGCAAGGGTAAGAGACGAGACAAAATGATGCAGAATACAAATGCAACATTAGAGCAGGCGCAGGGCTCACCTCAGGTGTTCTAATTTAACACGTGCCCCAGCTGGGAAACGCAGGACACAACAAAAGTTAAACTGCATGAATATTCCTATTTGCTTCCTGCCTGTTCCATGCTCATACAGACAGCATGGTAATCGGCTCAGTTCCCAACAGTGGCATCATGGGTAATTACAAAGGACAAACCCCTGAGCTGTGAAGGGGGGACTTTTTTTGTCTTAACACTGTCTGAGGAAGACCGAACTTGAAACACGTGGACCAAACCTGAGTGAAGGTACATGCCAATGTTACCGTCTTTTGAATGGTTGAATGTTCTGATTTTCTTCTCCCCACAGGTTATTTATAAGCAATCATCCAATTTGTGGCATTTTTAAAGACAATAAATATCCACACATTGTAACTCAGGGGTTAATCCCTGCTGTTTTTATATATATTTTTTATTAAATGTTGCCTTTTCAGCAACTGTAATTTTTTTTCCACAGGAGGAGCTCTGAAATGCTTTTAGCGTCTGAATGAGCATCGTGGTTTAAGAGGTCTTTGGCCTTCTGCCCATCTGTTATGTCAGATGATAAAACAGCTGGGCACATTCCACCTAATTAACTGCCACTGTTCTCTGCTAAGGAAGAGAGAACTTACAAATCACAATTTTAGCTGCAGACTAACAGTGAAAGTGGTCTTATTCAAGTAAAGCTGTGCCTGCTGTACATCAATTATTAATATCCATATATTTGCATATAAAGGCATTCAATTAAATGACTCGGCAGTTTTATATTGGTAAACTCTGAGAATAAACAGTGCTTTTCCTTGCCCTCAATAAAAGAATATTTAATTTCCATAAAACAAATTCATTCTCTTGTATTATTCTACAGTACATTGAGTGTATTACCCTGAACTGGACACATTACCATGAGCATAAATAAGATGAAAGAACACTGTTTGAATTTGAAATTACTTTGCCATTATATATTTTATTACTTTTTTTCTGAGGAAGTCACCCAAAATAGTTGTGTGCATATTATACCAGTCAAAATTGTCCGCTACCTCTGGCAAAGACATCTAAGAGTAGGTCACAAGAGTTCAGACTGGTTAACTCTGGTTTAGATTATTAAACAAAATCAGGTTGCTGAGCACTGCATGTTTAAATGTTTATATGACATTTTCCAAGGCATGAGGCCATAGGCCTCCCTCGAGATTTTCACATCATGCTCAGGCAAAAATGCGTTGAATACTAAATGGATACTTTTGGGTGTATGCACAAAATTCCAAGGTCTATAGAATCCAGAGTTGCTGCTGTTGTTCCTGTCACAAGATTTAGCAATTAGAAATAGTTATTTTACCATGCGCAAAAGGAATACCATCTTGATGGGACCAGCACCTATCTCAGTAATTCATTCTATTATGTTAAATATGGCCAGGAGGGCAGGAACAATGTTTGGGGTCTAAGAATCTCTCTGTGCTTGCCACACCAGTGGTACCATTGTCCTGGGAGTGCACAGCAACCAAAAAACCAGTTTTCATTTTTCACATGATGTTATTTAATACACGATCAATTACCTTGGGAATGCACAATCAGTGCTGGGCGAGTCAGAATGGCATTAGTTTTCCTCCACTCTCCACCTGCAGCAGGCAGGTCTGCATGACAGACTGTAACACTATTACAGTGGTGATCTCACCTCTTTGCTCTTTAGCAGCATGCAAATGAGAAATAGGTGGTTTTTGTCAGCTTTAACATGTTCATGCAAACGCAAAAATAACTGTAAAAAATTTATTGTTAAACAGTCATATCTATGTTTCTATCAGGCTTTGTTTCACGGGCAAATTTTTACACATCGTCTTTTTCTGTTCACACCTGAAACCCTCACCCATACAGGAAAATGGGCGGCCTGCTATGGGATGCACAGAGTACCTTCAAATGGGCTGAGTATACCAAACATATAATATTTTAGCAACATTCCATCACAGAACTTATTAATGTAGACAGTTAATGTGGATATTCTAAAATAGCCACATTTCCACATATTCTTATTCCCTTGTTCTCATCACGTTACATCCTCAGGACTCTTCATCAGCTCTGTACATAGTATCTGTTGTGTAAATAGTGTATATTTGTTATTCTTTCATACTTTCTTCTATTTTATATTTTTTATATTTCTCCTATCTTTATTTATCTCTCTACTGGTGTGCTGTGTGTCACTTATTTGCACAGTTGGAGTGTTGCAATTACATTTCACTGCTGAGGTACTCTGTACAACATGCATGTGACAAATAAAGCTACTTCTACTTCTACTTCTATTAAAAAGATGTGTGGAGGTCAGAGCATCTTAAAAGGTTGTTAAATACCTAAATACCAGTCTCCATGATAGATATCACTAAAATCATTATCGCCATAATGTTTCTATTACAGCCACTTAAATGAATTGTCTTATGTAAGAAATGTGTAAGAATTACCAGCATTGTCATGTAAAGTTGTTGGTATTAGTCCACACTAACCCCTTTGACACCAGTGAGGGGGCAGGGGGTTGTGCACAGTGAAATAGAATAATGAAACAGAATCATGTAAACTTGGCAATAATTTTCTATATGGTTAAATTAGGATTTAAGGCCATGGGTAGGTGTTCTGGCTAAATTCCGTTGGTTTTCCCCTAAAGTACTTTGATTTATGCTCTTGTGGATACCAGAGTGCCAGCTCTGACAGTAACACACAGCACAGTACCCCAAGGAAACGCCCAGGACCCCTCTAATGTGCACTACTGTTTCTGATGTGGTGTGTACAGAAATAATGTTCCTGTGCTCTCACAATGACAGTCCTCCGCTTCCATATTGCTGAAGGTATTCCCATGGAAGACAAATTAATCTCACTCTCTACCTTTCCTCTGTTTAACAAGCTGGAAACATGACAGGGTGTTTCAAGGGAAAATATCAAAATATAAACTTGTTAGTGATTTTCTGGTGCAATACCTAATAAAATAGTACTATACCATTACTGTACAATCCACTCGAACTAAAACTGCAAAGTGGCTTGTCCTTTGAGAAATAGATTCAAGAAAGTGTTACTTTTATTAAAAACACCATGCTTTTGATGTTTTTCAACATAAATGGAAAATTAGAATTAAGAATTAAAACATTTTTTGTTAAGGTTTGTTACTCAAGAGACAACTGACTGGCCCATATCCCTCCGCCACCCCACATCACACCACACACACACACACACACACACACACACACACACACACACACACACACACACACACACACACACACACACACACACACACACACACACACACACACATATGCATGCATACCTTTCCTAAGAGCCCTGGAGGACCATATTGGTACACCAGGCTGTCTCTCTGACAACAGGGTCTTCCTGAAGATTAAACACGTATCATAAATCTTTGTCAGCGGGCGCATATATCGCCTTTCCAAATCCTCGCCCCACAAAATTATGAAGGAGTGGCTAAATCTGGCCTCTGTTTACAAAAGCCTGAGTGTGCTTTCCCTAGAGCTTGATTACTTTTTCCTTATTACGTGCGAGCCATTTCAGGACAATGGGGTGGCCAATAAAACGTGGCCAACAACCACAGCGGAACCCTCCGTCACACGAGATTGAGTTTACAGATGTATCCAACCCCCTGGGTGTAATAAATGGAAATAGGTAGAATACCACACATTTGCAGAGGGGCACTGCTTACACGGTTCATAAATTATTATGAGTGAACTGAAGGTTTTACACATTTTGAATTGCCAAATTGGGAACCTGAGGCAAATTCGTACAGTGATAATCCTAACTCTCAAGCACAGGGTGAATACACACTTGCCAAAGATGTAACAAAATGTATGCAAAGGTGGATGTTACTTATAGAATGTAAATATAGAATGTAATTGAACTTTAATTATGCTTAGTTTGAAACTCCCTGCTCATCAAGCATATGTATGCTGCTTCAAGCATTCAATGGCAGGCATGGCTCAGACTTCTGGAAGCCCAGTGGGGCATCAAAGCTGTAGTAAACTGGCCTGATTGCATCTGAAAGCCCCTGCTCTTTTGAACACAAGAGCATTGAACATGCAAATACGTAGTGTGTCATTGGGGAACTGGGTTATAACCAGAAGGTTGTTGGTTTGTACATGTAGTGGGAGCACTGCTCCCCTAACTTTGGTCCCCCAACTCCAGACTCCAGCCAGTTGCTTCAGTAGACATCCAGCTTTGTAAACGGATAAAGATCTAAAAAGTAAGCTGTGTAATTTGTCCTGGATGAACGTGTGTAGTAAGTAAATATTGTGATGCAGAGCTTTGTTCCTCTAATGATGCTCCATGATCATGTCAAATAATGAACAGAGAACCAATTTCATTGGCTTAAAACATGAACATGCTTTTTCATCAGGAAGTATACCGGGATTCATCTGCTCTTCTCTCATTGATCCATGCTTCACATGGGGAAAGTCACAAAGTATGGCATGAGTGAAAGTGCGCTCTACAGTTTCAGCCCAGTGAAATGCTAACATTGGCTTAGCTTGCTGAGATGCCACAATATCAGGGTGCTAGTCGCAGGCCTCATTTGCTTAAATCCTAGAAATACTTTGGAGGCAGATGGGAAACTTTTCCAGGCACACACGATTAATCCTTTCACTGCCAATCTCCTATTGTTGTTTTCTGTGTGACTACCACATTCTTCAATACCACACATTTACAGATGGCAACCGCTTACACAATACACAACTTATTATAAGAGTGTCAAAGTTTCATTGTGCAAATCTGCACAGAGTATGTGTTATGTATCAAGTACAGGGTGAATTCATTTTTATTTTTAACCTATAAATGCATGTAAAAACTGTAAATTCCTTCTTATCAAAAAGGTGTGTGCTGCTATAAATATATACCAGAACCTCACAAGTGTAGAGGTGTCTCACACAGCTGCAGCAAAAAAACAGTAAGTATTGCAAATGTAGTACTTAGTATTAAACAACCTGAGAAGCAAACTTGCACCACGAGATCATCACATGTGATATGTGGTGTGAGTTACATAACAGGAGTCCCAGTTCCTAGCCAAATTAAGGTTGTCTTGGCAACCTGACATCAGAGAGCCTGTTTGAAGCAGGTGCCAGACTGTTGTATGAACTGAATAACGAGGTGTATGGCACAGACTTCTAAATGCCTAGGGGGCTCAGAAACTGAGGTAATGTCATTCGAAAGTTGCCTCTTTGTTGGGTGCAGTAGCATTGACAGTATAAAAGCAGGAGGTGGTGCAGTGGCAGGAGAGTGATAAGTTAGCAGGGTTCAAATACAGTTTGGGGGTGTTTGCTTGGAAGAGGCACTCCTCTTTTCATTAGTACTTCAGTAGCTTCAGTACATATCCAGCCACCTAAATGACAACATCTAAAATGTAATTTACCCTGGATAAGCATGCCTGCTAAGCATGTAACGTGATGTAATCCTTCATTCCTCCAATGATACTCTGTGATCATTTCAAACATTGACCACAGAGACAATTTTCATAGCTTCCCAGAAGCTATATCTCTTGATCATTGTTATGTCATTGTGTATCTGTTGGAGGTGGTTACACCAATTAATTTACAGGTAATACACTTTACACTTTAACACTACACATATTGGTATTAAAATGAAAATTTATCAATATAAACTCAATAATCTGATGAGAGAAAAACTGCTGTCAGAATGACATGCAATTGATAAAACTGATATGCTTCTTTTCCAGCCTTTTAAAAGTCTATGATATTTGTATATTTCCAGGTTTTTCCTCAAGCTGAATAACAGCAGGTTATTTTGTCCTTTTGCCCTTGCCATATTTAAGTCCTGCTTGTGTCTTGCCTCGTTGCCAGTTCATCTTAGTTTGCTGTGTCGCTACTCGCCGTTTGTTTCTCCGTGTCTGCCTGCCAGTTCTGTTTCCTTGCCTGTTTTTTCCGACTTCGCTCCTTGTTCCTGCCCTATGGTTTTGGTCGCTGTATCTGCTCTGGTTTTTTGACTCTGCCTGCCTTGACTTCATTTTTGGATTGCCCTTTGGACTCAATAAACCCATTAGTCTTCCTGTTTATCCGTCTTCCTGTCTGCGCTTGAGCCCCTGCCTGAGTTCTGACACTTAGAAGGTTTTGAGGCCTTCAGTCAATGAACATTGCATTATCAGAGGGACTGTTGCCAATAAAAGATTCAGTCCAACACATTATAATACTATTCTTGTTGTTCTCCCATTGCTTCAAGATGCTGCTTGGCTACCCAAAAAAATCTTCCAGTTGAAGAACTTTTGGGGCCTATGAGGGTGACCTGAAGGGTCATTCTGAACTTAACATCTGCACAGAGCAGCAGTTTAATGTCTATAAAATGTCTATAAAACTGCCAATCAAGCCAGTATCTGGAATAAAAACGAAATTGCTGATACTGTAAGGTCATTATCACATACCAAAGTGGGTTTAGTCCCAGGATGTACCATGCACACCACCAAAGCATGTCACCTGACACTGAAATCATAATGTTAGCCTTTCTGCCCTCTAACACCAGGATTTTAATGAGGAGCCAGAAAAGAACAGTTCCTTTTACCTAACTTCAGTGAAGAGCTTAAAGTCCAATGTTTATGAAGTAGAAAGTAAACCACATGCAAACGAATGTGTCACATATGGACATGCTTTTTTCTACATGAAACATGCAGAGATTCATTTACTTATTCATTCATTTATTCAAGCTTATAATGGCCTCGGGGAAAGTCACAAGCCATGGCAGGGGTGAATGTGTGCTGTACAATTTCAGTCCATTGAAATGCTAACATTGGCCTATCTTGTTGTAGTGTCACAATAGCAGGGTGCTACTCAGCTGGCCTCATTTGCTTAAATCTTGAGAACACTTTGGAGGCAGATAGGGAATTTGAACCAGGCACACACGGTTAATCTTTTCAAAACCACAACTTACCAGTGAGAAGTATTGTAGAAGTATTTTCACTGAGAAGCAGTGTAGCCTAGCAGACGTTGACAAATGGTCCTCCACAGGCGCTATGGACATGTTATGAAGTGTTTACTAAAGACTGTTTAATGGATCCTAGCTCATTTGAGTAATTGAGCACACCAAGAGAAGCCCTGGTCCAAGCAAGATTGCCATTGCCATGGCAACTCAACTTCAGAGAGGCCCATCACAGCAGGTGCAGGGATTTTGCTTGCAAACAGAAGTTTCAAACAACAGTTTCAGTGACAAGGGTTGTGTGCCACATGGCAACCCATAATAGGACTTCAGAGTTGTTGTAGAAGGGGAAAGGGGGCGGGATGGTGAGGCTGGGCAGTGCGGTGAGGGTGGGCAGTGTGCACAGGATCACAGAGCAGAGGGTGGCTTCCACAACACAACAAGCTGGGAGAGCGGAAGAGTGGAGGTCCACTTCGGAGGCGGGCTGGGAGGCACGCAAGCAAGGCATTACACTCACAGCACCATCAGGGGTGCTGAATTTGCCACTGCTCATGAGAGTCAATGACCCCTCACGCCCCCAGAGGTATAGCCATCCTTTGCCTGAAGCATGGGGGATGCCATTTCAGTCCTGGAGAGAATCATCTCCATCTCCAACAATACTTTTGTGCATCAGAATATGTAAATATTTGATATTGGGTGCACTCTGAAGAACAGAAGAAGCTGTATGTAAGAAGCCTTACCATGAGGGCTATTAGCTGGTCTCTATAGTCTGTTACTCAGGCATTCCATCTTATTGTAACCTCCTTTCTGTATATCACTAGTGGGAAGTGTAATACACCATTTAACATAATTAATATAGTTTGGGTGGTGGCATTAAAGGATATTAAGAGGGAAGGGGGAAAGGGAATGGGGCTTCTGATATCTGGATGCACAGCTAATGTTCAAGCAACACCTTGGACTTCACTCGCTGTTTTAATGATTCTTTGCAGGGTCATCACGCTGAGACAGATGATTTGGAGATGAAATGTGGTCGTAGTATGACATGTTATGATTTGTATATATGAAGTTCATAAAGGCATCAGTGCACCATTTGAAGGTATACATTGGTATCTTAGCTCATGGTATTGCACTGAAAAATTGGGGAAAAAAGAATAGCATGTATGAAAGAACAACTTTCAAACATCAAGAATGTGAAATCAATGGCTACACCCAAAATGGCTTACATTTACACAAAATGCAGGTATACAAGAATGTAGCCTTGAATGGATTGACAACAGCTTCCATAAGCAAACTGGGGGTGGTTAAAGCTGATAGGTGGTTATCGTTGGTCAACACAGAGCACTGTATTTGGACAGAGATCCTCAGCCAGCACTGGGATGCATAGTTAGATTCAGAAAGTAGTCAAATTTTAAATGTTTCAAATTTTATGTATTAGAATGCATGTGTGTTTATTGCATTAAATTTAGAAGACATTCAAGGCTTTTGCATTTATTTTTTTTTTACATTCATAAAGCTGACCATTTACCAGTGTATTTTGAGCTTTCAAAGCTATACAGCTAGAGTTAACAAGAGCTGCCCACCTGGGAATCCAACCTGCCATCCAACCTCTCAGTTACAAACTGTGCTCCTTACCACCACAAAACACTTCTGTTTTGTTAACTATTTTTTCCTCTTTATTATCCACCAGAGTAAAGATATGTCATATGTATGCACTGATCACTCACCACTGGACATAACAGATATCCGAAGGAAAATCATTCTCCTGTATAACTGAAAAAATCATGGTATGAAGATAGAAGTAAGGCAAACAGTGAATGGCAGTGTTGTTAACTTAAAAGATCCAATTTCAAACTCTCTATCTCCCCCTGGTAATCTGCTAAAGGCATCACAAATTTTGAGGTGAGAGGAGGAAGAGAGGGTGAAGACAGCTACATACAGTAAACCTCCCTCAGTTCAGTATCAATGTTAAATGAAGTTCAAAACTGAGCATCTGCAGAGATAAAATAATAATAAAATAAAAAACTGACTTTGGAGTCTCCGATCATACAAAACCCTTACAATTATATTGTAATGGGGTTATTGATGTGATTTATTGAGCAGAACGAAATTTCAAAGGCACCTGATAATATCTAAAAAAGGTGAGAGGGGAGAGGGAGGGAGAAAGGTATGAAGAACATGCCGGTTGATTTATGGCCTTCATTTTAACAGCCTGTCGGATGACCTTGATACATCAAGCTAAGAATCCGGACAAAGTAATCACAATGACAGCGTAATTGGTTTGTAAATTATTGAACAACCCTCCCTGCACTCACAATTTCCAAGCATCAAAAACTCCCTCCATACCCCACGTCTTCTGCTGGAATTACCTCCCTCAGATTTTGACATGAATAACAGAGCTTTGGACGTGAGGGGAAAAAAAACCTGCCTTTTGGGTTATGAGGAAGGAAAACACTGGTCCTTTTGGCGTGATATATCAAGATGCTATCAGAGTCTTTTTACATC
The DNA here is from genome assembly GCA_019176425.1 of Megalops atlanticus. Taxonomy (NCBI): domain Eukaryota; kingdom Metazoa; phylum Chordata; class Actinopteri; order Elopiformes; family Megalopidae; genus Megalops; species Megalops atlanticus. Next base: position 33,025,670 of record CM032886.1, on the reverse strand, counting down.
TTGTTCTGAGTTTGAATACATGAACAAATTTATTAACATATGCACAAATTAATTAACAAATATAGACATGCAAATGTATGAATGAAGCCTTACAGTGTATAATTTGTTAGTTTTGTTCAGTTGCAACACTGCATATAAGCCAATCCATGGATCACACTATACAGTTCTGGTGCGGATTGTGGCTCAATGAATTGCCGTAAATGAATTGGCACAAACAAATTTAGGTTTAGGAGATGACTGAGCCAGAGGCATCATTGACCAACGGCCAGCTGAGCAAACGCATGCCTGTGCTATTGGCTAGCTCAATTTGTTTTTCAATAACATGTAGCACTTCTCTTGCCCAGATTTATGAATTTCTCTACCCTTGTTCTGAAATGGCTCCCTGCCTCTCTCTGCCTCAGGCCCCTATGCTTTAAGAGCACCAATTGGCATTCCACTTAAGCTTTTAATTAGGTAATTCAGCTAATTAGTTAAAGGCAACCAATTTCATTTTACTTAAACATACTCCAGTTTTTCCAACACAGAATTAAAAATGGCAATAAAGCTTTGTGTAATGTTTCTCCTCAGGGGGGACAAATAATAAAACATAGGCAATATATCTTCACCAGTACATCAGCAGCTTAATTCCAGGATTAATCAGCCCTGCAAAATGTTGTTAGCTAATTGTAAACATCTGTCACTAGTCAATGTGAAGTTTGAATCAATGTCTGAGGATGAACTGCAATTTGTATGTGAGTGGAGAGACAGGGGACGTGGAAGTCCATTGGAGGGTCAATTTCACAATGGCGCTAATGAAAGGTGGAGTCTATGATTGAGGTTGCAGTCTATTTAAAGATTAAGAGGAACTTCACTTCACACCAGCACCTCTGTGATATGGCACAATGGTCTTCCTGTAATCAGTCAAGAAGTACACAAGAAGTACACTTTAAAGAGAGGACTAGAGACTGTACAGCCAAAGTCACTGGAAAGACTTGCCCACACCAATGCATTACACCAGCAATTGTCAAAATGTGGTGTTTTACCCATCACACAGAATTGGGAAGAGCACTATGTCATGGCAAATTTATTATTCTTCAACTTGGAGTAATGGAAGAGTAAGGCTTTGTGAATCCCAAAATGGGTGGAGCTACCATGTGTTGAACAAATCAGTGTTTGTTGTGAAGAGGAAAGCCTTCTGATTTGTTCAAACAAGTCAGTGATTGCAGACACATCAATAACAGAATTCATGAAGCCTCGCTCTCTAATCAGTGTTTCAGTAAGCATCTGATCTGATTAATCTGATCTGATTACTAGAATCTAAAAAAGCTGAGGCCACCTGCAGCTTACAGCAATATTATTTATGTGCAATACAATCTGACACAGTTTTGATCATGGAGGTGGAATCAAAAGCACCGTTTAGTCAATAACTGGTTCCCTCCATGGGTTTAAAAGGTCGTCTGACTGCATTTTAAAATAACGGTTTTCTATCATTCGTTCCAGGCACCACTTTGATATGCCTAATCGTCAGTGCTTTTGCCTCTGTGGATGAGTCCCTTTTTTGTTATCTCCCGCTGTTGGCTCCTGCAGAGAGATGCTGAAAGTGATATCGGTTGCTCGCGGTTACCACACCTCCTTGTGTAACATGCTTGTATGCAAAAATTATTGTCTCCCTTCTGAGTTATTTTTTAATTATAAGTCTGCTGCACGTAGCACACCAGCTATTGAGAGCCACATCCTGGGGTCTGTGGCGCTGCTTAACAGGCAAACAAGCAAAAGAATTGGAACAATGTTCTTGCCTCAATAACTAATCATGCACTACCTGCCCATATCTCTTGCCTTTCCACTCTGTGTCAAATGAACTCCATTTCCCATGACTCCTTTTGAACATGGCACCTGGGCCTTTGGCATCTCTGCATTTTGGCCTATCCTGAAGTTCAGTTCATCACTCCCAAAAAAGGATCAACACAGATACCTGCAGGCACAGTCTGCAAATTCCCTTGATCAGACTATCAAAACATTAATGATCTGTGAAAATGGTAAGTCTCCATGTACTGTCATAGATTAAGAATTGAATATGGTTATGAAAAAGGACCATAACTTGATTTTGAAAGTGTTGTTATTGAAAGGACTGCAAGTGCTTTCCATAGACAAAAGGTCATTGCTATAGCCACTCAGCGAATTTCAGAGACCAGTAAAGGGATTTTTCCATAGCACTAATTTTTGCAGGTATAAAAACTATATCAATGGCAGGTCAGAGGCCAGGGGGAAAACTCTCACTTTGACGCAGAGCTTGCCTGTCTGGAGGAATCCAGCATTTTCCATTTAGATCACTGCAACACTAAAGCCAATACATGAAGCATATTTGAGATGTGTGTCCTTTATAAGAAATGGACCTCAACTGCCTTTCACTTTTTTCTTTTTCAAAATTTGCTGCTGGAGGGGATGCTGACAAATGAGCCTGGTGCTCTGGGTGACCAAGTGGCTGACCCAGGCCCTGGAAGCTAGCTGCACCTGGTTACCAGGAGAAATCCTGGAACCTGAGGGGGGGCCGTCCAGGTGCAGTGGCTCACATGCCGGGTCCAGCAGGAGGCAAACCCGTCTCTTCCAGAACGCCAAGCAGCTCAGGGGAAACAGGAAGCATGTGGAGGTCGGCCAGGGGGTGTCTGTCTGAAGTAATGGCTTCTCCCGTGGGTCACGGTGGGGGGCTCCAAATTCATCAGCCAATGGAAGTAGACCATGGCACATACAGGGCAGGAAGCGAAATAAATGAATCATCAGGCATGTTGCTAATTAGCAATCATTCGGGGCAGGAACATTAAAAAAATTGCATTGGGAAAAAATGTATAAAGGTGTACAGTGACTTCAACCAGGCAACACACCAAAATATATGGTATTAAAATACATGGGCTATTAGGGTATTGATAGTTATTGTTGAGTATGACATAAGTGTGCATGCTGTAGCTGACCGTCAGAACTACAGTTAAAAGCTGAATTACAGCCGCTGCTGACAGACTGATGTAGATGATGCCAGGGGCGTACTTTAAGCATTCTCTCTGTGGTCCTCTGTCTTAGAGATGGGATTCAAATGAGTAGTCTCCCTCTAGGAGAGGCTGTAAACAACAAGAGTGAATTCATTTAAGCCCTGTCAGACATCAGTACTTTGAATCCAATAAAGTTCCTTTTTTCTTCGCCTCATCCTCATCCCCACTCTGAAGGCACGCAAATTCAAGAGGCAGTCCATCAATCTTTTAAATCTCTAATCGCCCCGAGCTAAGGGGGTTTGGAAGGGGTTTGGAAAGTGGGTATCACTGTTCCCCCCACCTACCTCCACACACACACACACACACACACATACACATCAGCCCCAACACGATCTCCAATGTTCTAATGTAGCATAGATGAAGCATCTGACAGTGACCCATTTGTCAAAAACAAAAACAAAAAAATCTGAAGAAGGACAATGGAGAGTGACTTTTTTCTTAGGAATGGGCTGTCCCATTTGCCAGCATGTATTTCCACAGCTTTCTGGGACATCAGAGTTTGGGCTCAGATGACATGGTCCCCGCACTGCCACTGTGATATTTCTGAAAATATATTTCAACACAACTGTGCTGGGGCACCATAACTCTTCCCTTGTCTCCATGCTGACTTTAACAATGGTGCTTTACCGGTGATATAAGACACTATTAGAGGTTCTTCTTTGTCTTTTCTGAAGGTACCCTAATTCCTCTACAGGCCATCCAAAAATTCCTCTTGCTCTGCTCACCGTTCCAATGAGGGATGGGCCCCACAACAGTCAACGTTGCTTCACTCAATCAAAAAACGTGAGGTGTGACTTTGTCAGGTTAGTATTCCTTCCTGATGACATGAATGGAGGGTAATCTTTTTTGCTCTTTTCCCCCCCTTCACCACAAACCCAGAGGGCTTTCATTCTGTGAATTGCATTTTTGTCTTCCCATAAACAAGTCTATATATCAAACACAAAAAACACATTGTGTGCCACATACATCCAATGGCACATCACAATAAAATGATATTTGATTTTACATTTTATAATGGAAGTTTATGAGTTATGAGGTCTCAAATGGTTATATAGTACCCTATGCATAGCTAATATTTCACATACAACAAGGCTGTGTTTTTGCCAGTGTATCCTTTCCACGTTTTTCACCCATGTTTTACAAAGACCTACTAGTAATGCAATTTAGGCTTGATTACATTGGCCTGAGTCAAATCTTTTTTTAAATAGTTTTTAATTATAATGCCAAATTATCATTATCACTTAATTACCTCTTATATTTTATATTCTTCCAAGTAGCCCATTTTTTTTAAAGAAATTCATACATAGGCATCAACTTTACCATTTATCTTTGTATAAAAAACAAATTTCACACTTTTCAGGATAAGTCTTTAGATAACAACAGCAGTAACTGGCAGTAACTGGAGTTGAAGGATTTAGGACACAAAGTGCTGCAACAGTCCCTAAATCAATACATTAAATATACTCTGGCTTAATGCCATGCGTCTATTTCTGTGCAATTTTGTACAGTTAAATCAATCATCCACTGCAATTTCACACCATTACAGTACCTACAAACTCTTCTGCTGTCATGTGATTTGCATGCCTTTTTAAATACAAAAATAGGATAACCACTTGCTATAAATGCCCCTGACTGAAATAGAAAACTAAATCAATTCCCTAAACTTTCAAGAAACACAAAAGTAAAAAAAAAGCTTTGAAATGTTGTCAATGGCACAGCCAGAGGCAACATGAGAATGCTATACTGAGCTAAACTGCAAACACAGGGATTAGGAAACACCAAAGCCGAGGCATAAAGCAGACTTTCCTGCATCCCACTAAACAGCAACCCCACTCCCTTCAACCGTCACAGAACCCGGGAGAGCCCTCTTTACTCCTCTGATGAGCAGTGGCTCATTACCTGCATATGTGCCCCAGTTGTTTGGGGTGTTGGAGCTCTCCATGGTCCTGCAGTGTGGGTTGAGCAGATGCCATCCATGGTTCTACAGTATGATCACAGTGAACACTCTCCATGCTGCTGAAATACTTCCAGTTACTGGTAAACAGGGAAGACCATTACTTATGTGGACATGTAGTGAGGGCAATGGTAATGCATCTCATTGTTAATACTCATAGCACACATCATGTCAGCAGCAGCAGCAGCACTAGTATCGCCAAGCGTAGTACTAGACTTTGTATCACGTTTAATTTTTGTTAGACAATTGAATTACAGAAATGTGCCACAAAAAATTATCCATAGATATGGTCCCAAACAACCCAGCTAACAATTCCCTAGCCAAGACTACTTTGTCTGTGTCACATTTTATCAAAATTCAGCTGTCAACTGATAAAAATCTTATTTTTTCACTTCAAGGTGAGTGACAAGATGAGTCTAGATTTATAATATGCAGAAAATAGTCAATGATTGCACCCATTGAAAGGTCAGACTAAAAACCAAGATATATCCATAAAAAAACTGATATTTGATATCCCTTGTTGACAGCTTTCCTCATCTTCGTCTCACATGATGAATGGACTTCTCCATACTTTGTTTTCTGCAGATCAAGGTTGCCATGATGCATTGGAGGTACACCTCCATATTTTCTGAGCCATATGTCACAGTGACATGTGTTGAAGCTTCCAGACCCAGGGGTCACTACTACCAAGCATCATGCCACACTGAACCTCCACTGACAAAAGGGATTTACCTGGCAACCTTCTGTCCTCTAATTTGAAAGCGGTTTCATTTTGTTTTGTGTTGTTTTCCTTTTTTCCACCATCCCCTCCACCCATCCCCTTTTTTCCTCTCTCTTTGTTTTCCTCTCTTTTCTCTCTCTGTTGCAGTTCACAGACATTTTGCTTCTCTGTGTAAACCCAGGAAGAGTGGTACCTTCTAAAAAGGAGTCTGTGATCCCCAACCACACAAACATCTGGTGTATCTCACCACACAGTACATGTCAGCCTGGAGTGCTATTTTATCAACAGCAGAGATATGCCTCAGCACTTTTACAGCAGTTTCCAGCTTCCAGATCACAAAGGCCTAAATAAAGATATGACTTCTTTGGACATCCTTTGTTTTATTATTTTTTTTTTGTTTTTGTTTTTTGGAAAACAGGTAATCTCATTTTTCAAACAGCTGTCATTACCTGCTGAGATCATCTGACCTTTTTATAGTTTATGTTCTAAATTACTTGGGAATCACTGGAGTGGAACTTAATCAGCCTTAACTGGGATAGATTTATTTTTCAGTAGGCACTGTTTTTATTAAAATGCAACACACCAGGATCTATGCAAAACCATGTCTGTTTTTCATTGACCTTCAATGATGCTCAGTCATGGCTAAGCAAATGCACCAGAGATATTCACATGTGGAAATTAATTTCTAAAATTACTTCAGTAAACATACATGTTACTGAGGCTGTGAGGTTTATGTTGTAAAAATATTGTTAGGGGGCTTATATCAAACATTGTACTATAATCAAAACTATTAAATAATTAGACATGTAGGACCCTTTAGGATACATACCTAATTTGGATGTTGAAATTAGGTGAAATAGTATCTTATGAAAAATCTCATTTCTGAAACAAAAATCAGAAAAAGGAGAAGGTAGATGCATTTTCACAAATGTTATAAATTTTTTCCTGCCAGTATGTCAATAGATGTGGTTCCATTTCTCCTCACCAACCATGAAACCCTGTCAAGCCAGACATAAATCAAAGCCTCCTCAGCCCCCTTTAAACTTATTGTTTTGTTAAGATGTGGCGTGTCTCTCCTGCCTGAGAAACTAGTCTCTGGTGTCAGACATTCACAGCTGGTGAATGCAGCTGCAGTCTTGGTGCTTTGTGCTCCGAGTTTCCATGGTGGGGTTGTTTAAAATGAAAAAAGTGCACCAACACACAATTAGAAATGGGAGCAGCACTGAAAAACTCATACATCTCCCACCTCAAAGAAAAAAAAAGGGCTATTATTGTGCAACACATTTTAAACACAAATCACCATGGTTAGATAATTGCCATTTGAGATGGTTGAAATAAATTACACAATTATCAAAACAACTATACGGCCCATTAAGAAAACAACAAACACAGCCTTTAAATTGGTTGTTAAAGCCTTAACCAGAAAGGACTGGATGAAACTGCATCTTGATGGTAATTAATATGGCATTGCACTCAACACATCCTTTATTCTTGAATATATTGCCTAAGTGTTTGTAATCAGAAACATTTATGAGGCACATTTTTGGAAATGTCAGCGTATGACTACTGTGAAGAACAGCATCTAATAAATAGCCTCAAACACATCTCTCACAAGTATACATATGTGTACGCACACACATGTCCACGTGCAGAAACCAACACACAGACACAGTTATGCATAATTATGTCATTCAGTCCAGTCTTTGGAGTGAAGTACAGAATTATGCGTAACCGATAGGTTAAGCACAATACAAAAAAATAACTTAATAAGTAATGAGTTATGTAATTATTAATCATTAACTCTGATTAATTTATTAACAAAAAGTCATGACAGCAACTGAAAATGAGCATGAATTATTATTATTAATATTAATAGTATTATTATTATTATTATTATTATTATTATTATTATTATTATTATTATTATTATCTGAAATCTGCAAGGTATTAGTAACAAACCATGGCAACATAGCTTCCTTCGCTCTACTGTGGAAAATGTCTGGGGTTAATAATGTATTAAACTGAGGCGTGTTCCCCAAGCAATAGGTGAGGTTTGTGGTTTCCTCTCACTCTCAGGAAATTAAAGAACTTATGCGTGCGTATCTGTGTGTTTGTGAGTGTTTTGTGTGCACATACATGTGTGCATCATATAAACAGCATCCTCATTTCTATTATGACTTAACTGGGAAAAAACTGATTGCAGAGCAGTGTAGAGGATCACAGGCTCTGGTAATGCTTCACTTGAGGAGTAGAACAGGTAGAAGGGTTCTATCCCAGCATGGCATGGCGCATTCTTCAATGTGCCAATATGCAGCAGCACATTTCATAGGAGATTGTTACTTCTAAATTGGTGATATTCAAGTGTGCCACCTCACCTGTAACCACCTCCACCCCCAAAGTGTTTGTGCTAAGGGGTCATATATAGATGACATATACACACACACACACATATATATGTCTTGTGACAAGAAACAATGCACTGAATTCCTGATCCACCTGCATGGTGATGATGGTTTGTATAGTGTGTGTACCAGCATACTTTTTATATGCATATTTCAAAGCCACTGTTGTTCTAAGCTGTCCTACCTGGCGTATGTGATTCAGATACCTACTCTAATAACGCAGTCAGTGTAGATACAACGCAGATACAGAGGATGAATGCTTTCAAGGTTGTACTTGCTTCGTGCCCATATGCAACTGCATGTTCAAGAATTGACTCCCCATTTTGTAGTTTCCAGTTCTTTGCATTCAAATGTAAAGCAGAGGGATATTGGATATTTCTCTTGCTGCATTCAATGAATGTAGGCTTCATTAAAATATAATGAGCTCACATTTGTCATGTACCCTATGAAGTGCACTTAAAAAAGTTGAATTAGATTATTTATATTCTAGGCATATGCACCATAAATCATACAACTAAGACAGTTACAGTCATTTCTAACCTATATAAGCATCTAATTTAAACATTTATTCAGTTGCAGTAACTATATTCCCTGAACTTTCTTTTGATCTGACTTGTTGAAATATCCCTCATGTTCAAAACAAGTCTTTTTTACATCAAATTCTAAAGATTTTCAGATCTTTCTCTTCAAAGTATTTTACTTCATCTTGTAATTAGTAGCAGAGGCCTTAAGAATATAATGTGTAAGTCTTGTGATCACACACAACAGGACATGGTGCAAGAACATTACAAAGGAGTTTTTAATTGTAAAATGACTTGCCAAACAGATCATATGCACAAGAACAAATACACCGTCTTCATAAATAATCACCATCAGGCTTTAATTATCCTAGGGCTCTTGAACAGTTCTACCACTTAGTGCTTTGAAATGTATTTAAAAGGATCAAAGTGTTCATCCTTGGAGTCCTGCCTTACCTCAATTTTAACCATCAAGAGCATGTACCTTCCTGCACAAAAGAGAAAAAGGCAAAATTGGTAACATTTTATTATTCAATAAATCATTTTTATTATTATTATTTTCAAGGTACAAAACAAAAATGCAGCTGTTACAGTGCAGTGCTCAAAAAAGTCATAATAAATATATTAGCTAACATTTGTCAGATTCTTGATTCAATCACCAATTTTGACTATTTGACTGGCCTGGATCTACTGAAGTAACCAATGTAATTATGGTAGCCTGTCAAACCTGACACTACAATATAAGATATGCAAATACATTTTGTTTGCTATCTTAGTGCATTATATTCTGTTTCCTCAAGAAATGTATAGAATGCAAACAATGCACCTCTGATATTACATACAGGGGATTTCCTTCGGTAACCAGAAATCCTTTGGGATGTTGCCTGTTTTTCAGAAGCCAGCGTCAAAATAAAACTTCCACTGAGCAAAGATTAAAGGCATTCAGCCTGGATCTCCCCCACAGACAGGCAGAACTGAAGAGGTGGCATTTTATAACACAGCAAAGCCCAGGGACGTTATTCAAAGCGCTTTACGAAAGGACTACAGAAGTTCAGCGTGGTTTAGAGATAAATCCACTGGGATTTGAATGGGCACCTGATACCAAGCTTTTATAAACAGGAGGGGTGTTGTATTGTCTCTTCCTTTCACAAAATCAGCATGATTTGAGTTATTTTGAGATGCAGCACAAATAGATCCCAATCTTTGGGATTCTGTTTATGTTACTATTTTAAATCCCTACCATATTGGCAAAGCAGATATAGAGGGGGGGAGTTGTTTACTTACCTTTCCTTCCCAGATATCCCCAAAGGAGGGGTGGCGTGGTTAAGATCATGAGACAAGCCAAAAACGCACATTTGCTCACTCCTGATTGATTGCAATGCTTGTTTTTTTCTGGTGAAGCAGAGCAGAATGGACCATCCATGAGGGACTGTAACACAGCTTTTTTTTTGTTTTCAGGTGACAGGTTGTGCTTTGAAAGGGAAAGATCTCATGTAAAAAGAGGACAAGTGTGTGTCTACTATCCCGCAACACATGGTGCTCCCAGCCTATTTTGGAGAGAGAAAGAAATAACAGGATATTTTCCATAATCCAAAGATTATGGAAAGATTATGATATCTACAGAAACTGTATATACACATTTACACATTAGTGTTTTGTCAACGGAATATGAGAATATGAATTTTTTATGGTGTCTGAATGGTCAATCACATATGCTTTTAGTTAGATAGGTCATAAATACAAGGAAATATAACTGTCACGACGGAAGAGTAACTCTGAAAGGTCATCCTTCTTTCTAGGCTGTCAAGTTTCCGATTAACACACATTAATTCAATAGTGTTGAATGGTGTTTTGCTCACACTCCGGTCTGGGAGTGTTGTTAGCCTGGTCTGATACTGTTGCTCATTTAAATGGGATGGCTACTCTTCTGTACTCTTGTGTCACTAAATAAATGCAATGTAATTTAAAACGTGTTGGTCGCACTATCAAAAACCTTTGCTCAGTGGCCATCAGTTACTCTAAATTCTAAGAGTTGAACTTAGTAGAAAGCAGAAAGTAGTAAATGTGCTGCTTCCTGTTCTTGCAAGTTACTCATCCATTGTAATGCTTAAAGAAGAATAACTTCTGATTGGTCACTGATTACTGATGGTCATCTTCTGTTCTGTGCAACTGCATCGGAATTGTCAGACACTGACAATGTCTCTCAAAGTGCGGTCGATCAAGATCAAATCCCTCTTCTTCATGTAGCTGGAGCACTGTTCCTGCTCTGACATTTCTGTCTCTCCACCTCCTAAAGCTCTGGCAGGCCTTTTCTCCAGTTCTAATGCCCTCTTAATGCCTTTGAGAAGATGCAGAGTGTTCCGCGCCAGCTCAATTCAGCTGGAAACCGACAAGCTGTGGGTTTTTCTCACCAAGGCAGTGAATAACACACAGCCTTTTTATAGCACCAGCTTTTAAAAAAGATCAAGCCTTGTCCTCCATCCTGCTTCCTTTCTTTCACCTCAAAGCTTAATTGGACAGTTGAACCCAACTTTTTGTAGTTATCCAGGCATATTGATTTACTCCCACAATGCATTCCTTTATTCCCGCTTCAGTGTGGGTGTGCTAGCAGAGCAGGTGTGCCACAGAGATAGATGCTGGGATCGCGGTCTTGCTAATCTTAGCTTGGTGTGACCCCTGGCTTCTGACTGCTTGCAAGGATCCTCAAGTGATCAAACAGAGCCATTGATGTGTGCACATCCAAAGGGAGTGTGTCAGCCTCACCCCACAGGATTAAAAATGGAATACAGAACACTGTATAGCTGCCATTATCGTTGATTCAGCGATGTACTCTTTCAATACCAAATACTTTGGTCCATTTGCAGCTTTGAATGCTTTAATGATGTACATGGGTCTTAGCTGGTTTCCTTCAAAAAACAGTGGGAAAACCTCATATGTTGCTCATTCATTATTATCTTTTTTAGCTGCTTTTTTAGAAGAAAAAAGACAGATGATTCTTCATTACTGTCCACAAATGTCAGACCCTCGATCAATGACAAATCTAAGACAGCAATTGTTTTTTTTTCCATAAATATCCTTGCCAGAAAAGTCCCATTAAATGGGACATGAGGATTTGCAGACCTGACATGACTCCTAAGCAGAGCCGCTGATGACGGAGTGCAAGAATGATGCCCCGAGCCCTGTTTGTGTTGCTGTGTCTGTTTCCTCACATGGCGCGGTGTCGGACTCAGCTGGGGGCCTGTTTGCATTTCTGGTTGGTCTCTCTCCTGAGGTGCTGCGGTGGTCTGAGCCAGAGTGTGACTGTAGTTTGCCCGAAGGCCTGTTTTGGGTTTCTGTTTGTGCCCTTGTGAGACGCTGCATTGGGACGAGGTGTAGTGTGACCATAATTTCACATGGAGGCCTCTTTGTTTTTGAAACACTAATGGACTGAGCTGGGCTTGACTGTCAGAGCAAGGAGGACCCGGCAACTCAACAAACTCCAGGCTGTCCTATTTGGTGTTCCCCATATTGAATTTTTCTCTAGTCCAGGAGCCCTCCTGCCTTTTTAACAGCTAGTGACATAATTGTTTGTCTGTTTTTTGATTTTTTCTAAGGTAACTGTTTTAATTGTTCAGCAAGCATTAGCTGTAGGGCTTTTGGGAGGGAGTGAGGATTGCATATACAGGCAAAGTACTTCACCTGAAGAGACAGCCACCTCAACCCACTAACTAGGGACTATCTGAATAGTAATGTGCTGTTTTGCCCTCCCTACCAGCCCTGTAACAACCCATCTTCATTTGTTGCATGCTGAGAATAATTTATTTTCATTGCATTACAGTCTGTTGCAACCCAACCAAACTGGAATCTCCATTCTGGGATCACAGTGATGTATTTAACGTGCACTGGACAAAACAAAGCCATACATGCAAGTGTCTTTGTGCATTTGTGAGAATGCATATAAGGGGAAAGAGACAAATACACTGCCTCTTTCTTAGCATCTATGAAACAGAATCCCGTGTGGAATTTGTTGGCTGACAGTGTGTTGAAAATTTAACTTTTTGGGGATTTTACCATTTTGTAGCTGACTGAAGCAGAAGTATCACACACACCCTCTGAATTTTTAGAGATCATCTCGACCAGTGCCACCCATGAAATAATCACACTCTCCTTTCTAGGGAGTGGCTCGATCTTAGCCATCTATGAATAAATCACACCCTCCTTCCCAGGGAGCCTCTCTGTCTTAGCCACCCATGAATAAAACACGCTGTGTAGTATACAAGCTTGCTTCCATCTCAGTGTTCCTTAGGAACACCACCAGAAAATAGCCTGCATTTATCAGTAGGGGCCTCTGAAAACAATCATAAATGCATAACAGCCAGCTCAGCCTAGAATATAACCAATTAGTATGGCTGACAGCACAGGTGTCATTCAAACAGCAAAAGGTCTGAGGGCTGACTCATATTAACGTTGACTGTTTGTCTAAACACCAATGGCACACTGTCTTCTGTGTGGATGAAGATAACAAGCTCTTAGTATTGCCATCAGTAATGGTCTGTGTCTGTCTATGGAACTGTGAGGGAAAAAAAAACAGTGCATTGCTGCAGCATTGGAAAGGCCTTTTCTTTCATGTGTTCTCTCGAGCAAAGGTTATCAGCAGAGGAACGAGGGTGTCGTGACACCGACTGCATAATGTGGGACCCAGACCCCCCCCTCCCGACCTCTCTGATGACCCCTCTACCCCACAGTGGTAAGCGGGGCCACACGCCTCTGACCTGCTCGCTGGGCTTGTTAAGGATGTCTAGCCGCTTTAGGCTTCCTGCCCACGTGGAGGAAGGAAAAGGCTGAAAGAATCCTATCGGCACTCCGTCACCACCCACTCTGTTTGGAAAGAGTGATTAGGTAGCTTCAGCGATTCCCAGTAAACAGGTCCAGCATCTCCAGGCTTGCCCTCTTGTGCTCTAACGGGACAGTATTTGTTGCTTGAATTAGCTTCACTAATGGATCTGATATCCTGTTCTTGGTCCTGATCTGAGGTCCTGTTCTGGTGCTGGTAATGGCGACACACAGCAGCAGTTGTGCAGTGCATAGTGGTTTCTAACCTGTTTTGCCTTGTTTTATCGTCACTACTAACTAACTTTTTTTTTTAATTAATCTGCAGGTGTCAAGCAACAATGACTCACCTCAATCTGATGGACTTTTTCCTTCTTATGATGTTTTTATGCCATTTTTTGAGTGGACTTTGTAAGTACCGGGAGCCTCTCCAGTATAGATGTGAGAGGGTCCTACTATTCCACAACACCGGTGTGGGCACCGTGGATCCCTCGGCAGCTCTCCCTGCAGAGATCATCCGGTTGGATCCTTCTGTAGGGAACCAAAGCTGGGCATCTAAGCCGATGGGTGCAAGGAAAAGGAAAAGGGGGAGATGTGGTGGCGTGTGCCAGAGGCTCAAGAGACAGGGCCACCGTCGAATATCCCTTCCCACAGTTATCCTCACCAATGTCCAGTCACTCCGAAACAAAGTTGACGAGCTTCAGGCAAATGTCAAGTTCCTGACGGAGTACAACAGCACTTGTCTCCTTGGATTAACGGAAACATGGCTCAAAAAACAAGACTCTATTTCTGATCTGGAAATCAAAGGTTTTGGAGTACCTTTTCTCCCTGACAGAGACTCCACAGTGACTGGTAAATCACTTGGTGGAGCTTTGTGTCTCTATATCAGTAAAAACCAGTGCAATACAGTGGTCGTTAGGGAGACACTATGCATACCTGACATTGAACTCTTGTCTGTATCCCTAAGACCCTTTTATTTGCCAAGGGAATTCCCACAGTTATTTGTTACGCTTGTGTATATTCACCCGAAGGCCAATGACATGGCAACTCAGGCTATGGTTAAAACAGTGCAACGGCTTCAGGGGATTGCGCCAGATGCACCAAACTTTGTTATGGGTGATTTTAATCACTGCAAACCAGGAAAGTCCTTGTGTAACTTTTACCAGTATGTGACTTGCCCGACACAACTCACGAAATGTCTGGACCTTTGTTACGGATCTGTCAAGGGAGCTTACAAATCCCTTCGTACAGCTCCATTCAGTGGGGCAATTGCTCTGTCAGCTAGCTTAGCTGTGCTTTAGAACTGTACTACTTAAAACAGAGGTATCAAGAGTTTGACGTGGAACGTGATTGCTGTGTAACAACACGCACAGTTAAACTGTCTGGAAACCAGAAGTTGGAGACTAAACCATCTCATCTGCAGAATGAGACCTACATCACATCCTACACACAAACGAACAGCCCCGTTACCCAGAAAGCACTTTTCCTTAAAGGGACCGTGTCTACCTAACACAGAAAGGCACACAATATAACTGTGTGTGTAGAACATACACCAAACCACTGATTATGGTGAATTATGTACACGGAGGGCCCTATTTTAACGATCTAAGGTGCATCGTCAGTGGCGTGAAGCGCACTGTTGTTGTGGGTGTGGTCTGGCGCGTTTTGTTATTTTGACAGGGGAAAAAACGTGCCAAGCGCCGGCGCATTTTTCCAAAAGGGTTGGACTACTCTACCTAATTAATCAGAGGTGTGTTTTGGGAGTGACATGCAAAGAACCAATCAGATCGTCATCTGTCATTCCCTTTAAAAGCGAGGCGCTTGATCAATGGCGGACTGCTATTTCATGGCGCAATTACCAGGGAGACCAAACCGATTTTCTTCTGAAGAGAGGTCAAGCAGGCGTGGGAAGACATTGCGGCGAGCATCTATATATTTATGCAACACAGTGCACACATTTCAGTTCTTTTCTTTCTTTGACAGTGCGTGATTTTGTGTGTTTGCGATTAAAGGACAATTCACGCACTGTTGTTGGCATGATGTATGTTGTAATCAGCCATGTCTTTAATGGGTAGCCATTGTCCCCTAACAGCCACCCCTCCAGGGGAGGATTCCTCTGGAAGACTGTAGGAATGACAGAATTGGCCAGTATGAAGGAGTCATGACTTGAGCCAGGGTAATTTGCGAACACATGGGTGACTCAACATGCAGCATTGCAGATCACCTGTATGTTAATTGAGTGGGTCCCCTTGCGGTTGACATAAATCAGTGCGTTTTCAGATGGTGCATGTAGTTGCACATGAGTGCAGTCTATAGCACCGAGGACGCCAGGGAACCCACTCATCGCCCAGAACTCCTGTTTAACCCGCTCCTGGCAGTCAGGTGTCATGGGAAATTGAATGTATTCACTAGCATGTCGGACTAGACCTGAGGTAACTGCATGTATGGCCGAACTTATGGCAGCTTGTGATATGCCTCCAATTGAACTCAGGGGATGTTGGAATGACCCACTATCATAGAATTGCAGCACAGCAGTTACTTTAACAGCAACGGGAAGGGCATAGGGACAGGATGCATTGGTTCCCAGATGTCTGTCACAGCCTGGCAAGATAGGCGCAGCTTATGCCTACATTCCTCCTCACTGAGAGACAGATAGGAATGTCTCGGCCGGTGAACCCTCTGACTTTGCCGTCTTAAAATTCTCTGTGCCATGAGATACTCCATTCAGCTGTGCGAATTGACAACATATGAGCAAATACAAAGATATTTAACTGAAGAATTCAAGGTGTTTTAATAAACTTACATGGTCTTGTGTTGATGTAGCCTAAAGTAGCCGTCAGTGTTGATCCATCAGATGTAGTTTCCTGGTTATTGACCGACAGCTCCATTGTGACACATGTCCTTAAATACCCGTGGTCTTGCTGCTATTGGTGAAAGAATTTTTTTTTTAATTTTTTTAAATAGGTCTACCTACCTAATTTTTCTAATCTCCCGTATCTGTGAATACCTGAATATTATAACTACTCATTGTGACATACATTTCTTCATATCTTCATTTATCCCAAAACGATGTGTCCCATTGTAATCTAATTTGTTATATTTTGCATGGATGTGTGCTATTGCTTGTTGTTGTATGACAGAAGCAGGGTGTATGATCGCGCAGCCTGACATGAGTAAGTTGATACTGCGCCCTTAGAATAACATTAAACAATGCGCCACTGACTTCCGACCA
The DNA here is from genome assembly GCA_019176425.1 of Megalops atlanticus. Lineage (NCBI taxonomy): Eukaryota > Metazoa > Chordata > Actinopteri > Elopiformes > Megalopidae > Megalops > Megalops atlanticus. Next base: position 33,009,014 of record CM032886.1, on the reverse strand, counting down.
GGTTTTTCTTGGTCAACGGCGCTTGGTCAGCGGCGCATTTTCAGTGCTGTCAAAATAGCGTCTTATAGACCATGTGCTTGACCACACCTCTTTTTTAATTACCACGCCTACGGCTGCGCATGTTCACCTGCTATTTTGACGGCGTGAGCGCATGACGCGAAAACTGACAATGCGCTGCCTGTAAGCTAGCAAAGACAACTGCGCCGCCGCGCCAGCCGCCATGCGCCGGGTGTAAGATAGGGCCCAGAGTCTGCCACACACACACACACACACGCACAAATATATCTTTTTGTTGAAAATTGACGGTGGCGTACGGCGCAAAAATCCTGGTGATGAATTAAGAATGCACTATTTCGATTAAGCGTATTTTGTCTTCTGTCTTTGCGATTAGAAAAAAAAAACAGCCTAAATTTTTTCAAAGAAGATGTAGAAAGTTATCTCCACAAACCTTAATTATAGGACTATAGCTTTTATTTCACACAGTCAAAGTAAGTGACGACATAGGCCTACATGGGGGCAGACATCAGGCTAACAAAATTTATTCAAATAATAAACCATGGGTCTCCAAGTCTGTCAAAAACATAATTATCCAGCGAAATATCCGTTTTCTATCAAGGGGATGTGACTCAGTGCAGGGAACTACAGAAGCAAGTAAAAAAAAAAAAAACTAAAGCTTGCTAAGTGTAACTACAAGGACAAAGTAGAGAGCATGCTCATTACTGGTAATTCATGCCCTGCATGGGAGGGTGTGAAATGATGGGGATGCAGTCCAAGATTTGTCAAATTTTCCTTAATGGCAAACCTGATCTTGACCTTTCTAATAAACTGAACACTTTTTATAATCGTTTTAATGTCTATGATTTTAGTGAGGATTGGTCAGTCTTCAAAAATGCTGCTCCCAGGCAGAACAGTGTACACGTTGATAAGGGCAAGGTCCTGAAACTATTCCTAGGTGTAAAGGAAAGGAAAATTCCCGGCCCCAATCAGTGGCGGAACTAGAGTTTTATACATGGCGTGGCCAGGGGGTGGCCAAGGCTACTTCAGGAGTTCCATAGACCATGACAGAAAATTAGTGTGTAACCCTAACCTGGCATCTAAGGAGCATAAATGAATCCTATGATTGTTGATTAGAGGTAAAAGTGACATAGAAGTCACATAATTCTCTACCTTGGAACTGCAGCTCAATTTCTTTCTCTCTCTCTCTCTCTCTCTCTCTCTCACACACACACACACACACACACACACACACACACACACACACAGTACTGTACTCACATACTGGAGAGGCTTGGGTCAGTCTGTTTTCATGAATATATAATCTGGGTCTATAAGATGTTGAATGTCCAAAATATTTTCAGAAAATAAAGCTCAAGCCCCAAGGAGATAGCATTTGTGTGTGACATAATTTGCATAGTTTATTTATGGAAGTAAATTTACAAAAAAACACACTGAAATTTGACATACCAGTACAGACCTCTCTGATCCACCCAAGTCAAACAACATGTTTTTTTTTTTATGTCTGACTGAAAGTGCAAGATATGCCTGCACAAAATATTATCAACAAAATGGTAATGTTACTTCACCCCTCATTACTTTTCAACCTCTATTTCTCAGCCAATTCACTGAATTCCAAAAATAAGACTGTGGTTACATCTAAGCACCCAATTACCCACATTTTAGTCCAATCTCAATCTTAATTACAAATCCCCATTATCATAACTACCTTAAAGTCAACTACCAGCCTAAGTTACTAGTTAGTTACTTCACCTCTTGTTGAAAGAAGCGTTTATTTTGACATCCGGCGGCACCTTTTTCAAATTAAGGATGAGGAAGAGAGAATATTTCCACCGCTCACGGGTGAAATGAGTGCCACCCCGGACACCCCTCTAGCTCTGCCACTGGCCCCGATGGCATTGGAGGTCGCATTCTTAAAAATTGTGCCGAACAGTTAGCAGACATATTCTGTTTTATCTTTAAGTTGTCACTCCACCTCCATAGGGTTCCTTGTCTTTGGAAGGATTCCATCATTGTACCTGTGCCAAAAAATAATGCTCCAAAGTCACCCAAAGATTACAGGCCTGTAGTGCTTACCTCTCTTGTAATGAAATCACTTGAGAAGATTGTGAAGGATGCGCTTCTGAACACAGTACCAGCAAATTTGGACCCATTCCAATTTGCAAATAGGTCAAGCAGGGGTATGGTCGATGCGACGGGCACCCAATTTAAATATGATTTTGGCACACTTAGAGGGTGCAAACACTTTTGTGTGACTAATCTTTATTGATTTCTCCTCAGCTTTTAATTGCATCCAGCCTCATATTTTAGCAGGAAGGTTAGCGAGCATCCACAACATTGATCCTGGTCTGATATGCTGGTTGATGGTATGAAGGTTAATGGTGTTTTATCAGACGTTCTTCTCTCCTCCAAAGGATCACCCCAGGGGTGCATCCTCTCACCTCTTTTATTTGTGCTGTACACAAATGAGCCAAAGCCAATATGTGAGGTGCCATATCATTAAGTTCGCCAATGATTCGGTGCTCATGTCTCTCCTCAGCAGTAATGACCCTGATCATGGCCCTGTAGTGGCAGATTTCACAGATTGGTGCAAGTCATCCTTCTTAGACATTAATGTGTCTAAAACTAAAGAGATGACAATAGATTTTAGGAAGAATTCTACGGTCACCTCTCTGGTAGTGATCAATGACCAGGCTGTTGAGTTTGTGCAGCATTATAAATATCTTGGCACTGAAATTGATGACAAACTGACCTTTGAGCTTCAGGTGGATGCTGTGTGTAGAAAAGCCCATCAGCATATGGATTTTTATCGCAAGCTTCGAAGTTTTAATGTTGACAATACTTTTATGAAAATGTTTTATTGTTGTTTTATTGAATCTGTCTTCACATTCTCTTTTGTCAGCTGGTATGGGTCACTTAATCTCAAAAATAGAAACAGATTGCAGGGTATTGTAAAAGTGTGCAGCAAAATTGCAGGTACCACCCTGAATGAGTTAACTAATCTGTACAAGGTCAGGACTTTGAAGAAGGCCCAGTCAATCCTGGCTGACCCTAGCCACCCCTTGTTCAAGGAGTTCAAGTTGCTTCCGTCTGGCCGCAGATACAAATTGCCAACATGCAGGACAAACTGATTTAATAACTCATTTTTCCCAGCCGCCATTGGCCTTCTAAATAACTCCATGTGATTTTTATGTTTTAGTCACCATCCTTTACCCAGTGGGATTGTTTTTTTATTTTGTGTTTATTGTTTATTTATTTATTATTGTTCATCTGATGTTGTGTGGATACTGCTGGCTGTCCAACACATTGCCCCTCGGGGATAATAAAGATATCCTTGATCCTTGATCCTCAATATTTGTGGGCAGTAATCTCTAAGCTCTCTGTGATAGAAATGTGAGGTATGGCTGTTGTAGGAGTGTGTCTTAGCGAAAATGATCACAATTGTAGTACCATTTAACAAGGTTTAATAAAGAACTAAAGAAAGTTACATGTTCAGCTCTCGTAACTGTCAGCTATGACCCTCAACTAACCTCTCCGTCTCTGTCCGGATGTTAACATTACTTCCGTTAATGAACAATGGTAGTTGTATTTCTATAACTGAACTATGAACTACGTAGTCACGTCAGGTCCTACATTTCCCCCTTCTTTAACTAAGATCCTAAGTCAAGATAAAGTCATGGAGTCTAGCAGGTAGTTTTCTTTCACAAACTGCTCGTGGCTCTGCTTGTTGCTCTTCTTGTGCCTTGCTTCCGGCACATCTCCATGAGCAACGTATTGTCTTAGTTCTTGAAGGTTCCGCTCTTGGCCTGGGTCATGGTCAGCTGGTTGTGGAATGAACACCACAGCGTCCATTTCATCTCCAGCGGGCTGGTTAGTACGAACCAGTCTTCTTGAGTTCCAGAAGGTTCCATCTTGATGCTGGAAGGTGTATCTGCCATGTTGAGCAAAGATCCTATCAGGGCCAGACAAACTGGTCTTCAGCTTGTGTCCTCTCAGGGGTCCCTTTACCCAGACACAATCTCCAGCTTGCAGTGAGGAATCCTCCTTGACGTGATTTCTTTTGTACTTTTGAGCATCCTGACATTTCTGTGCTTCCTTTCATAGCTTTGTGTCATCAGGTGGTTTGTCAGCCGCAAAGGGTGGACAGACTGTGTCCAGTGGGACTCTCAAGGTCCTTCCAGTCATGAGCTCTGCAGGTGTTTTCCCTGTCACCTTGTGAGGCATTGACCTGTAGCTCAGCAGTAGTGTTTTCAGTGCATCAGAGAACTGTGTTCCTTCTTGGAGCAGGACATGAAGACCATACTTCAGAACTTTGTTAAACCTTCCCACACCTGCATTAGTTAGTGGGTGGTACAACGGTGTCTTCTGATGTACGATTCCTTTCTTCTCCAAGTAGCATGTGAAGTCAGCTTGGAATTGTGGGCCATTATCTGTCACTAGAAGTTGAGGCTGACCCCATCATGTGAACAGATCTGAAAGTCCATTAATCGCTGTTGCAGTAGTCACATTGCTTGTAGCTAGGACTTCAGGCCATTTACTGTACAGGTCCGTCACAACGATCAGATGCTTCTGATGAGCTGGATCTGCTTGTAGTTCTCCGAGGATGTCCACTTGAATCTTCTCCCAAGGTGTTGGATGTAGAGGTGGTTTTTCTGGCATGAGTGACTTTTCACTCAGTACACAGTGCACACAGTTTTTCACAAAGTTGGTGACATCGTCGTCCATCTTCGGCCACCATACTTTGCTGCAAAGGAACTGTTTCATCTTCCTTGTTCCTGGATGTCCTTCATGTGCTTGGGTGAGGACTCTGTGTCTGAGTGTGATTGGTACAATGGTACAGTCTCCTCTTCCAACACATGATATTTTCCAACTGAAAAGTTCTTCTCTTACCATGTAGTATGGGCTGAGTAGTATGTCTCTTGGTGGACCTTTCCATCCTGTTTTCATGTAGCACAGCACTTCCTTTAGTACTGGATCTTGCACTGTTTCTCTTGCAAGCTCTTCAGGAGTGATGGCTGCTTGAAGCTCATCAATGAAGGTCTGTTGTATGAAGAGCTCATCTTCTCCCTCATCGAAGTAAGACTTCTCTGTACCATCATCTTGTGGCACAAGTCTCGAAAGGTTGTCAGCAACATTGTTGGACTTTGCTGGATGAAACTCTCTTTTGTACGTGTACTGGGCAAGCCGATCTGACCATCTGCTGATTCTCATGGGCCGTCTTCCTGTTCCTGAGGCCAACAGAGTGGTCAGGGCCTGATGATCTGTTCTTAGAGTAAACGGTCGTCCGAATAAGTACACGTGCCATTTCTCCATGCTCCATACACAAGCCAGTGCTTCTCATTCCCCGACCGAGCATCTCTGTTCAGTGGCTGACAGGGTCTTCAATGCGTAAGCAACTGGTCGTTCTTCCCATCCACGATCTGCGATAGGACTGTGCCTAATCCAACTGCTGAATCGTCGCAGGTAAGGAATGTTGTACGATCTGTGTGGAAGTAAGCTAGAATAGGTGGTTCTGCTATTGCATGTTTCAGTTTGGCTTGATCTTGTCCGGACGTCCATTTCCATTCTGTGTCCTGGCGTAGCAACAGTCGCAGGGGTTCTGTTGTCATTGCGTAATCCGGAATGAACTTTGAGTAGTAGTTTGTCATCCCTAAGAAGGTTTGAAGCTCTTTCACAGACTTTGGTGCTGGCATCTTCTCAATAGCAATCACGTTGGACTGGCATGGCTTCACTCGAGCAGCACTGACATTGTAGCCAAGAAACTCGATTGTATCGGTGCTGAAGACACATTTCTCTCTGTTCAACGTCATGTTGTACTTTGCAAGGTATGCAAACACTTCTTTCAGTCTTTCATCGTGTTCTTTTTCATCGTTTCTGTAAACTGTGATATCGTCAAGGTAATGTGGCGCCCCTTTCAGGCCGGTCAGCACAATGGTCATGATTATCTGAAAAGCACTTTGTGCAGACGCTAATCCAAAGGATACGCGTTTGTACTGGAACATGCCCTCATGTGTGATGAATGCGGTGATGTGACGAGACTCAGGGGTGAGCGGAGTGGTGATATCCACTCCTCATGTCTAGTCTTGAGAAAACTGAGGCTCCAGCAAACTCAGCAATCAGCTCATCAATCGAAGGAAGTGGGTGTTTTCCCACGATGATCGCCTTGTTGACTTCTCGTAAGTCACAGCAAGTACGAATTTCTCCTGATTTCTTCCTGGTAACTGTGATGTTTGAAACTCATTCTGGTGCATCGACCGATTTGATTATATCCTCCTCCTGTTGCAGTCGTTTCAGGTCCACTGCTAGTAGTGGTAGTGGCTATGTCAACAGATTTAGCTAGGGTAATATCTCCCTCATTAAGCAAACATTCCCTTAAATTGTTGCTTGTAGTCTTGTTTATCAATTGATCTTTTATCAACTGCTCTGTAAGCTCTCCCCATTGACAAGTACTTGCTAGCTGCCTGAGCTCTGCTACATATATTGCTGCAGATTCTCCCTGTAGTTGTGCCCTTCTGTAGAATTTAGCACATTCAATAGTTACGTTTATTTTGGGCAGAAAATGAGCATCCAGGCACGCGATAGCATGTTCCATATCAGTAACTTCAACATCACCTTGTAGCGTAGCAAAGATGCGTTGTCCCTCGGTCCCAAAACAATAATGAAGAATCACCAACTGTTGCTCCTTCGGGACATTGGTTAAACCAGTAGCTAGCAGGTAAGTTGCAAAGTGTTGTTTCCGTATTTTCCATTGTAGAGGAGGGTCGTCTGGTGTGGCCAAAAAAGGCTGGATCGATGCCAAAAATGTGGACGTATTCATTTCCACAGCGGGCTCAGGTTGATTTTGCTCTTCTACCTCAGCCGCTTCCTGTAACGGTGCTAATTGTATCACCCCATCGTCTACATCAACGTTCAGTTTGAGAAATCCTCGTCGCCACATGTAGGAGTGTGTCTTAGCGAAAATGATCACAATTGTAATAAATGGTTTAATAAAGAACGAAACAAAGTTACATGTTCAGCTCTCGTAACTGTCAGCTATAACCCTTAACTAACCTCTCCATCTCTGTCCGGATGTTAACATTACTTCTGTTAATGAACAATGGTAGTTGTAGTTCTATAACTGAACTATGAACTATGTAGTCACATCAGGTCCTACAGCTGTGCTACTAAAAAAGCAGAAACAGAAGGTTTTCCTTCAGCTTATATTTCAGTAACATCCACCCCTACAATCAATTTTTCTAAAGATAAAGGTTCATTTTAAAGTTTCTTCATTAATTGTTGTATTAAAACCATCAATGGCAGCCAATTAGTCTTAATTAAGTTGACAAATAATCTATATTACAACAAGGAGGCACCAATAAGTAGGAAATAAGGCCAGGTAAGAAATATTCTTTTTTAAATTCCTATTAACATATTGATTCTTTAACTTAATAGATAACTAAGTGAGTGCAGTTTAGAACAGTATTCAGCTAAAAGCTGAGTCAAACATAATCAAGGTAGTTGAGCTGGCATTAAACCCAGCAAACACAGACTGGAAAAGTGTGGATGTATCCATAGGCGGAAATCCCGAGGGGGAAAGGGGGGACATGTCCCCCCCTTCCTGAGGGTTGTCCCCCTCAATATATCATTGTAAACCTAAATATGTAAACTTAAATAATATAATAATATGTACTGAAAGCACTTGTGCAAACTATAAATGCAAAACAATGCGTTTTTTAGTTTCAAACGATTTCGTCCCCCCTCTGCCTCACAGTGGTTTGGTCCACTGCCTGCTATCCCTGATCCCACACACATTAGCCCAGTACGAGTGTTTATGGCTGAGCTGTGGCTGACCGAGTAAGTAGTTACTTTGCTAATATTCATTTAAAACAGTGTGTAACTACTCGCTGGTTATTGAAACAGTCCGCGCTTCCAAAGTACTGATGTCCATACGTTTTATTTGTTGATATAGGACACTGTGAAAACTAAACACAAACAGAAACAAACAAAACACGGTTTTACACACAACACCACTAAGGACACTCATTCAAAAATGAATAAGGAATGTACAAATATTAAAACACTTTTATCGTGTTTGCCTGGTTACCAGCAGTAGAATGGTCAGGAGCGCTACATGCGTTTCTGAATTCACGTCTCGTCATTCAATCAGTTTGCACTAGCACTTCCAGGTTAGGTACATCGGGAGGGGGTCACATGACATTCAATTTAACGTTGAATACAATAATAATGATCAAACTGCAATGCCAACAAAAATTATGAAATTGACACACACAGAAATATGACACCTAAATTATAGAGTCATAAAAACAAAAAAAAAACATTAACCCCTGAAATCACCCATACGTTATGCATAGCCCACAGCTGAGCTACCAGCGTCAGCTACACAGCGGATGTGTCAAACATGTTTCATTACTTCTACCACTCAGGAGAATAACACACATTTACATTTGTAACCAGGCTGCATCTTGTTCACTCCAATACCTCGTGGTTTACACAGTGACAGCAAAACATTAGAGATCTACTTATTCAGTTTAACTAAATCTAATTAAGCTTTAGCTTTATTAGCTTTAGATCAGTTAATAGGTGTTGCTTCTCTCCTACTACTGTAAAGGGCCGTCCACACCAAGATCGATAACTATAACGATAACGATGTGAGCATCCACACTGATGAACGATGAAGTTCTGTAAACAGTGGCGCCAAGCACGCGCTACGTGCTTCAGCTGTGTCTGCAGCTTAGAAAAATGGATATGGATGTTGAATGTGACGCCCTGTAAATTTGGATGGATTTTGACTGGCTGTCAGTGTTTCTATTGTTCATCAAATCGCTCTGAAAGTGATCCCAACGATATCGTTCGCCACTGTCGTTGTCGTCATAGTTGTGGTGTACACTCCGCCATCCACTTTAAGTATTTCTGCTTTTAGAACTGTACTTATTTTGTGTCCCCCTCAGGAACTGCTCTTGAGAATTTTTTCTGTTTATTGTCCCCCCTAATAGTGAAATGAAATTTCCGCCCATGGATGTATCTAATGGCTAATTTAGAGCAGTGACTAATGAATAAACCCACTATGAGCAATATTCACTGCAAGCACGACTGACTCATTAGGGAATCTCCCTGCTTTTAAAACAAAGTTCATCCAAAAAAAGAATTTTGAAGACATATGTCTTGCAATGTATTTGCGTTGATCTTAAATCATATGGAGACAAAACTAGTATTTTTGAATGATGATTTATTCAAACAAGAATCAGGTAGAAAGCGACCAAACTTTTTTTTTTTTTTTTTTTTTTTAATCAACACAGTCTATACCATCACTTTCAGCTCCAAATTAAAAATAAAACAAAAACACTCCATTAACCAGTAAAAATTTCAAGTTCCAATTTCACATATGTCCTGTGGGAAGCCAGGATATTTTTACTCCAGGAATTTAACAGATTTTTGCATTTCTACTTTCTACTTCCTAAACTGGTGTGAGACGTCAACCTTCTCCTAAACACCACTAAAACAAAAGAAATTTCCATCGATTTCAGGAAGATTGAATCCTTGCCCCCCGCTATTCACTAAAAATAGATCCAAAAAATAGATCCAAATTTTGTTCCTCAAGCCATTAAGGTTTTAAACAGGTAATGCATATTATAATAAGCAGGATGTCTGGAGAGCCTAATCTGTAGCAAGGTACGAGGCATGTGTATGGGTAAGTCTGCTGGTGACTATGTGATGTTGTGATGTTGTATGGGTATCGTATGAGTATGTCTGTTGGTCTCCTGGTGACTCTGTGATGTTGTGATGAAACGCCCTGTGATTGCGCTGTAAATCAGTTTCCCCACAGGGACAAATAAAGTATCACTATCTCTATCTATCTCTAGCAGTTTCAGCAGTTCTGCCATTTTACCACAAGGGGACAAAAAGGCCAGAAAAGTAGTGTCTGTGTAGTTCACAATTCCTCCATAAAACAAGCTGAGCACATCTGGCATGGACCTTAAGTGAACAGACTAATGTGCATGGCTGTCAGACATTTGACAGATGTGTTCAGAATGCCTGGCAACAAATAATTGCAAACCTCGCCTGAAGGTTAACCCAAGAAAGGAGTGCCTGGGAATCAGTTTTGTTTCTTTTTATTGGTCATTCAGTAAACATAATCCCAGAGCATGTAACTCAGACCACTGCGAGGTAATATTAGTTCTGCCTATTTACAGGGTGGTACCTTACCACAGGGTTGGAACTCACCCCCGGATGAATGCAAAGCAAGCAGAAAATCAAGCAATCTTGTCACAATAAAGGATTAGAGTGAGTATTTGCTGGAAGATCTCCAAATTACAGCACATTTGTGAGACGAACACATACATAAAAAATAAAGAGAGAGAGGAAAAAAACAGGTGGCTCACAGCACAGACACAATTCAATTCCAGCGGGCACTTCCCGTGTAATTAGGTGGTTATGGAAGCCTGGGGTTTATTTGAGATCCAGTTTGTGTTGATTTCCTTCCATCCCCCAAAGACCCCCCCCCCCATCCTTGCACACATGTTTATCAGCATCTACTCTAGGGCTGTGCGATATGAGCAAAATCTCATATCCCGATATAGGTCATTTCATGTCCCGATAATAATACATATCACAATATAGCACATTTTCTGTAAATTCAATGAATAAATAGTAAATAGTAGTAAAATGACCACATGGAAAGGCCTATTTCTTAATACATTTTGAATTATATACTCAACAAATAAAAGGTACTTACTCATATTTGATTATTTTTCTCCTTTTATTTAGAACCTTAGTGCAAATTTTAAATGAACCCTTTTGCGCATATGGTCACACCGGTGTGATTAGCCATTTAGCGCATATGCTAAAACCGGTGCGGTTAAAACACTAGATTGGAAAAATTCTAGCTAATTTTAGCTTTGAGGAAAGAGCAATTTAACGTAAAAAAAATATAGCAAATGCTAACTGAAAACTATGAGAAGCTTAATAACGCTAATGAAAACATAACAAACCATGTAATGTAACACACGCGCTACATAGCATAAAAATAAGCTACATGTAACAAAATATAAAATATTAATGTATAAAATATATAGAAAAAACTATAGTTCTGTGTCACGTACACTGTCCTCCATGTTTGTTTGTGTTGCCTTCATGCAAAGGTCCTGCCTGCATCCGTGCCGTGTGGAAGGACACAAATCATCGTCCAAATGATGAAAAATATTGCCATAAAGTGTGTGATATGCGACACAACGAAATAAACGATAGAGCATAATATGAAACAATAGACATTTTTTTATCGTCACACGATATATATTGTCATATCACACAGCCCTAATCTACTCTTTTATTGCACCTCTCATTCTCTGGGTTGCACCTGGCTGTTTGACACAAGAAGGCACCACTGGGCATTTAACGCCTCAAAGTAGTAATACATGGACACGATAAAGGACAAGCTTCCATTTACTGAAACCAAAGGCTTACTTTGCTTTGAACAGGGAAGTCTTCAAGGGAGTCATTTTGAGGTATGCACCACTGGCCTTTGAATGCCCACCATTTCAAATTTTACATGAATACTGAGAACTTTAATGCTACAGTTTTTGTGGGGATAAAACCGGACTTTAAAATCTTGCCTCCTATTGACACTTTGTTTAGAAGACCACAAGCTGTGTTCCATGCCTAATGCACAAACCAGGCTCACTTGAACAGAAACCCGGGAGGGAATTACTATGTCCATGGTAGATGCTCTACCCCCATAGATAAGAGAATTGTTTTGGAAATCAATGGGCTGAGCTGTTTCAACATATCACATTCTCATATAGAAATTCCTCAAATGCTTCATTGAGCCTCCACACACAAGTCCACACACACTTACATGCATATGCACACAGGCGCAAATGCAAACATGCAAGCATGCACACCCCCCCTCCACACGGATGCACACACAAACAGATGCATGCACATACAAGCTCTCCCTGTAGGAAAAAAAGAACTGAAATTTCAGATGCATACAGCATACATCTGTCTAAGTTGCATACAGCATGTTGACAATGCACTCCAATTGAATGCTGCACATATATTACAAAATATGTTTTATCCCCCCTGAAGCCAGGGAATTGACAGCTGGAGACTATCCAATCAGAGCTCACAAAGAAATCACACACCTACACACATGCAAGCAGCAATTGTTTACCTCTGCCAGAGGCACATCCAGACCTGTTCTGAAGAAACTAATTAACTGGATGAGAACTATGGCAACCAAGTGAAAATGAGTTGTTTTCTCAAATAGCTCTCCAAAACATCACCAGAAAATGGTTTCAGTTTGATCAATGTTTTGTAATGTTTGTCCAAATTAGATGATGATTTTAAGAAACATTCAACCACATCCAGCTTTATGATTATTTCAGGATGAATAGCCCCAATGGTGTAGAAAATTTCTGGTTAGAGTATAATGTTGACAATGAAAACACATTTAAACACCTCTGAGCAGTATTTAACATATATTGAAAAGTAAAAAAGCACACTCTTAAAAAAAGTAACAGCCAATTTCACGCACACTTGCAAGAGGAAATGAATTTCCTGCTGTTGGCTCGGCATGTTTTATTTTAAACCAGTAATCTTGAAAATGGATTGAGAGACTCGTAACTGCGTTTGCATGTTAATCGCAGTTCTGAACATGCTGCTGATTTTATTTCCACAGTGACAAAATGCAGCGAGACTGATTTTCTGCATACCTGTGCTTGCTTAATTATGTTTACATTCATGGTTATGCCCATATCATCATTATGATCACTCTCTCCACAATGACATGGAACAATGCACAGATTATTTAATCGCTGGATCCAGAACTATGCACAATGCAAATGCTTAGCTGGGACATAGGGCCTATGCTGTGATATGTTCCAGTGCTTAAGCAACAAAAATAACTGCAGTAAAGATGCCAGAGTTTATGTAAAAAAAAGTAATTCACACAGATGTTTTCACACAAATTTCTTCCCCGGCCATGAATGCCCTACTCTCTTGAAAAGCGGCCTCTGCGTACATACAGAGCAAGGTGATAGACAGCCAGGAGAGCACTTACAGCAAGAATTTATGCTTCTGTGCCTCTACATAAATCACAGAGGTTGATGCACTGCACCAGTAAAGTCTGCCATATGGTTCTAACCAGTCTGGCATTAAAACAACAAGATGACAATGTTTTCAAACACTCCTCACCTCTCAGGAATTTTAGTAAATACAGTAAATACAGATCAATTTGTAATCATGTCTCAAATGTCAATCCACTTTTAGAAAACTTTCACTTTCTCAGAAGCAGAATAACATACAAGTTTAATTAACCTGTGTTTCACTGATCAATTCATTCCCACCAAAAGATACAACAGCAATTCCCCACCTGGAAATCAAACCAGCAGCTTTCATGGTACAGTTCTTCCATTGTAAAATGCTGCTATTCAGTCACACCTACACACACACACACACACACACACACACACACACACACACACAGAAAGAGAGCCAACCTTTGATAAAAGTCTCCAGCAAAGAAGATGACTAGGAAAATACAACAAAACTTGTTTCCTGTCCCCAGCCGAAGTTCCCAAACTTCACTAATCGTAGGTAAACTGCACAATGACATGACAAACACATTCTCATCTGTGGCGGTTATCAACAAGACCATCTTACACAGGGTCAGTGCATATCGGTCGCAATAGGGTCGACAACATATGTCCCTATCCAATTCTCTGTCTGAGGGCAGAACAAGCCTATTGCATCTGAATTATTAACTGTTATACATACATTCAATATCAGATCTTGGAGGAGATGTTCATATGATATTCATATGATACTTCATAACATGGGTTTTCTGCCATTTCTTTTCAAATGCATTTTTGGGGTCCAAAACACATAAATGTTTCAGTTTTCCCTTTAGCCTTTGCTTACTGCAAAACATAGATGCCTGAGCTCTCAAAGCATCAAGGCAGCATAAACATGTATCTGGCAGTGCCACAGTACAGAGCAATTACCAACCAGAGCACAAACACTAGTGTGCACTTTGCAATCCAAAGTGTGTTTATTCTGTGGATGTAACAGGATACAAGATGTTAGCCTTTTTTCTCCACCATGTAACTTGTATGGCTGCAGTAGCTTTTTATAGCACACATTGATGTTGACCATTCGAGGTAGCTCTGACACTCTCTTTCAGACTAATCACCCCAAATCGTTGTTCTGTCTCCCCGTCCCTGACATCGCAGCTGTCCTCTCATTTTTCAGATCATTTTTCACTCCATTTCTGTCACCCCCACCTCCGAAATTTCTCCATGCCTGAAGGGGAACCCTTCTCCTGAGGTTGAGTCAGTTGACAATACAGTGACATTAGGCACGGTTGAAAATGGTGACCCCTGCAAGCGAATGAAGGAAACATTCTTGCCAGCAGCCAGCCCTTGATTCTTAATCCACACTCTAGCAGCAAAGGCAAGACATCAGTGGGGTGCATCTCTGAATGCAGGATTATCAGTCTGTTCCCTGCGTGGCCCCTTAAAGATCTACAGGACTGACCTTTTATCTCTGATGAGGATAATCCCTCTAATGGCTTCATCCAGCACCAGTAATGGGTCTCTGTCTGGCTGTAGGGTAATGTGGATTTCCTCATCTGCATTACATTCCACCAAGACTTTTTAAATGTCATTACCTTCTTGAATGTCAAAATAACATTTTAATATTAACATCAGTTATCTGACAAATATCTCATATGATGTAGTAGTGAAGAAACACTGTATGTAAACATGATGGTCTTTATGCATGCAATTTGCCATTGTTTGGGACATATGGGTTCAATATGTAGCATATGTACAAACTGGGCAGCTCAGGAAAGCAAAAATAAAAAGATACAGGCAGCAACAGAGAGTATCAGGTATAAACTGTTGTGACATAGGTATTGTATAAATGTATAAATGACTCACAGTTCCTTTAAATCACAGGACAATGAAATGCAAGGCAGTGACTCAATTCATCTGGGAGGCATTGAACCAGTACCCTAAGTAATGAGGTCGATAGTCACATGGAAGTTAAACAGCTCCCAGGACCCAGCACACTCATAATGAAAGGTTACATTCTCGAGAAGGTCATTTTTTTCTTTTTTTGCTCAATTGACTGAATGTCAGAGGCTAGATGTTTTAAGTGGTGAGCACGGCTGCCTGAATGATTTCAAGATTTAAAGGCAAGGTTAAACATCAGAAGTCAGTGAAAGAGGCCAAAAATGATGAAGTTACAGGTTCAGAGTCAAAGCCACACTCTCGAGCACCCTCAACAGTCCTATAGCCGCACCTACAGGCATCTGCCATTTGTTGGATTATATATCCATAAAATAGGTCTAATCAAAACATCACATGTATGACTTTGCTTTTAAATAAATCATTGTAAAAATTCCTGGTGGAAAGTTTAAGACTTACTAGAATTTAGAAGTTATGAGGACTTAACATTACAGCCACTGCACATCCAGAAGTTTTTTTTTTCCCACTTTTTACATTATATTACCAGCTCACCTTGGTGGAAACATTTCCTTCCAATAATTGTTATTGATGGGCAAACACATCCATTGAAAGTAAATTTGGGAACAGAGATTAATGTGTGGAGATTTCAAGATGTGAATTGTTTTTTCTACATTCAAATACAATGTGTTCTCTGTTCTCTTTAGCATCCCATGCTGATGGAAAATTGACCCACATGGGAGAAATTTATATATAATTGATTACAGCTCAGCATGGTTTCATATAAACCATGCTGAGAGCTTAAGAGGTGCTTGATCATGAAAGATGAAACAAAGGAAACAATACATACAGTCAGTGGGACTGGGCTTGGTTAGGAGCTGGAATAGGAGAAAATGGAAAACCACTATGGTTTTCCACAAAACTACTTATGGTGGTATTGTTAACTTAGAAGTTACCTATTAGTAACTTAGTTATAGTTAACTCTTCACCCCCCATGTAAATGCCCAGGTGCGATGACTTTGTGCTGTAGGAGGCACTGTCTTTTCAATAGCATTTTAAACAAGGCCAAACTGGCAACAATGTTGGAACAATCTGCAGTCCCTGTTCTCAATTTTCACAATACTGAATTCAAGTTCCTCTTCTATGCAGCTGACTTGATTCTACAGACTCCCACAAAGGAGGGAGTAGGACAGAGCCTCTCAGTCTTAGAGCAGTATTGCCACAGATAGGCACTTACAATCAATCTGAACAAGACCCGAGATATGGTATTCCAAAAAAAAAGCCAGATCTGTGGGAAACAAGACTGCTTTGCCCAGGGTGACTCTGTGTGAGCACACTGTACTAGCTATACCTACCTTGGACTGGTAATCAGTGCAGCAGGGAGGTTCAGCCTGGCAATAAATACTCTGAAAGAAAAGGCTTGGAGTGTTTTCTATTAAACAAAAATTGTACTCAGAATAATTAAAGAACCTACTTGAATTTGGCTGAAAATGTATAATTTAATCATAATTCCTATACTATTATAGAGGAGCAAAGTTATGACACCACCTTTCTAACCATGAAATCAAAAATTAGGACAAAACCCCAAAAGAAATGTTTTTGTTATAGTTCTCAAAAAACTGTGCACATTCATAGAAATGCACCTAATAATGCCTGCAGGAACAGGGCCTCTACCCTGTGGAGGTTCAAATAAGAGTTCTGGTGTCACTCTCGGCAGACCAGCAGTCTCTAAAATACAAAGCCCTGCTGAGCAAGCAATTTTTCCATAACAAGGACCTCCTCGGCCAACTGGCTCTGAGGGTCATTGAACAGATCAACATCAAAATAAAGGAGCCTCAGAAACAAATCACATATTTTTAAAAAATCCCATAACAGTAATTAAAATAGTAGATCTTGATCTGAAAAATAAATGCACTGGAAAAAGGGAAAATGAACTTCAGAGCAATCTGCACATCTCGCACAGCACAATAGAGTTCATGATTGTAGGCCTACTTACTTTGTGGCATATTTGGAGTCATTTTGGGCACGGTGACACACGGCCCTCTCACATGCCATATAGATTTATCGATTATGCAACACAGCGATTTTCATTTAACCGTGCTGCACATATAAGAAGATCTTTACGGAGGCAGCTGACATTTCAGTCATTATGCTAAGGGACAGAACAATATTTTGTGTCAGATTACAGTAGCCTAATCACAATAATGTTAGCTAATGTTAACCAGTTAGGGCTACCACTTGTGTGTGCACTACTGTCATCATTACAACAACAAACATCTTCTATTACTACTTGGATAGTACAGTTTTCTAATTCATTCGAGAATATTTGGGTTAATAACGGGTCTGGTTCTCACCAAATTGTTCACGTGAATTTTAGTTGGAGAGTAAAGCTCCAAATTCCTCCCTTAACATCAGCTGCCTCTGTAAAATCTTCCTATATGTGCAGCACGATTAACTGAAAATCTCTGCGTTGCATAATCAATGCTAACTGGCTGGGGAGCTAAAGCTATCTAGCGATAGATTTGACAAACATAGCTAGTTAGCTAACAGGCTACCTATCTGAGCGATTGTTGAAGACTAGCTACTTAAACAGTTTGGCTGCTTCATTTGTGATACTCTGACTAAGCCCCTGACAACAGTAGCCAGTTTGTTTCATTTAAGGAAGTCAGCTAGCTAGTCAAATGATGGTTTAAAGGATTTATTATGACTAGGCGTGTAAGTAACAGATATCCAGCCAGCTGTTGCTATATAACGGATATATTTGTTAAATGGGACAGCCGCATCATTGACGTCATGTTCGTGTTCCGTGCTCGGGCACAGTTGGCGATCACACTGATGCGTACCGTGCCCAAGTCCAAGTGAACCGTGCCCAAGCCCACATTGTCAAGCGGGCCCAGGCGCGGTACGGAGCGATCACACTAGTCAAACGAACTGGACTTTGGGGGTCAAACGTGCTCGGGCATGGTACAGATTGCCTAGTGTGAGTACACCCTTAGAGTGCTGCTACAGAAATATAGAGGCCTTGGGTTTTGGGGGCCCTCGATTAAGATTTTAAAATGTTAGAAGAAAATGGTGAGAGAAAGATAGACTGTGCAGAAGAGACAAAGACATATTTTTCATGTCAATACCAATGGTAGTTCCTTGTAATGTGTTTGCTTGGGTATATGCTGGACAAGGCCAAAAGAGCCAAGAATTGTCAGGAAGGTGGAACAGGAAATTTCAGGGGACATAATTAACAGGTTTACTTCCCCCAACCCTGACACTAACTACACTAACTGCAAATCAACCCCAGTTATGCAAGCTTTCCACAAGGTGAACCTGCCTGGCAGCACTTGATTGGAGTTAAATAATTCACTTGACTACTGTATGGTGTAATTGTATGATTAAATGCCTATTTTTTAGTTTAATTCCAAATTCATTGTAATTAAACTAAAATAAATTAATGTATTCAAAGTGACCCTTTGTCTTTCAAGAGACTGTATGATTTTAAAAAATTAAGCCTTCAAATACCAATTTTTAACGTTCACTAATTTTTAATTTTACTAATGTTAACTCATGTTCCACAAAAATGTGGAGCAGAACCCTCCTGGGCTATGCAATGATTAATTCCATGAACTGGACTTGTTTCCCTCACATCACAGTAGGATAATTAAGGGGGTGTTTAAGGGGTGTTAAATCTGAGGTTCCTCCGTCCCTCCCGTAGGGCGACAGGGTATGACTCCCCAGACCTCAACCACCTAGACGGTGCATCAAGGCTTTAAAACCCCAAACACGCGCGTGCACACGGTCTGGGGCTTTTATGTAATTTCATGAGTACTTACGCTGCAGTTATGCATCAATGGATTGCAGCATATTCAGTGTGTGCAGTTTATTTCTGTTCATTCTAGGAAGCATTGTTAAAAGGGTTGCATCAATGCATCTCAGCATGGATGGAACCAGAAAATCAAATGGGCACATTGAAAATTGTAATTTTAGTTTAACTGTAAGTTGAAACTTTGTTTTATTTGAAGGGAACAGAGAATCCAAACATGGGGCCTTTCTTAGCACAGTGAGCTGCAGGGAATAAGAAAGCATTCATTATTTGTTTCTTTTTTCCATTCATGAACTTTTCCATCAGTTGTCTATATGTTTTATGTAATATTCTTGGATTTATGGCTTTGTATCCTGGTCCTCATCTGCTTTCTAGTGGTTATAATGGCAAATAACAATAAGTTGGCTTCATACTGAACTAATCTATACTGTGCATGTTAGTTATGCATATATGGCTATAAATATTTTAGGAAAGTACACATATGGACTACCTCAAATTGGTTTTCTCATAAAGATTGTGACAAAACCCTTGGTAAAACATACATCTGCTTGTGTAAATATTGGTTAAAATCAGTGAATTCAGTAGAATTTTCACATAGAAGACAGAATTAAAGAACTACAGAAAGAAAACTGAAAACAAGCCCTAACTCAGTTACTTTAGACTGTATTTATTGAGATATCCCTCCCCACACCCAGGTCACCAAGCAACTTCCCAGGGACAAATGAGCAGAGGGGTATTGGAAATCACTATGGTGTGTGAAAAAGAAATGAATAACAGTGTGTGTTGGAATGCTCCACAAAGTGAATGTGCTTCCATATTCCATCTACATCTTAGGCAAAATAAGTCAGGCAGTGGTATTGTCATTTAGTTGTTCTGTAGATGCTATAAATGTATCATGGAAAGTGCTGTAAGGGTTTTTTTCCAATATTAATTTTAGGTGTGACCATGTCAGATTAATGCTAAGCCAGCTGCTCTGATATGAAAACAAATGTTTGTCCAATACAACCTTTTTCATTCTACAGTCCAGACACTTCCATGATATATCTGTCAGAATAGGATTAATTTGACACATACATAGTACTTCACTGTCTTTTTAAAAGAGACCTCTAGAAAACAAAACATTTTGATATTTATTATTCTTAATTCAATTTTTAAAATAAATACAACAGAGCAAATTGAAATTCATTTGTAGTTCTGTAGTCTGCAGCAATCAACCCAAATTCAGATAAACCTCAGAATTCTTTCTGATTCCTCTCTTTCTCTGCAATTTTGCAAGGGTATCAAGACCTAGGTACCTTCATACAGTACCTTCATACATCAACTGAGGGAGGAGATTCACTGCTCATATAAAGGAATATGAGATAACAATTCATGTTTGGAATTAACTGGATATTTAAATAATTATGTTCTTATACCTTAATTTACAATGTGCAGAAATCACGTTACTGAAATTGGGACACAGACCATTTCACCAAAAAATGATAATGTCGAACAATATTTATTTGTTTAAGCCTTCAAATACCAATTTTTAACGTTCACTAATTTTTAATTTTACTAATGTTAACTCATGTTCCACAAAAATGTGGAGCAGAACCCTCCTGGGCTATGCAATGATTAATTCCATGAACTGGACTTGTTTCCCTCACATCACAGTAGGATAATTAAGGGGGTGTTTAAGGGGTGTTAAATCTGAGGTTCCTCCGTCCCTCCCGTAGGGCGACAGGGTATGACTCCCCAGACCTCAACCACCTAGACGGTGCATCAAGGCTTTAAAACCCCAATATTTATTCCCCAATATATTTAGTCGAACAATATTTATTTGTTTACTATTACTTACTCATAACAGTAAGCATGTATGCCTTTTCAAATGGGAAGATAACTAGCTAAAAGAGGAAGCTCACTGTCCTCATAAAGGAGTACTACTGTACAATGCACGAGTGGTAGATATATATAACAGCTGGAGATATGCTTGACAGATTGATAGATGGAAGGATGATACGTAAGAATATGAGATAAATCGAATGCTCACTGTAGAAAAAAAATAACATACAGTAATGGAAATCAACAATATATATTTTAGAAAATATGGTGGACAAGGAAATGCTCAGTTATAAAACCTATAAGATACTGTATATGAAATGCATGCTGCAGACTGTGTTGATTTTATTATTTGATATAGTGCACTGTATTAATAAATAATTTATGTCCTCTTAATGTTGTGGAAATTTCTTTAAAGAATGCTTCCAATTATTTGAAATAGCAAATACAGATTATGAACAAAGACAGGTTAATATGAACACGTTCCACATTCAAATAAAATGAATAAAGTGAATAAAGTTTTAAAAGTATATGGTATAAAATTAGAAGCCCGTTTTGCTGTACTTTTGCAATATCCTCTGGTTTGAGAAAGCAGTCAGGGGAGTGACAGCCTGGAAAGCCTTGAATAAAACCCTCGCAGGCGTCTCTTCCTCCCATTTCCCACCGTCTCGTGTCTGCCAGCGATGTTTCTTTTTGTTCCACCCTCGCCAAGTAACATTAAGGCCAATGAAAATAATTAGTGGGTGGAGCTGGACGATGCAGTCCTAAAAATCCAGCTCAGCTGCACGATAGCTGAGGGTCAATAGTGGTGGTAAACTCGGCTCCTTTTATGGACTCGGGTTCCTCTGAGTCACTCACTAAACTGATCCGGGTGTGTCGAGTCCTTTGAGTCACTTGAATCAGTGTTTGAGCTGTGGAAGAAACAGGATCCACTCAACTCAGTGTTGAGTTGTGGAGAAAACAGGATCCACTCAACTCAGTTCCGTTCAGTTTTGAGTTGTGGAGGAAAGGAAAGGATCCACTCAACTCGGTTAACTGCGCAAGTCTTCTGGGTCCGCTGTGTTTCCGAGTGCGGTGGAAGGAGGATCTACTCAACTCAAGTCAGTGAATCTGAGTCTTCTGGGTCCGCTGTGTTTCCGACTATGTAGGAAGTTACTCTGATCCGTTCTCAGTCAACTCAACTACATTCAGAGGCGCATATTTGATCATTTATTAAGTTATCTGAACGTCGGACAGTTGGGTTACCTGCTAAACGCTAGGTAGATGGGCAGAGTATGGTATACAGGTCATAATAAGAGTGATACAGATTATTGTTTCAATGTGCGTCGCCTGGTGTTAGCAGCAGCCATGGGACTATAGGATCCGGGTTAATGGAGACTTCAGACTCATGAATCCTGAGTTAGTACGAGGATTTGAGTTAATAACCTGGGTGATTCAGGAATCAACCAGCTCTAGATCCCATACGGATTGAACCCGTATGATAACTCTTCTCTGGAAAAATGTATCATCACATGGTCCCTTATGCTGACAAAATATCAAAATACCTCTTCTATTTCATCAAAATGCACGTATAGTTAAAATTGACTTGTAATGCGATTCCAGAAATAAAAAAGAACATCGCTTTACGTGACACTTTGGTGGCATCTTGTTTCTCTTGTTGGCATAGACGATGCTTTCCTGTCATGCGCTGGCTCACATACAGTGACACTCCAAGCCTTCTCCGGATTCATTCAAGCCTTTAAAATAACAGAGCTCAAGCAGTGTATGCAAATACTTCAACCAGCGTAAATCACAAGCGCGAGAATGCGGATGTAGCCAGCGCCAAGAAAAACAAGAAGTAATACTTCTCTAGCTATTAATGATTGCTGCATTACTGTAGGCCTATGTGTCTTTGGTATTTTTGATTATTATCCGTTTTGTGTGCATATAACCCCAAGAATGCAATGGGTAATTCTGTGTCAGCAATTATCTGAAATTCAATTTGAAATTCAAAGTAACTGCTTGATTGTACAGTTTATCTCCGAAAGAGCTGGATGTGGCTGATCCTGTTGCTTTGGTCAACCCCAACCCTAACCTAATGTAACCCACTGGCAATGCTTGCTTATGAAACTCAAACTCCTCCCTTAAAGTCACCCCATCTTCTCTGTACACTATTGTTACTTCTTCACAGTCACACCACATTCTCCTGTTATCTCTCCCCCCTCCAGCATGCCTGTGTGGTACACCAGCACATTTCTGTCTTCTTTTTAAAAAAAAAATATCCCACCTTAATTTTACATTATTTCCAGGTTGTTTTTCCAGGCAATATTTTTTTTCCACCATGTAACAAGTTTAATCATACCACGGCAAGCTCCGCTTTTCTGTGGTGGGGTGAAAGTGGCAATGCTCATAATTTACGTATGGGGTATACACTCAGTCAAAAAATTTCCACCATGAATCAGCCATGAATCAACTAGTTACTGCGCTAGCTAAGCAGAGGTCCATTCTAAAAGAGGACATCTCCAACTTGATTCAAGAATCGCTAAAACCACTCCAGACTGCCATGGATGCCATACGGGACACAGTCAACTCGTTCCAGACCAGAATCGCGTCTGCGGAAGCCATAGCTGGTGAGAACTTTGAGCGCCTGAAAGCAATCAAAACTAAAAGCTCAAAATCAGGCATTGTTAGACCAGGTGGACGATCTGAGAATAGTGAATATTCCAGAGGGCAGCGAGAATGGCAAAGATCCAGTTAAATTTATAGAAGAGCTACTAATGGAATGTATGGGTCCGAATGTTTTCATTGAACCGCCAGAATTGGAGAGAGCTCATCGGTCTCTCGCTATGAAACCGACACCTGGGAAGTCGGCGAGAGCATTCGTTGTGTGTTTTCGTTGATTTCAACAGAAAGAAGCAGTATGTTGTACATGAACGCGTTAAAATAGCGCCTTCATTGAACGTGCTCATTTATTCGGTTAATGGTGAACTTCAATGTATCCGTTTGCAACTAAAGAACGTGAATTTGAGCTCGTTCAGGTTTGCGCGAGATTTGGAATCCTTGGGTCTGTTAAAGTTACTGCTTGATGAATAAACACGGACGGCGTTATTCCATACTTGAGACGTTTTCATTACTGCAACTCATCAGCTAGACAGCTCACAACCAACTGCCCGCGTAACACTTACTGCTAGTGATGTGCAGTTCATGAACGAACGAATCCTTTTGAACAAATGTTTGAGGTGAACTGAGTGTACTGAATCCCTAGTCTAAAAGATTCGTTCCTTCCTCTTTGCAAACATGCGCACTGATTAGCTGGCATAGCAGCTATAACTCTCCCTCCAGTGCATATTAGATATGTGGTCTGTCCACGAAGCAGCCTATCACAAAACAGTATCAGCAGTACGTTCATGACAACAACTAGCCAATGGCTGAAATGCTAAAACTCTTGAAGCACCTCCCACTGGCTATCTCAGCACAGCTGACAATGTGGGACAATGCAAAAGATCCAGTGACTACAAAGACTCTAAATTCCACCTACTGACGTGATGAACAGTTGACAAGTTCCTCAGTTCACCAGTTTGTTCGGACTCAAAGGAACTGTGAGTCTTCAGTTCACTAGTTTGTTCGGACTCAAAGGAACTGTGAGTCCTCAGTTCACCAGTTCGTTCAGACTCCAAAGATTCACTGACTATGAAGACTTGGTGACTACGTGTTGCCAGAATCGCTAGTTCTCAGTATAACAGGCTTGGGCTACATCCGCCATTGACTGTGACGATGCAAAAGGAATCAGAGCGCTTCCGTGACATTATAGGAATTAAAAATATTAAATATTATTTTGCTCTTCTACCTGGAATATTATTTTATATTTATATTTTTAGCAGTAGCATATTTTAGGTGCGCACAATGTATCACAGTTCTTGTTTATCACAACTGCAATTTTACGTAGGCTACGATGTATTTAATGTTGACATCACATTTCCTTTTAACGTGAATAAAGTCCTTATTAATAAATACTGACAAATCAACATAGTAGGCTGTAAAACAATAAGCCTATGCATCACATTTGTAGCATACTATGTCTACATTAACAACAAATAAAAATACAACATCGCTGACTAGGCCTACAAGTGTATAAAAATGTTTGGGCTGGGTTAGCTCAAAACTTGTAAAACGAAGTTATTCGCCTCGGATATAAGCGTGGCTTTTTTTCCCTCTGTTTTTTTTTTTTTGTTTTAGCAAATGACATGTACTTAGGCTATTATATGGGATAAAATGTGGGGTTCTATTACCTTTTGCGGCTGCATGATTGTTTGAATAGCATGGTGCAGTTTCACGTAATGAATATTACGATTTAATTATTAATTTCATTGATATTTGGTTTCACAAGTGCTGTTTTGCCGCAGAGCAGCCTAATAATGGACATGATGTTTGGAACAATGTAGAGTAACTTTTAAAATGCAATAAAACTATTTACAGATTTGTGTATGCCGCCCAACCGGATATGGAAATGAACAAATCAGTGAGTCAAAGATTCGAATCATTTTATTGAACTGAACGAAAGGAACCGAATCACTAAAAAGAATCGTTTTGAACACCACTACTTACTGCACATGTAGACGTACACATAAAATAGTCCCTGGACAATACCCTTATCGTCAGGTGGCGACAGGGAATAAAGGCGGCCCCGGGGCGGAGTGGTGCCGGGCAGGAGGTCAATGGTACAATCATAGGGGCCATGAGGAGGCAAGGAGGCGGCACGGGACTTGCTAAAAACCCCCTTCAGGTCCAGGTACTCAGGGGGCACTCCAGACAGGTCGGGAAACTCGTCGGTGACGACGGGAACTGCAGAGACGGGGACTGGAGCATCTTTGAGACATTGAGATGCATAAAACGGACTCCACTCCAATATTCTGTTCTCCACCCAGTTAATCCAGGGGTTGTGCTTGCAGAGCCAGGGGAGTCCCAGTACTAACGGAGCTTGAGGTGTTTCTACGATATGCTGCACAATGTCTTCACGGTGGTTGCCGGACAGCAGTAGACTCAGGGGAGTGACGTGGGTGATTCTGACGAGTGGCCTCCCGGTGATGGCAACAGCTTCCAGGGGGGTCTGGAGCGGGACCCGGGGCAACCCGAGCTGCTGGGCGAGGCTCGCATCAATGAAGTTGCCGTCAGCTCCAGAGTCAATAAGCACAGCAACAACCTGAGGCTGACCGTTCACGAAGAGCGAGGCAGACAACAGTGGGCGAGTAACTGGGGAGTCAGACAGAGGGGTTGCGCTCACCTGTACCTCCCTGACTGTGGGTGAGCGCTGGCCCTTAACCGGGCAGTTGGCGACGAAGTGCCCAGGGTTGCCGCAGTACAGGCAGGACCAAGTCTGCATCCGTCTCTGGCGCTCAGCTGGAGACAGACGCGTGCGGTCGATCTACATCGGTTCCGTCGGCAGACCTTGGGGAGCACGAACTGAGGGCGTCGCCGCAGAGGATGCAGAGGGTCTCTGGAGCTCCCCAGCTGGTTGCCGCGACTCTGCTCGCTCCCTCCAACGAGCAGACAGGCGGTGATCGATGCGGACGGCGAGGTCGACCAAGGCGTCAAACCCCACCGGCAGGTCCCGGGTGATGAGCTCGTCTTTGATCTCCTCCGACAGCCCTTGGAGGAACGTGTCATACAGGGCTTCTTCATTCCAGCCACTGGTCGCAGCAAGGGTCCGGAAATCTATGGCAAAGTCGGAGACCGAGCCCCCTCGCTGACGGATCTGCAGCATCTCCCGGGCTGCCTCACGACCGTGTTTGGAGCGGTCGAACACCTGCTTCATCTCCTCGCAGAAGACGGTATGGGAGGTGCATGCAGGCGAGCGGGCATCCCAAACTGCCGTGCCCCACTCTCTGACACGTCCGGTGAGCAGGGTGATGATGTAGGCAATTCTTGCCCAGTCCGTGGGGAAGGTGGATGGCTGGAGCTCGAACACCAATGAACACTGGGACAAAAAGGAGCGGCAGGTCCCAGGCTCACCAGCATACGCTTCAGGAGGCGGTAGATGGGGCTCCCTTCCAGGCTGGGAGGTAAGAGGCTGTAGAGCAGGTGCAGGGAGGTCTGCTGGGGCGTCTCGTGCGGGTTGGAGCTGCTTCAATTGCTCTGAGAGATTGTTCATGCTCTCAGCGAAGCTCACCAGGGTCTTGTGAACTGACTCGAGCTGGATATGATGTCGGCTGAGGAGGGCACCTTGTCAGTCCAACACTGATTGCAGCTGGTGACTGTCTGCTGAGTCCATTCTTGGCCAGTTTGTACTGTCAGGGCTCAGGCAGGGACTTACGCGCAGACAGCGAAGACAGGTACACGTTGGGTTTATTGAATACAGAGGGCAATCCAAAATCAGGGTCAAAACAGGTAAAGTCCAAAACCAGAGAAACACAGCGAACATTCCACAAATCAGATCCAAAAATCGAAAACGAGAAAAACAGGCAGAGCAAAACGGAACCGGCAGGCAAAAACAGAACGAACAGCGAGTAGCGAAACAGTAAACTGAGACGAACTGGCAACAAGACATGAAACAAGTAGGGGTATAAGTAGGGAAATGCTGATGAGGAGATGGGATGCAGGTGCGCAGGCAGGCAGAAGGGGATGATCAGGTGATCAGGTGGGCGGAGACAGGGCGGAGAGCAGGGCAGGGCTGAACACAGGGAAAAACAAAAGCACATGGACAGGAAAACACAACCAGCTAAGATGCCGCAGTCCTGACACTTATATGCCAGGGTACATGGTGCGTTGTACACTAGTGATGGGAATTCTGGCTGTTTTTAGTGAGCCAGATCATTTGGCTCAGCTCAGCAACAAGAGCCGGCTCTTTCGGCTCCCAAACGGCTCAATGCCTATATGTCAATTTTTGAGACAATTCCAACTGATCATTTAAGGCTCAGTAGATATAAAGATATTATTGCCTTCTCAACTTTAATTGCCCCTTGGCAAATTCTTTTACACTGGAAATCCCCATACCCACCTAAAATTTCAGTGTGGATGACAGATCTTTTTCTTTTTGTTTTTTTTTCTTTTTTTTTATTTTATTTATATTGAGTAGCCGTTATCATGTCGGGGAAGTGAGAATTTAATAAAAATTAAATGGTCTGAACCCAGTGATCTTAGAAATTAACACCCTTGTTTATCGTCCAGCATTCTGAATACCAAACACAAATGACGCCAATTACTAAAACTCCTCACTTAACCAACATGTAAATTTTTTTTTTTTTATTATTTAATTTCATAACTATAATTAAAGATATTAATTATCACTTAAATCACCGAATTCGTTGATAGGAAATGAGCAGTCTGGTGGATCAACCTTTGCCAGAAATATACAATCACAGCTGGAATTAAATTAAAAAGGTTTATTGAGCGGTAACACTACGACAAAGACTAAATTCAGAGTCTGGGCTACAGACCTGGTCCACTACCTTAACAGACACTAAATTACATAAAGACATTAACAAAACAAGAACATGGATGCATCACGGAACGGATGAATGAATGTGTGAAGAGAAAATTACCCAAGCCAATTGTTTATGTTTCCTGAGGAAGAACACAGGAACCACTCACGATAGCAGCAAAACTCCAAAAGGAAAAATCCAAAAAGTTGCAGGAGAAACTGAGCCAAGCTGTGCAGACAAAAACTGAGCGTAGCGGATGACTGAGTATAAGGCTGAGCATAGGCAAAAACTGAGCGTTGAGGCCTGTTCTAGGCCTGACTTAAGAAGAAGCTCTCTCCACTTCCCGGACCCACGAATAATTAATTTTATGGTGGGGAGTCCTGGACGTTTCTTCAGGACTTAATTTTGTGCTTTCGATCCAAACATCTGGAAATACCAGATATATTTTCAAGATTCTCATCTTTACATTCAGCTCTTCATGAGCATTGCAATGACACCAAACATTAATAGGCATGGGTTGAGAGGAGAGAGGAACTGGCAAAATGGTGATTTTGCTGCTATATTGAGAAATACATGTGTTATCACACAACATTGGGTTTTCCAACATTTTTCACATGATATGAGAGTACAATTACTGTGGGGTATAAAAGGGTAAGTGATCCAAATGTATAGATACACAAAAAGAAACACACACACACACACACACACACACACACACACACACACGCTGATTGTGCTCATGAAGGGGGGGGAAGGCAACCCCTGCGGTTGTGGTCTATCAGGATGTTACTGTTTTTAAGAAGTAACTTTAAGATTAGCTAAAAAGGCAGAGTTCTTTAAGATCATATTAGTAGCATCTGTCACCTGAACCACCTGAATACTAACCAAACGTGACTGTGGCCACCATTTAGCAAGGATTCTACGTCTGAGGGGCAGATTAATGCTTACCAATACACAAAGCAGGCGTACCACGCCCTACTTCCTCTTTTATCTGGCAAAATCAAATGTGAATCCGAACAGTCAATCATTAGTTTGAGGTTTTAAATATCTGACTGGGTTTTAGGTGACTTCTTGCAATCTTAAAGTGATGGCTGCTTATTTTAAGTAGGTATGTGACCTGTAGTCACTGATTTAGAGGTATTTATGGTGGTAGGCCATTTGCCCTCTTGCCTGCTCTGTGTGTATTTGTTGACTTATCTTATCTGCCCTTGGTCTGGTCCTGAGTAATGAAGGGAACCATAAAAACCCAGACCAGGGCAATGAACCATAAAATGCCTGGTACTCTCCCGACACATACTTTGTCACTCATCTTCTTTTATGTTGGATTGATCATGATGCACTAAGGGTGCAC
Organism: Megalops atlanticus; assembly: GCA_019176425.1. Classification (NCBI taxonomy): domain Eukaryota; kingdom Metazoa; phylum Chordata; class Actinopteri; order Elopiformes; family Megalopidae; genus Megalops; species Megalops atlanticus. The sequence continues at coordinate 32,979,659 of CM032886.1, read as the reverse complement.
TCACACTAGGCAATCCGTACCGTGCCTGAGCATGTTTGACCCCCAAAGTCCAGTTCGTTTGACTAGTCCAGTTCGTTTGACGCTGAACCGTGCCCGGGCCCACTTGAAGAGGTGGGCTTGGGCACGGTTCATTTGGACTCGGACACAGTACGCATCAGTGTGATCACTAATCGTGCCCGAGAACGGAACACGAACATGACGTCAATGATGCGACTGTCCCAGTTAACAAATATATCCATTATAGCAACAGTTAGCTGGATATCTGTTTGTTACACGCCCAGTCATAAAAAAATCCTTAAACCATCATTTGACTAGCTAGCTGACGTCCATAAATATAACAAACTGGCTACCTCCAAAATGATGTTTAATTGGTTAGCTCTGTAGATCTATACCTAAAAATAACTCTGGATCCCCACATTAGCTTGATTACTAGCAAGCGAAATAAAACTAACCATACTTTACGTAGCGATGTAAGCATTGCTATTGTCAAGGGCTTAGTCAGAGTATCACAAATGAAGCAGCCAAACTGTTTAAGTAGCTAGTCTTCAACAATCGTTCAGATGGGTAGCCTGTTAGCTAACTAGCTATGCTTGTCAAATCTATCGCTAGATAGCTTTAGCTCCCCAGCCAGTTAGCATCAATTATACAACGCAGCAATTTTCAGTTAATCATGCTGCACGAAAAAGATTTTTACAGAGGCAGCTGACGTTAAGGGAGGAATTTGGAGGTTTACTCGCCGACCTCAATTCACGTTCATCATTAAGGTGAGAACCAGACCTTGTATTAACCGAAAAATTCTCGAATTAATTGAAAAGTGTACCATCCAATTAGTAACAGAAGATGTTTGTTGTTGTAATAATGACAGTAGCGTATACACAAGTAGTAGCCCTAACTGGGTAACATTAGCTAACATCATTGTGATTAGATCACTGTAATCTGATACAAAATATTGGTCTGTCCCTTAGAATAATGACTGAAACGTCAGATGCCTCCATAAAAATCTTCTTATACGTGCACGTGAGAGGGCCGTGTGTCATCACGCCCTAAACGACTCCAAATATGCCACAAAGTAAGTACAATCATGAACTGTGCGAGAATAATTGTGCTGTGCAAGACCGCTTTTCCATAACACAAAAAGTCGCATTGTGATGACGTAAGCGTGCTCAGGCCCGGAATGTTAAGTGCAATGTGAGTGCAGGCCACCGGGGGATAGGGCAGGGGGGCTAATCGTGCTTGGGCACGGTACAAGGCAACCGGGCCTAGTGTGAGTACGCCCTAAGAGGTCCATGGGGTTTGAGGAGGGGGGAAGGGATAATAATTCGAAAAATAATTGTATTTCATAAATGTTTGTAACTACTTCTCTTTTGTTGATAAAAAGATCATTAAAAAACATGTGGCATTAAACCGACATACATAACCCATACTAGATTTAAGGTAGGTCTAACATATATGGCACTGCAAATATATAAAATGTTTCAATTTAAATTTAACTTGATATGTGGACATACATATTTCAGCAACCAGACCAGACATATATGCATATATTTCAAACTTTCATGTAAACCTCCCGTTGCTTCCAGTGCTAAAATTCCAATGAACACACATCTCACAGATCAGTGGTATTTTATTTGGGATTACATGCAGGGTGCAAAATACGGAAATACTTGATTGACACTTGAGACCCCCAGAAAGCCTCTACAGCAAAATTTTGGGGGGTCTCTGGAAAAATCTTTAAAAAATTATTTGTCACTTGCAATTGTCACTAAAAATGTCTTTTAATCCTTAAAGCCCGACAGACGCAGCCTGCGTCCAAATTCATATCCCTTCTTCTCAGTTGAATTGCTCACGAAGTATTCATCGCTAACGATGCTAGTTGCTTGTCTATTCAATTCAATTCAATTCAATTTTATTTGTATAGCACTTTTCACAACACCAGTTGTCACAAAGCAGCTTTACATTGTTCCCAGGCCTGTGACCCTCTGAGAGCAAGCAAGGCAACAGTGGCAAGGAAGAACGCCCTGAGTAACAGGAAGAAACCTTGAGCAGAACCTGGCTCAGAGGGGGAGCCCATCTGCTTCTGGCCGACACTGGGCAGACAGAATTAAAGACAAAACTTACAGTTGTACAATGTATTTTAGGACATTTGAGTTTGGCAGACAGAAGTAATTAACAGCAGAGTAAATTATAAAAATGTCTCCTAGGATGTCTGGTTCCTGGAACGCAGGTGGCTTGATAGGCAGGGCAGCGAGGTAGCAGGACTGGAAGTCGGAATGTGACGCTTGGGCTGCAGCTCCAGGCAGGAGCCCGGAGCAGGGATAGGAAACAAATAGAAGACAGTGATTAGTGGATGATAAGAATGGCAGGAATATACAACAGAGAGGCAGGAGAGGAGGGGCAAGGAAGAAGGTGCCTGTGTGCAACAAGGAAAAAACCCCAGCAGGCTAACATTATGGCAGCATACCTAGGGGACTGGAGGCAAGGGACCAGCATAGTCACGAGGGTGACCCTAAGGCAGTCAACACCAGATCACGGCACAGAGTCCTAGATTTAAAGGTGGTGAGAGTCTGCTCCTCAAACCTCAGTGGGTAAGCTGTTCCACAGGAGAGGGGCTCAATAGGAAAAGGCTCTACTGCCTACAGTAGTTTTGCCCACTCATGGAACGATGAGAAGCCTGGCATTTTGGGACTGAAGGGCTCTTTATGGAAGGTATGGATGAAGAAGGTCCTTAAGATAGGGAGGGGCAAGCCCAATTAAATTTTTAAATGTGAGTAAGAGTATTTTAAAATCGATCCAGTATTTAATGGGTAGCCAATGGAGAGAAGCTAGAACTGGGGTAATGTGCTCAAAGCCTTTAGTTCTAGTTAAGATTCAAGCAGCTGCATTTTGTACCAGTTGAAGGGGTTTTAGTGAGACATTTGCACATCCTGACAAGAGAGCATTATAGTAGTCTAATCTGGATGTTACAAAGGCATGAATTAATTTTTCAGCATCATTAATTGATACAATTTTCCTGATTTTAGCTATATTTCTCAAATGGAAGAAGGCTGTCCCAGAGGTGTTAGTTTCAAAAGAGAGCTCAGGATCAACAACGACACCAAGGTCTTTGATAGATGTACTCGAGGCAAGGGAGACACTATCTAGGTCCAGTGTAAAATGAGTGAATTTGCTCCTGATTGAATTTTGGCCAACAACCAATATTTCGGTTTTGTGAGTTGAGGAGGAGAAAATTTCAGGCCATCCAATTCTTTACATCTGTTAGGCAGGCCTCCATGTTTGATATATTCAGATGGACATCGGGTTTGACTGATATGTATAGCTGAGTGTCATCCGCATAGCAGTGGAAACTAATGTCATGTTTACGGATGATATCGCCAAGAGGCAACATGTATAATGGGAAGAGCAGAGGCCCAAGCACAGATCCTTGTGGTATCTTACTCTGGAACGAGCGGAAGATTCATTGTTAATGGAGACAAACTGACCTATGGAGGACAAAAAATGGCATAAGCATAAATAAATAAATGCAGAAATAAATAAATAAATAAATGAAAAATAAATACATTTTGGTAAAGAAAAATACTATTTCTGTATTTTTACATTTATTTATTGATTTATGCATTTCTACATTTATTTCTGTATTTCTACATTTATTTATCTCTGTATTTCTGTGTCCATATGTTAATTGAGTGGGTGGTCTTATACCTCAGTCTAATGCTGGATTGGTTATAGTGGTGCAATTGGATCTACTGCTACTGCGTTGCCTTGACTGGGGTTATGCACGTGACGTCACAGTAGGTGGAGTCACTGCAGGCTCCACCCGCTGAGTGGCAGTGTTACCATTCAGCTTGAATGCCACAAAAACACAAAAAACATCTAAAATGGGAAAGAGCTGTTGTGCGATTGACTGTACAAATAGATTCAACAAGAAATCTTTTTACAGACTACCAGAATATCCATTGGTGTCCTCATCACTTTAATTTTGTCAACAAATCCTGCCTTGAAGTAGCCTACGACCAAGTGTCAAGGCTTTTACGGACATTTTAAAATGCTTAACGTGAAACGGCTTAATGTGGCTTAATGTTCCAAAACAGCGATCAATGATCACCAAATTTCTCTCAGACATCTCTTGTCATAAACATTTCCACCTGTCAAATAATCAAAACCGAAATCCTATGAGTATAGACGTTATCTTACATTAAGCGTTTTCCTCTCCATTGACGCCTATTGTAAGGAAAAGGCTTAACGTGGATTAATGTTCCAAAATAGCATCCAATGATCACCAAATTTGTCTGACATCTCACATGTCATAAACACCATCTCCTGTCAAAAAAGCAAAACTAAAATCCAAGGAATATGGTAGTTAGGCCGACGTTACGTTCAGCGCTGTCCTCTCAGTTTTGTTTTTTTGTTAGTTGATCGCTGTTTGGAAAGTTAAGCTACAAAGCGTTTTCCTTATAATGGGCGTCAATGGAGAGTTTTGCTTTTCAGCTCTGCGTCCATCTCCACACCCATTACTCTTGTTTGAATTACTCATGAACTCATCATTGCATACATATGGAACACATAGGCTATCACATGAAAAAGCAGAACCGGAGCTTTGTAATGATGCTAGTCACATATTTGTACATACCAAAGACATTTCATCCCACTTTGTATGAAAAAATGTCCCGCCACTAAAAAAACATCCCGTATTTTGAAACCTCAATGTTGGCAGGTAGGGGGAACCCCCTGATTGCCACCAGGTATTTCGCACACTGAATAGGCCTATATGCCTTGGTGCATTTAAAATACACTGAATAAGCATAATCCACATCTTGCTAATACTACATTAACATTTATGTTTATTCATTTATTCATTTGGCAGATGCTTTTATCAAAAGCATCTTACAAGTGAGGCAGAGTACAACACAAGCAAAAAACCATAAGGAGTCAATGATATTAGAAGCACTGCATGACCAGGTTTCAGTGGTTGGCCAGGCAAGGTACAAGCTAGCTGGTAGAGATAATGAGTGCGTTAAACTGTTAGATTATGTTTTTTTTAAAAATAGGGAAACCGTTTTGAGGCATGAGAAATTCCATTAGGTGGTAGTGTTTCAGGTTCTCAGGTGAGAGTAAAAGAGTTGTGTCTTCAGATGTTTCTTGAAGACAGGTTCGACAGACTCGGCAGAACGGATGAAGGTAATACTAATACCAATACTAATATTGGATTAGACACTAAGAAAAGGAGAGGAGCACTTGCAGAAAAAATGGGCTTTTTAAATTTTGTACATGAATGAAGAAGCTTTTAGTTTGGACACAGCACTTTCACATTTCAGGTCACTTATTCACATGATTAGTTTCTGGTCCAGTTCATCTACAACTGGCATTCAACTAATGTCAATTCATCATAGCATATCAAGATGTCAACCTGGCCAGCGTTGTGTGGTAGGAAAAACCCCTTCCAGTCTGGGCCGAATAGACCGGGGGCTCCCTCCACACTATAATAATTCACCAAGTTACGTAATTTATATATACCTTTTTGTAATAATTTCAGGAAGTAAATTCCAGTGCCCAACAAAGAACAAATATAATTCTGCTGTAACAATTCTGAATTAAACAATGTTATAAAATAATCGCAGAAAATAAAGTACAGAAAATAATCTTCAGAGTCTGATGCAATAGGTTTATTGTATATGTGCGCAAATCACATACAGTAAACCGGACTGGTCCGCGGAGCAGTTATGACATCAGTCAAGTCCCCAAAGCAGTCCCCCCAAGCAGTCCGAAAATCCCCCAAAATACATCTTTCTTTTATGCTCTTACCCCCTTCTTCAGTTTCATAACAAATTTTCTGTACACCATTGTCTTTCATTCTGGCATCATTCTCATTCCATATTTGACCTTTCCTGTACACGATTGTTGCCAAGCTCACACCCGTTTAATTATAAAAATAATTACCCCGCCTTGGCTGTACACTATTATCTCCAAGGCCGCACATATCTAGTATAAAAAATAATTAAAGAATATCAATCCTGCTTCGGCTGCCCTCCAATATATAAAAGATAACTGTCCCTTCTTGACCTGTTCTGCCTTGGCTGTATTCCATAAAGAACCCCTGTTTGCGATCCCCCTTCACCGGGTTCAATTCTTTTATCTTACACTCAAGGTCCATCTCCTGGGCAATGCTCAGACAGTGTCCAACTCTCTCTCCAACAGGCCTCACTGTGTAACTTACATCATGCAGATATCTCACAGCTGCATAACCCCCCCCGTCTCTTTAGTCTCTACTCACATGCATACAAAGTATAATAGAATAACTATTGTTTATTTATGGCTAACATATTAAATTGTCTGGTTTCCTTATACACTTCCAGACCTCCACATGTATAGTAAAGATAAAGTAAATGGCTGATATATCAATAACTTCAGTTAATATGTCAATGACTGTGATTAAAATCAAAAACTACCATCTATTGGCAATAATTTATCTCCACCATGTAACAAGCTTAATCGTACCACTTCAAGCTCCGCTTTTCTCTGGTGGGGTGAAAGTGGCAATGCTTATAATTTACATATGGGGTATACACTTATGCCCGTATGTTTTTCTTGGTAGCTAGCTGGCTAGCTAATGTTGGCCCCAAATGGCATGCCAGCTATTGTTTCCATATATTCATTTAGCTAGTGAATTGTTGGGACTTTATTTGTTGGCTTAATTTGATAAACATATTTAGATTTCTTTTAGAAATGTTTCCTTGTTTTATCTAGAAAAACAATTGGGATAGATTGGTGAGAATGTGTACAGTATCGAGCTTTCAGCTAAATATAGAGAATATACCTGCATTTAGCTGCATAACTGTTCCAGTATGACACAATAAGTCTACACATTAATATATCAAATGATCATCTAAAGTGATGAGCTTCAAAGTGAACATTTTTACAGTCAGTGAATGGAGGTCGGTGTAGTAATTGCAGCTTGTATTTTGATGTTTTTTTTTTTAATTTGTGAACTAGATAATAGATTAATCATCAAGAAAAATCAGACTGTGTAAACAATGAAGAATCCAGCAGCCCAATGTCAAAAGGCAAAACAATCTACCAAAAACATTCTGTTACTGAGTCAGACAATTTGACTGATATTGTGTACAGGTAACACAGGTAAAATGCTTTATACTTTTCCAGGTTTGGTGTATATTGTGCCTATATTGAGGTTATTTTAATAATTTGTTGTTTTTTTAAATTCAGGCTGTTTGTGTATTTAACTCATTTGTCAACTATATTTATACTTTCATAAAAAGAAGGCACTTAAAACCCACATTAGTATAGCGAACCAATTTTTCATACAGGATCACTCAGGTCAAAATGTGAATACCAAAGATCTCCAGAAGGCTGATCTGAAAAATATATTATTGATATGTGTCTTTCATTGTTTCCAGTGCTCGTGGTGTTAATCCATAACACATTGTAGGCTGCTTGTAATCACAATTGCACTGGTTTAAGAGACACAAAGCAAAGTAGAGACTAAATATAAAGTTACAATTTATCTCTTTGTGAAGACATGGCAGTAGCAGATTTTACTGTTAGGTGACTGTATTATTGCAGTTATTATTATTCATGATTTGCAGAAATACAGAGTCATTGCAGATATCAAGAATGTTAGGTGATCTCAAAAGAGTTCATCATCAGATGTCTCCATTGCGGAGACCATTTCCCCCATGTCTGTGCAGTCATTTTCATCACCAAACTCTAGAACAGATGTTGTCCATGCATAGTCAGATACAGTAAATGAGATAGGCCTACATATGAAGAGTTCATTTGCAAAAACCGATAAATGCCATCCTTTAAAAAAAAATTAATGGACTGTCGTGAGTTATTGTTAACACATAGCACATTCTGAACCATAAATACATTTTGTCACAAAAGCTGTTATTGTCCATTGTCGAGGCATTGTAAGTTCACGTTTTACAGCAAAAAACGTCAAACGCCAGTGCTGTTCCTGAACACAACCCGATAAATTCGTGCAGCGAATCAGCGTGCAGTATTCAGGTCAGGTGACGCAACATGGCTGTGAACTCTGTTCACCTGGAGATGTGCTGTCTGAAAGGGAATTTCGATGTAACTGTGGCTCAAAGTCATCTTTAAAGGTGGATAGTTTTTACGAAAGTGAAGATTCTGTGAAGTTATCTCCTTCAGGGTGTAAAAACGACTACGACAGAGTATTAGGGCCACATTGAGGGAAAAAAATTCTGAGATTTCGAGAATAAGGTCGTAATATTACCAGAATAAAACTGTAATCTTACGAGGATAAAGTCGTATTTTTATGATAAAAAAGTCATAATATTACAAGAATAAAGTCGCGATTTTAGGCTACGTGTTATTTTAGAGGGGAAATATCAGAAGAGCAGCCTGCCGCCTACGTTAAAATGCATCCATCTTTGGTCAAACATAGTGTTAAATTACCCAAAGTTGACTCACGTGTTTTAATCACTTAGTGTAGGTGTTAGTACAGTATTTGGACATTTCTTTACACTTACACTTAACTACACTTGATCTACATGGTAAGATCAACAAAAATGTATGTTTTATATTCTGGACATTTCCTGTTTGTACGGCATCTTTTGGCATGTGCCAGTACAGAAATCCCATTGTAAAATATATTGTATTGGATAAAACAGATGTGAGGACAGGCATACTTGTGTAGGGGATCAAGCCTACGATTAGTCTTCCTTACGTGGGGCACCAACTATGTAAGGAATAATTAAATTAAACACATGGAGGCGCCGTACAAAATACGGCATCTACCATAGTGGTTAAAGTAAAATATCAGTCTCAGTTTCGTATATCAGTCTCATAAAATATACTAAACTATCAATTTGGAACTTCAATTAATAATTAAATTAATAATCATAATCAAAATTACCACATCAATAGTTAATCTTAATCAAATCACAATATTATCTATTTAGCTAACTAAACAAATAACACTGATAATTCAACTAAGCGGTGAAGGCATTTAGAATTCTGATCAGCAGAGGTTGGCGATATTCATTGCACGTGTAACATTACAACACACACAACCTTGGAAAAATAATGCATTTATTGAGATATAAAATCAAGTAGCAAAGCACATGTGTCATATGTACAATGAGTGAAACGCGTATGTATTTACACTTGTGTAGATATGAGTGAATGTCTTATGCTAGTGTGTGTGCGTGTCATAGGGTGTGTGTTCCTTTGTTCTGAGTCGTGCGTGTGCTGCGCGTGCATGTGTGCTGCGCGTGCTTGCTGAACACACGTGTTCAAAGAGAACAAAGGAACATGCGTGTGGCGGCGAGTTTGAGTTGGTTATGTGCATGTGTGAGCGAACATCACGTCTGTCTGGTACAGGGTGTGTTCGGACGATTGATAATCGCGAGGTTATTCTGTGCAGAATAAAAGAAGATACCGGGGTTAGTAAGACGATACGCATGCAAAGACCCTACGTCTCTGTGTGGTATCTTAACTAACGCTGCGCGGTGACTAGTGTGTGAGACAAATCAGTTCGGAACAACGAAACGTGGCTAGTTACATTACTCGTAATGATCTGAAACACACAATGTACAACATTCATCAATGTAGCTAACAATTGGTTGTTAAGCTATGCATTGTCCTATGCCCAGAGATGATAGCCTACTGTAGCTCATGAAATGAGGTCCAAATCTTGCGGTTCCGTGGGTGGTTTCGCTGGAGGTTCCGTCGTCTGGGAGCCAGGGCTGGTCTGGATGAGTGTTTCCTTCGGGAGACACGCTGGGGTGGATCTGGTCGCACCTCTGTCTCCGGCTGGTAGCGAGTTTGTGCTGCTCTTCTTGCGGGCGCTGAAACTTGGCTCTTGCTTTATTGATCTCCGCTAGCAATGCGTCGCTAGCTCGGAGAATCTACGCCAGGACAGGGCCTTTGGCTCGGCTGTCCGTGTCCCGTCCGCGTGGTGCGGCCTCCGGGAACGAGAGAAATACGTCCGTCTTGTTCGGACGTGTGAAGCAAGAGAGATACGCCCGTCTCCTTCGGACGTATGGGGCGAGAGAAGAAATACGTCCGTTTCCTTCGGACGTATGGAGCAAGAGGAAGAGAGAGAGAAGTAAAGGAATGCACCCAGTCTTAGTGGCATCGCTGCAGGGGGCATTTCCTGTTTACTGTACTGGTCCTTGGTTGGGTGAGAGAACGTAAAACTGCAACATCACTTCCCGTGAGATCGCGTTTCACGTTAAAAGCGATGTATGCGTTATTGTCCGTAAAAGTTGAACAAATAAAATGAACAAATCTATCTGTGGACGGCACTGTACCTACATCCCCCCTTTGGTCTCAGGATTTCACCCGAGAGTCCAATGTACAGTCCACAGCAAAGTCCATTAATCAGTTCATATAGGCCTGTAACATCTGGGCAGTTCATATTGGTTGTAAACATTCTGGGCATTTTGTTGATACTAACTAACTTGGCTAAGCAAGAATAACATGTCATCACAGTTACAAAAGACAAAGTCTAAATAACAAAATGACAGTGTGGAAATAGCATCAAACAAAAATACCAGTGGGTGTTTGTCTATCCTTCAGGTTTAGTAAGGAATAGGAATGTTAGTAAGCCAAATGAGTCAATGGTGTTAGAGAGATATGTACAGGAAAGATATCAGAGTGGCACCTGATATGATATAGCCATCTATGGAAGGATCCAAAAGCAGCTGTTTTGACTGATTATGCAGATCAGATGACAATTAAGACTACTGGGTGTAGTAATTTGGTCTGGTCTTGGCAGACTTGAATTTGTCCTGAAAGACATTTAAAAACCTGATGGCTGTATCATGGTAGTATTTGGCAATGTATTCTCATTTCTAAACTTGTGTTTGAAAGTGAGTGTTTGTGTGTCTAGCTTATGAAAGGTCCCTTTGTGGGGTGTCCTAAGCTAGCAGTTGCGATAGTGATCCCAAAGTTAGTGATTGCATCTTGATGCAACTTAAAGCACTACTGTGGAGTTGATCCAAGTGTATTCACAAGTTTTGAACCGTGGTGATGGTTTGAAATTGGGAATTAGGTTCCTCTCAACTAATAGAAAAGGGTCTAGCTATTAGTGAGCTACATGTTTGAAGATTGCTGTCAGCAAATCTAAGTTATGGGCTGTGCACCACCTTCCTTGTGAGATAGGCGTGCAAGCTGGAAAGGTGTGTTTCCTGAGTTGAGGTCTTCCTTGCAGTGGGTGCAAGGTCAGACGGCGAGTGTCACCATTTTGTTTCTAGAAACGTGAGAAGCGACCTCTGTAGGTCTTTGGCTGAAAGTTTTTCTTGATTCGTGGCTCAGGGCTGTGAAGCCTGGAGTAGCCACATTCTGAGTCAGAAAGGTAGTCAGAGATGTCATCATCTGATGAGGTTCTGGAGCAATCAGTAAATGTTTTACGGGAGTCTACGGAGAAGTCCTGCTCAGATTCTAGGTGGGCCAAGATGGTTGAATCTGGCCTGTCTGTGTTCCTAGGCCTATGGTTATGACGCTGGTCATGGACATGGCGGTTACGCTCTGTGTCCCTAAAAGGCCAGCTGCCACCCCCCTTCGATCTGTGGTGAGGGCGGTCTTTTGAAACGTGTGAAACAACATTTCTTTCAGCAAAGCTCTGTGTGCCTTTGGGCTTTGAGCTGACAGTTCTGTTTTCCCTCCCTTTTGTGACAGAATTGACAACAGTTTCCCAAGTCACCTGTGTCATTTTGCGAATTTCACGCATTGATGGGTTACCCTGACGGGTCATGAGTACCACATGAGTGCGTACACACGGGTGAAGGTTGTGCAAAAACAGGGACTTGAAGGTTGGGTCTTCCTCCAGACCTGGTGCATTCTTGCCCTGAAAGTAAGCATGCGTCAAGCGTTTGTAAAACTCTTGGGGGTGCTCAGATCGCCAATGTTTAATTTTGAGGGCTGCAACTATTGACGTTGTATTGTCAGCAAAAGGGGAATATTCTTCTTTCAGTGCTTGACAAAGCTGAACGTAGTTGTCTCTGATGTTGGGAGGCTGTGACTCTATGAATCTGCGGACAGACTTAGAGGAAGTCTTCCAGATCAGCTTATGTTTCTCCGTTGTGTGTTGCACGGGCAGGTCAGAGAGGCTGTGTTCGATCTCTCTAAGGTAATCATCAATGTTTTGATCATGGTTGTCTGGATCAAAATGTTCAATATCTCTGGCTATAAACTCAAGCTCTTCAAAGCGAAGACTTTCTGAGGTCTTCTCAGGAGAAGGCGAGACTAAGCCAGTGTTGGCGTGAGCTTGTGTGTCACGTCGCCTTTGTTGTCCTCTCTCTGGTTGAGAGGCTGAGGCTGAATGGCATTCATTGCTCTCCTGATGGTGAGGAGATAAGGCTGAACAGTCTGCGGATGTTCTGGTCCCCCCTTTGGAGGGATAAACAGGGATGAAGTTTTCTTGTCGAACGGAGGGATGGGAGGCTCGCTGTCTTCTGTCAGACACGCGGCAAGATTCTTCCGTTTCTGTATCGGACAAATGGGACAACAGGCTGTAGTTGTCTCGTCCCGAACAAGCAGAAGAGGGTGGATCAGAGTAACCTGAGTCAAGGCTGGACCCCCCTTTCCCATTTCGATGGGAAGATGAATGAAGTGTGCCCAAGGTAGATGGGTGTTGGTCACATGTGGACCAAAAGTCCTTGCTGGAGTGAGCAAAGGGTGTCTGCAAGGGTCCATGGCTGGAACTAGAAGCAGAACATGGAGAAGGTGGCACAAGATCAACTGGGGTCTCTAATCTATGACCAGGTGAGGTTTTCCTCTTTACCTGATTACATGTTTTTGCTTGGGATAGTGGAAAGCTGCGTTCAGACGGGGTGTCAACCTGCTGAAGTGAATGTGAAGCGTTATACACCTGTGGCTGGACGAGTTGTTCACTTCTAAGCTTGAATAGCTCCTCCTTGTGAGAGCAGAGATCAGATTCTGCAGAATGCAGATCTTCTAAGTAATGTATGGCTTTCCTATTTGCAGTCTTGACCTCATGGAGAAGACTGGCATTTTGTGCTCTTAGCAGGTTTATTTCCTCTGTCTGAGCTGCAAGGCTCTGAGAGGCAAGGCTGGTTTGCCTGTGGAATAGCAGGAGCAATTTTGACACAGTGTGTGCGTCACACTTTTCATTAAGTAGGGAGGCTATTTCTTCCTTGTACTCACTAAGGCTCAACTTATTGATGGACTCAAGATAGCCAGGAGTTAGGCTTTCTGCTAAGGAAGACATGAACTCTTCTACTATGGGGCTCTCCATTGCTGTGCTTGAAATGGAGGGTAATACAAGTGAATACGGTTGCTCAGTGAGTATTACCTATAAGATTAGCTATGCTGCTGCAGCAGCAAGCACCTTGCAGTATAGCTGGGTCAGTGCGCTAGCCCAACCTAAACAGAGTGGATTTTCTGCACTCTTTGAAGTGTTTCTAACTGTAGTACAGGGTAGCTACAGCACCACTTTGTGGCTTTGGTTACAACAGTGAGAATAACGCAAGCTGAATTGCGGGAACAATAACAACTTTGCGGCGTGTATAGCTTATCAGTTTCAGTTACGAGTTAGACTACGTAGTAGTGCTAACAGCAAAGCATTACAAAGCTTCTTGGGTTCACGCGAGCTGAGATGCAGGGCAGTAACAGCTGAGCGGTACAATGCTTTTCAGTTCACTCAAGCTGAAACATGTGGTAGTAACAGCTTGGTGGTACAAAACTTCACTCAAGGGTTTACTCAGGCTGTAACACGTGGCAGTTGCAGCTAGGTACAAAGCTCTATGGCTTCAGTTAGCTTCACAGGGCTGGTAGCACGCTGTGGCTCAATTAAAGACGCAGTTGAGTTAACACGGTTAACTCAAACGGCTTAACTAGTACTGAATATCGTGGTATTCAAGTACTGGACAGAAACTCTTCCAGTTTCTGTGGAGGAGGCTTAACTGGACTGGGTGACAGCAATAGCAAGTTCTGACTGGTAACACTATTAACGTTTAATGAGTGTTAGCAAGGGAGTGATGGTTATCACTAAACTGATCTCCTAATAGCTTGTGAGCTAAAAATGATTGAAATTAATTAAGCAACGATCACCGAGGTGCACTTTTGTAAGCACAATTGGAATGCTATTCCTGTAGCAGGCTTAAGGCAGTGAAGTGCCAGGACCTGGTGGCAGGTCAGGGAATTGTTTAACTTTTGATTTCAGAACCTTGAATTCTGAAATTATGCGAAAAGGGTTTGTGATGTTAATATCACACGCTTATGAATAACAGCCAACAGTACTGATCCTCACACGGTTGTGAATAACAACCAACAGTACTGATCCTCACACGGGGCACCAGTTATGTAGGGGATCAAGCCTACGATTAGTCTTCCTTACGTGGGGCACCAACTATGTAAGGAATAATTAAATTAAACACATGGAGGCGCCGTACAAAATACGGCATCTACCATAGTGGTTAAAGTAAAATATCAGTCTCAGTTTCGTATATCAGTCTCATAAAATATACTAAACTATCAATTTGGAACTTCAATTAATAATTAAATTAATAATCATAATCAAAATTACCACATCAATAGTTAATCTTAATCAAATCACAATATTATCTATTTAGCTAACTAAACAAATAACACTGATAATTCAACTAAGCGGTGAAGGCATTTAGAATTCTGATCAGCAGAGGTTGGCGATATTCATTGCACGTGTAACATTACAACACACACAACCTTGGAAAAATAATGCATTTATTGAGATATAAAATCAAGTAGCAAAGCACATGTGTCATATGTACAATGAGTGAAACGCGTATGTATTTACACTTGTGTAGATATGAGTGAATGTCTTATGCTAGTGTGTGTGCGTGTCATAGGGTGTGTGTTCCTTTGTTCTGAGTCGTGCGTGTGCTGCGCGTGCATGTGTGCTGCGCGTGCTTGCTGAACACACGTGTTCAAAGAGAACAAAGGAACATGCGTGTGGTGGCGAGTTTGAGTTGGTTATGTGCATGTGTGAGCGAACATCACGTCTGTCTGGTACAGGGTGTGTTCGGACGATTGATAATCGCGAGGTTATTCTGTGCAGAATAAAAGAAGATACCGGGGTTAGTAAGACGATACGCATGCAAAGACCCTACGTCTCTGTGTGGTATCTTAACTAACGCTGCGCGGTGACTAGTGTGTGAGACAAATCAGTTCGGAACAACGAAACGTGGCTAGTTACATTACTCGTAATGATCTGAAACACACAATGTACAACATTCATCAATGTAGCTAACAATTGGTTGTTAAGCTATGCATTGTCCTATGCCCAGAGATGATAGCCTACTGTAGCTCATGAAATGAGGTCCAAATCTTGCGGTTCCGTGGGTGGTTTCGCTGGAGGTTCCGTCGTCTGGGAGCCAGGGCTGGTCTGGATGAGTGTTTCCTTCGGGAGACACGCTGGGGTGGATCTGGTCGCACCTCTGTCTCCGGCTGGTAGCGAGTTTGTGCTGCTCTTCTTGCGGGCGCTGAAACTCGGCTCTTGCTTTATTGATCTCCGCTAGCAATGCGTCGCTAGCTCGGAGAATCTACGCCAGGACAGGGCCTTTGGCTCGGCTGTCCGTGTCCCGTCCGCGTGGTGCGGCCTCCGGGAACGAGAGAAATACATCCGTCTTGTTCGGATGTGTGAAGCAAGAGAGATACGCCCGTCTCCTTCGGACGTATGGGGCGAGAGAAGAAATACGTCCGTCTCCTTCGGACGTATGGAGCAAGAGGAAGAGAGAGAGAAGTAAAGGAATGCACCCAGTCTTAGTGGCATCGCTGCAGGGGGCATTTCCTGTTTACTGTACTGGTCCTTGGTTGGGTGAGAGAACGTAAAACTGCAACATCACTTCCCGTGAGATCACGTTTCACGTTAAAAGCGATGTATGCGTTATTGTCCGTAAAAGTTGAACAAATAAAATGAACAAATCTATCTGTGGACGGCACTGTACCTACACTTGCATGTGCAGTCAATTTAATCAGAAGTTTTTCCTTTTTTCATTACATTTCATCACAGCTCTGTTTATGTGCAGTAATTTGACGTTAAAGCAATTCAACAAGAGGCTGGAGAAACAGGTTCAAACACTTACATAAAAACATGGGTGTTTAATTGAAGCAGTGAATCTGCACCTTTTCAAATGGGAACCAACTCGATAAAGTGCACACAAATCTGGGTAGATTATTATTTAGCTATAAAATTGGCAAGTGCCGTTCAACATGCATTATCATAAGTATCAGGACCCTGCACATGTTTTCAAAGTCCTGATACTTATGATAATGCAGTGCTGATGTGCCAAAAGATTAAGTATTTCGTTATTTGTGAAACCTGTACTAAAGTATAACTTCACAAGATGTTCCTCATTTTAATGCAGGTGGCAGGCTGCTCTTCTGATATTTCCCCTCTAAAATAACACGTAGCCTAAATAACGACTTCATTCTTGTAATATTATAACTTTTTTCTCATAAATTATGACTTTATTCTCATAATATTATGACTTTTTCTTGTAAAATTACGACCTTATTCTTGAAATCTCAGAATTTTTTTTCCTCATTGTGGCCCTAATATTCTGTCGTAGTCTACCGAGGAGTTAACCAAGATAAACCGAGTGCTTTCTCCACAACAGATAAAGTAAAACGTTCATGTTCAGGGGTTTTGTAGTCTGGCCGGGATTTTCCAACGTATGATCTTGTAAATGTTTAATATTGCCCCCCTGTAAAGCCCAAATATAGAAGAAAATGAGTAACTTTTTTTTCACCTTTCAGATGTTGTAGGAGGCCTCTGATGCAAAAAATTAAAAGGTTTTCAAATTTTGTTTTACGTTTTTAGAGAAATGATGTAATATTACAACGTTGGCCCTAGTTGGAATCAGAATTTCGGTATTTGTACTCACATTGTCTGAATAAATATACAGAACAACTAAGGGTTTATCTGCAGGGCTGATTGCTTATGTAACCCCATAACAGTATATATCATGAATAATAATCACACAACAGTCATATTTTTTATGAATAGTCATTTATTAATATAAAATGCGATAAAATTGTATTTACATAACTGAATTTCGTCTTAGTCCCAGTGTTCAGCCATGTTCATTTGTAATGATAGTCCCAAAGACAGTTCTTTTCCTCTGAAAAGCAAAGACGAACATTATTCACCTATTATGCTCTCTACTTATCATAGTAAAAGGAATACATGCATTTCTCCAGAGCACTTACATCCCCACATTCAAGAACATTCAGAACCTGTCCCTGAACAATGCAACAACCATCCCCCAAAACATTCCAGAACCTGTTTCTGCCTAATGCAACAAGCAGCTATTTGGGCAAACAAACAAAGCCCTAAGCCCAGAAAAAAGCTCAGGATCAGTTCAATGTTTTTTTTTTTTGTTTAACTGATAAGATACAGTTTTAAATACTGCTACAGAAAGAGTTTCAAATACTACAACCAGAAATAATTTATTCATTTATTCAGTTCTGGTCTAAACTCATAATTTTAACAGAGAAAACACATTTAGAACTTAGTTATAATGAATCATCAAAGACATCATATTTCTATTAGTATTTTTTTCCATATGTGAACATGTGAGAAGTGCAGTGTCCCCATGTAATGTGTAAGGTGCACATGCTATTTTGACTACTAACCCAGATATGTAGAATTGCAACACAGACATAAAAACTGAAAATCTAATTTGATGAATGCATTCCACAATAACTAAATATCTACATGTTCTAGACATTGTAATAATCACAAAAAAAATAAATAAGGCATTTTACTTGAATCTTGACATATCCAGTCCAATAAAACAAAGAGATGAGCTTGAAGGAAAGTTTGCAGGTTGTGTGAGTTCATGGCCACATGGCCGGACCTATATACATATTTACAATGAATAGCATCGCAAGGCTAAACAATAGGACCCATTGATGTAAATATGGTCTTTAAAAAAAAAAAAAAAAACATTTACAGATTTTTTTTTAGGATAGATATAAGTGATGTATGTAATTTTGCAACTGTGGGCCTTACAGGGTTAATGGGCTGTTTTTGTTGCAATTTTCAGCACTTTACCTACTTGTTTTATGTGAAAGAATGTTAAATATTAAAAGAAACTTATATCCATTAAATGGCTTTGTTTAACTCTGAAACATGAAATGTGGAGTTATCTGCTTTTGCCGAAAAACAAAGTTTAAAAAAAAAAATCAATAAAGTTTAATTGTAATTGTAAGTTATCTGTATTTTGTTGTTATTTTTACTTAATCAAAACAACCCAACTGAGTTTGATTGATATTACCTGGAATGCACAATAAAAAACATGATTTATGAAAATTAATAAAAATGGAGATATGTTTTGCAAATGAACTCTTCATATAAGACTTATATGTAGATACAAGATACTCTCTTAATGGTAATCTATGTATGCTAAAATATTTATTTTTGCATGTTTTGACACATCCACTTCTCACTCTTCTTTTACTGTGAGATTTGCATACTGTTTGTCAAATTCAAAAACACATTTCAACTCAACAACTTCAGAAGGTCATTGTTTTGCAGTCAGCAGGCAGCATCAGAACGATCACAGTCAGGAGATTATGGGATCTACCAAAGTGGATCCAGGTGGCCCATTAAATCTAAAATGAGGTATGATGTGGTGCAAATATGCAGTTACTTCAAAATTGCACCACTGCATGGTAAATTTCACTCTCAAAAGCAATCTGAAAACAACATTCCATTGTAAAGTCATCAGAATTTTTCTAAGGAGTCCTGGCCCTGGTACATTCTCTTTAACCCACAGACCAGCAACCCATCCCCAACCCCCAGAACCACCACAGGAAAACCCTCTCTGTCCTGAGTTGAACAATAATCCTAGTTGCAGCGCAGGTAGTAAGCACACATTAGCACACATTATTCCCCAGGCAAATGGCTGAAATTCAGAATGGAATCCCTACTGCCAGAGGAACATAAAGAGGGAGTGACACACAAACAGACATTCACGTCAGTCCAGCCCTCAGTCACTGTTAGTCGCCTCATGGAGTAAATGCTGTGCACCTCGTCTGTGCACTGTCTTAAACGACTGCAGATCTGCCAGACCTGCCCTCCTCGAAACATATTAAAGGTCAAGGCTGGGGCCACCAGCACTGAAGAAGCCAGCACAGCAGAGCCTGGTGCTGAAGAGAAAGTCCAGAAGAATACGAGTAAGAGACTGATAGTTGCCGCAATACAGGGAAATCGGTAAGTCATCCAAATTCAGTAAAAGCAAAGTTTTGGTGTGAGCTCTTGGAGGTTTTCTATCTCAGTAAGAGGTGCTCAGCAGTGGATGCTGTTCCAGAGGGAACACTCCAGTAGTGCTTGGAGAGGTGTGTTTTTATAGGATGGGCACTGAATTAAACCCTCACTAAAAAAAATCATTCTTGTTTGTTGCTTCTTCTTCAGACATCTTTAGTGAGTCACAGGGCAATAGCAAAAGTGGTACTTTATGCCCTCAACAACAGATCCCAGATCAACATGCCTATCCCCCCCCACAATTTCAGCCTACGCTCCTTAGGTTTAAATTTTGATTCTGATCCAGGATACAGCGTTAAACTTGAAGATCTGAATTCTGTTTTTTTAATTTGCAAAGAAGGTTGCTGTATTCATTGAAACTTTTATCTTTGATCAGTTGCAGCAGGGCAAAAAGAAGCCACATCAATCTGATAACAAAGTGGATTCTGGATTTTTAATGTGCATAAAAAAAATTGTCAATGAAAGAGAGTGGAGTAACTTAAAATCTGTGACATTATGCATGTCATATTCACAAGTCACTGTAGCTTTGTGAATCAGAGCAAAAATATTTGCTAATTAGTCACTTGGCCATTAAAAAGTGCCTCCAGTACAGAATGTACAAGTTATCACAAATGCGGGTGCACTTTTTTATTATAAGGCAAGTTGCATTCACATGCTTTTGACAGTAAACAGACGTGTGGGTGTAATGCATGCATTCATCAGATAGATTGCTCAATACATACAAGGTTTAACTCTTTGATTCATTAAGATAATACCAATACAAAATCCATTTTCTGCAATGGCCATCTCAGTCTCTGGACTTAAATCCCATTGAAAACCTGTGGTCTGAACTGAAGAGGGCAGTCCATAAGCACAAACCCAAAGATATCAGTGATCTTGAAAAGTTCTGCATGGAGGAACGGTCAAAAATCCCTCCAAATGTGTTCTCTAACCTTATCACAAATTATAGGAAAAGACTCAAGGCTGTCATCTTTATCAGGGCTGGTTGCACAAAGTATTAAGCCAGGGGTGCCAATAATTGTGAAACCTGTTTTTTTGGGGAAATAAGTGTTATTTGAAAAATATAAGACTGGTTGATTCCATTGAATCATTAATAAAGGCCACTATCTTACAGATGTTGGAAAATAAAATTTATGTCAATAATGGTATTATTTTTTAGCTGACAGTATTTTTACAGTATTTGTTTTTTACAGTATTACAGTATTATACATCAGATACATATCAGGGTAAATGCAAATGAGGGTAATCTCTCAAAAGAAGACAGTGTCTCATGTTGTTTCTCAATATTGCAGTCTAACCACATTCCAACGACCTGTCATAAATGTGGGGGCAGAAAGGTGAAGATAGAGAGAGAAAGAAACTACCATCTAATATATTTGGGAACTGGATTTACAGGAACTGCAGCATATGGATTTGTTCATTTTAGGATGTATTACTACATTTATTATATTATATATTTTGCATACTTTGTTATTAACTCTGTTTTGCACTGTATTAAGTCTACTAAATCAAGTGAATGACTGTGAAAAAATGGTACTGCACAGCAGAGCAGGCAGAGATGTCAATTCTTGATGTAAGAAAGGGAATGCAGTTGGTTTCCATGGCTAGGAACATTAAATTGGCCAATGAGATATTTATATCTGTTGGAGCACAGTGTGGATGGCAAGGAATGCAGTTCTAAACCAGCTTCAGACCTATCTCTTATTACAACTGCAATGGTTGAAAGAGTGCTCATGACTTTCTGAATAAGAATTTCAGTTTTAAAATTTGATACCTTACTGAGCTGGCCCTGTTAATATCAGGGTACAAAAAGATCTTACAATACTGATGGGAGAGTGAGTGAGTCTAGTCTTCTTGAGCCTCAGAATACCCCAGAAAGCCCCTGTGTGCTGTTAATCATTGACTTGACAATCAAGAAGTGCTCTGTTTTCCTCAGCAAATCACTCATTTGCCAAAATCAGCATGTTAAAGATTGCACATGGTAGATCTGCCCAGTTTGAGATTCATGAATAATCTGTCTTTTTTTTTCTTTGAGGGGTGGTGGGTTTATATTTCCTGATATTTGGCTATTTTTTAATTGATTGTTTACTCTCAAAACCTTTTCAGATCAGTGGTGATGTTGTGATGGCAAATGGTTAATACCTGTAACAGTTATTATTTAGCTAAAAGTAAATTGGGGAAGCCAAAAATTCCTGAAAAAAGTATAACACAGTGAGGTGGATTACTTCTGAGTATCCCACCAACACATTTTAAGTCTGTAAATTTAATGGCTATTCCTAATAACAAAAACAAACAAAGCACAAGGTTCAGTACACAAGGCAGTCAAAAACAAATATATAAAATAATGTGCAAACAAACAATAAAAAACTAGAAAACCAACATAACAGACAGAAAACATGGCAGCAGTGATCACAAGACTTAGGAAACAAGCACCGATAATGTACTTGCACTCAGATGGTTTAGTCTTATCAACCCTTGCAGTGCTACAGTCCAAACAAGCTATATTACGTCCCATATTATTTTTTTTATTCTTTATTCTTTTTTATCATTTATTCCTTCAACTGAGTTAACTACTCTTCAGCAGGTGTGTGTGTGTGGGGGTTAGTCTGTATTTAATTAACATTCAGCTTTCTCAAAAAAAGAAAAATTGCAAGAATTGCAAGAATTTTAACTGCTATTTTGTCAGTGGTTTTGGCTATCCCCATTTCAGCTGGCTACATGAAAACTGTGAATGAAGGAAATTTTTCAGGATGAATGTAGTTTGTAAATACTGTGATGTATTTATTAACAGTGCACTAATTAGCACTGCAGAGAATCGTGTTAGTCTCGGCTTCCACCTCCCAGCTGGCTGCTTATCTGCTGGACAGCTGAGCAGGGCATTTACTGGGTGCCCTGTTCGATATTGTGAATTAACTTGATTGTATGGTACTTCTGTTACACTTACATGTGGAGCCACACTTGTGGTCTCAACCCTGTGTTATCTTTTGTTCATGTGTGGTTGGTGGTGTCCTTGTTTGTATAATGTTTTGTTGGATGCATTTTGTGCTAAACTTTGTAACTTGAGGAGTCGCTCTGGGGAGGAAGCAACTGCTGGATGTAAAAAATATAAATGTAAATGTACTCACATCTTGCAGGTCACTGTAGTTAAGACTGTCTGCTGACAGTGTTTACAGTACATGTTGGCCTTTTCTTATTTTACCACAGCCTTGCCCAGGAGCAAACTGCTAACATGTCATTGATTTTATTACACAATTCCACATAACCAATGACATTTCTTCTCAGATCCCCACCTCTGAAAGAATGCCGCTGTGTCAGTTCTAAAAATGTAAGGGTAAATATTGACTGAAAAGTAAATCTTTCAATTGTTCCTCTGTATGCATGCCAAAATCTCCGAGCATTTATTAAGAGCAGATGAACAACAAAACAACCCAGGAGGGTTGGGAGGAACCTCATAACCACCCTTAGCTACATTGGGTGCTTTTTTACACTTGCACCTCAAGCCCCAAGAAGCCTCACTATTGAAAATTGGTTATGCTGCACTTCTAATATTGTTGACTCCTTATGTGGCTTTTTGCCTGTGATGTACTCTCCCTCACTTGTAAGTCACTTTGGACTAAAGTGTCTGCCAAATGAATAATGTAAATGTAGACTGAGCAGAAAGAAACCCATGCTTCACTGAAGTTCTTTAGTAGGATACATTCAATAACAGTCAGATCAATATATCAACTTGTCAACCCAGTTTGTTGTTGTTTGTTAAATAATGTTAGCTAGTATGTACGAATTTTTTTACATTGATCTTTAGTTGGACCATCATAGAAGCAACAGGCCATGTATTTTTGAGTTTGGTGCTATTGTGTATTTTCAGGACTTCAGTGATATGTAGTATTTTGGTTGATTGAGAAAGGAGAAAGAACAAAGGTTTATGAGTTTAACAGGGAAGTAAAACAGAAAAGTTGAGCACAAAAGGAAAGGGTATGGGATAACACAGATTTTGCTGTAGTATAATAGACACACAAGTAATAGTTTTATACATTGTGAACTTTTTCCCCCAAGTAGGTCTGACTACTATTGCCAGAAATAGTTGTATTGAGAATGCCTTGCCAATTCATGATCAGTACTGAAATAATTGTGCACCTTCTGCAATTTTGTGGTCCCTGATTTATTAAACCTGTACATCTTGCTCAGCAAGTTCAGTGGTATTGCACTATATTGTTAAAAAAACAGTTTAATAAAGCATTGAAAGCACGCAATGAATATCATCCCAAATATAGCACCCACAGATGTAGCATTCCTGAACAGACATCAAAAAAGGCATAATTCAAGAAAGAAATCAATTTTGTGAAATATAACCACATTTCAGGCCTCATTTCAGGGATGAGGTAGGAAGTCAGCATGGGAATCAACAACACGAGTGATAAGGCAGGTGCACAACAAAGAAAACACTGAGACGAACTGGCAACAAGACAGACAAGCAGGGTATATATAGGGCTGGGCTGACGAGGAGATGGGATGCAGGTGGGCAGGCAGGCAGGTGGAGGCGATCAGGAAATCAGGTGGGCAGAGACAGGGCAGAGAGCGGGGCAGGGCCGGAACACATGGGAACTGTAAACAAAAGCACATGAATGACACTGACAGACAGGGAGAAACACAAGAACAACAGCTAGGGGGCCAAAGTACTGACAAAATCAGTATCATTATGATCTACAAGCACAGTTATGTACAGTGGCAGTATGGGACTGTTAATGTGAATGTCTAAGAACTCTTTGCACTTGAAACCTTTTACAATTTAAATTATGTTTTTTTTTTAATATCTTTAATGCATGTTACAATAATGCATCAAAAATGAGAATATGAAAAATAATTTACAATTCCTTTCTCATTTCTTCATCAGCTGACATGGATCACAGTCTTGAAAGTACCGATGTAACAATTCATGGATCTGACTCATCTTCCATTTGTTCTGCAAAAAGTGGAAACTGTCAATGGCATAATGTTAGACTGTTCATGACGTCATTACTTGTGTATTTGTTCATGTATGACAATGTATTTATTTTCATTACACAGTGGTTTCAAAGGTGTCAAGATGAAGGGAAGGGGAGTAGTGTCCACACTTTTCACATTTGGTAAGTAAAATGAATAGCTTATTTTTGTTTTGTTTTATTTAATTTCTGTGGCTACTGATCTTGATCACAGTGGGCACAATTAAGTCATTTTTCAGTCTGCATGGTCTTTTGAAAATACTTGGTTAGGCAATGAATTCAATTTTAAAAATTAAAGCATGTCACTGATCAGATAAACTTGGTGTACTTGTAAAAAAGTTTTTTTTTTTTTTTCTCATTTACACTATCGCATCATCAGTCAGATCAAATTGAATCTTGTCAATAATGATGTGTGTAACATGGAGATGATCATTTGATATGCAAGGGGAATAGATTTAGTTAGAAAAAATTACTTATGACTAAAAGGTTGCCGTTTGAATCTTAGGAGGGATATAGTAGTTGTGCCCTCAAGTGAAATACTTCTTTACACATCCAGATGTGGAATGAAACATATGTGAAATGCCAACTATGCAATAGGTAACAGTGTTTGTCAAGCAAATTTAAACAAGAGAAATTTCATGTCTACATTAAAACTTAAACATTATCATGAACTGATTCTGTTGAGAAAACAAAACACACAGAATCCAGTATAAAAAAAGACAGAGTAGCTCAATGGTTAAGGCATTCAGCTTGCAAGCTGAACTCCATGATCTGGGCTCAATCCCAGCTATGTCATCAGCCAAAGATGACCAGGACCCCTGCTCCAACAAGGAGACAGGTGGGCAAGCCAACCAGATCCTCCCCATCCTTCTACCCGAAGGCACCCTGTGACTGGTAAATGTGCTCACATGGAGTGAGTAGAGTAGCACCGATCCCACAATGAGTGACTGCTCCACTATACAGGGTAAAGGCGCACTACAACATTTTTGAGATATTCAGGAGATGCATGATACACACCACAATATTTTTGTTGTTATTGGATTTGATTTTATGTTTCTGACAACAGAGTAGCAAGAGAGGACCATGCCCCTATGGCCAATTGAGGCCATGACTTATATCAGATCATGTGAATCAAAGTCAAAACCCTTTTTGGAATCAGTTTCTCCCTACAGTAGTGTTCTCCTTTCCCTTACTCTGTGTTTCTCGGAAAGCGTGAATAAAGCAATATAGAAGCAATATAGAAACCATGGTATATCAATTTTACTATGGCTAGAGGATGCTGTTAGGCACAGTATGAGCATGGATTTGAGTCCCACACTGCATTTATGAAACAGATCCATAGTTTCTTTAACTTAATGCTTGCTCCTTAGGTACATAAGCGAGAAAAGACATTCAATTTAATGAGTTTTATTTATTACTTATTAACATTATTCCGCCAATGTATGTAGTGACAGAGTTTGTTATGATAATGTTGCTCAGGTTCCTAACATTATCTACAGGTACTTCATTCACTGGCAAGCTAACAAGCTGGCTTGTGCGATACCTTTAATTATCGCATATTAATATTACAGCATCAATTCCTTTTTTAAGACAAGAACTCCTTCTCTTTGTCAAAAACATTAGTTTATATATGTACATTAACAATATGAATCTCTGGAAAAAAAAACAAATATCATTCCAATAACACTTTTATGTGGTAAAACAAGCAACCTTCTAATTCCTTTTGACTACAGCTTATATGTGCTGGAGGATCCATGGGGATGGTTATTCTATCACTTCAAAAATTACCACACAATCATCAACAACACCCACGCTAAATAACATTCTATCAACAATAAGGGTGCATAATGGTGATCTCTCTGAAACCACAAATGTGGCATCCTCAATAACAACAGTTGGTGGTACAGAAATTACCCCTGAAACAAGGACATCCTCTTCTCCTACGATGTCATCGACGTCATCAGCAACAACAACCACAACTCCTCCCACAACTCCTGCAATTACTAATTCAACAACATCGATCACAACTGCTCCAACAACATCGCAAACAAGGACATCCTCTTCTTCAACATTGACCACTACTGCAACAACATCTCCAACAACAACATTCTCTTCTCCAACTACGTCATCTACGTCTCTACAACATCCACAACTCAACTACTCCTGCACTCACTACTTCCACAACATCTGCCACTTCATCTCCAACATCTTCGTCATCTCCTACTAAAAATCTACATCATCTCCAACATCATCTGACAACTACATCAACAAAACATCCACAATCTGCTCTACATCATCTCCAACAACCACAACTTCTGCAACTACATCATCTTCATCAACGTCAACAACATCCACAACTTCTTCAACTACTGCACTGCACTTCTACATCATCCACAACATCTCCACAACATCTCCAACAACGATCTCTTCTCCTACTACGTCATCTACATCATCTCCAACAACCACAACTTCTGCTTCGACTTCATCAACGTCTCTAACAACATCCACAACTTCTTCAACTACTCCTGCATCACTACTTCCAACATCTGCCACTTCTTCTCAACATCTTCTCCTCTCCTCTCTTCATCATCTACATCATCTCCAACAACCACAACTTCTGCAACAACTTCATCAACGCGTCTAACAACATCCACAACTTCTTCAACTACTCCTGCACTGCACTCACTACTTCACAACATCTGCCACTTCTTCTACAACATCTCAACGACGACCTCTTCTCCTACTACGTCATCTACATCATCTCCAACAACCACAACTTCTGCAACGACTTCATCAACGTCTTTAACAACATCCACAACTTCTTCAACTACTCCTGCACTCACTACTTCCACAACATCTGCCACTTCTTCAACAACATCTCCAACAACATCTCCTCTCTCTCCTACGTCATCTACATCATCTCCAACAACCACAACAACTTCTGCAACGACTTCATCAACGTCTTTAACAACATCCACAACTTCTTCAACTACTTCCTGCACTCACTACTTCCACAACATCTGCCACTTCTTCTCCAACAACATCTCCAACAACGACATCCTCTTCTCCTACTACGTCATCTACATCATCTCCAACAACCACAACTTCTGCAACGACTTCATCAACGTCTTTAATAACATCCACAACTTCTTCAACTACTCCTGCACTCACTACTTCCACAACATCTGCCACTTCTTCTCCAACATCTCCAACAACGACATCCTCTCTACTACGTCATCTCATCTCATCTCCAACAACCACAACTCTCTGCAACGACTTCATCAACGTCTTTAACAACATCCACAACTTCTTCAACTACTTCCTGCACTCACTACTTCCACAACATCTGCCACTTCTTCTCCAACAACATCTCCAACATCTCGTCTCTTCTCTCTTCTCCTACTACGTCATCTACATCATCTCCAACAACCACAACTTCTGCAACGACTTCATCAACGTCTCTAACAACATCCACAACTTCTTCAACTACTGCTGCACTCACTACTTCCACAACATCTGCCACTTCTTCTCCAACATCTCAACGACATCTCTCTACTACTATCATCTATCATCATCTCCAACAACCACAACTTCTGCAACGACTTCATCAACGTCTTTAACAACATCCACAACTTCTTCAACTACTTCTGCACTCACTACTTCCACAACATCTGCCACTTCTTCTCCAACATCTTCAACAACGACATGTCTCTACTCCTACTACGTCATCTACATCATCTCCAACAACCACAACTTCTGCAACGACTTCATCAACGTCTTTAACAACATCCACAACTTCTTCAACTACTCCTGCACTCACTACTTCCAACATCTGCCACTTCTTCTCAACAACATTCAACAACTCTCCAACAACTCCATCTCTTCTCCTACTACCACAACTCTAACATCATCTCGTCTCAACAACATCCACAACTTCAACTGCAACTGACTTCATCAACGTCTTAACAACATCCACAACTTCTTCAATCTACTTCATCTCTGCAACCACAACTACTTCCACAACATCTGCCATCCACAATCTTCTCAACTGCTTGCACTCTGCTTCAACATCATCTAACATCTGCCACTCTTCTCATCTCTCTCTACAACTACGTCATCTACATCATCTCCAACAATCTCCAACACACAACTTCTGCAACGACTTCATCAACGTCTTTAATAACATCCACAACTTTCAACTACTCCTGCACTCACTACTTCCACAACATCTGCCACTTCTTCTCCAACATCTCTCAACAACGTCTCTCCTCTACTACGCTATCTACATCATCTCCAACAACCACAACTTCTGCAACGACTTCATCAACGTCTTTAACAACATCCACAACTTCTTCAACTACTCCTGCACTCACTACTTCCACAACATCTGCCACTTCTTCTCCAACAACATCTCAACAACGACATCCTCTTCTCCTACTACGTTGTCTACATCATCTCCAACAACCACAACTTCTGCAACGACTTCATCAACGTCTTTAACAACATCCACAACTTCTTCAACTACTCCTGCACTCACTACTTCCACAACATCTGCCACTTCTTCTCCAACAACATCTTCTACATCATCTCCAACAACCACAACTTCTGCAACGACTTCATCAACGTCTTTAACAACATCCACAACTTCTTCAACTACTCTGCTCTCACTACTTCCAACAACATCTGCCACTTCTCTCCAACAACATCTCTCCAACATCATCCTCTTCAACCTACTACTTCATCATCATCATCATCTCCAACAACCACAACTTCTGCAACGACTTCATCAACGTCTTTAACAACATCCACAACTCTTTCTTCAACTACTTCTTCACTCACTACTTCCACAACATCATCTCAACTTCTTCTCCAACAACATCTCAACAACATCCACAATTTCTTCTTCTTCCTTCTCTACGTTTATCTCTCCATCATCTCCAACAACCACAACTTCTGCAACGACTTCATCAACGTCTTTAACAACATCCACAACTTCTTCAACTACTCTGCACTCACTATCTTCCACAACATCTGCCACTTCTTCTCTCCAACATCTCTCCAACATCCTCTTCTCTCCTACTACGTTGTCTACATCATCTCCAACAACCACAACTTCTGCAACGACTTCATCAACGTCTTTAACAACATCCACAACTTCTTCAACTGCTCCTGCACTCACTACGACCACATCTGCCACTTCTTCTCCAACATCTTATCCTCCTCTCTCTACTACGTCATCTACATCATCTCCAACAACCACAACTTCTGCAACGACTTCATCAACGTCTTTAACAACATCCACAACTTCTTCAACTATTCCTGCACTCACTACTTCCACAACATCTGCCACTTCTTCTCCAACAACATCTCCAACAACGACATCTTCTACTCCTACTACTTCATCTACATCTACATCATCTCCAACAACCACAACTTCTGCAACGACTTCATCAACGTCTTTAATAACATCCACAACTTCTTCAACTACTCTGCACTCACTACTTCCACAACATCTGCCACTTCTTCTCCAACAACATCTCCAACAACGACATCCTCTTCTCCTACTACGTCATCTACATCATCTCCAACAACCACAACTTCTGCAACGACTTCATCAACGTCTTTAACAACATCCACAACTTCTTCAACTACTCTGCACTCACTACTTCCACAACATCTGCCACTTCTTCTCCAACAACATCTCCAACAACGACATCCTCTACTCCTACTACTTGTCTCTACATCATCTCCAACAACCACAACTTCTGCAACAACACTTCATCAACGTCTTTAACAACATCCACAACTTCTTCAACTACTCCTCTGCACTCACTACTTCCACAACATCTGCCACTTCATCTCCAACATCTTCTCTCCTACTACGTCATCTACATCATCTCCAACAACCACAACTTCTGCAACGACTTCATCAACGTCTTTAACAACATCCACAACTTCTTCAACTACTCCTGCACTCACTACTTCCACAACATCTGCCACTTCTTCTCCAACAACATCTCCAACAACGACATCCTCTTCTCCTACTACGTCATCTACATCATCTCCAACAACCACAACTTCTGCAACGACTTCATCAACGTCTTTAATAACATCCACAACTTCTTCAACTACTTCTGCACTCACTACTTCCACAACATCTGCCACTTCTTCTCCAACATCATCTCAACAACGACATCTCTTCTCCCTACTACGTCATCTACATCATCTCCAACAACCACAACTTCTGCAACGACTTCATCAACGTCTTTAACAACATCCACAACTTCTTCAACTACTCCTGCACTCCACTACTTCCACAACATCTGCCACTTCTTCTCCAACATCTCCAACATCTCTCAACTACGACATCTATCTTCTCCAACCTACTTCTCTGTCTACATCATCTCTTTAACTACAACATCCACAACTTCTGCAACGACTTCATCAACGTCTTTAACAACATCCACAACTTCTTCAACTACTTCTGCACTTCTCCAACAACCACAACTTCTCCAACATCTTCATCACGTTCATCTCCAACATCTTCTTCTTCAACTACTCCTGCAACATTCTACGTCTCCAACATCTCATCTATCTAACATCATCTCCAACAACCACAACTACATCATCTCTAATCCACACTTCATCATCAACGTCTTTAACAACATCCACAACTTCTTCAACTACTTCATCTGCACTTTCACTAACATCCACAACATCTGCCACTTCTTCTCCAACAACATCTCCAACAACGACATCTCTTCTCCTACTACGTTCATCTCTACATCATCTCTACAATCTCCACAACTTCTGCAACGACTTCATCAACGTCTTTAACAACATCCACAACTTCTTCAACTACTCCTGCACTCACTACTTCCACAACATCTGCCACTTCTTCTCCAACAACATCTCCAACAACATCCTCTTCTCCTACTACGTTGTCTACATCATCTCCAACAACCACAACTTCTGCAACTTCATCAACGTCTCTACATCAACATCTCTACTATCAACATCCACAACTTCTTCAATCTGCAACTCTGCACTCTCTCAACATCTACTCTCATTCTAACATCTGCAACTTCTTCTCCAACAACTTGCAACTTCATCCTCATAACATCCACAACTTCTTCAACTACAGACCTGCTGCTACTACTCACATTGTCATCTCTCCAACAACTTCTTCTCAACGACTTCATCAACGTCTCTAACAACATCCACAACTTCTCAACTACTCATCTCAACACTTCCACAACATCTGCCACTTCTTCTCCAACATCTTCTTCTCCTTCTACGTCTTCATCTCATCATCTCCATCTTCCACAACTATCATCATTCTTCAACGTCTTTAATAACATCCACAACACTCTTTCTCTAACATCATCTCTTCTTAACTCTCAACTTCTCATCATCTTCTTCTCAACATCTTATCTTCTACTAACATCATCTCCAAACACATCTCTCAACATTCATCAACATCTTAACATCTTTCACAACATACATCATCTCTCAACATCTCTCTTCTTCATCTCAACTCCTTCATCAACATCATCTCAACAACTACAACATCTTCTAAACAACTTCAACTCAACGTTTCTACTAACATCCAACAACATCTTCAACTACTTCTGCAACTTCTACTACTGCACAACATCTGCCACATCTCTCCACTTCATCTCCAACATCTTCGTCTTCTACTACTCATCTACATCATCATCTCCAACAACCACAACTTCTGCAACGATTCATCAACGTCTTTAACAACATCCACAACTTCTTCAACTACTCCTGCACTCACTACTTCCACAACATCTGCTAACAACTTCTCTCCAAACATCTCCAACAACGACATCCTCTTCTCTTTCTACACTACGTCATCTACATCATCTCCAACAACCACAACTTCTGCAACGACTTCAAACAACGTCTTTAATAACATCCACAACTTCTTCAACTCATTCTGCACTCACTACTACATCCACAACATCTGCCACTTCTTCTCAAACAACATCTCTCTTCTACTCTATCATCTCCATCTCTCCACATCTCTACATCATCAACAACAACCACAACTTCTGCAACGACTCATCAACAACTTTTTAATAACATCCACAACTCTTCAACTACTCTCTGCACTCACTACTCTTCAACATCTCATCTACTTCTTCTCAACAACATCTCAACAACAACATTCTCTCTCTACTACTCATCATCTATCATCTCTTCAACAACCACAACTTCTGCAACGACTTCATCAACGTCTCTAACAACATCCACAACTTCTTCAACTACTTCTGCACTCACTACTTCCACAACATCTGCCACTTCTTCTCCAACAACATCTCCAACAACGACATCCTCTTCTCTTACTACGTCATCTACATCATCTCCAACAACCACAACTTCTGCAACGACTTCATCAACGTCTTTAACAACATCCACAACTTTCTTCAACTCCTGCACTCACTACGACCACATCTGCCACTTCTTCTCCAACATCTCCAACAACGACATCCTCTTCTCCTACTACATCTGTCGTCATCTCCAACAACCACAACTTCTGCAACGACTTCATCAACGTCTCTAACAACATCCACAACTTCTTCAACTACTCTGCACTCACTACTTCCACAACATCTGCCACTTCTTCTCCAACATCTTCTTCTCCTACTACGTCATCTACATCATCTCCAACAACCACAACTTCTGCAACGACTTCATCAACGTCTTTAACAACATCCACAACTTCTTCAACTACTCCTGCACTCACTACTACAACATCTGCCACTTCTTCTCCAACATCTCCAACAACGACATCCTCTTCTCCTACTACGTTGTCTACATCATCTCCAACAACCACAACTTCTGCAAACGACTTCATCAACGTCTTTAATAACATCCACAACTTCTTCAACTACTTCTGCACTCACTACGTCCACAACATCTGCCACTTCATCTCCAACATCTTCGTCTCCTACTACGCTCATCTACGCTATCTCTCCAACCACAACTCTGCTAACGATTTCATCAACGTCTTTAACAACATCCACAACTTCTTCAACTTCTGCTGCACTCACTCATCTGCTACTTTCGCTAACAACATCCAACAACTTCTTCAACTTCTACTCTACGTCTCATACTCATCTTCCTTCAACAACATCTGCAACACTTCAACGTCTTTAACAACATCCACAACATCTTTTCAACTTCTCCTGCACTCTACTTTACTACGCTTCCACAACATCTGCCACTTCTCTCCAACATCTTCTCTCCTCTACTACGCATCTACATCATCTCCAACAACCACAACTTCTGCAACGATTTCATCAACGTCTTTAATAACATCCACAACTTCTTCAACTACTTCCTGCACTCACTACTTCAACAACATCTCATACTTTCTTCTTCTCCAACAACATCTCCAACAACCAACATCTTCTTCTCCTACTACGTCATCTACATCATCTCCAACAACCACAACTTCTGCAACGACTTCATCAACGTCTTTAATAACATCCACAACTTCTTCAACTACTTCTGCACTCACTACTTCCACAACATCTGCCACTTCATCATCTCCAACAACATCTCCTTCTTCTCCTACTACGTTGTCTACATCATCTCCAACAACCACAACTTCTGCAACGACTTCATCAACGTCTTTAACAACATCCACAACTTCTTCAACTACTTCTGCACTCACTACTTCCAAACATCTGCCACTTCTTCTCCAACAACATCTCCAACAACGACATCCTCTTCTCCTACTACGTTGTCTACATCATCTCCAACAACCACAACTTCTGCAACGACTTCATCAACGTCTTTAACAACATCCACAACTTCTTCAACTACTTCTGCACTCACTACGTCCACAACATCTGCCACTTCATCTCCAACATCTTCGTCTCCTCCTACTACGTCATCTACATCATCTCCAACAACCACAACTTCTGCAACGACTTCATCAACGTCTTTAACAACATCCACAACTTCTTCAACTACTCCTGCACTCACTACTTCCACAACATCTGCCACTTCTTCTCCAACAACATCTCCAACAACGACATCCTCTTCTCCTACTACGTTGTCTACATCATCTCCAACAACCACAACTTCTGCAACGACTTCATCAACGTCTTTAATAACATCCACAACTTCTTCAACTACTCCTGCACTCACTACTACCCCACAACATCTGCCACTTCTTCTCATCTCCAACATCTTCGTCTCCTACTACGTCATCTACATCATCTCCAACAACCACAACTTCTGCAACGACTTCATCAACGTCTTTAACAACATCCACAACTTCTTCAACTACTCCTGCACTCACTACTTCCACAACATCTGCCACTTCTTCTCCAACAACATCTCCAACAACGACATCTTCTTCTCCTACTACGTCATCTACATCATCTCCAACAACCACAACTTCTGCAACGACTTCATCAACGTCTTTAACAACATCCACAACTTCTTCAACTACTTCCTGCACTCACTACTTCCACAACATCTGCCACTTCTTCTCCAACATCTCCACCAACGACGTCCTCTTCTCCTACTACAACTTGTCTCTTTCATCATCTCAACAACCACAACTTCTGCAACGACTTCATCAACGTCTTTAACAACATCCACAACTTCTTCAACTACTTCCTGCACTCACTACTCCACAACATCTTCTCTACATCTCAACATCTCCATCTTCAACTCATCTTCATCTACATCATCTCCAACAACCACAACTTCTGCTTCTTCTCAACGTCTTTAATAACATCATCACATCATCTCCAACAACTTCACAATCTTCTGCAACGACTTCATCAACGTCTTTAACAACATCCACAACTTCTTCTTCAACTTTCACTACTTCTAACATCTGCTACTTCATCAACAACAATAAACATCCACAACTTCTTACTACGTCTCTCATCATCTCCAACAACCACAACTTCTCCACTTCTTCTTCAACAACGTCTCTCTACATCACAATTCTTTCACAACTTCTTGCACTTCACTACGCTCCACAACATCTCTTTCATCTCCAACATCTCTTCCAACGTCATCTACATCATCTCTTCAACTACTTCTGCAACACTTCATCAACGTTTTTAACAACATCCATAACACTTTCTTCTCCAACACATCTCTCTTCTGCCAACTTCTCATCCTTCTCTCCTACTACGTTCATCTACGTTGTCTCATCTCTCCAAACAACCACAACAACTGCTGCAACGACTTCATCAACGTCTTTAACAACATCCACAACTTCTTCAACTACTTCTGCACTCACTACTTCCACAACATCTGCCACTTCATCTCCAACATCTTCGTCTCTCTATCTACTACGCTATCTCATCATCATCATCTCCAACAACCACAACTTCTGCAACGACTTCATCAACGTCTTTAAACAACATCCACAACTTCTTCAACTACTCCTGCACTCACTACTTCAACATCTACAACTTCTTCTCCAACAACATCTCCAACAACGACATCCTCTTCTCCTACTACGTTGTCTACATCATCTCCAACAACCACAACTTCTGCAACGACTTCATCAACGTCTCTAACAACATCCACAACTTCTTCAACTACTTCTGCACTCACTACGTCCACAACATCTGCCACTTCATCTCCAACATCTTCTCCAATCCCTACTACGCTATCATCTACATCATCTCCAACAACCACAACTTCTGCAACGACTTCATCAACGTCTTTAACAACATCCATAACAACTTCTTCAACTACTTCTGCACTGCTTCCACACTATCTCCACTTCATCTCTTTCTCCAACATCTCCAACAACATCTAACAACCTCATCAACTTCTATCATCGTCATCTAACAAATAACATCCAACAACCACAATCTTCATCATCAACGCTTTTAACAACATCCACAACTTCTTCAACTACTAACTTCACTCACATCTTCCACAACATCTCTGCAACATTCTCCAACAACATCATCTTCTTCTCTTCTACTACTTCATCTACATCATCTCCAACAACCACAACTTCTGCAACGACTTCATCAACGTCTTTAACAACATCCACAACTTCTTCAACTACTTCTGCACTCACTACTTCCACAACATCTGCCACTTCTTCTCCAACATCATCTCCAACAACCACAACTTCTGCAACGACTTCATCAACGTCTTTAACAACATCCACAACTTCTTCAACTACTCTGCACTCACTACTTCTTCACAACATCTGCCACATCTTCTCCAACAACATCTCTCCAACGACATCTTCTCTCCTACTACTACGTTGTCTACATCATCTCCAACAACCACAACTTCTGCAACGACTTCATCAACGTCTTTAACAACATCCACAACTTCTTCAACTACTCCTGCACTCACTACTTCCACAACATCTGCCACTTCTCCATCATCTCAACATCTTCTTCTCTCCTAACGTCATCTACATCATCTCCAACAACGTCAATCTACATCATCTCATCAACAACCACAACATCCACAACTTCTTCATCAACGTCTTTAACAACATCCACAACTGCCACTCTTCAACTACATCTTTCTCCACTCTTCTCATCTCATCTCCACAACATCAACCACCACTTCAATCTTTAACAACATCCAACATCTCCAACAACATCTTCTTCTCTCTTCCTACTCCTATCATCTACATCATCTCCAACAACCACAACTTCTGCAAACGACTTCATCAACGTCTAATAACAACATCCACAACTTCTTCAACTACTCCTGCACTCACTACTTCCACAACATCTGCCACTTCATCTCTCCAACAACATCTCCAACAACTCATCTTCTCTCTATCGTCATCTACATCATCTCCAACAACCACAACTTCTGCAACGACTTCATCAACGTCTTTAACAACATCCACAACTTCTTCAACTACTTCTGCACTCACTACTCACATCAACATCTGCCACTTCATCTCCAACAACATCTCTCTAACAACCTACTACGCTCATCTCTACATCATCATCTCAACAACCACAACTTCTGCAACGATCTTCATCAACGCTCTTTAACAACATCCACAACTTCTTCAACTACTGCGCACTCACTACGTCCACAACATCTGCCACTTCTTCTCCAACAACATCTCCAAACGACATCCTCTACTCCTACTCATCTTCATCACATCATCTCCAACAACCACAAACTTCTGCAACGACTTCATCAACGTCTTTAACAACATCCACAACTTCTTCAACTGCTCCTGCACTCACTACGACCACATCTGCCACTTCTTCTCCAACATCTCCAACAACGACATCTTCTTCTCTCCTACTACGTCATCTACATCATCTCCAACAACCACAACTTCTGCAACGACTTCATCAACGTCTTTAACAACATCCACAACTTCTTCAACTACTTCTGCACTCACTACTTCCACAACATCTGCCACTTCATCTCCAACATCTTCGTCTCCTACTACGTCATCTACATCATCTCCAACAACCACAACTTCTGCAACGACTTCATCAACGTCTTTAACAACATCCACAACTTCTTCAACTACTCCTGCACTCACTACTTCCACAACATCTGCCACTTCTTCTCCAACAACATCTCCAACAACGACATCCTCTTCTCCTACTACGTTGTCTACATCATCTCCAACAACCACAACTTCTGCAACGACTTCATCAACGTCTCTAACAACATCCACAACTTCTTCAACTACTTCTGCACTCACTACGTCCACAACATCTGCCACTTCTTCTCCAACGACCTCTTCCTACTACGTCATCTACATCATCTCCAACAACCACAACTTCTGCAACGACTTCATCAACGTCTTTAACAACATCCACAACTTCTTCAACTACTCCTGCACTCTCTACTACAACATCTGCCACTTCTTCTCCAACAACATCTCCAACAACGACATCTTCTTCTCCTACTACGTCATCTACATCATCTCCAACAACCACAACTTCTGCAACGACTTCATCAACGTCTTTAACAACATCCACAACTTCTTCAACTACTTCTGCACTCACTACTTCCAACAACATCTGCAACTTCTTCTCCAACAACATCTCCAACAACGACGTCCTCTTCTCCTACTACGTCATCTACATCATCTCCAACAACCACAACTTCTGCAACGACTTCATCAACGTCTTTAACAACATCCACAACTTCTTCAACTACTCTGCACTCACTGCACTCACTACGCTCCACAACATCTGCCACTTCTTCTCCAACAACATCTCTGCAATGACTTCACAACGAACAACATCCTCTTCTCCTACTCTACATCATCATCTGTCACATCATCTCCAACAACCACAACTTCTGCAACATCTTCAACAACGTCTTTAACAACATCCACAACTTCTTCAACTACTTCTGCACTCACTACTTCCACAACATCTGCCACTTCTTCTCCAACATCTTCGTCTCCTACTACGTCATCTACATCATCTCCAACAACCACAACTTCTGCAACGACTTCATCAACGTCTTTAACAACATCCACAACTTCTTCAACTACTCCTGCACTCACTACTTCCACAACATCTGCCACTTCTTCTCCAACAACATCTCCAACAACGACATCCTCTTCTCCTACTACGTTGTCTACATCATCTCCAACAACCACAACTTCTGCAACGACTTCATCAACGTCTCTACCAACATCCACAACTTCTTCAACTACTTCTGCACTCTTCCACTATCTCCACAACATCTGCCACTTCATCTCCAACATCTTCGTCTCCTACTACGTCATCTACATCATCTCCAACAACCACAACTTCTGCAACGACTTCATCAACGTCTTTAACAACATCCATCTGCCACTTCTTCAACTACTTCTGCACTCACTACTTCCACAACATCTGCCACTTCTTCTCCAACAACATCTCCAACAACGACGTCTTTTCTACATCTACGTTCATCTACATCATCTCCAACAACCACAACTTCTGCAACGACTTCATCAACGTCTTTAATAACATCCACAACTTCTTCAACTACTTCTGCACTCACTACTTCCACAACATCTGCCTCTACTTCACCAACATCTTCGTCTCCTACTACGTCATCTATCATCATCATCTCCAACAACCACAACTTCTGCAACGACTTCATCAACGTCTTTAACAACATCCACAACTTCTTCAACTACTCTGCACTCACTACTTCCACAACATCTGCCACTTCTTCTCCAACAACATCTCCAACAACGACATCCTCTTCTCCTACTACGTTGTCTACATCATCTCCAACAACCACAACTTCTGCAACGACTTCATCAACGTCTTTAACCAACATCCACAACTTCTTCAACTACTTCTGCACTCACTACGTCCACAACATCTGCCTTCTTCATTCTCCAACATCTTCGTCTCCTACTACGTCATCTACATCATCTCCAACAACCACAACTTCTGCAACGACTTCATCAACGTCTTTAACAACATCCACAACTTCTTCAACTACTCTGCACTCACTACTTCCACAACATCTGCCACTTCTTCTCCAACAACATCTCCAACAACGACATCTTCTTCTCCTACTACGTTGTCTACATCATCTCCAACAACCACAACTTCTGCAACGACTTCATCAACGTCTTTAATAACATCCACAACTTCTTCAACTACTCTGCACTCACTACTCCACAACATCTGCTTCTCTCTTCATCTCCAACAACAACATCTTCTTCTCCTACTACGTCATCTACATCATCTCCAACAACCACAACTCTAACAACATCTTCATCAACGTCTTAATAACATCCATCCATTCAACGTCTTCAACTCTTCTGCACTCACTATACTAACATCTCAACATCTTCTCCAACATCTTCAACATCCAACATCATCATCATCTCTAACAACATCCACAACTTCTGCAACATCTTCATCAACATCTTTAACAACATCCACAACTTCTTCACTACTTTCTACACATCTCTAACATCTGCAACATCTTCTTTCTCAACACATCACTCATCTTCCAACATCTTCATCTTCATTCATCACAACTAACGCATCTTCTCTCTCTCTACTACGTCTTCTAACTACTATCATCTCATCTCAACAACCACAACTTCTGCAACGACTTCATCAACGTCTTTAACAACATCCACAACTTCTTCAACTACTCCTGCACTCACTACTTCCACAACATCTGCTACTTCCAACAACATCTAACGTCTCTTCTCTCCTGTTGTTCATCATCATCTCCAACAACCACAATCTCTGCAACGATTTCATCAACGTCTTTAACAACATCCACAACTTCTTCAACTACTCTCAACAATCTGCACAACATCTGCCACTTCAACCATCTTCATCTCCTAACGCTCTCTACATCATCTCCAACAACCACAACTTCTTCAACGACTTCATCAACGTCTTTAATAACATCCACAACTTCTTCAACTACTCCTGCACTCACTACTTCCACATCTGCTGCTTCTTCTCCAACAACATCTCCAACAACGACATCTTCTTCTCCTACTACGTCATCTACATCATCTCCAACAACCACAACTTCTGCAACGACTTCATCAACGTCTTTAACAACATCCACAACTTCTTCAACTACTTCTGCACTCACTACGACAACATCTGCCACTTCTTCTCCAACATCTCGTCTCCTACTACGTCATCTACATCATCTCCAACAACCACAACTTCTGCAACGACTTCATCAACGTCTTTAACAACATCCACAACTTCTTCAACTACTCCTGCACTCACTACTTCCACAACATCTGCCACTTCTTCTCCAACAACATCTCCAACAACGACATCCTCTTCTCCTACTACGTTGTCTACATCATCTCCAACAACCACAACTTCTGCAACGACTTCATCAACGTCTCTAACAACATCCACAACTTCTTCAACTACTCCTGCACTCACTACGTCCACAACATCTGCCACTTCATCTCCAACATCTTCGTCTCCTACTACGTCATCTACATCATCTCAACAACCACAACTTCTGCAACGACTTCATCAACGTCTTTAACAACATCCACAACTTCTTCAACTACTCCTGCACTCACTACTTCCACAACATCTGCCACTTCTTCTCCAACAACATCTCCAACAACGACATCCTCTTCTCCTACTACGTTGTCTACATCATCTCCAACAACCACAACTTCTGCAACGACTTCATCAACGTCTTTAATAACATCCACAACTTCTTCAACTACTTCTGCACTCACTACGTCCACAACATCTGCCACTTCATCTCCAACATCTTCTCTCCTAACATCTTCATCTCCAACAACCACAACTTCTTCTAACGACTTCATCAACGTCTTTAACAACATCACATCTCTTCAACAACATCCACAACTTCTACGTCCAAACATCTGACTTCATCTCCACGTCTTTAATAACATCTATCTGCAACAACACAACTTTCAACTACTTCATCAACGTCTTTGCAACATCTACTACTTTCAACAACATCTGCACTCTTCTCCAACATCTTCTCATCTCCAACATCTCCACATCTCTCTTCTCCTACTACTTGTCTACATCATCTCCAACAACCACAAATCTCTGCAACGACTTCATCAACGTCTCTAACAACATCCACAACTCTTCAACGCTTCTACTCCTCAACATCTCTCACTCCATCTCCAACTCTTCTCAACTCTGCCACTTCTTCTCCAACAACATCTCTCAACAACGACATTCATCCACATCCTCATTCTTCTCTTCTAACAACTCTACTTGCTAACATCTTCATCGTCTATCATCTCCAACTCTAACAACCACAACTGCAATCTGCGACTTCATCAACGTCTTTAATAACATCCAACATCCACATCTTCAACTACTTCTGCACTCACTACTTCCACAACATCTGCCACTTCTTCTCTACAACATCTTCGTCTCCTACTCGTCATCTACGTCATCTCCATCATCTCAAAACAACACAACTTCTGCAACGACTTCATCAACGTCTTTAACAACATCCACAACTTCTTCAACTACTCCTGCACTCACTACTTCCACAACATCTGCCACTTCTTCTCCAACAACATCTCCAACAACGACATCCTCTTCTCCTACTACGTCTACATCATCTCCAACAACCACAACTTCTGCAACGACTTCATCAACGTCTTTAACAACATCCACAACTTCTTCAACTACTTCTGCACTCACTACGTCCAACATCAAACATCTGCTCCACTTCATCTCCAACGACATCCTCGTCTCCTACTACGTCATCTACATCATCTCCAACAACCACAACTTCTGCAACGACTTCATCAACGTCTTTAACAACATCCACAACTTCTTCAACTACTCCTGCACTCACTACTTCCACAACATCTGCCACTTCTTCTCCAACATCATCCTCGTCTCCTACTACGTCATCTACGTCATCTCCAACAACCACAACTTCTGCAACGACTTCATCAACGTCTTTAACAACATCCACAACTTCTTCAACTACTCCTGCACTCACTACTTCCACAACATCTGCCACTTCTTCTCCAACAACATCTCCAACAACGACATCCTCTTCTCCTACTACGTTGTCTACATCATCTCCAACAACCACAACTTCTGCAACGACTTCATCAACGTCTCTACCAACATCCACA